>OX465243.1:9039786-9696110 GCA_949987775.1 Aproaerema taeniolella | reverse complement strand
TTTTTTATTGACAGATTACAGGACACTTAAATTGTAACACAGCTACCGTTAGGGTGTCTGACGATGCCTTTTTTACAATAACATGAATAGAAGTCACAGGCACCGGCAGAGCTGGTCTGAGGATATGGTATTTGCAAGTTGCCTCTTCCGTGAATGACTGGCAACCACCGTGGTAGAGGAATTCATCCCTTTGTGCAAGGTCTACCGCCTGGTAAAGAAAAAAAAACTTTAAAGGAAATAAAAAATTGTAGAGGAAAATAGGGACAATTTTATTTTTATGGTATTAATTTAAAAAATAACAAGGATATTTCGAGGTCAGTAATCGAAGATAACTCTTCATCGACTGCTCTGAGTTTCGTTTCCGGACAAACTTTTTCTGTATACAGCAAATATTTGTCCTCAGGTCTAGGTGACTTGCGTCAGCGCTGTGTGCCATAATCATAACGGACGTAAGAGATAACTATTCGCCCAAGAAAACTAATATCCAGTGGTCAATCTCAAAAGAAAAATTTAATCTCAGGTTTATTGGGGAATAGTTCTTTACGTAAGACCATAAAGATATTAACTATCTACTATTTACAAGCAAAATATGATGTATGTTCTATAAAGTAGTTGTGTAATGTGCACATACCGATAGAGGGACGAATAAAAAAAAAACTATGTAATCTTAAGGTAGGTACTTACAATAATCTCTGCAACCCTGAGGACTTGTAGAAGTCAATGTAATTTTTAATATTAAAATTATCACAAAAAATACTATGTTCATTCTGATTGATAGAGCGTTATCTTGTAATTACTCAACTCAGTAGGTACTATAAGATTAAACTGAAAAAAACATCGGCGTACATTTTATTATGTAGGGGCTTGTTAATATATGCATTTTCTGCCAGCTGTGTTTATTTAACTGTGCAAATTAAAACATATTTGAATAAATATTGCAGTTCATACACCGAGTCCCGTGAATAATAGTTTTTCAATATCAGGATCCTCTTTTTAAGTAGTTCAAGGCTCACGGCTTGTATTTTTAACCGACTTCAAAAAAAGGAGGAGGTTCTCAATTCGGGTGTTTTTTTTATGTTTGTTACCTCAAAACTCCGTCATTTGTAGACCGATTTCAATTTTTTTTTATTTCGGTAGCATCTACTTCCAGATTGGTCCCATAAATTTTTTATCGAAATCGCTTCAGCAGATTAGGTCAAAAAAAAAAAAAAAACTGAAATTTACGGTCATAAATGTGGATGATAATAGGTAGGGAATGCAATCTCGCGAGATTGAGGATCGGACGAGATCTCGCGAGATTATGAAAATCAATCTCGCGAGATCTCGGCAATTTCGAGATCTCGCGAGATTGGTAGTTAAGAGTATCAATTTTTGCAAATAATTTCACTAATAAAATAGATATAGAACTCCCGGGACATTAAAAGAAAAAGAACCATAGGTATTTTGAAATCAACATTTATTTATACGAAGTCAAAAAGATTAATTAATTAAAATAATAGAATTTGAGTTGAGATCAATCAAATCAAAGGCTCATTTCGCCAAACTAAAAAGAGAAATAGAATATAAAGTGTAAACCAAATAAAAACAATCAAATTAGGAACATTCTTCTAGTGTATGTCACGCACTGCTGGGGCGAAGCCATCGAGAAACACGGCGAAGCTCTCGCCGTTTCACTTGATATCTCGAAGGCTTTTGACAGGGTTTGGCACGCAAGTCTGCTAAGCAAGCTTCCTGCGTACGGCGTCCCTGCCAGTTTTTGTAGCTGGATAGCTGACTTCCTGAGTGAACGGTCAATCCGAGTAGTCGTCGATGGCTGCTCCTCTGACTTAATGGCTATTAATGCCGGAGTTCCTCAGGGGTCTGTTCTCTCTGCGACTCTATTCCTGCTGCACATCAACGACATGCTTTTGCCTGGAGTGGTTGCGTACGCAGATGACAGCACAGTCATGGAGAGATATCTGTCTTGTGCAAGAGCTGGTGGGGATGAAATTCGAAATGAGAGGGAAGCAATGGTTGAGTGAGTGAACTCAACCTTAAGTCTTGTCTCCCAATTGGGTGACATGAACTTGGTGAGTTTCAACGCCTCCAAAACGCAGGCGTGCCTGTTCTCCGCAAAAAGGAGTCCATTCAACTTGACTCCTACTTTCCGGAGTGCATCTGTATCGGTAACCGATGAGCTGGAACTCCTTGGCATGAAGTTATCTGCCAACCTTAACTTCGGCACCTCCATCGAGTCTAAAGCTCAAACTGCGGCCAAAAAGCTGGGCATCCTTAACAAAGTTAAGCGATACTTCACGCCAGATCAACTTCTTACCCTTTATAAGGCGCAGGTCCGATCGTGCATGGAGTATTGTAGCCACCTTTGGGATGGTTCGGCCAAATACCAACTAGCTGCACTAGACTCGGTGGATCGCAGAGCCAGGAGGCTCATTGGTGATAAAAAGCTGGTTAAGGATAAGCTCCAAAGCCTAGCTCATAGACGCAAAGTAGCTTGCCTATGTGTTTTTTATAAGATGTACTTCGGGGAGTGTGCTCAGGAGCTGCATGAGCTCATTCCGCCTGCCCCTTTCTTCCATCGGACGTCCAGACGCACTGCGGGGTATCACCCTTATCTTGTCGAGATACCTCGGATACGTACTGAGCGCTTTTCTTCATCTTTTGTATTGCGCACTGCCAAGGAGTGGAATTCTCTGCCGGCGTCTGTATTTCCGAGCTCATACAACCCGAATATCTTTAAAGTACGAGTGAATAGGCTTCTTCTGGGTGAGGTCGCTACATCCTCGACCGCATCTTTGCCCTGAGCTAGATTGTGGTCAAGAGCGAACCCATTCTTAATATATAAAAAAATAGCAACATCTCGCTATACAATTATTTACAAACTGTTTTGGAAGTAGCTTCTTAGTAAGCACAACGTATTTAAGGTATCGTCACCTAACCTACACCTTATTTTGCAGGCTAGATAGCCAGCCGCTGAGAATGCCCTTTCAGATTCCACACTTGTTGGTACTTTAGTTGTGAGGCAGTTATCAGCGAACTGCAAAAGCTCTCCTTTAGACCCCCCGGACTCGTATAGATTCATTTCCTTCTTCAACAATTGGTCCAGCGAAATCTTTGCTTTCCTAGGGTCTTTGCAGGAAGTTATTCCTTCCTCCAGTTCTTCTTGCAAAGAAAGCTTGCCTGCTTCATTCAGAGTCTGGGAAAGGGATGAGAGGGGTTCATCATCCTCATCAGGGGTGGCAGTGGCAGCAGGCGCAGGTGATGTTGATGTGACTGACTCAGTCTGTTTTATACCATGCTGCGAATGCAGGCGCTGTATTAATGCTTTAAGTTCAGTGCGAACTACACTTTTCGGAAGTAATTTAAAGGTTTTCATGCTCGAGTTCAATCTCGCTAATCTCGCGAGATCTCGCCCATTTTTAGGCCGAGATTAATCTCGCAGAAAAGGGCCGAGATCTCGCGAGATCGAGATCTCGCGAGAACGAGATTGCATTCCCTAATAATAGGGTCATCAATGTAAACGAAGCAAAAGCGTAGTTGTTCCCTGAGACTTTTAAGTTGTTTTTCAGAATCTCATACAAATCTTGTCAATTCGTATGCGAATTAAATCAGGCCCATGGTCCTGTTCAAACCGGCGCCGACGTCAAAAAAAACATTCCTCTCTATTTACCATATTCCGCTATGAATTCACCTATTTACTGTTTTACCCGTAACCACTACTTACTCAAGAACATAGCTTTAAAAAATTATTTCACCCTTTTTGAAGGCGGGTCAATTTTTTGTTAAAAATATTTTATATTGAACTAAATCGACTTTTTCAAAGTCATTATCAGAGACGTAGCTAGGTAACTAGATAGATAGATAGGCCCGTACCAGAAATAAAAATTGGGACCCTAACTGAACTATCTAGTTTGATTTGGTAAGTCAAAATATAAATATACAGGGCGTCCCACGGTTAAGCCACATAGAGGGACAGTACCTTAATTATTGTAAATGGGAAATTTTACTGAAAGAAGACTTTATTTTAATTTAAAAAATAATTTAAACTGCATTTATAAATTTTTAAGCATTGCCTGGTTGAACCGGGAATCGAACCCGGTACACGAGAAAACAAATCAGTCTGTAGTTTTATCATACCGATCGAAATACTTCATCATATGAATAATTTTTGCTAAAAAACGTAGTGTCAGAAATAAAAGGAAGTATAGTGAATTTTAAAATTTAATGTCTGACAGACACGGCGGGAGAGTTTGTTCCACTTTTTTATATAAACCTGGTCGTGACAATAAGGAACACAACAAAAAAATAATCATCCAAATCGGTCCAGCCGTTCTCGAGTTTTGCGGTTAGCAACAGATTTAGTGATTCATTTTTATAGATATAAGACTAGCATCCTGCTCGGGATTTCGTTCCCGTGGGAATTTGGGAAAATTATGTAGCTTATGTTACTTAGGCATAATGTAGCATCCTAATGGTGAAAGAATTTTATAAATCGGACCAGTAGTTGTTTATTCGTTACATACAAAAATACAAATCTTTTCTCTTTATAATATTAGTGTAGAAAACGATATGATGTGATAGTATGATTGTCAAAATAGCTTTGACGATTTTGATGAGCTTCAAAAAAAATGTTAACATTACTTCCAACAAACCGTACAAGACCAAACTTTAGCTTGGTCGCCCATTCACTTAAATTTAAACGTGCCGTTGTCCATAATTAGTTTTGTAAAGAAAACTCAAAGGGTAAGAGCACTGCATCATATTCTTTTAGCAAATTAAGCTGGGACTGTATGCGAATTATGTAAATAATATCGTTTGCAATTTTGCAAAAGACAATCTACAAGTGCCCACGTAAGTTAGAAGTACTCTAGGTAGATTATGAAAACACAGAATCGTCGTTGTGGTTTATTTAATAGCTTTTATGTTACCAGCAAGCAACAAGAGTAGTTTTTTAGGGTTTCGTGACAAAATGGAACCCTAATAGAATCACTTGTGTGTCTGTCTGGCGTGTGTCACAGCAAATTTCAATTTGTGAACAACCAAAATTATATTACTGCGAGATGAGCTGAGTTTTAAACACACAAATCTCTAATTTATGTGTTTAAAACTCAGCTCAACTCAGCGAGTTTTAAGCATAGAACACTTGATTTGTATTCCTTGGTTAATGGAAGCTAGCAGTTCATCGTTATTACATTTAGGTGTTGAGTCATCCATTGAGTTCAAATTGTTATCGGTTTGAAAAACGGCGGTCACCCCATAGTTGTTTATAAGGGATCGAGGTGGTGGCGTGTCTTATGGTCTAAATCTTGGACAATCGGTATGAGGATAAGGATGGGGAAGTCAGGAGGATAACATTTTGACCATGATTTACTAAATCACCTATATTCCATGTAACTTTTACGACATCAAAAAATCGTACCTACTTATACTTTTTGTCACGACTTTAATTAGGGAATTCAACTCTGTATCCCAAAGACGTTTCGTTTTGTGACAACTGTTTATATTTTAATCCAATAACTACGTACTAATATATATTAACATTATGGAACTGTGATAAAAAAATATATTACTGGCAATCTTTAGGAAAGAAAGTCTAAATTAATTAATCTAAACAAGTCAAAAAAAACTCGAGTATTCTAAATGCATTTAAAATAAAATCAAGTTTATCAACAGCCGGTTTGGTCGAATGGCAGTGGCGCTGCCTCTTGAGCGACGGGACCTGGTTTTGATTCCCGGTCGGGCCAAATACGTACTTGAACAAAAAGGTGATGTTTATGTTTTCGGGTCATGGTTGTTCGTGCCTGTCTTAGTGTATGTTCCAAGTGACCCACGGCGCTAAATAAAACATTAGTGTGGGCCTTTGAGTGCTGTGTAGCGTTTATTTCTTATTGTTTTACTTTCTGAATTCCTGACATTCCTTATGTCATCAAGGGCACTGGTCAATATCAACACATTCGCCGGTCTTGCTTCTCACTTTAGGTGGGTTGCAGTAGCATTGGGAGAAGTCGCAAAGAGCACCTCCACTGGCCACTGGACAGGGATTGGCACAGGATGGCTCCGACATTTTTGGCTTGCATCCACTGCTATAGAGATACTCATTTGATGTGCAGGGTCGGCCACCTGGAAAAATACTTGTTAAATCTTTTTAAAACGCTTATCAACTTAGAAGGATATTCACAAATAGTTTGAGCCGAATATTTTTCTTTCCCACAAAAAAGGCTTTGTGAATTGGTAAGTAAGTAACTTCGGTAATAGTTATTATTAATATGAATGGGCCTTTTTTAAATTCGAGCGGCACATTATAAAAAGGCCCTATGTCTGTGTTCCTCAAATTACGGCCATTAGAACAATCTAATCTAAGTAAATGTGTTATGGGGCACATTATTATTGTTATCACAAAGATAAAAACAAATAAAAAGAACCAGGCTGCACCAGGCTGACTGGAAAAGTTCACTAATGATGATAAGTCCGCCTTTGTAAACTTTTTCTGTATCCTAAGTAATTTATTTAACAGTTTATTGAACATAGGACAAATGACAAACATTTATACTCACAGACAAATAGAAAAACGAATACAAAAGGTACAGCTTATTTAAAAAAATATATATATATAAAAATAAAGGTTTGCTCTTGACCACAATCTAGCCCAAGGGCAAACATGCGGTCGAAGATGTAGCAAGCTTACCCAGAAGAAGCCTATTCACTCAAACTTTAAAGAGATTCGGGTTATATGAGCTCGGAAATACAGACGCAGGCAGGGAATCCCATTCCCTAGCAGTGCGCAATATGAAAGAAATTTCTTCTAGCAGACCTGGGACAGTGAGAGGCGTAAAGGAATTAAAGACAGACGTATAAAATAAACCATTCAAATCTAAATACATACTATAAACTACACAACTACTCAAACATAAATATATATATATTGCATATAATATTAAATTTATAATACTGAAGGGAAAGCAATATATGGATTCCTTTAACTTATTTTTAAATATAGGAAGTGTCTCAGAATTTAAGTGCAATAAAGAATATATAAATAAAATAAAATGAGATATAAAACTTACAATAAAACCTACTGATGCAATCTTTAGCTGAAGCAAAAATTAGGCAGAAAATAAAAATGAAATAAAGTATTAACTTCATGTTCATGTGTTAAACGCAGACACCTTACAGTGGACAAATGAAATGAAGTTCCGTTTATTTATTGAATAGATGTTTGGTTAGCTGTCGAACCCTTTTACAAAAACATGTACTTTTAAATGTTTCATTGCAAAATTTGTCGTGTTGTGAACGTGATAAAGACATGAAATAAGCGGTTAAACCAAATATTGACAGATAAAAGCAAGTTATAACTTTATGTGTAGATTATGACTACCTACTTGCCATCGATTCGCTATGAAGAAGTTTGTGTTTAAACATATTCTTTAACTCACTCATTCTCTGAATTCGACGCGTAAAGCCAAAAACGCAAAATTCTCTTTAGTCTTGTGCAAGTTTCATTTTTAACCGACTTCAAGAATAACAATAAAGATCATCTCCATGAAAAAGGTGGAGGTTTTCAGTTTCAATGTTTTTATATTTATTCTATAAACTAGCTTCCCGCGCGGGACTTCGTTCCCGTGGGAATTTGGGAAAATCATGTACGCTATGTCCACTCTGAATAATGTAGGATTCTAATGGTGAAAGAATTTTTCAAATCGGTCCAGTAGTTTCGGAGCCTATTCGATGCAAACAAACAAACAAACAAACAATCAAATCTTTCCTCTTTATAATATGTATAGGTACACACATCAAAAAAAGTTTGCGATCACTTGGAAAAGTGCTAATATTTTTTATAGTAGAAGAATAAAACTTAATCACTTTTTATCTTTTGATTCCTTATTTAAAAATATGAAATTTAAATATAAAATAATTTCGTAATTCAAATGTTTTTTCATTTAAAAAGACAATCAACCCTTGCTTGCTTTCATTCAGAAATCTGACATAGTCGCAACTTATCAATATTTTCAATTTATTCAAAAAAAAATAAGTTGGTAACGATGCCGAGAGGATTAACTGCAGTTTTACGAGCCAGAATTCTAACTTTAAGTGGAGAAGGCTATTCCACGAGGGAAATATCACGCAGAGTTCATGTATCCCAATCCTGCGTGGTGACCACGTTGGAGAGGTATCAGGGCATGGAAGATTTAGCTGATCGACCTCGCAGTGGTCGCCCAACTGTTCTTACTGCAATTCAGAAGCGATATATCAGATTACTGGCTGCCCGTGACCCAACAATGAACGCTACTAAAATGAAAGCAGAGCTGCGAGCTGCCACCGGCCGCGAAGTTAGCACCCAAACGATTAGAAATTGCTTACACCAAGCTGGATTACGAGCAAGGAGATCCTGGCGAGCACCTCTGAACTCACAGCAACGGAAGCGGCGCAGATTGCAATGGGCTAGGCTCCGTCAAAATGAAGAAATTGAGGACGAAAGCATCTGGCAGAACTGCTTCTTCGTTGACGAAACGCGGATCAGTACACATCCAGATAACCGACGTGTCCGTGTCTGGAGAAGACCTGGCGACTCTGAAAGGCAGAGAACTGCCACTGGAGCCGTTCAGCAGGGCGGGAAATTAGTGTCCTTTTGGGCCGGGATAATGATTGGGGCTAGGACGCCCTTAATCCCGTATCAAGGCACCATGACCGGAGCCATGTACAAAACGATTGCAATCGATGGATACGTCAGACCATTCCGCATCAACCACGGGCGCCAATTCATAATGGTAGATGATAATGCGCCCGCACATCGAAACGGACGTGTTGATGCTGCTCTCCAGCAATACGACATCACCAGGTTAGACTGGCCTGCCGGCTCGCCTGACTTAACCCGATCGAGCATGCGTGGGATGCTCTTAAGCGAGCTGTTTGGAACCGTCAGCCACCTCCGCGAACAGTGTCAGAAATCAGGGCAGCTGCTATTGAAGAGTGGGACAGGTTACCACAAGAAATGCTAGATAACTTAATTCTTAGCATGCCCAGAAGGGTTTCCGCATGTGTGCGAGCCAGGGGAGGAGTCATTTTATACTAACTATTAATTTTTTCGTAATAAATTTTGTTTGTTTTTTCATTAATTCAAATTTTTCATTACATTACATTTAAGCCAAAATTGCATTTCCTAGCTTTTGTTAATAAAAAGTAAATAATTAATAATGATTCTTTTATTTACTTAGTGCATTTTCATTATAAAATCATAAAACGTAAACAGTTTCTTTAAATAATTTATATTTTAAAGAATACACCTGATTTTGCTACTGATCGTAAACTTTTTTTGATGTGTGTATATAGATTTATGAATTTTCTACAGATACCG
Source organism: Aproaerema taeniolella (assembly GCA_949987775.1). NCBI lineage: Eukaryota > Metazoa > Arthropoda > Insecta > Lepidoptera > Gelechiidae > Aproaerema > Aproaerema taeniolella. The sequence continues at coordinate 9,686,761 of OX465243.1, read as the reverse complement.
GACAAGAGTTCATGAGTTTTAGAGACAATATTTAAAATGAACATAAGGCGATAGGCTCAATTTTACAAAGTATTTCACTTTGAGAATTTTAGCTGTTGTTCAGTTTTATGATTCTTACTTAATTTATTTGGTCTCCATAAGAATTTCGCCAAACCTTTTTCAAGCGGACGTCTCCGGCCTGAGAAATTTTAGCTTTATAGGAGACTAGCTTTCTGCCCGGGACTTCGTTCCCGTGGGAATTTGGGAAAATTATGTAGCCTATGTGTTAATCCAGAGTGTCAGCTACCTCCATACCAAATTGTATCAAAATTGGTCCAGCCGTTTGAGTGTGAAAGAGTAACAAACATCCATACATCCATACATCCATACTTACAAACTTTCGCGTTTATAATATTAGTAAGGATATCCTGTTAAGTGAGTGGTCTTCCGCTTCTATCCCTACTAATATTATAACTTTGAATGTAAGTTTGTTTTGGCACTTTCACACCAAAACTACTGAACCGATTTTGATTAAATTTGGCACAGAGATAGATAAGACCTTAAAAAAGGACATACGCTACATTTTATCCCACAGCTGGGCACGATATAACCTGTAGCGCACGCGGGCGGAGCTGCGGGCGGAAAGCTAGTTTTTTAATAAGTTTTCTTGTGTTTCCTCGGGAGTTTCAGGAAATGCGTTTTTATGGGTTTTTCCTAGTAAAGGACTATCTACCAGCCAAATTTCATATACAGGGTGTATGAAGCATCGTTTGAAGCGTGTTTGAAGCAGGGTGTTTGGGTGTTGGAAGCATCGTGTGCCAAATTGAATAGGGTTGATTGAAGGGGTCTTTGGCTACCTCTTCAGCCCCCATAAAAAAACTTGGTCCAAATGAATTTTTTATGTGGATTTTAAATAAAATTTTTGTAAAAGTCTACATTTAGGGCGACTTGCACCAAAGTGCTAAACATATTTAGCGAGACTAATTTTAATTAATTTGACAGATTTTGTTGCTTTGACAACCAAGTTAAATGAGTTTAAGCTGTTAAATATATTTAAGGTTTTGGTGCAAGCCGCCCTTAAATTTTAATAAAAAAAAAAACCAAAATTACTCGCCAGCAACATTTTTTTTTAACTGACCCGCAAAGTTTTTAGAGTAAAAAAAAACTTGAACGTCAACTTTCGTTTCGAATTAAAAAAATAAAATAAAAGTGATCATGCTCTTCTGATTTTTAAGAAACATCCCTGGACTGACCCCTTTCTAATGGTATGCAATATGCCATGAAAAATTATTTGTAACATCGCTAATGAATTTATTTTTTGGACTTGGTCGAATTTTTCTAATATTCATCAGGTGAAATAAAAACAAGTTTTTGAATTAATAACACTCACAAAGCAAGTAAAAATTTAAAATTTCGTAGGTTTTACTTTAAATAAGTAAAATATTGCATTTTAAACATTTATTTCATAATTTTTACAGTATTTATAAATCCTGCTCAAAAGTCAGAAATCCTTTCAAAGAAAGTTTAGTGTGAACGTTTGGGCAGGAGTGATTGGGAATCAGGTAATTGGACCGCATTACCTGCCCGATAACCTCAATGGTGACAATTATTTGGACTTTCTGCAAAATGCCATCTTCATCAAATACGGGCACCTCGGCCAATAATTTGGGCATTTTGCAGGAAGTCCAAATAATTGTCATCGTTGAGGTTATTGGGCAGGTAATAACTTTTATAACTTTTAAATTAAACGGCTGAACTTTGTTCAAATAGGTATAGGTAAGAGCCACTACGATTACGTCAGCTTTCAAACAAAAATAAACCCATCAAAATCGGCCCATTCCTTTAGGAGCTACGATGCCACAGACAGACACACAGATACACAGACATACAGATGCACAGACACGTCAAACTTATAACACCCCTCTTATTTTGTCGGGGGTTAAAAAGGGAAAAATCAAAACAAAACTAAAGTTTTCAAGCTTTTATTTTACTTCAAGGACACTGACTAACATAAACACATTTGCCAGCTGCGTTCCTCACTTTTGGTGATTTACAGTAGCATTTGAAATAGTCGCATAGACCAGCAGATCCACTCGCTACTGGGCAAGGTTTTTTACAGGTTGGCTCTTCCAATTTCGGTTTGCAGTTACTGCTATATAGATACTCGTCAGGACCGCAGGGCGGGCCACCTGCAAGATTAAAATTTCAGGGTGAAGGTGGTCAATTACAACCTCAAAATGGCGATCAAAAGTCGAGACACAGTCGTCATAGACGCCTTGAGGTCTGAATGCAACAGCGAAGAACCGCCACTGGTTTAATTACAAATACATTATGTAATATATTCATATATTTATTATACTTATTTATAAATTGTAAATCTCTATGGAAAGTATTGTATTATGGTTAAAAAAGCAAGTATTAACAAGAAAACTTAATCTAGACAAGGGCACGGATATAAAGTAACACAACAAATAATAACACTGCTAAAAAAAAAGATGAAAACTGATTATCTGTTAGCCAAGCAACTCTCTCCTCTTCCCAATGATTAGCAGTATTATATGTATTTATATACCATATGTATGTACGTTTTTTTTTGTTATTTAGATGTATTCTTATTTATACTTAGTTTTATGTTACTGTTTAGCATGTATTTTTATTTATTTTTTAATTTAGTTCTAGCCACCACCTGCTTTGCTTTTTTACCTCTCGGAAATATCCTAACCTAAAGGTTGCCTGGAAGAGATTGCCACCTAAGCAATAAGGCCGCCTTTTTGTACATTATACTTCCTTGACTATTCATGTTACTTTACTTTGTCTTTTCCTGGTGTGCAATAAAGAATATTTCATTCATTCATTCATTTCATTCATTCACGGGAATAAATTACTCAGCTCCAGAGTTATTCAGATATTAAGTTAATTAAAATTAAAAATACCTAAGGCTTGTATGATTGACTTAAAAAGAGCGACCCTCGGAGTTTCTTGCATATTCTTCTCCTGATAAAGACTGCACCTTTGCGAATAGTCGCAAAGTTAAAAATGTTAATGTAATTCATTATTTTGATGTATTTTTAGCAACATTCTGTATGTTCTATGGAATAAAGCAATTTTTGACTTTTTGACTATAGGTAAATATAATAAATTATCATTCATCACCTAAGAAAACGTTAAGACAAAATCTTGGATATGACTCTAAAATAAAAATGTTGTATCACCCCTACATTCCAATTGCTTATAACTTTTAAATAGCAGAACGAATTTTGATCAAATATAGCTTAAACCATCACGAATTAAATGTTTTTCAAATAAAACAAAACCGCATCGAAATTGGTCCATTCGTTTAGGAGCTACAATGCCGCAAACAGCCACACAAATACCCCTCTTTTTTGTCGGGGATTAAAAAATAATGGTATTGAACATTAATCGTCGCCTATATGAAGGGCCCCGTAGGGTATAAACCTATGCCTCCTATGAGGATCTCCCCGTTGATCGGTCCTTTGCATCCGCATCCGGCGGCTTCCCACGAGCTTCGTTGCATATTACTATTATACAGGGTGTAAAGGATAGCTTAGCAAATATTCAAAAGGCGGTATCTATCAATAACTAACCAGTTACAAGTGTTTTTCACTTGTAAAAGCCTCGTTAAAGCCAAGTCAGAGGCCATTGTGCGGTTTGAAAACTCAGACACCAGGGTTAGCTAAGTTTGCCACACACTTGACTATACCTACACGATAAGAAGAAGAAGAGTGTTTTTTTCCCCCGAAACGTGAAATTAAGAAGTTTTCGTTAGTTCCATACTTTGACGTTACGGCTGCATATTAGGTTACTACAATACGCTTGCACTCTGTGCTGTTGCGATAAGAGCGGTTTTGCAACGAAACTGGAGTAACCTGATGTGTTGGCCTCTGTACATTGATGGTGTTATACACTCTTTTTTATTGTTATTTAGGTAATGCAAAATGCCGAATTAACATTCGAATTCGAATTAACAATTTTATTTAAAAGCAGAAAATATTCTAAAAACCTTTTTTTATTCAAAATTATGGTCTGAATTGAGGGTCGAAGTTTTTGATCTGCTGTCCCTTGCGCCTGGTATAGCTTATGTAAATATGATCATTAAGTTATATAATTGAAATTAGCATTTTAAAACGTATGGATCAATTCACTCGAAAGTATATCTGTGACATGTGTTAAATTCAACTTTAAGATATAAGGAAGGCAGAACAGAGGCATACTCACAATAAAAACTTGTGCATTCTTGAGCTGATGCTTGAATTGAGATGTAAACCAAAACGCTGAAAAATGTTAAAATTAATTTCATTTTGTTAAATATTAGAAACACAAAACAACCGACGAATTGTTCAGCTGAATTGTGGAAGTGGATAGTAGTCTGTTTTTGATTTTTATACTACCCGCTTAACAGGTGTTCGTGAAACTATTAAATTTACATGGTAAAAGAAATGTAAATAGTCATAAATCATTTACGAACGTATTAGAAACAAAAGACTAATCAAATAATAACTGCCAAGGCCAGCACGAGTAATTGAAATAAAAATGTTTGTCACCATTCTTGCAAAACAAGAAGACTAGCTCATGTTCCATGCGTGCGGAGTTGTCCCAGTAAAGAGTTGGTAATAAGTAACTCCTGAAGATCCCTAAGTTCGTAACCCCTGCTATTAGATGCTCAATCGTTATAGAGTCCTCACCTGGCGCATTTCCATTTTTAAGCTGTTTAAGGGCCTGCTCGATTTCGATCAGGCTGATTTTAGGCAGACCTTTTACATATAATGTAACGTATTAGGGCAGCGCTAGCGTCGTTACTCCATGACTTCAAAGCCTGAAAACAAAAGTTGTCAAGTAGTGCGTCCTAGCTGTAATAACATACGGAGTCGAGACGTGGCCACTTACAGTATGACCAGTCTACCAATTAAAGGTCGCTCACCAAGGTATGGAAAGAGATAATAAGCTTGGTGTTTCTTTGAGGTGTCGGATTCGAAATCAAAGTCGTCAAAATAGCTTGGCAAATTAATAAGCTAAAGTAGCAGTGGGCTAGTCATGTCTGTCGTAGTTAGGGTAGACGAGTTCTAGAATGGAGACCGCGAATCGGCAAACGTAGCGTAGGGCGTCCTGTATCTATGTGGGGTGATGATATTTGTAAGATAGCAGACAGTGGTTGGAGGAGGAAAGCTCAGTGTTGTGCTATAGGAGAGGCATATGTCCAGCAGTGGATTAAGACAGTCTATATTAATAAACTATAGAACTTTAGTTAGTAGTAACTTTAGTTAGTAAACCCATAGAAAAAAGAAAAATATTTTCCTGCAGGAAAGTTATTGATCAACTCTTTACCTTCTATGTTATCATAAGCGAGGCTAAGTCGCAATAACTTGCAAAACTGTCTTTTATATTCACTACGAAATGAAATTTCTTTATTCACTCTGTTTACTATTTCACAATAGAAGCTTGAGTATAGTCCACAATCGGGGCTATGGCAATATACAGCTGCGCATGCAGTAAACAAAATAAGGAACTGAATAAAATGGAGACTAAAACAGAAAAATAATACTGTATTTCCTTTGATAAAGTGGACATTGGATTCACGGGCGAGCATCTTTTTGCTGTGTGTTAGACCGTTTCGAATGTTTTTGCCTTCACTCCAACAGCAGCGCGAAAGTGATTTATCATAAGGCAACATGCTGTGGTTGGAACGGAAAATAAAATTAGGTAATTCTTTTTGTATTCGCTGGGCAGTCACTTGGAGACACATTTGAGCGTGAACGGTCTTGTATTTGATGTCACCTATCTATAAGTCAGTCACTTAATTTTGTCTCGCTGACAACGGTTGACAGCCGTCCTTTCGTGCTATCTTCTTAATTAATCAGCGATCACGAGGGTCTGACATATTTTTCCATTTCAGCTAGTACGACAACGTTTACTACATCATTGAGTGGTTGTTATCTTTATGACAAAAAAATATTTTTTGGGTGCAATAAAACTCTTACTTCATAACTTCAATGTCCATGAAAAAGACATAACAGTGAGCGTTGAATTTATTGTAGTATGCGAGGACCCAGATGGCTTTACTCATAAAATACTACCAGTAGCTCTGTTGGTAGCGCGCTGTACTTAAAGATAATCACAATTTACGGAGGCCCTTTGGCGGAATTTGGGAAATACTTTCCCTTTAGCGGACGTGCGAGCAATTACTGGGACTCTAATGATGCAATGCCTTTTCACTCGACTTTGACTTCTGGCACTTCCACTTTTTTATTGGCACTTATTTATCAGTTTTAGTGGCTAAACGTTTTTATTTACACGTAACATGTTATTTGTCTATTCATTAAACATAGCAAGGTTGTCGTATGGCATAGTGTGAATAAGAACGAGCTATAGGTTGATGATTGGGTATAGGGTTAAAATGACTATAGTTGGAAAAATTACATATTTGCAATCAAAGTCAAATGCACTTCTTGCGGAGCACGTTGCATTTATAACTCGTTCAAAACTTTATGAAAAAAGAGTGTATTAAAAGATTGCAATTAAAAGCATTCAATCCATCCATCCGAACACTCTCGCCGGGGTAGGCATAGCATTGTGTGGTTTTTAAACGAATACGATAGGGTACGAGTATAGTAGTGATATGTTGACAGCCTTTCACCAACGATACAGTAAAACTTTCCCGTCCCACAACTGGCTACTACAGTATGCCTGGGAAGAGTTGCCAGCCGGGACATTTGAAATTTTTCTTTCACTCTCAGAATGGAAGCATTAAACATTTTCCAAAGCTTTTTGTTACACCCTGTACCTAAAACGTATACGTAAACATAGTTTACCCAATCAGAACTCCATTGTTTACCACAATATTGGCTAAACATAACTGAAGCAAACAGCAGCTCCCTTTAGTCTCTCTCAGACTCTTCAGACTGTGCCATAATAAGTTATTTTCTAATAACTTTATTCGTTTCAATATTATAGTAAGACAAACAAGAAGAGCGAATCTGCTGTTTCGTTGCAACCGAGAAAGTTCTAAGAGCTACAAATAAGAAACTGTCTTACCCTAAGAGGTGAGTGCAATGAACAGGTCCTTCAACTCTTGAGATCTTTGCTCGCTTGATCGCAGAGAATTGCAGTCGAACCGATACTTTCATGCTCCTGGCTTCATTTAATTAAATGTTCATTTTTATTTCTTTGATGATTTCATTCTGTACTAAAATTAATAAGCAAAACTTATTGATGTAGGGACTTAATACATACTTTTCGCCCGGAACGAATTTTTTCGTCAGTTTTCCAATGTTATTCTGCTATGAAGGCAAGTTATTCTACGGAGACAAATACAACAAATCAAAAACCATGAATTCAGCTGTTCTCGAGTTATACTCGTAAGTGTTCGAGCAAACCCGACTTTGTTTTATATATTTAACTAGCTTTCCGCCCGCGTCCTAATTTTTAAAAAAATAAAAAGTATCCTATAAACCTCACGGAACCCGAGACCTTTCCAACGAATGCAAAACCGTGGAAATCGGTTCGTGCGTTCTGGAGTTATAGCGTCAGGAAGGAAAACCCGACTTATTTTTATATAGTAGATATTATACAAATAAATAGTTAAAAGTGGATAAGTCAAGTTCGCCACTCATTTGACTACACCTACCTACACGATAAGAAGAGTGAATTAAATAACACAGCACAGATTTTTATCGTTACGTATGAAAATGTTGTCCTACAAATACAGTAAAAATTTTGATTGTATTTTATCTGTTCAGCTTATTAGAAAATATCAAGTAATTTAGAGTTTCAAGTGACTTCCTGGGCGGTTATTCCTTAAATCAATGGCGTCTCAATGGCGGTTGAATATCAATAGTGACCACCTTATCCGTTCAGGTGGTGAAATATAAAGCTATCTAAACCTCATACATTTTATGACAGCTACCTTGTCTGAGGGCGCAACCGCTAACTGAATGTTACGTTGCGTTGTTCGTTGGGTTGCGCTGCTGATTGATTAGTTTTGATAGTTCTGAATTTTGCCACCTGATCAGTGTCGATGGAATGGTCGCCATTTTATCCGTTCAGGTTTCGAAACTGAGAACTATCCAAATTTCATACATCTAATGACGGCTGCTTTGACTGGTGGTGCCACCGTCAACTGAATTTTCAGTTGCTAGATAGTTTGCAACTTTACGTTCAGTTGGCAGTGGCGCTGTTGGTGGGGGTGGTTGTCAGGAAGTATATAAAATTTAAATTGTTCTCAATTTTCCCACCTGAACAGATAAAATGGCCTCCATTCCATCGACACACAACTTAAGATATAGAATCGGGGCCCTAATAAAATGAACACTATTGTCATTCCACCGCCATTGAGACGCCATTGGTTAGTGGAAAAGGTACCCTGTTATAATCCTAAACAATTCAGATGTGGAATCTAAAATCTTGAAAATTTACTTTAAAAGTGTCATCTTAAATACAAAATCCAGATTCTAATTTTCACCAATGCCACTAAAGCTAATTTAAGAACGTATTTTACTAACAGAGATAATAAAGGCCATCTAAAATTGGATCACCCTTATTGCTATTCAAACAACAAAAGGTTCAGGACAAAAGATATCTGAAAACATATTGTGCCTTAGATCACTGTTTTGTTTTTGCTACATACGTGCGCTCGTTTTCAGTTTTTGTGGCCAGAGGGAGGTTGTTAGCAAGATTTGTTGTCTCTAAAAACATATTTTGCTTATTAACCTTATTGCTCGGAGACTTTATAAATAGCTACGTACAACATGCTAACCAAATGAACAATGTGCAATTCCCTTGAATTAGGTTGAGTTTTTGTTTTTATTCCATTAGGAGGGGTTGGATTCCCATTCGCTTATTTCTGACATCTACATTAGGTAAGTTTCGCAATGTTTTTAGATTGTTTTAGACTATGTTTTGCATGCATTGTATCAATTTGCGCCTTTTCTGCTTTTAAATATAACAATTACAAATATACTATACCTAAAGGCTGCTACGAAGAAATTGCTACAAAGCAATAAATCATTACGTTTCAGTAGTTGAATGTTCTTGTGTGCAAATAAATTACAGGTATTGTAATGTATTATTTTTCCAATATTCTATAATTTTTGTAATCAATATTCTTTAACGGGAAAAATATATTATTCCTTCTTCTTCATCTTTCGCGCCGATCACAATCGAACGTTTTGGTATTGTCATCAGAAGCCATGCGTTCATTTCATTTATTAGAAATTAGCTTTTTCCCGCGACTTCGTCCCCGTGGGATAGTTATATTTCATCTTCTATACGCTATACTATATTTAATGTTTTCATCATATATTTGTGTGTATGTATATGTTATATATTTAGGTATAGATATGTATAAGGTATATTACTCTTTGTACGTCTACCGCTTCACCTTCTGTATCGGTTCCTTCACCCCCCGGTTGCCTGGAATAAATTGCTCTATAGCAATAAGGCCGCCGGATTGTACACTACATTATACTTACTTCGCTGGCTCAACGACTCAAAGTGGATCTTGGCACTACATTACATTACATTATGAATATTTGTTTTTGTTTAATGTATTATGTTTTATGTTTTTTTTGTATGCAATAAAGAGTATTGTATTGTATTGTCTATATCAAATTTTGATTTATTTCTTTTGAAGAGTTTTGATAGTAAGTTTCATAGTTTTATCTTTGTCAGTGACCAAGAACAAGAAAGAATCGACCATTTCCGTCCAATTTATCAAACATAACGGCAATAAAGTTCTAAGTAACACTAACAAAAAACTAACTAAAAGCCGGGTCCGGTCGTAAAATTACCCAGGCGTCGTGATGAAGGCCAGTCTACCCTCTCAAGAAGTATTGCTAGTATTATGAGGGGTCACAAAGTGAGGAGGGCGATATTGGCAGCCCTTACCTAGCGCCGTGAGAAGGTGAGGAAACTTCACATAAAACCTAAGGAGGCAGGTGCATTCCATTTCCCCGGGTACCGAAATGCTCGCGTATTTCACGCTTCGCGCGTCATTACTGCTTAGTGCGGTCCGAGGTGGCGAAATTAGAAATAGAAAATAATAATTCCTATGAGGTAGTTAGGTTATCAAAAAAGATAAAATACATTTTGCGATGAGTAGTTTTACGTACCAGTTCTATGCAAGATCATCTTATTTTTTTAAATCTCAATTTTGACGTGGCTTGAGGCGTCTCATTATGCTCATGGCAAATACATAGGAGACTTCAAAAATTAAAAGTTTTTGGAAATAAAGTAATATTCCTTATTTCCAAGACTTTTGTGACTTAATTAAATAAACTTTTAAATTAAGTGCAGTGCACCTGACGAGTACACTACAAAAAACGATTCTTCAGGCTGTTTTATTTATGTAATAAATTATTTATATTTGAAAAATAAAATGATCCTTCTGGAGATTTGCTTGATATGAATGAATTCGTGTTTAAAGTGACAGGAAATTAAAAAAAGTTTTTTATCTCATTTCATTACGGTTACAAATTCACTTACTCAGAGTTATTTTCACCTACTTTCACAACATATATTTTAAATTTTATTTAAATTAGCGGAATGTTTTTTGTAGTAGTGAGTATTATATTATATTTCATGGCTGCTATTTTTATTTATTTTTGCCTGTTTCTACTTCTAAGCGTTCAAAAAGTCTTTGTTGAGTTTTATGCGTCATTTGGTTCTTGGGGATAATTCTTCAGTTTCGTGAGCTAATTCTCGTCCTTAATGTTCACTTACTAACTTTAAGTCATTCAATATATGTATAAGTAGATATTATTTCTGTAGAAAACCTGAACATCACTACCGTTGCGTCTCGCCACGAATACAAGGTGTGTTACGTAAAGGGAAAGAATAATAATAAAAATCTTACTACCAAGTGAGGTGAATAAAGGACTCAGTATTTGCGAATAAAAGCGACGTCGACGAAGGTTCGTCAAATTGTGAGCGTTATGGCGTCATTGTTTTAAGAAGGTGCGAGCGCTAGCAGAAATGGAATGTTGAACCAAATATTGCGACGAACTATATTTTCTACTTTTGTTTTCATGTGCTTTTAGATATATATACACAAACCGGCACAATGGAGATTTTTATTTAATGCTGTTATTAAAATTTTACGCTTAGTTTAGGCCAAAATGTTTGTCTGTTAAAATCAAATATAAAAAATACAATAAGTTTTCAAAAATGTGCCGCATGGCCAAAAAAGAACATAGCAAAAACCTTATCATACAACTTAGTTGTGTTAGATTTTTGCAATTCTCTTTTGGCCATGCGGTGTAAAAAGTTTAAGGAGTTTTTTTTCTTCTATTGGCTACATGAAAGATTTTAGGCTTTTTATCAGTTTTTGTAAAAAAAAACGACCATTAAAAAAAATATTTGCATAAAGAACAGTGCAGTTATGCACGTAAAACGTATATTTATAACTCCCAAGCTAAGTCGATTGTATGAAAAACAGAAGTTGTTCCGCTAAATGTGCCGGTGTGTATAGTTGAAATCGTTGTTCCATCTTTTGGCGTATCAGCATGGCCAAGAAAGTTTGCACATACTTAATTAACTCTTATTATGATGGATTCTCAGACATTTCATATACAATTTTTCATTTTTGTGATATTCTTCCTCTTAAATGACTAGTTATTAAAACACCACTAAAAACTTTTCGCTTTAAAATTTCATACCTAAATGCGAAATACACATACATACTCGTACATCAACGAGCTATGAAGAGAAACTTTATAAACTTTTGAATATTTTAGTGCACACTAAAACACTGGAGTAGGTACATTTTTATTAAAATATATTTCAGCAGTACAGTAGGAGAGTGGAATTAATATGAGTGAAAATAGCAACGCTTTGCAACTGTACGATGCTGAGTATGGACATAAAACTTTGAGCGAGAAAAGTGCTTCGCAAATATTGAATTAAAAGTTCCGTCTGGCTTTGTTTATTTTAATTTATACTTCAGACTTATATGTTCTTAAGCACTTTTTTTCCAGTCATAGTCACAAGTAAAAGTACCTCGTTTGCGTTCATTATATTTTTCTAGGAGGATAGCGCTAGGTAGAACAAAACACAAACTCACGTTGTTTTGAAAAAAGGTAAAAATTTTACTCCGTTTAACAATCCTCAGTGTCCTTAGAAACTTGAACAAGTAAAGTGTCTCTGATAGATTAAATAAAATTACTTAATGCTAATTAAACTTGGAGCGTCTATGGTCTAACGGATACTGGTTTGGTCTCGTAAGCGAGAGGTACCGAGTTCGATTCCCAGTGCCGCCACGTACCAATTACTTGGTTTCTGAGTATATTCGTTGCACACTAATTGATGCTATTTCGGCGAGGGAAAACATTGAGAGGAAAAACCTTCACATTTAGATGACTTCATCTGTAACCATAATCCAATCCAGTCAGCTCACGAAAGGTAGATGGCAGTCGCTCCATTGTAATGACTTGACCTGCTAAATCTTGCATAATGGTCAAGCGTACCCCGAATGAGAAATGGGACTAAGCGCTAGGTAGAAAAAAAAGTTAAGATGGGAGATTCGAATCATGGTCAAATCTTGTGCATTCATTTATGGATTGTTCAGACATACCTATCCATGCACGGGATAAATAACCACCACGTTGATATATCACAAGTTAGGTAGACTATAATAAATTAGATTTTGTTCCAGAACAGGATACATAGTTAGCTTTTATGTGTCCTCCAATCTTCGCGAGAAAGATTGCATCCTAGAAAGTTCTGGCAGGGTTACAGTTTTATATTCACACTAAAGAATGTCGTAAAGTAGTTTAATTGAGTCCTATTGTTTCTGCACTTTAGACGTACTGAATCCATCATTCAAAATTTAAAACTCCAGTCTCACTGCAGACATTCTGGTCTCATTTAAACACGGAAAAGTGTTGAAAGCAACGCTTGAGCGGTAAGTCGTGAAAATGGCGTGCCACCGCATTATCACGGATTATGAATCGCAGTAGATAAGGCATTCAACGCGCCCTCATTAAAAAAGGGAATCCCAGAAAAAATACAGTGAAACCAGACTCATTTGTCAACTTCCTCGCGTTGCATGTAGCGCCTACATCACTCGCGGTGGCCGACTTTCATTAATTCCACTTTTAACCCGCACTTTAATAAGCAAAATGAAAATGAAAACACTCCCCTAGCTTAAAAGTAAAATAAGGGAAATGATTCTAATAAAACACTTTTGCAACAGGTGTAAAAGTAAGAATCGTTTTAGAAAGTAATGTGCTACAAAATAGGTAATTTACTTTATTCACAAATTTTAGAAACCTACTTTTAGAAATATCTTAAGTTCAAAACAAACAGCATGATGCTTTATTGTTAACTACATTCACTTAAAATATTGATTAATGTTTTTAATACAATTTTGATTTTTTTTAAATGGCTTTTATTTCGCAAACGTTTCCTCCCTCACTTTTGTCAAGGTTTTCTGCATTGACGTTGTCTTATTAGAATAGCTCCGAGATAACGTTTTCATTTCATTCCATTTTTTCCCACCGAGATAAGGAAAAATGTAACTGACGCAATAAACAAACGATTTTATCATTTTGCGTTTTTACACTCGAAATATTAAAGCTGAAGTTTTTATAGATCCGCAAAGAGGTGGTCATAAAAGTTCGTGGACGGCAAAGTTGGAATAATTACCTTATGGAAGTTGAAATGAAAAACAACGTAAACACGTAACCAGACTATGGTAATTGGAAGCGAATTGAAAATGAACGAGCTCTACAAGAATAGTTCTTCAATTAATGGGAACTCTTGGAAATACGTTTCCATTCGGTTTATAAGCAGCCCAGTTAAGTCGCTACTATGTTTATTAAAGTCACGTTGATTTCGAAACGTGACATTTTGCAAACTTTTGAATTTATGGAACACGTAACAAAAAGTTCGTGTTCAGAGGGTTTCAGGTTTTCTGATTGGTAAAAAAACCCAGGGCTATAAGTATTATGTGTTAAGTAAACAGGGTTTATAGCATGTGTTATTACTTCAACCATTGCGAATGGTAAAAGTATGCAATAAACGTATGTTAATTTGATTTTCACTACGAGTCTGTCTAGTTAGGCCATTGTTCACCAAAAATATAACCAACGGTTAAACCGTGGTTAGAAGCTAACCAGACAAAAAGTCAAAAAAAATGTATGAAAGTGACATTGTCAAACCTCTGGTTAGCTGCTAATCGTTGGTTAAATATTTGGTGAACACTGGCCTAAGTCGAAATAGGAGAAGTCTGATTTTAGTCAAATAGTTTTCAGCTTTTTTTCGAGTACTTAAACTCTGTATCTTTCTGTGTATTTATTTATTTACCAAGGCCCGTGTTCTTGAAGGCGTCTCAGTCGTGAATCAAGCTTAGATTGTATTCTAGAACGTCACTTTCGTTGATCAAAGTTCCACTCAGTGACATCAGCTGAGTGACATTCAGGTGACATTTGAAATATCACTCAGCAGATGTCAGGTCTGATCTTTGTTTACGTGAGTCAGGCCTAACTTTTCTCTATGAGCATTCTCGCGTTTTTTTTACCTGTCATCTATCAGTTTTTGACACCTTAGACAGTTCCACCGTCCCTATTCAATGTAAAATGTTGAAATATATAATAAAATAATTATTTTCAACGCAAGTTGCTGCGTAAAACGTAAAAATATTGTTACTGATTACCAAAAATGCTAATCAAAACAGACATCCATTATTATAAAACCATAGACTATAAAAAAAAATAGATGAGATCAAATTTGGTTTTAAAACTAGTTTCAGCTGACAGCTGACATAATTCAACTTATTTGTAGTTTTGGATGATGAGAGTTCAAAATGACACTTGAGACGCCATCATGAATACGGGCCTAGTTCTCACTTATGATTATTTTACATAACATATCCCATCTCATATTTATTTTACACAATCTTTATGTTTGAACAATATATTAAAATCTCTCTTTTCTGAAAATATTTGTTAAGGCACATCATACGATGGTCGACGACCTATGCTTATTATTTACTCGGATATACGTCTTTTAATACGTATAAATTTTACAGAGTAATCATACTCAAATGTACCCATACCTTTAAAGAAGTTATTAAGTTTAGGAGGTCAAACAATTATGTAGCACTCTGTATATAAAGCGCACTTCCCTAATTTAGTGTCATAATCACTCGCATTAATTATCAGTTGTGGCGTTCGTGAGTTACCATAATGACCAGCCCAATGTTTAGACATTACTCTCTTAATTATAGTTCACCACGGAATATAATTTACTCTTTATCACGACGTTTGATGGTAAACAGTAAATCTTGTTAATCTCATGAATTTCATATTTCGTGAAATAGCTCGTAAAAGCACGATTTTATAGGGCTCATAAGAAACGTAATCTGTAGCCCCACGAACAGGTAAAGTGAAACTTACCCATACAGCACACTATACACCGTAATATTTCAATTATATGATAAAACTAGCTTTTTCCCGCTGCTTCGCTCGCGCAAAGAACTCTTTTAGTCACTTATTTCATTCTTGACATCTTAGGGGATGATTTACGAAAAATCGCGAAACACGTGTCTGTTTATTTTCTTCTAGGTACATCTTGACGAAGTTTCTAGTCAAAATGTTCAAAATTTTTTTTTCTCCACACAAACTTCGAACCCCATTTCAACCTCTTAGGTGTTGAATTTCAAAAAATCCTTTCTGAGTGCTTGCCTAAGTCATAAAAAAATACCTTTTTGCCAAGTTTCAGCTTCCTAGCTTTAAGGGTTTTGGCTGGGCGTTGATGAGTCAGTGAATCAGGACCTCCAATTTTATATATAAAAAGATTCACGATGTGTTTGTTTTCATAGAACTTAGGTAGGTAAATAATCCATTTCTACCAAAATCATTTAGTAATATTATCTAGGTTTTAATATCCACTAATGCATTACTAGATAAACCATTCATGGAATAAATAATTGATGTCCCATACTCAAAGGCCCACTCTACAGGTTCCTTGGGAAATTCGAAAACATATAAAGATAGACATGCATATTTAATTGTTTTTTCTTTTAATATATTGTCTAATATTTTCGTACCCAACTCGGGACCACCGGATTAGCTAGCAAGGTTACTATAACTAAAGCAAACCGGTGTAACTGAAAATAGAAATACATACATATTGGGTGACTTTAAATTAGTTACTGAAAATAAAAGTTGTGAATGAGCCCACGGAACTGAACAACTATTATAACGAACATATCAATGAAAAAAAAAACAATTAAATGAAAAAAATAAAAAAAAAACTTTTGCGATCGACTGTCTTGCCGTTGTCTGGGAAGTCGTTTTTTTTATATTTTTTTATTATAAGATGGGTTAACTCTTGACCTCAATTTTGATCAAGGTCATAGATGAGTTCGACATCCCAGAAAATGTATATAAGGCACCGGTACTCCTACGCACCGACGAAGCACAGCAAGCTGTTTGGCGTCGGACTTCGGTAGGAGGGTGGTCGCGAACCAGACGGCCCTTCACAAAGCCTACCACACCGCATGAGACCATAGGACGCCACTTCAGATTCAGAACAAATTGAGGCGTCGTTGCCTAGGAGGCAGGTCCCATTTGTGTTTCCTTAGTCGTCTCTTACGACACCCACGAAAATAAATGGGGTGGTGTTATTCTCAACCGATCACCACACGGCGCACAAAGGTTCCTTGAGGGAATTTGCTGAGTTTCACGGGAAGAATCATTCCCTAAAGTGTCGCTAACTACTTTTAAGTCAGTAGTTTGTTTTTGTATGGCTGGAAGTATGTTTGTTTTGTTTGTCTTACTTATGGGAATAAC
Source organism: Aproaerema taeniolella (assembly GCA_949987775.1). Lineage (NCBI taxonomy): Eukaryota > Metazoa > Arthropoda > Insecta > Lepidoptera > Gelechiidae > Aproaerema > Aproaerema taeniolella. Next base: position 9,669,977 of record OX465243.1, on the reverse strand, counting down.
TTTTACTATCTCAAGGTAAGGAAAACGTCATGAATAGTAACATAAATTATGTAGTTCTTGTTCGATAGTAATAAAGCTCGCGTTTACTGCTTCTGTAACTGCTGCCAGTCACCATCAATGTAATTTATGAGTCGGTAAAGAAGAGTAATTCTGCTTATTAATTTTGCATGGAGTTCAATTTTTAAACTTATTGATAATATTCGCACTCGTAAGTGAATTAAGGCTATGAAGGGTGATAGTATGAAATTTTGTTCCTTGTATTTACAATTATTTAACAATTATAATATTTTTGAATTGATTTTTGATATTCGTTTGACTGAGACAATTCGAAAGAACTAAAAATTCATTCTTGTGTCCAAACCAAGTATAATTAGGTTTTAATTTAGCATGTAATGTAAATATTAGGTATTGAATGGTTATTAAATAATTAAGGATTAGCTATAATACTAATTTTGAGTGATAATTCAACCGGTAAAGATTTCTATTACAGCTTTTATTAAAATTGTGTTCCACGTATTAAATGCAAACAGCCCGTAGTTCAATTTCCAAAGTGACTTCTATGGCATTCAAAGTCGAACGGTTGAAAAAGTATATCTAATTATTAACCTTTTCACTGCCAAAGTCTGATATATCAGGCAATTTTTTTTTTTTAACTTTAATATCGTTCACCAAGCGTTTGCCATACGCCACGACATTAAAAATTTTATTTTTTATTTTTTGATGTCGTGGCGTGTGGTGGGCGTTTTTGACGAAAACTCTTGGCGCTTAAAGGGTTAAAATAAACATTACATACGCTCAAGCTTGTAATCCTATAGGGAATAGGCAAAGCACCAGTTCAGAACTACTTGATGCCATTAAAATATGCTACTCCATTATTAATTACTAGAAGACGCCCAGGCCTTCGTTCCTGTGTGAATTTCGTAAAGTACTTCCTTATTTATTTGCCTACGTTATAAAAGGAACCTTTGTGTTTTTTTTTTAAATTTTACTTTTTAGTACAAGGATGTGGGCTAGGCGTTGCTGATGAGTTCGTAAGTCAGGACCATTAATTTTGTATATTACTTCGTTTCAGTAGAAATTCGGAAAAACTGTGTAGCCTTCATTCTACCCTGAAAAAATAACTTTCTATTGGTGAATGAATTTTTAAGATCTAGAGATTACTCTCTACAAAGTTTTAACTTTCTCTTTATATAAGTATGTAGTAAATCAGTAATAATATAGATGACGATAAATATTTCGTTAGTTTCAAGAATAACGTCCCTGAGGTGCGGCTTCCCGGCTTACATGACTGGCGCTCTTTAATCACGTTCCCACGTCGCTGGAAAAGCCGCCATTATTCAACTTTTCATTTTATTACTGATCTTTGATCTGAACAAAAATTTTGATATCGGAATGAAGTGTGGAATGTGAGCTAATGTATAAACGCCAATATACTGATTGTGTTTTTTCTTCTTCTTAATTTTATTGTTTTTCCTTTGGAAAAATTGGATAAAGCTTTTTGAAAAAATGTTTTAAAATTTTAGTACTTATTGTAACTCCGACAGTATCTTCTGGCAGGACGTTCTAATGTTTACGATGTCTCAAATTCCAAACAGAACAGTCATCGTAGTAGTATCTACGTGATGCAAATTAAATTTGAAACCACTCCGTGTTGCATTTTGATGAGGGGAATAGATTTAAAAAATCCGAAACGTTGGATTGTAACTGCTAAATTGCCCATTGAGTTAACCCCTTATCGGCTCATTTTCTTCCCCTTCTAAAGAAAAGAGGGTAATCACGTTGCTTTTGTTTGTTTTTGTAGTGAATAACGTGAACGGGTAAGTTTGTGTTTCACTGTTGGTTGAAGTAATTGTATATGTAGACTTAATATTATGTGCGGTTGAGCGTTGGATATCAGGCTATTATAGTCTTGTTTACTTATGCTTCAGAAATCGAAATCACACCAATTATAAACATAATTGGACCCCTGCTGCGACGCATGCGAATATGTAACACGAAAATTCGAAATAACAAACACACGAATGAAATGTAACCTATTTCTTAATTGCTTGAAAAGAAACGTGGTCGTTTGTCATCCATGTTATTTTCCGGTCTAGAAAATGAGACGTTTTATTCGAGAACAATGACATTCGTTCATGTAGTGTTAGAAATATAAGGCTGAGTGTTCCGGTACAGTAACTTTTTAATTAGGGATTTTGTACGTTTTAGTGAGGATCAAGATAGTCGGCTCACGCAATTCAATGACCCTTTTGTGGGGCGGTGCTCGTTTCACGTGCGCTTTCGCAGTAAAATTTGTAAGTGAAAAATTACACGCTAGCGTTTAAAGGGTTAAACAGGGTGATGGTAATTTTGTAAATTGTAACCTCAAAGTGGAAAGGTTTTGTTTTCTTGTTTGAGGGTAACGTTTGTATCATTGGGTTGGGACAACCATTTTAAGCTCACCTACACAACTCTGGGCTAACTTTTTAACCCGGAGTCGGATATTAAATTAAGATTTCTTATTTTTTTCAAACTAATTGAAAGTAGTATTAAAATTAATGCTAGTGAGTAGTACTGTTCTTTCTTTATCGTGAGGTATGATAAAGTCTTCAGTAATCAACTCTAGTGACAGTGCAATCAATTGAAATCTGCTAATTAAACGTGCCCGCCGAAGCACGGAAATGATTTTCATAAATTACTGCTATGCCCACCATAACTATGTACCCTGATTCGTATACGAACGTTTCTTAACCTCACTAATCAATTTCTATGCTAGTAATATAGAATAGAATGGAATAAATGTTATTCAGTATCATTACATCATCATCAGCCTGTGTTAGTCCTTTGCTGGATATAAGCCTCTCCTATGGCACGCCACTGAGCTCGGCCTTCAGTTCTCCCCCTCCAACCACTGCCCACTAACTTTGAATATCGTCAACTCATTACATACTAATTGTTAATTCTTATGCATCATTATTAAATTCAAGGTAATGTACTAAAAAAAGGATTTCGAGCTCAGCATAATGCCGTGGTGGACTCAGTCATCACGGCGCTGATTTTCAGCTGGTCCCATATGATAACCTATACTGAAAAAAAAATACTTTACATAATTACATACTGTATTTTACATGCGTATGAGTGTGTGTGTATGCGCGCTCATGTGAGTGTGTATGTATGCGTATGTGTTGTGTACATGTGGTCGCGTGTATTTGTATTTGTGTGTGGATATGTGTGTGTGTGTGACCGTTTCTGAGGATTGTGCTTATGCCTATCCGTGTGTGTGTTTTTTTGTGCTGTATCAAGTCTGTCTAGAAGTGTATAGTAAGCAGTATTTATGAAATATATAAAATTATTTATGGCGCTTTAGGTGCTATCAAAATATGCGTTTTCGCAGTTTTAGTTAGAAACAAAGCGGTACCTCTTGTTTAGGCGTAATGTTCTACGACACGCAACCAACGACGCACGGGATACCAAAATAAATCAGTTTAAAAATAAAAGAAACTTTCCTCTTCGAAAAGGGGTATTTACAGAATGTTAAAAGAGGAAAAGCACACATTTAAAAAAATAAATAGACTCTATACAATAAAAGGAGCATTCTAAGGTTTTCCCATGTGATGTGAGTCCCTTTGAACATACACAAAGACAATCACAAAAACCCAGACCCGGGAAGCAACATCTGCTTTTTAAATAAATATTTGCCGTGACTGGGAATCGAACTCAGGACTTTCCTTCATTATTAACATAGATGCGTAAAATAATTATATCGTACTAGATTTGCGCCCGCGGCTCCGCCCACGTGGTCTACAGGTTATATCGTGCCCAGCTATGGAATAAAATGTAACCTATGTTATTTTTCAAGGTCTAATCTATGTCTATACCAAATTTCATCAAAATCGGTTCAGTAGTTTAGGTGTGAAAGCGTAATAAATAGACAAACTTACATTCACATTTATGCACCAAAAAATTGTAAAGTACCGAGAGATTATAATCTTACTAATTAAAATTACAATATTACGGGTTTGACAATGTCACGGTGACATGAGTATCTTGTTTCGTCCTCTAGTCCTATTTTTACGGAACAGTAAAATTTATATTTTCTTGCAAAAAAATTACAGTTGTGGCGACAACAACCACAATATTTTCTCTTCGTTTTCATTTATAAAAATCGCAATAAAACACTATTCCATTTTTTTAATCAAAGAACATTCCTGAACGAGTGACAAGTAAAGGAAATGATCGGTCAAATAAAACCATCGCGTGGGAAAAACTGACAGACTAACTGAAAGGCTAAATGATTTTTACATACTGTGTACTAAGTAAAAAGAAATGAACTATTTCTGTAACGGAACACGCAAGGTTGCGGGTGATAACAAGTGATTTAAATAATTAATGGTCAACAAAGAAATTAAATCTTATTTTAAAGTTGGTGAGGTATTATATTTTTATATTTTTTTTTTTACAATTGAGTTGAAGGTGGGTTTATTTGTTAGACTGTATGTTCACGTTAATTTTTTAACTGTGACTTTTTTCCTCATGCATATATTAAAATAAGGTAACCAAATCGACGAAATAAAAAAAATATATTTTAATGTCACCATAAAAATTGACGGTCACAACATAAATACTTTGCACTGTTAGAATTTCAAGTACTGAGTAATAGAGTCATTATGAAACAATAAAAAACTTTCACATGTTTTGCTCCACCATAATACCTGATGGATTTCTTGAAACTCATTTTATTAGCAATGAAAAACCTTTGAATAGCACGTTATTACAAACACTCGTGCATCTACGAACAGCATGATTTTTTTTACTGCATATTAGCGTAGCAAGTAATGGGTGCTACGACGCTACGATTTACCGTAGCACCGCTACGATAAACCTTTCTACGACTCACGTTTCGCTTTGAAAGAAGAAATGGGAGCTAAAAGTAATTTCAGTTTTATTTTTTAAAAAACGAGAAACTGTCACGTACGTTTTTATGTTTATTAACCCACCTAGATTCCTTCTCGAATAATAGTCTAGTTCAACTATATAGTCGACAAACTTTTTAGGATATACCTATGAATATACTCAAGAAACGAAAACCTGTTTCGAACCTATCCTGATATCATAATAGTTTATTCTGAGACAGGAAAGGAAAAATTTCAAGCCACACGTAACTTTAGCAATAAAATGACTATACCTATATTACTATGCATTTTGATGGACTGCTTCAGGTTTTATTTCCGCATACTAATTGAAAATAGTATAATCAAGATATATATTCAGTTTTTAAACTTTATTATAATGCTGATTAAAAACTTCTTACAGTTTTTGCCATTCACTTTTTGACAAAATCAAAAACCTTTCTAAAATTCACTATAATAACCTTACATACCCGTCGCGCGCTTGTTTACGCCGCGTGCGATACAAATCTTGCACACTCGGGTGTGCAGACATCGCGCGAGGGTATAAAAACTATAAATATTTTAAAATCCACTACATTAAAGCCTAACTAACACCCGAACTATAAAAACTGGGTTTCTTTATCGCCTCAGTTGACACAGAAAAAGTGCCGTTGATTCTAAATGCCGGGAGCTAGGAAACTCCGACGTTTATAACAGCGATTGTGTATTTATGTTCTTTTAATGGCGTCGCACATTACGGCGTGTATCGACTGAATGGGACCGCACAAAAACGGGAATGGGACTAGAGTAAATTGTGTTCGACAGTTATAATATATTGTGAGGATTGCGCCGATGATTTGTAAGAAATAATGTCAAAATAAAGTGAAAGGCAACATCATCAAAGTAATCTGACGCTTAGAGCAACGCTAGCTAGGGATTATTAATGAAATAAAGGTTTGCGGCCAGTAGTTTTTTTATGCACTTTGCACGCAAACAAAGTTGCGGGCATCAGCTAGTAATAAATACATGTATGTAAAAAAATGCTGTCTTCTTTTGGCCATGGTACTCGTATGCTATACCCGGTCTGGCATACAGCTACCCGAAAATTGATGGGAATTCTGTAGCCCACGTTAGGCAAGCATTTTTGATAGAAAACTTGATTCTATTCTTACTAACACTCTATATATACACTTATAATGGGTATTTTTTCATAGGCTTACATCTAACAGTGGACTTTTATAATAATTTCTTGTGATTTTAGTACTATTAAAATTGGTATCCTTCCAAGTGATTTCTTCAATGGTAAGGAAGTTAAAATACGAACTATCTTGTATACTGGTTAGGGTAAGCCACTGCACAAAAAAGGCGTTTATTAGTGCACTTTTTTTAAAAAAAAGCTAAGATATCGGTTGGTAAATGTGTTCACAGTTTCCAACTTTCCCGTAACGAACGAAACAATGTTAATGACGAACATACATTACTAAATAAAATTTGAATAAACAAAATAATAATTGATGATACTTCTGGGAATTCAGAATGACCACTCACATAATCCATTCTGAAACGGACGTTATGTGACCATTTGCGGCGCATCTAAACACTCCACTAAGGGGTTTGCACTGTCCTGCATAATCCGAAATGCACAGACACTGTAATCACGCAGTCTGATATTATCCTACAAAGGGATGATGAACTCTATTATTTAAGTAGTTTCGTTGGTAAATGAGCTTCTGAATTTTTCATAGTTGGGCTAGGAACCATAGGTTAAAATAATATTAGTATACTTATTGTAATTTTAGAGTCAGAATGAGTATGAAAGAAAAAAAAATACTCGTATGACTATCCATCTATGTCTCTGCTACAGCTTATTTTTCGTCAAATCTACTGAACGTAAATGCTTAGAATTGTGCAAGAATATGGAGTAAGATTTATAAAAAAGTAATTTGTTAGTAAGAAAAATAAACAATTATATTAAAAAAAAAAACATCATAAATGTAAATCGCAAACAATCCTATTAATGTTATAAATGCGAAAGTTTGTAAGATTGTTTGTTACTCTTTCACGCTCAAATGGATCGAAAAATTTTGATGAAATTTGTGTGGAGGTAGCTGACACCCTGGATTAACACATAGGCTACATAATTTTACCAAATTAAATTAAATTCCCACGGGATCGATGTTCCGAGCGGAAAGCTAGTATGTCTTTATTTTTCTTCCTAGCATAGTCCCATTTCTTATTAGATAAAAATAAAGGGAATTTCATGTTTATGCAGTCCCAGACTTAATGGAAGATAATAATAATAATAAAAAGCATTTATTTGTCCATTAAAAACATTTAGCAATTATGACGACAGAACAATATTTAATAAAGAAAAATATAAATAAAAAAATTCGTAGTAGACGTGAACAATTAATCTGTTTACTGAAAACATAAAACTGAGGGCGATTAAACAGCGCACGCGAGATTTAAAAATTCAATTTGCGCTTCCTGCTCAGTAATATCTACACTAATCTCGGAACCACTACTTACAGTTGATTACCTGGAAAATCCTGAAAAATATAACCTGGCTCTCAGCACTACGCAATTTTTTTTATTTATTTTTTAAATAAGGAAGAGCGTTATTCTCTTCCCTTTAAGCAATGCAAAATAAAGGGGCTAGATTAAAACGGTTTGAAAACATTATTAAAGTTCTTGTGGTGTCAGTGCAGTCACGTTTCGTTAAAAAAATATTTAAAAACAGGCTTTATTATGTGGATATGTGTATGCTTTATATTTTTAGCTATTTAAATAATTGCTTAATAATTTAATAAATCAAGTAATTTAAGTAAAAAAGGAGCGATGGTAGCCCAGTTGCTGAACCAACTTTGTTATCTCCGGTCATAGGTTCAAATCCTGGTGAGGGCTTGTCATCATCATCATCATCATCATATCAGCCTATTGCAGTCCACTGCTGAACATAGGCCTCCCCCAAGGTGCGCCACTTTGCACGATCCTCCGCTGTTTTCATCCAGCCACTACCCGCTATCTTCTTTAGGTCATCTGACCATCTGGCTGGGGGGCGTCCTACACTACGTTTGCCAAGACGTGGTCTCCATTCGAGAACCTTTCTACTCCAACGCTCGTCGTTTCTGTGACAGACATGGCCAGCCCACTGCCACTTCAGCTTGCTATACTTTTGGATAATATCCATCACTCCGGTTTTCAGTCGGATGACCTCGTTTCGGATTCTATCCCTTAGCGAGATCCCGAGCATGGAGCGTTCCATTGCTCGCTGAGCGACGTGCAATCGGTGGACCAACCTCACTGTCTTGTATCAATCACTAAATTCATCTTTTTGTATTTACTACAGATTTTTCATTAGTTGTCACTCCTTCACTTAGCGGTGAAGGAATTTATCGTGACGAAACCCACACGTCTGAGAAAATAAAGTTTTAAAAAAGCGCTCCGTCCACCAACCCGCATTAGGCCCGTGTGGTTGGCTATGGCCTAAACCCCCTTCATTGCTTCGAATGTGGCCCGTGCTTCTTGATGGGGATGTATATGGGCTGATATAGGCGATGATGACGATGTATTTTTTCATTGGAATTTCAAATATTTTATTTTTACTTTTAACTTTACGTATTGTACTTAATCAAAATATTTAGTAAGGAGTTGATACATCACTCTATAGATAAGCAGGGATTTACCAATACCTAACAAAGGCAACTCTCAGTTTTTAAGCAAGCCCATTCCTACGTCTCCCTTTTTATGATTGTTCTTCTTTTATTAGAGTACTTTTGTTTCTTAAGTGAAATTTCCTAAGTTAGAAAGGCGGGGCTTTTGCTGTAAATCCGTACTTACTCCTGCTGTCGTAAAAGTTGGTCGATTGAAAAAATTGTTCTTTTTTTCTAGCTGCTTATTTTCATCGAACTTGAGTTGCACGTCTACCTTTTTAATATTTTCTTTCAGGAATATTGGAGAGGCGGTATTTTTACTCAGATACAGTGCTCATATTAGACTAGGCTACCAGTGGAGATCCGTTTGCAAAGTATGCAGACCGCATTCTGACTTCTGATATGTGTTATAGTAGTCCCAGGTTACAATATGATTGATGTTGCCAGTCACTATTGTGGTCAGTCACCCTCCTCCCCCACTCCTGTTTACATTGTCACTATTTATTGATAATTACTGAGCGAAAACTCCGACATTGATAATTACTGAGCGAAAACTTTTGGAATATGTTTAGACATCTTTCAGGATGACACTCAGGAAAGCCCCCAAACCTCCCGCTTGGGATAGCCAAGATATCCTGGAAAAACTGGAATTTTCAGGAGCAGGCCTGAAATTGTATCAAATGACGATTTTTTTTCTTCATTCAATCGCATTTTTTACGCACAAGTCATCGATGACTTCTGATTTACATTCCAGTGTCAAAAAACCTGGAATTTTCTTTGAAAAAGCTAGGATGGGCTAAGTGAGATGGCAGGACGCCATTTTTAATAGTAAACGACGGTTTAGGGCACTTTCTATTATTCTGAATACGATGACGTTAAATATTTTCAGTTACTGGATTCCAGGGTGTCTGGAACCTTAAATCATCAAAAAATTTTGGTATGATGTTTTTTTTTGCTTTTAGTTTGGATTTTGCCATGCGAACCTTAAATCATCAAAAATTTTGGTATGATGTTTTTTTTGCTTTTAGTTTGGATTTTGCCTTGCATTTGGCCCTTGCTAAAGCAAAATGGAATTTCTAGAAATCGCTGAAATTCGTCATGATTATTATTACAGGTTACCTTAAGATTCATTAACTATTGCTCGAATTTTTTAAAATATTTGTATTATTGATATAATAGGCCTTTCCCTATTTATTTGATTCCAATGAAACATTATAAAACATTTAAAAGGTAAACTATAAATACGAAAAGTTAATGATCATGACGAATTTCAACGATTTCTAGAAATCCCATACTGTTATATGCAAGGGCTGAATACATGGCAAAATGTAAACTATATACAAAAAATAATCACCTTATTAAAATTTTTGAAGATTTCGTTCCAAAAGAGGCTCGTTCCAGCATAATTTCAGGCACCCTGGAATCCAGGAATTTTTAATATTGAACGTCAACATTTTCAGGATAATAAAAAGTATCCTAAACCGTCGTTTACTATAAAAATTGCATCCTGGCATCATTCTACGCTCATCCTAACTTTTTCAAAGAAAATACCAGTTCCAGGTGTTTTTGACACTGGAAAGTAAATCTGAAGTCTTGGGTGTCTTGTACGTAAAATATGCGATAGAATGGAGAAAAAAAATCGTTATTTGTATCGACTTCAGATGTATTTTTGAAACAATAGAACTCCAATTCGCATACGAATTGACAAGATTTGTATGGGATTTTCATGCGAATCTTGTCAATTCGTATGCGAATTGGAATTCTATCGTGTCAAAAATACGTCTCCAGGCCCGCTCCTGGAAATTCCACTTTTTCCAGGATATCTCGGCTATCCCACCTGAGAGGTTTGGGGACTTTTCGGAGTATCATCCTGGAAGGTGCCCGAACACATTCCAAAAGGTCTCTCTCAGTAATTATCAATGTCTAGGTCAAAACCTAATTTTCCCGTACTAAGCATTAGAGGTAAAGTAGCGAGGAATGCGGCGCGGGAGCTGACCGCGCGTGTGTTCGGCAACATAGCTTTTTATACAGTTAAAGGTATCAGGTACACAAATAATATAACATTTTGCGGTCTGCATATTTTGCAGACGAAAACCCCATTGGAGCTTGGACTATATTTTCTTATTTCTAACTTCGTGTTCACAAAACAAAACAACAATAAAGTATGTAGACTGTTATCTTTAAATTGTTGTAGACTATCACTCTAATAATATAAATTAAACTAAACAACAATAAAGTGCGTAGTTTTGAATTCAAATTATCTGTTGCGTAAATAAATGTTAACGTTAGTTTTTTAAAATATACATCATTTTCGATATTCAAGTATTAGATACTACATACGATTATTAGAACAATTGGTGCTTATAACAGAATTATAATCATGAACAAGAGTCCATAAAGACGAGCAATTTAGGTCACATACGCCCGCCAGTCTTACAACCAAAGAAATGTTTGCAGAGAAAATTGAAGCAAAAGTACTTATTTATGAAACCACGAAAGTGCACTTAAATGCAAATGAGTGAATGCCACAATAGGGGGATATTTAATTACGGGTTAGAGACTACGCAACACGGTAGGGAAAGAAAACATTTTACAATTAATGCATACTAGCGACGCGTTTAAACTATGCAGAAATAAACGATATTATAGAGAAAAAAAAAGAAAAAAGTTGTATGTTCATTGTTCATTCTTGGCATCTAAAATTTCAGACACAGTTAGCAAAATTAGGATTTCAAACAGTCAATAGCATACTGTCTCTTTCCGTCTTGTTGACGTAAAACAGGACAGTGTAGAAGCTCTCAAATGATTCTGCAACTGAGCGTATCAATACTACCGCCTGACTTCGTCCATCTTTTTTGAATATCAAACAAGGTTTTATTTTACTGTCACTGTGTGGCTCTCTCTGTACGGCGTCGACTAAGCTAAGTAACTGATACAATTAAACCTTCGCGCGATTTAAGCACACATGGTGTGCAAGATTTGTATCGCACGCGCCGTATACAAGCGCGCAACGGGTAAACCGGTTGCAGGTCCTCACTCACCAACTCATCAACGCACAGCCCAAATCCGTGGACCTGGAAAGCTGAAATTTGACCCAAGGGGTTCCTTTTGTAAGTAGCTGGTGGGCAAGGAATAAGAAAGGATTTTACAAAATTCCTTCTGGAACGAAGTTCCAGGCATCCTATTCTTATTTATAAATAAATACTATGGATAATAATGTCTGTTACATTGTTATCGGGACCCATTATTAGGAAGCCGGATTTTGATGGGTCCCGACTGTTCCAATCGTTGTGTTTCCTAATAGAATGTTTTCTTTTTGAATGTATTGATCACGAAACTATTTCAATGGTAGATAAGTATAGTCAATCAATAGCAAAAGTCTCGACTACTGGACTTACTTGTATTTTTTCTTTTCAGATTGTAATAAAGCTAATTTTTTATCACATAGTTTGGTTTACTTTTAACGCAGTCGGGTTTTTGATTTTTCTAATTAATTTATTTTTTAGACTTTGGTTCTAATACTGAAAGAAAAAACACCGTAGGAGCGTTCTGAAGTTGTATCTACCTTTTTTTAAAATTATTTGTTCACAATATAAAACTGCAAGGGAGTGGATTGACTAATAAGATTAGCATAATTGCGAACGGTGCACGCGATCCTAACTTTTCACAATTAGAGGGCGCTGTTATAAGCGATGGTTGCCAGGGTTGTATTCAGTTGGATGCATTTAAAAATTGATGTTTCTATAATTCTGCATTTTAAAAAAAATTGATCATGTAGTGTAGGTACAAAACATAGATTCAGCCACGGTAGGGAAATAAAATATCTTTTTGTTTAAGATAAACACACAAGGAAACGAGCCTCCAGATGGTAAAAAGTCGTCATTTCTCATACCAGCAGCTCTAGCACGATAACGACAAACTCGCGCTCGGCTCACGCTGAAACTTCACTTTGATTGCGCGAGGGTCCCGCGCACAGGCTTGCTCGCCCTATGGCGTTGTCAATGTTGACATTTTGACATAGGACCGCGGTGTTGTGGCGGCGCTGTCACTATCGTACTCCACCTGCAGGGTTAGTCAAGTTCGACATTTACTTGTCTCTAATTATGGGACACGGAAATAATTCTATGTTTTTTTTGTAAAATAATCAATAACAATACTGGAGTAGATTATAATGTTTACCAAAATATACTTATTCTTTATTGTACACACATAGCTTGATACTTAATTAATGAACAATGTTACAAAGGCGAGCTTATCTCTATAAGAAATCTCTTCCAGCCAACCCATCTGGTGTCAAAAAAGCTATAAATTACGGGCACAAGACTGTGTGCATTAATTATAGTAGTTATAAAAATAAATATTAGGCATTAAGGCCATTAGGCATTAAGTCCGCCCATGTACTTTAGTGCATTAAGTTAACTAAATAAATAAATAAATAAATATTAACAGTTACTACTAAACTTATCTATTTTAGTAGTAACTGTTAATATTTATATTAACAGTTTTACTACTTATCTCTTATATTAGACTAAAAATTTAATTATTACTAAGTGAGAATTAAACTTAATTGCTAGCAAGAACCTAACTACTTCTCTGAATGTGTTGGCAGGGAAATCCCATAATCTCGTGAAGGCAGGTACTCGTAACTCACACATAAAACTAATTACCGGCAGCCGTAAATCTGGCTAACTATAACACCTTTATGTAACATAAAAGGAGATTACAATTGCAAGGAATCCCTAAGTTTCTAACAGAAATAACGTAATATCAATAGTTTAGTTTTATCTCTAACTAGCTTTTCGCCCGGGACTTCGTTCCCGTGGAAATTTCCCCGTCAATTTAATGTTTTTAATAGTTATTCTGCTATTCGGGACGGAGAGAAATACAACAAATCAAAAACCATGGAAATCGGTCCAGCCGTTCTCGAGTTATAAGTGTTGTAACAAACACGACTTTCTTTTATATATATATATATATATATATATATAATCAACCTTTCACGGTAAAAGTTGATCCAGTACTGATTTAGGACAAATGTTGATCCACCTATTTTGTGTGTACATTAAGCTCCGGATTCAGATATAGCTGTATAGCTCGAATATATGAATTCAGCGTGTGACGTCAGTGGATGTGCATTTACCCGTTTTCGATAAACTCGTCATAAAATTTTAAGGTAATTGTTGATCCACTAACGGTCAAAAAAATCATACGCAAGCGCATAATGTGGCTCCGATTTTTATCCGACTTAGTGGTAAATGTGGCTCCGGAGCCACATATGCGGTGAATATGAAGGGTAAGTACGGCAACGTCGCGCTATTGTGCAAATGAAACAAACATTGCGTTCTTACTTCAAGTTAAAGTGAGATAACATGCTGTCGCGTTTGTATTTTACTTTACTTGAGTCAGTCTGGTCCGAGCTGTCAAGTAAGTTAGTCTGTGTTCTGTGTTCACGATGGCAACAGATTCTTCAGGATTGTATAGTGGTGAGTACCAAGTTTATTGTTTTTAAGGTGCCGCTACGTACCTACTTTATCTACAAATACTTAGATTTAAGTAATTAGTTTCAAATGAATTCGAATTAGGCATCAAATTAAACTTTGAGTCGTATCGTATTAGAATTTTGTATAGTTATTCTTTTTTTTTTTTAATTAAGAATGGATTTGCTCTTGACCACAATCTAGCTCAGGGCAAAGATGAGGTCGATGATGTAGCGAGCTCACCTAGAAGCAGAGGCGGCCTTACCCATTGCGAGGCCCCGGGCGGCAGGTCTTTGCGAGGCCCTTTGTCCTTCGTGAAAAGTATATGATGCGAAAGTAGGTCTGGTTGTTTGGTTTATCAATTTTGTCATGTTTGAAATGCTAAAGCTATACAAATAAATAAAATTTGAGTTTTAAAATATTTTACATTGAAAGATTTACAAAATTAACAAATACAGAGATGATAAGTTTTAAAATGGATGTTTGCGGCTTTTCTTTAATTAAAACACTAAGACTAAACTCTTTAATTAAAACACGATAATCATCATTTTCGATTGAAAGAATAGCAAGGGCTAAAAGATAGAGGAGCAGAACATTATGTCCCGACTCCCGAGCTGACCCGAGTGCGATACGATTAAAAAATCGATCTTCAAGTGTGATCTTCTTCGCATATCAAACCGATTTTCAAGATACTACTTACATAATGAATTTTTCAATTATGTTTTGAATCAATGAATTAGTTACTTGATGCCATCAAGCGCTAAACAAAGTAGCATCAGCCAACAGGGTCGTCTTGCAATGGATTAAGGGGCATAGCGGTTCCATGGGTAATGCTGCGGCAGACGAATTGGCTAGGAAGGGATCAGACACCATCTTGGCAGGCCCTGTGCCAATTATCCCGATTCCACTTAGCCAAGTCCAGACCTGGATCCGAGCACACACCCTTATGCAACACAAAGACAGGTGGTAAAACGTAACCACTTGTCGGCAGTCGAAGGAAGCCTTTACAGGAGATAACCTACGAATAATGGTGGGTACCCTTACGGGGTGGGTACCCAGCTTTGAACAAGCACCTATTCGTATTAAGCGTCACCGATAGCCCCCTCTGCAGGGGCTGCTTAGAGGCTGATGAAACAGTCGCCCATGTAATCCTGGACTGTATGGGAGTGGCAGAACACCGGGCAAAAATCCTTGCAGATATTAGGTCGCTCCGCGAAGCCTGCGAAATCCACAGGAGGATTCTGAGCTTCTGGACGGAGCTGAAGTGGCTGGAATAGCCACTAACCCACACGCATAATGGGCCACTTATAAGCCTAAATGCGAGAATGGGAGCCCATATCACTTAACTACCTGTCAGCAGTCAAAGGAGGCCCTAACCGGACCTACCCCGCGCATGACGCGAAGACTGCTCGGCCTAAATAGAAGTAACTTACGAATAATGGTGGCTACCCTCACGGGCCACTGTGCTTTAAACAAGCACCTATTCGTTCTTAACGCTACCCACAGCCCCCTTTGCAGGGGCTGCCTAGAGGCTGATGAAACAGTCGCCCACGTAATCCTGGAATGCGTGGGAGTGGCGGACCAATGGGCAAAAATCCTAGCAGGAAGTAGGTCGCTTCGTGAAGCCTGTGGATTCCCCAGGAGGATACTGAGCTTCTGGTCGGAGATGAGGTGGCTGGAATGGAATAGCCACCGACCCACACGCATAAAGGGTCATCTTATAGACTAAATGCGGAATCGGGAGCCCTTATCAACAATCAACTAGTTAACTAACTTTATTTTAATTTACCGTTATGTTATAACCTTAATAAATAATTAAAAATCAAAATCCAAAATTTTAAATAATTTAATAAAATTTGCTTGGGTTGTTGCGCGAGGCCCCTGCAAGAGCGAGGCCCTGGGCGATTGCCCTGTTCGCCACCCCCTAAGGCCGCCTCTGCCCAGAAGAAGCCTATTCACTCGTACTTTAAAGATATTCGGGTTGTATGAGCTCGGAAATACAGACGCCGGCAGAGAATTCCACTCCCTGGCAGTGCGCAATACAAAAGATGAAGAAAAGCGCTCAGTACGTATCCGAGGTATCTCGACAAGATAAGGGTGATACCCCGCAGTGCGTCTGGACGTCCGATGGAAGAAAGGGGCAGGCGGAATGAGCTCATGCAGCTCCTGAGCACACTCCCCGAAGTACATCTTATAAAAAACACATAGGCAAGCTACTTTGCGTCTATGAGCTAGGCTTTGGAGCTTATCCTTAACCAGCTTTTTGTCACCAATGAGCCTCCTGGCTCTGCGATCCACCGAGTCTAGTGCAGCTATTCATGTTATTCATGTAAAGTCATACTTTAATGTTATGTATGTATTTTATAATGAAAGTGTAAAAACTAATCTGTGTCGGTAAACCAGGGCTCATGATGATAGTAGGTGATTTATGTAGGTAGGTATGTTAACGAAACTTCTTCTATTATAAATAAAAATCCTTATAATATCAAATGCGAAAGTAACTCTGTCTGTCTGTCTGTCCGTCTTTCACGCCTAAACTACTAAACCGATTTTGATGAAATTTGGTACAGAGATAGATTAGAGCCTGGGAAAGGACATAGGCTACATTTTATCCCACAGTTGGGCACGATATAACCTGTAGTCCACGCGGTCGACCCGCGGGCGGAAAGATAGTTGGTTATAAACTCTATCACTTCAGTCTGTATGGTTTCTTGCATCTTTCTTGATATGGCTTTCTTGAAATGATGGCAAATGACAAGTTTTGCAAAAACTTGAGGTAAAAACGCACAACTCTAACCACAAACTCTGTTTTAAAAAGAAATGCACCTATCAAGCTTTTATGCGATTCAAAAACATGTAAGGTATTTCTTACAGAATCTGACACGACTTTACAAGTAGAAATTGTAAGAACAAAAAGACTCATTGTCCTTAATGCGTGTGGGTCCGGTAAAGAATAGATCCACCCCATATCTTCCCGTGGGTGTCGTAAAAGGCGACTAAGGGAACAAATTAGAGAACGGGCAGCAGCGTTCTACTTAATACCACTACCATCTTACTGCGATTTCCAATCCGCCTGCTAAGCGTGGAGATTATGGCATAACCCCAAGAGGCCCGGACAATACCTGGACCAGACGAAAGGAGAGGAAACCATGCGACCGCTCGAGCCAACCTTATAGGACTGGCTCGAGCGCGTTCAACGTCCCGCGACCGAAAGTGGTGGAGGCGAGGTCATCCGTCCAGTAACGGACGATTGCGGTCCTCGCCTCCTGCCGAACGGCCTCCCGCTCCTCTAGGGCAGGGCGCTCCCCGAGCGCTCTCCGCTCCGCCGTCCACTCGTACACTCTAGAGAGCACCCACGCCTCGAGCTCCGGTGCCGGCCAGAGCGCACAAGACGGGGTGCCGGCCAGAGCGCACGCAGCCGCGAAACTCACGGACAGGTAGGCCACCGCTACCGGCTGTGCAATGGCTCTTGCATTCTCCCTTCTATGAAGGGAGTCCGCCTAGATTGGGCGCCCGTAAAGGGCCATGCTCCCCAGATTCGGGAGGAGCCAGGTCTGCAGCCCGCTAAATTTAGGGCTGAAGCGCCACCTGCTGTCTAGTATGAGGCCTAGATATTTCACCTGGGCCTTTACTTCGATCCTGACGCCCTCCACAAACATGTGGAAACCTATCCTAACCAACCACACACCAAACAACCAACTATCCAATAACTCGTTTCGCCGAATCCCACCCATCTAATAATCGCATTTAATTTTCAAATTCAAACTAATGCATTCTTATATTAAGTAAAAGTTCGATTTTCAATTCACAATTTTATGCTCCATGTTCACAACGGATCAACAACTGTAGTAAGCGGAACGGCAACGTTGTATTGACTTCCATCGGCCAATCACGGAGGAAGTAATAAAGGGCTTCATCCTGATTGGTCCGTTTGAATCGGATCAACATTTATCGGAGCGGATCTGTATATCGGATCAACGTTTGACAATGTCAATAGTTGATCCGACAATGTCAAATGTTGATCCGATCGGAGTCACATCAGTATGAGAAAAAGCGTAATGGATCAACATTAGGCCTCCGGATCAACAATTGTTTTCGGATCAACAATTAACTGATTGTACGTCTCGAAAGATCAACATTTACCGTGTTGGTATATATATATATATATATATATATATATATATAGATATAGATATAGATATAGATGAGAATAAGTAATTCGTAACTGTGCTTGGAAAAATGTTAAGGATTCAAATACTTTGCAAACATTAGCTACCATGTCTTAACTCTTTTATTTACTGATAGTTTTATTAAGTTTCAATTGCGATATTTTTTAGTGACAATACTATTTTCGTAAATAATATAATATACTAATAGCTACATATATGTTTTAAAACCTCACATGATAATGTTTGTAAATGTTATTCAATGAATCACTTAGTTGGTAAAACATATATCCTTTTAAACAAATATCCTGAATTTTCCTGAAAGTGTTGCATTCAAAATCACGATAAATAAAACCCTCAATCATTTTAATGGAACAGATGAGTTTCAGCGTGAATCGAAATAGTCGTGCATTGAAACCTGACAAGCAAACCACAACCCATCGAGGACAGAGTAAATATTCAATAAGTGCATCGTGTACTGCACTCTGGATGCAGTTTGTTCAATACACAATATAGCGTTATTGTTTCCTTGTATTGGGCGGTACTAGAGGATACGAAGAGATATGTTTACAGAAGAGTCGCTGAAACAAATAGCTTGAAAGTTTCTACTGAAACTAATATTTTAAAGTTCTTTAACATTCCGATCAGAGGGTCATGTTAGGGGTTCATTTTTTAGGTTTCTTGTTGAACTCCTACGAGACATGTGGCAGTGTGCCTTTCTAAGCACGATAAGTTTAGCGCATAACGAATAAATATTGGATTATTAGACTACTCTGCGTCGGATTTTAACTAATCTTGAAAGTCCACATACCTATATCAAACGTTGGATTATAAAGAGATATTATATATTCTAGTTTTCCTTGGTTTTCAAAATTATTCAAACATTGTGTGTATTTAAAGCATTTCGTGAGCATTTCTCTAACTCTTTGTTCTTTTGCTGAGCAATATAATGTTATTGTTTTGGTGCCATTTGAGAACGTACACGTATCTATCCAGAGCTTTGACTTAGCTTATCTGTTCTAGCTTCCACCTTAATATATAACGAAATTCTTTGTTTGTTTCCTTCGTGGAAATTGGATTTTATTTTTGTTTCTAAGAATCTTTAGTTTAAGATATTTTTAGGATTTACTAGCTTTTCGCCCGGGACTTCATTCCCGTCGGAATTTTCCCGTCAATTTTCCAATGTTTTTAATAATTATTCTGCTATTGGGGACGGAGAGAAATACAAAAAATCAAAAACCATGGAAATCGGTCCAGCCGATCTTGAGTTATAAGTCGTGTAACAAACACGACTTTGTTTTATATATTTAGATGTACCTAGTTAAAATAGTAGATTGTTAATCGAGGAAAGAATCAATTCCCGAGGTATTTAGACTATAGTCCGAGTAGGAATTGATTCTTTTACCCGTGTACACTCTACTTTTCATTTCATGAGGAAAATAAAACTAGTTTTTATCTAAACTACATATTTATCGATAATAAATAATAGTATTAGTTTTTTTTAAATTCCGTCACAGATACATAACAGATTAGTATCCCGCCAATTTATGTCGACTTTTTAAATTTTAAATATGGAACATACCGCGTAATTGTTGCGGCTTAATACGCTCAAAGAAGTTTGCGCTAAGTTCACACTGGCTGTTTAGAAACTCACATGGCCGCAGCATTTTTTTAAATTAAGTAGTTTTGTTTTTACATAAAACTTTTTAAAGTTCATTCCGGCCCTTAAGTGGGAAGTAATTTGTATGAGTTTTTCCCTCCCTATGGAGGGAAGCAGCATTTTCCACCCAATAATCAGATCAAAATAACACTACTTTCCGAGTATGAGAAATGAAAAATTTATTCACATAACAATGTTCGTTAAGTGATGTTGAAAAATTTGAAAATTTTATGTGTATTTCGACCGGACATAGCTTTAAGTCTTTAAAATATTTAAAAATAATTAAATATGAAGATCATAAAATTTACAAAAACTAGTTTTGTTTGCTCCTTAAACATATAGAATCATCGGATTTGCTTATTTTGAAGTTATCCCTATTTCGAGCAAAAGGGGAAAAAAAATCCACTGCAAGCAAAAGGCTATTGAAAATACAATGCTTAGATAGCGTAATTGAGTAAAAATCCGTTCTTAATACTGAGTGGGAGTCACGTTATTATTTATCCAGCCGACGCGAGGTTTCCGGCTTATTTCCTTCAATTTAGTGATGGGACATTTCATATCTTATTTCAGACACTAATATTATATTGTTTGACTTTAAATTAGTTTGCAAAACTTTAGAAGGTGATTCTACCCATTAAACTGACTTACTTTCCCCACGGACTATGGGTGGAAATATGAATAAAAAAAGGTTTATCCATAAAATTCTATAGGGTGAAATGAATCGAATCTAATATGATAACGAACAACTTTTTCAATGGGACCAACTTTCCTACTAAAAAAAATCTGCTGTTCCATACAAAAGTTCAATAAGGACTCAACCAAAATGAATGGAACAACTGATTTTTTTTAGTAGGAAAGTTGGTCCCATTGAAAAAGTTGTTCGTTATCATGAGTAGATTCATTTCTCAAAGTTTGTCGAATGTTTTCAATTTAGCCCTGTAGTGGTCAGCTTATGAGAAATCGATTTTTTTTCTTGGGTTATTTGGAGAAAGTTGTTCAATTTAATGGGAAGAATCCTTCTAAAGTTTCGCTAACTAATTTAAAAGCACCCCATATTGGATTCGCGGTTAGTCAATTAGTTGGTATGGAAGATCCCATTTCCTTTTTAGGGTTCCGTACCCAAAGGGAAAAAACGGGATCCTATTACTAAGGCTTCGCTGTCCGTCCGTCTGTCACCAGGCTGTATCTCAGGAACCGTGATAGTTAGACAGTTGAAATTTTCGCAAATGATGTATAAAAATACAAAAAAACTGGGAAAAAATAAATATTTACGGGGGCTCCCATACAAAAAACGTGATTTTTTTGCTCATTTTTATAGAAAGTCTGTCCGAGGCTCTATCTCATGGACCGTGATAGTTAGACAGTTGAAATTTTCACAGATGATCTATTTCTATTGGTCATACAACAAAAAGTACTAAAAACCAGAATAAAGTTAATATTTAAGGGGGCTCCCATACAAAAAACGTGTTTTTTTGCTCGTTTTTATAGATAAGTCTGTCCGAGGCTGTAGCTCATGAACCGTGATAGTTAGACAGTTGAAATTTTCACAGATGATCTATTTCTATTGGTCATATAACAAAAAATACTAAAAACCAGAAAAAAGTAAATATTTAAGGGGGCTCCCATACAAAAAACGTGATTTTTTGCTCGTTTTTATAGATAAGTCTGTCCGAGGCTGTATCTCATGAACCGTGTTAGTTAGACAGTTGAAATTTTCACAGATGATGTATTTTGGTTGCTGCTATAACAACAAATACTTAAAAGTTGAATAAATTAAATATTTAAGGGGGCTCCCATACAACAAACGTGATCTTTTTTCCGTTTTTATAGCGATAATGGTTTTTATGGAGTCCGAATCGCACTTGCCCGTTTTATTCATATTGCGATCCATATTGCTTAGTTTTTCAGTATCATGTTTGAATTCTCCTGACAGAAGTTGATAGTAGTCCAAAAATAAGCCTGTATATTGTAAACAGATCTTCTTCTTCTTCTTATCGTGTAGGTATAGTCAAGTATGTGGCGATAATTTTGGGATACTTGTAAATTATAAAAACATAAACATGCATCATTACACTCACGTAACGCATTAGGTCTTTTTATAATTCGAAAACGGTACGGCAAAATTATATTACCATTGCCTCCTAGTAATACAAGAAGCTGAGAACATAGGGGGCAATGGAAATTCAAATTTCGAAGTGCCGTGCCGTGCCGTTCAAATTATAAAAATACCTATTAGACACTATTGAAGGAGGTAGAGTTTCAAGCGGTCATAAGACAACTCATATAGTAACGTAAAAAATATTTAAAATCTGCAAAAAAACAACCGTTGGAATATTTTTACATATAAGTACATAAACGTTAAATAAACTAAATTATATTTATCAAACTGAACGAATATTTTACTAGTGTTTTAAAAAAGGGAGTCTATGAAGGGTTTGTAGTTTGGAACCTAATAAATAGTGTCAGTGCATAGCCAATATTCCTGGTGAGGTACCCAGTATTTATTGGCTGCAATTTTTACCGCTTCACGCACGAACGATTTTTGACAGCCGCTTAGTAGAAGTGGTGGTCATTTAGTGACACTTTTAACCCTCAATACACCACGTCTTGGAACATTAATACCACCGCGTCGTCGGTGCAATTTATTGTCCTCATGTAGGTAAGACGGATGATTTAAGAGGATATGACTTAATACTTATAATCGCTCGTGGTTTCAACCATACACAAATAAAGCGATGAGAAAAAGGCACATTCTTTATTAATGACACGTCTAGCCGTAATTTTAATTAATATTTGCACACCTAATATAGGTAGAGCATGTTGGAAAATTGTAACAAATAATTGTATTTTACCATGTTTCCTGCAAATAAATGGATTGAATTGAATTGAATTGAAGGAGTAGAAAAAATAAAAAAGAGGAAAATATTCGTGCTATTTTGGTGATTTCGTTCTTGTTGAAAACTCGCCTATTTTATTTTTGTACACCCCTTAACTATCTTTGTACAAAAAAATCAGTTACGCGATTGAAAGATAAACAGATAAACACGCCTTTACATTTGTAATAAGGATTTCTAATTTCTAACATTATAATAAAGATTAGCACATATAATGTATTAATAAGTAGCATTATAATAAAACGATTAGCACGTTAGCCTTCCATTTAATGATTTCGAATCGCGTGAGTTAAGTCATCAAATTAACTCAACAAACGAGATCGGTATTGCCCAGCACTAGACTTTTTTAACGTTTCTTAACGCTATTCACGATATCCCTTGTTATGTCGTTCCATTTAAAGCTCTATTAATATAACAATGACATATATTGTCGAAGGAAACGTATCCAAGATGTTTCTTTCATAATGTTCGCGTAGGCAGTAATAAATTAGGTAATAATGGAATGTTATACGGAAAAATTTGTGGATAATAAGTCTGAAGATTGTGATATATACAAGTATGTAAGTAATTAGTTTTAGCCGGAAGGGACACGTGTAAGATCAAACGTTACATTTTTTTTGTTTCTTTTGGTCTCTTTCAAAGAGAAAACAAAATATTCATGAAAACCCAAAATAAATGAGACCATTATAATAATTTGAAGAAAAACAGAGTTTGTATCAAGTAAAATATAAGCCTGAGAAATAAAACTGAGCTCTATCAAGAAATCACAAAACAAATCATATTTTTTTGGAATAGTTCAATACTTTGTTGTACCTATACATACGCATCCAAAAATAATATGTTAGGAAAACTTAACAAAAATTTTATTACTTGAAATTTTCCTTATAATTAATTATCATCGTGCTGGAAAAATTCTCAAAACAAAAATTACAGTGTGTAGAATCTTCGTCGAGAAGTTCAATGTGGAGTGTAATGAATATTTACGACGGCCACTCACACCCCCTCTCGGCACCCTTATCATGACGTACGGTTAGGTAATGAAACACCCTGATACCATGACAAATAGAGGAGACGGAATTTCAACTAACTATACCTCTCTACGTTTTCTTGATACACCTGTAGATTGTAGCCTCTACCTTACATTTGGAAACAGTGTCTGCAAGGTTCGTAGTGTAGTCGGTTATTAAATTATTTATTTATTTTCAACTTGTATAACCTCAGATATTTATAGGGTTTTCGTTATAATCTCGATAGTAAATTAATAGGATAAGAAAAATATTTATTTGATTTTTTTAACAACTGATGGTGTAGTGTATTCCTACCCAGTAATTTATTTATCTTAACAGTCATATGTGACCTATCATTGATAAATCGCATACTTTTTATAAAATTAATATATTATGCTGATCCTATCCCTTTCTATATCTTAGCTAAATTGTTTAAAGCTTGTGCCTTTTATAAACGAAGTACTTTTACAGTTTTCAAGGTGAAAGTGGAGGTAGAAAAACGTGTTCAGATTTTTTTAAATTTATTGCTATCATTTTTGTGATTTATTCTAGAAAGCGTTCCTAACCCACGCTAGTCGTGACACAGACGTCGCAGGCACTTGTAATGCTAATAATGCTTTATTTTTCTATTCAAAACTGTGCTGTTGAACCGGTTAGGAGAAATTTAAGATAAAAATTCTTTTAAAATTGCAGAGCGTAGTACTATTATGATGGTAATAACGCTACTTTAATTTCATAATGAATGAAAGTGACAAAAAGACAGTCTCTTTTTTATGATTCATCTATTATTAATACTTACACTCAAATTAATTATGTATGGAAAACTTTAAACATCGGGTAGGACATTTTGTAGCAAAATACAATATCTTTCCTATCCACTGTTTAACATATATAGTTTTTTTTTTGTAATAGGATCCCGAGGTTCTACTTTTGATTGGCCATCAATTTACCTGTCACACGGTTACGAGATAAGCTGATATCCCACGTTATGACGAGGCATAGAAATATAGAATGGACTAAACATTTTGTGGACATGCCACTCTGATATTACATCAAATATGACGTGTCAAAGGCATGAAAAGGTTAAGTAGAATACCTTTTTTATTATTGACCGTACTTACATTATATTAGAGGTACGACAAGAGACGAATGAAAAGGCTTATGTATTTTCTGAAACTACATTATCTTTTCAAAGCTAGGTCCAGTTTAAGATAAATAATAAAAATACATTAGGAAGAAGAGAAAAGTGTTCCTTTGTACAAAATAAATAAACGCTATACACTCAAAGGCCCACACTAAGGTTTTTCCTTGTGTCGTGGGTCCCTCGTAATATACATAAAGACTCAAACACCTATGACCCGAGAACAAACATTTACATTTTTACATGTATATTTGCCCCGACCGGAAACCGAAACCAGGACCCGTCGATCAACAAGCAGCGTCACTATTACTTGACCAAACCGGCCATATCCTATTATTTAGATAACTAACTAAAAAAAATGTTAATTTGAACATCAATCGTTTGATAGCGAATTCAAATTAATTATTCAGGTATGGTTGTGTGAATAGTCTTTTTACATCCTTGTTGAATTCAAGTTCAAGTTATTTGTTTGATACCCTGTAATGTAAGCACAGCTGTAAATCTCCGAAACCACCAGATACTTACAAATTGGCAAAACAATAATATCTCCAAAGTAAATGTAGTGTGTTTCAATAAACTTGCGAGGCTGGCGACCCACTTACAACTGGCAACATTGCCGTTTGCGTAACAGTTTCAAGAGCTCGTAAATTAACTGAAAGCAATAAGCCTCCAACACATTCGGCCCACGGACCATTACATACACTATAAATACACGTTTTACATATTGCTAAACGTACCTAGTAGCACAGATATTGTGCAAGTGTCCAGACGAATAGTAAATATTAATTAATGAAGACTGGCACAAAGAGCAATGGAGTGTTCTATTTTGGGTATCTCTCTCGTCGACTGTGTATCAAACGTGGAAAATCGACGTAAAATTAGGGTTGAAGACGTAAGGAAGCGAATAACAGGGTTACGGAGGAGATGGGCAGGACCCTTGGCTAGGAGGGACGACGGATGGTGGACCAAAGCAGTCACAGAATTGTGGCCAAGGGGAACGACAAGGCCTGTGGGCAGACCATACCAGCTCGATGGTCAGACGATGTCGTCAAATTGAAGGGATCTCTATGGATATGTTTAGTACAGAACCGTGACGATTGGCGGCATAGAGAAGACGCCAATACCCAGCAGTGGGTTGATATGGGCTGAGTTGAGTATGATGAAGAAATAGATCAGTCCTTTACTAAATACTTTGACATTCGCTCGTCTTATTAGTATAGTCTTATTATAAAGAGGAAAGATTAGATTGTTTGTTTGCATTGAATAGGCTCCGAAACTACTGGACCGATTCGAAAAATTATTTCACCATTAGAATCCTACATTATTCGTGATGGACAAGGTACATGATTTTCCTGAATTCCCACGGGAACGAAGTCCCGGGCGGAATGCTAGTTTATTATAATAATATTAAGTTGAAAGAACATTCGGTGCAGTCAGTAGAGCTAGGTACAAATGGGTAACTAATGATAAAATGGGTCTACAAGCAGAACATAGTTGTACTGTGAATCCGGCGGGCGAAGCACTTATATGGGGCGACTTTCAATTAGTTAGCGAAACTTGATTTTCTCCATGAAACTGAACAACTTTCTTTATACATATAAAGTAAAAAAAATACTGACCATATAAAGGCAAATTTGCTGATCGCACAAGTTTTATGGAGAGGCGAAAACTATTTTTCATATTTCTTGGGGAAAATTGATCAGGCTCGCTCACGTCATTAATTTTTGATAAATAGTTTAAAGTCACCCAATATACTTTGTTCTACTGTATTAAGTACCTATAGTACTTAAAATAAAAAAAGAAAGAAAAGCCATGTTGCAAAATTAAAACGAGTTCCTTAAATATTTATGCAATGAAACAGTGCGGAACCCCAAACTAAAAATAGAAATATGCAAAAATCCCGGCCATTTATATACAGCCCACTTGTTGAAAATAACGAGATGCATCTACCTACTGCGACAGTAAGTGTACACACGTCCTCGTAAATTGATACTATAAGGCCCTGGTGGTATTGAAAAGTGAATATAGCCACAAGGGTGACTTTAAATTAGTAAGCGAAACTTTCAGTGTTGATTTTTCACATAAAACTGAACAAATTAACCCAAAAAAAAAGGCAGCTTATACTAATAGGTCAATAGAATAAAACTAACAAAAAATTCAAATCGGATTTAAATCCTACAAGAGATTTTATTGTTTTAATAGCTTCATTAGTTGCCGAATAAAACTATCCTAAGACTTCCCCCTCGGCGGAGGTGTGCATAAGTGGTGGGGGGTAAAAATGTACCCAAAAAGGGATATTTTTGAGATTTTTCGGTTATACCTCGTAAAGGACTTACAATATCGAAAACTGTCCTTGATAAAAGCATTTAATCCTGCGTAGGATAATACCAGATTCATATATTTTGGACTACTCGTTCTCGTGCTTTAGCTCATCAACGTTGGATAATGGGTCAAGCAGGCTAAGCGAACAAGAGTGGCCCCCTAACGATGGATTTAGTCATTCTTTCAGGTGGTATACTGGCAGGCCCTAAGATCACTCTATACTTATTATCAGTCTTCGATCTTCTTTTGTTTTCCAGTTATTTAGGATAATGTCGAAAAATGGTATCACTGAAAGTGTCATATTTTCTAAACTGTTCAAATTAGATTGACCAAACAAAATCATGTTTAATAATAATAAAATAGACTACAAAATGCATAATTTTTTAATATTCTAACTTGAACAGTTTACAAAATATGACACTTCAAGTGATACTCTTGATTATTTTTTAAGAAAATTAATAAGAGAATATGATTTTTTTTTCATATTTCTACCTCTGTCAGATTCAAATCTTAAATTTTCGCTAACTAATTTAAAATCGCCCAATTTATAAAATTCTAAACCAATCCTTCTATCGAGAAACATCAAGTCTGAGCAACACAAAAGTAATCGCAAAAATTGGAAAGGAAATGCTGTTCCTACTTCCCTTTTATGCTGTAAAGTGTATCTATGCTGTATTAAAATCACAAACTCCACCGAAGTAAGCCCCACAGCGTTTACCCCAGGGTCTTTGGGCCTAAAGACCTTTGGCTAGATACACTTGCTGTATTTGGCAGTTAGTCACTTAGGCAGGCGGCACTGGCAATTTTGGGAGTCCCATTGAAATTTTATGGATAGGACAGATGGAAATGTCAATGCGAGGCTCTGCTCTCAGCGGTATAACATTTGGATTTATTCAGTCGTGAAATTAAACAAGCCCCGCAGCGCCCTCTATCACAATTTATGTTCGCACTAGATTGTAAAGGTCTGGCGGCTGTAGTTCTCAACTTGTATGGGTTAACTCTATACGGCATTGAGCTTCGATTCACAAGTCATGTTAAGAATAGAACAGAGTATATTTATTTCACTTCAAATGTGGTACAAAAGGTAACAAACTACGGATTTGGTACAAGCTTCTCACATTTTACAAGAATCTGGCATACAAAACATAAGTACATAATGTACAGGAAATTTTATATGTCGTCATATATGGGTAATCAACAATAATCATTTACGCTTTGGGGATCAAGAAGCAGCGGCACTACCACCGGACCAAAACTCCATAAATTCGCTTCAGAAACGACAAATCCTTCGGGCCAATTTTTTTATATATTTAATAATACAAAACAAGTGTAATTGAGGTTATCTAACGAATTTAAGGTTGAGCACCACTTGAATACGAGATCTGGGATTGTACCCTCATTAATTGAAGCCATGACTTTGGGCCAATGGTACCGGGATTTGGAAATAATCGTTAAGGCAGATGAAATAGTGATGATTGGGGACGATCATACTGTTTACCTAATTGCATTGTGTTTGTCTTGAAGCCAGCTTAAGGGCTGAGGAGGCGAGATATGCTAAGTCTAAATAATCCCTTCTTGGCCTCGCTTAATAATACCTACGATCTCAAGAAAACAAGTATGGAATTCTCGAAGGCCAAGATAGTAGTGATCTTCTAATTAGTTAAATATTTTTTGTTGTATCACGATAGGAAAAGATTTTGTAATTTTCAATGCCAATTCATATTATTTATTTTGTTAAATTTTAGCATACAAAACATCCAATCAAATCTAATTTCAATCTTACTTCCAAGGCGATGAGTTATTCAATAATAAAACATTTAATACACATATTATTTAATGGGCCTTTTTATAATTCGAACGGCACGGCACGGCACTTCGAAATTAGAATTACCATTGCCCCCTATGTTCTCAGCTTCTTGTATTACTAGGAGGCAATGGTAATATAATTTTGCCGTGCAAATCTGACATGAGTTTGACCACTATCATGTTTTTATTTTTGGTCTGCATAATGAATTAAAAGTATACATATCTATCAAATGATTTTCATGATTTTGTGATATTCTTATGATACGAAATCTTACGATAATCAAGAATTAACATAGTATTTAGTACTAGCTTTCTAACTGCGACTTCGTTTGCGTGACAAAGTAGTCATATGACTCTCGGGGCTTCCAATTAATATTAATAAAATATATATCTCTATGCCAAAATCAGGTCAACCCGTACGTTGCTTCGTTACGATACTACGTGAAGCAAAGATAATAAATTAAAGCTACACACTCAGACATTTGATAAAAAATTTCCATGGAATATACACAAAGACATGACCCAAGAACCAAAATCTGCTTAGTATACAAATATTTGCCCCGACCGGCAATCGAATCCAGGACCCGTCGATCAAGAGGCAGCGTCACTATACCACTCGACCAAAGTGGCCGTCAGATATATATAACGTTTAATTCATACGTAAATCACAGCATATGAGTAAGGATAAAGTTGTCGTTTGATCCCAAATACGTCATACTTTCTTAGAACGTTAAGTTAATAGGCATCAATTAACTCGTAATGTCAACAAAAACGACCTTACCCTTAATCACGTACGAGAGATTTCTTCCATCATAGTAGCAAAGCTACAAATGTTTCTTAGAGATAATTCGGCGTCAAATTGTATTAACGTAAATATGTTTCTGTGTTGGTTCCCGTGGGAAAATATAAGACTGTGATTGTCCCGGAAATGTTATGTTGACTTTGGTTAACAGGGAGTAATTCTTCTCGTATATTAGTGTGGGCACGTGTAAAGAGATGTTAAGGTCTTTTTTATTCTCACAAGAAGTTTTAATAAAAATAGTAATATGAATAGAAACTTATTATAAAAGGAAATACAACAAACTCCGAAATGTACAGAAATGTAGCTTTATCTCAGTGCACAAAAAATAGAAAATAATAATTACAATTATACCAACCTAACCAATGCTTAACTTAAGAATGCAAAATTTATTATATATGCATTGTATAACCTTTTCTGTCTATAATTCTATTCTGTCTCTTTTTTTTCAGGCAAATATACGTCCCCACCGAAGGGCACGGGTCTCCCTTCGAAACACGAAGGGAATTTGTCCACCACGCTGGCCCAATGCGGATTGGTGGTAAAGTTTTATTTACAGTGATATAAATATGAAAACTTAAGATAACGGATACCCGAAATCTTTCCATCCACTTGAATCCATTGGATGGATCCATTGGCTCCCCTGATGAATCACACTATTCAGTCTTATTCAAAAAAAAGGTAACCCTGATCATTTTAGAAATCCATGAATAATTTTACAATTTCATTTATTTTTCTGTTCAATAGAAGGGCAGGGGGTTACAATTACAAGAATATGCTAAATTGAGTCACTCAGTCATAGTCTCATGGCATAATATTCAACTAACATCTAGCGAAATAAGGGTGCTCCCTAAGGTGACACCGTGGTAAGGTAAATTATAGTATAAAAATTCTGTACGCCTTCGCGTACATATGCCTTCGCATATGATTTTTGGAGCACTCGGTGTGATGTCAGGACAATCCTCTTATTTCATTTGTCAGTGACGCGGACGCTGACGGGCTGACAATGCGCAATCTGTCAGCAGGGAAGGGACAGGAACCAGGGAGGTACTATCGGACTTAATGTTTTTACATCCTTACTAATATTGTAAACGTGAAAGTTTGTAAGGATGATTGTTAATCTTTCACGCTCAAACGGCTGAACCAATTTAGATAAAATTTGGTATGGAGGTAACTGACACCCTGAATTAACACATAGGCTACATATTTTTTCCAAATTCCCACGAGAACGAAGTCCCGGGCGGAAAGCTAGTACATAATATATAGTATAAGGATCCATGAGGATAGTCCGTTAACAAAGAAGGACTTTACAATCTAGTACTAGAAGGTATTAATGGACGATCTAAAAAAGCGGTCACACGCACTTTTGGTCAGTTTATTTGATCTTCACAAAAGTTTGCCTCACAGTTAGCAACAAAAAGATACGAGGGGCGCAAGAAATTACGCTGACATAAAAGTTTCGATGTTGAAAGAAAGAGCAAGATATACTGACGTTGTATTCAAACTTTTATGTTTTCACTAAAAATTCTTGCATTGTTTAAAACCCAAGTGCAGTACCACTGTTGTCGCCTACGCCTTTGACCGGGTATTTGCATCTACGAGACGAAAATATTTTGTATTTCATTTTGAAAATATATTAAAACAGAACAGTCACTTTCAGTTCAGAATTATGTAATTGCTCAGTTACTTATTATCCTTAAAATGGAGTGTAAACGAAGAAGATATTAAGTTATTAGTATTTCTTACACTGACTCCTGTAAAACGATTGTTTTTCTTTCCTCCAGGCTTGGTAACGGTAGTGAAAGGATCAAGACAGATGGTAACAAGTATAACTCTGCTTACGCTGCCATTTTTTTCGGCTTTGGGGATTCGTAGCAGATCCTTGAAAGTCTCTACCTTTCGGAACCGGCTTACCGATTATTGAAGGGAACAGAGAAGGTGTTTGGTGCTGCCTTTTCAGTAAGATAATCTAATTTTGGTACATCAAGAAATCAGGAATGTAAAATATTTTAGGATTCCGTAGTAATCTACGAATCCTTATTAAGTTGGGTTGGGTCTACAGACTTATAACTTATCTTATTTTACTATAAAACCTAACGTCTACACCATTGTAAGTAAAGACCTAACGTTAGGTATTTAAAATAGAAAATCGTTTATTGACACAAAACAAAATAAATATTTGTGCAAAAATATTGGAGGTAATTAGTATCATTTATTTTACGTGACTTTTAAAAGTACCTACTCCTGTGTGCTTTACATCTTGCTGTGTTCCGTCGGTGCGTAGGAGTACCAGTTTTCTGTGTTAACTCGCTCCATCGTCGGCCTCATCTATGACCTTGGTCAAGATAGAGGTCAAGAGTTAACCCATCTTATAATAAAAAAAAGGTATACTATAGCGACCCACTCTGGTTTCGCACGGTTAATTTGAATGTATTTATGCATATAAACCAAGTAATCCACGTGGTGGTGAAAAACCTTTCAAAATCCGTTTAAAGAAGTTAGCAGACAGACAGACTTCTTTTTAGAAAGAAAAAAAAAAATGTTTGAATATTATTTGCTGCAAACCAATATGCATTCAAACTAAATTTGGAGACGTTGCTGTAGTTAATTTTCTTTGAAATTAATGTGAAATGAAGTAAGTAGAATATTATAATTGCATGTCCTGAAATATTTAAAATTAAATAAAGATACTTGCTCTTGAGACAAACCTATATCAGCACTTTTTTTACTTTTAAATTTTTTACCTTTTCCTTTTTTTTCACCCTTTCTGTATTTTGAATTTTTTTAAGCCATCTCGTGCTTCATAAATTTCAGAATCAGGTAGGGGCTAATAACGTATGACTAAATTAGAGTTTTCAAATCGCCAAATGGCTTTTGACTTGGTTTAACACTTTTAATCAATCGAAACTATAAAACTTAATGCACATGTTAGGTGAGAAAATAATATTTACTACTTAATGCACATGTTAGGTGAGAAAATATAGCGACGTAACTACTATAAAATAAGTTGCTATTTTTTAGAAAATTAGTCTTACTGGGTCACGTCGTCGGCTTGTCGTCGAGTTCCTTAGATCATGATCAACGTCGATTTCCAATTACTGTGAATTACTGAACCTTATTAATATAATAATTCAAATCCCTTCTTCTTTCTTCTATAATTTGAACATCGACTCGGTTTCAGTTACAATATTATGAAAAACCGAGTAAGAGCTTGACGGGCTCCGTAGTGTAAATTCCGTTGCAAAACTATATTTTATAACTTGATCGACCCTTACTCATTAAATTTAAGCTAACTATGCTGTGAAAGTTTTCCTTTTAACTTTGTTATATTTTAACTTCGTATAACGTAATCGAATCTATCAAAAATTTACACTTTACAACTTAAATTTTGCAAACGGGTCGCTAAATAAAAAAAAAGGTTTTACAAACCCCTATTATCTTTAAAAAATGTATGCAATGACAACCCTAAAAAAAGAATTGGTGAGTTTTTTCTTTATTTTAACAGTATCTTTATTTATTTTAAAGAGTTACTTTGAGAGTTACGTGACGTAGAATATATAAGTCAGTACATAAAAATATCCAGAGTTTACAAGTTTTTTGTTTTTTTATTAACTTAATCATATTTGTTATTTTTAATTACAATTATGATATTTAATTGTTTACCCATTGGAAACAATTCCATTGTTACTTTAATTTTTAATTTTTAAAAATATAACGTAATGAAAAATAAAATATGTTAAATATAAATTTAACATACGAGGTATATTTGTTCTACTTACCCTTTACAATTTACGAATATACCTTCTCTGAAATTTAGGCAAATCCCGCAGAAGCCTTCAGATTGGTAGGATGGGGACGACATGATCCGACTTCAAATTATTCCTCACCGTGAGGCCTGGCGTTAATACGCGCGTTAATTGGGACTTCCACCCTACACAGATATAGGATACTTTGCCGACGTCGTTTGCAAAATAACATTTACTCGGTTACAGCTTTTAATTGCGTCCTTTCGAAGTTGAAAGAATTTGTTTCTTGAAAATGTTTTGGTGGTAAAAATAAATGAGGTAGTCCCATAAGGATGTAAGATGTCTTAAAGAAACAAGAACTTTTAACTGCGAAAGTTATCTTTCAACTTTCTTTATTATATATTTAGAATAACCCAGTACGATTGTACATAATTAGAATCTTATGGCAAAACAATTGACTTATACCTTGACATATCCTATGCCAACATAATATTGAAGAATATGTAACACATAATGTCTTTATATTAAGTACACAAAAAGAAAATGAAATCATAAAATACAAAAAATATAATTTCAGATGAGAGAAAATAAATGTGAGGATTCTACAGAATGAATCATTTTACTTCTAAATAAAAAAATATGTGACTGTAGAAATGTTAAGTAGGACATTTTGCTTCGTTATTACATTTCGTATGCTAAACATTAACCTTAATTATACTCATTTTGTACATACTTGTCCCTTCGAGCGTCCTTGTCTTTACTTATGTCCCGGAGCAAAATGTTGTGTTAAAACTTTCACAAAATTATTTCGGTTAAAAGAAAAATAGCTAGCTAATGACAAAAGTTGAGGTCTGAGTGAAAAGATTTCGTTTTATTTGTTACGAGAGAATGCCTGGGACTTTGTTTCCGTCGGGATTTCGTAAAATCCTAGGTACACTATAAATGGAACCTTCAGGACAAATTTCAGCTATCTAGATATTACGAAAGATTTTATGTTATCATCCCAAAAGTTGTCGTTATAAGAGTACATGAAGTAGAGGCCGAATGTAGTTACAATAAATACCTCTATGAAACAAGGATAATCACTTCCAAAACGCTCGCCCATGGGGGTTCGACCGTCAAAGCGCACCCAAAAAAATTTCTTTTCTTTTTTCGTAAAGTATAGAAATTAAGCAATAAGGAGTAGCGCCTTCAGTGTTTACCCAGTCTATCTAAATCATCCCCCCAGCACAGCACAGTTTCTCGCGCTGTCGTTTAGCCGCGTGTGGTCGCCACTGGATGCGGTTTCGGCTTATAAATCATTCGGTGCGCGGCAGATGTGGCCAAAAACAGTGGCACTTCACTTTCAATTATACAGTCAGTTGAATTTTTGTTGCGTGAAAATTGAGTAAAGTATAGTAAACAACGGACGTCGTGGTAAAAGCACCATGTCTATTTTATTAAATGTTTTTCCTAAACGACTAAAATATAAATTGAATATCAGCTAACTTATTTCTTTGAAATACAATATTTCTTTTGACGAAGTACTTACACTATAAAATAAAATCTGACAACGCTAAGTTGTGAAGTAAAACTTTCGGATTCAAACCAAATCTGTATGGTACAGAAAAAAGAAACAAATGAATAATAAGATAGGCAAACGTCATCTATAGTTTTAGAACCACATTATTTCACGTTTGACATTCATTCTAAGAATTATTAGATGAGTTATATGATTAAATTTTAATGTAACACCATACTGTATAAATCCATATCTAAGAAGATTATAATCATACAATTTCCCAAAAAGTTAATAATTTAAATTCAATATTATAATTTCATTAGGAGTATCGTGTATACGACGGTAATTCCATTAAATAATTGTTGGCGTACAGTTTATTCGCGTTTATTAAAGGCCATAGATTCGGGGAAGCACTTGTGCAAAATTACATGAGCATTATCCTTAAATTATTGTCCCTAATATGTCGGTGAGGTATTCTACTATAGCCTCGCTGCTCAGCCGTTTTATTTAAAACTCAGGAACACTGGGCATTTTTCACTTGGCGTAATTTTTCGAACGCGAAAATTAAAATGCTTTAAATCGTCACCTTACGAAAATATGCGTGTATTTTTTTATTGGAATAGTTTTTTTATTGGAATAAGCATAGATAGTCAGTTAAAATTTAAATCAATGGTTTATCTTATGCATGTTTAAGGATCGTTCGGAATGAATTTTCAATGCGAAAAGTGAAGGATAATCATCTGATTGCCATCAAAGAAAAATTTTACAGCATTAAGCTTACTAGTATTACTATTCATGTGGGAGCCCCATATGAATATTTTTTAATCTTTATAGTTGTATACTTTAAACCTTTGCGTGCTTTGTTCACATGGTGTACGAGATTTGTATCGCACGCGGTGTAAACAAGCACGCGACGTGCTAATGAAGAGAATAATTTTTACACAAGTGTTTTCGATTGCAAAACAACACGAATGCTTCAATAATAGTGCTTATCTGTTTTATTGAAGCTTTAGAGCTTTATATTTCTCACTTTGAACTCCCTTAATTGGGATTTAAGATTAGTAGGCTTAAGTAAATCCAGTTCCAGAGTAATAACTTCGTAGTTATTTGAACCTGAAATTTGCTGTTCCGCTGAAATTGGAGTCGTTATTTCCCATTGAAATACCTCTTCTACCTACTTGATATAACGTTTTAATGTGTTGAAGTAGAGTTGAGCAGTTTTGTTTAAATGCCTACAAAACATTTTGAGCAGCAAGCCGAGTACGATAGTGACAGCGCCGCGACAACACCGCGGTTCTATGTCAAAATTTCAACATTGACAACGCCATGGGGCGAGCGAGCCTTTGACCCTCGCGCAATCAAAGTGAAGTTTCAGCGTGAGCCGAGCGCGAGTTTGTCGTTATCGTGCTAGAGCTGCAGATTTGTTTTAATTTTTTTTCAAGTAGGTAAATTATTTAGTTTCTATAGAATTCGTTTTAACTCTTAACACTTTTTCCGGTGAAGAACGTAACTATATAAAAAAGTTTTTTTTAATCATCTGACATGTATATTTAACCCAAAACAAATAAAATTACCCGATTTTTTTTATCGCAACTGTTAAATGATTGTTAGAATGTACTCTTATGTAAAGAATATTTTCCCTCTCCACTAGAACTATGGTTACCTTGGAAAAATTACTTAGACCAACTGACGTTACCCTTTACAAACTACTAGCTTTCCGCCCGCGGCTCCGACCGCGTGAATTTTCACATTTTTCTAGTACCTCCGAAAATATGTGTACAAAGTTTCATGATGATCGGTTGAGAAGTTTTTGCGTGAAAGCGTAACAAACATCCCTACTTTCACATTTATAATATTAGTAAGGATGATCTACATATTAATTTTCAAATACCACACCATACAATACAAAATCATTTTCCACGTTATAAAAACGTATGAGTTTTCAACAACAATTCGCAAATTTCACTCATTTATTTAGATGATGTTCAGGTTTGTAGTATTTTTTAGTTTTTGTTGATTTTTTTTAAAACCGCTGAATCATTTTCGATAAAATTTATATGGAACTACCTCTGAAGTATACTCTTTCGAACAAAAAATAATTTCAAAAATCGGTCCATAATTGGCGGAGAAATCGGTGAACATATCTACATAAAAAAATAAAAATAAATACATACAGTCGAACATAGTAATTACCTCCTTCTTTTTTGAAGTCGGTAACAAAAAGAAACAGAGTACAAGTGCACAAATGCAACGGCAACATCAAAGTGTGTTTAGGAAATTAACAGCGTCGTGTCAAATAAAGTGAAGTTTTCCGGGATCTGTGGAGAGAACTAACAGTAAGTTGTGAGTGCCGAGTCATGTCGCGGGCGTGCGGTCACAACTGCGACCCAAACTAGCATGTGACTTTAGACAAGAACATTTTCATTTTATCTTTTATATTTTTGTATCTCACACTTAATGGCTTACAGTTCATATCCCTACTTCCCTACTATCCCTACTAATATTATAAATGCGAAAGTAACTCTGACTGTCTGTCTGTTACGCTTTCACGCCTAAGTTAATTAACTGATTTTGATGAAATTTAGTACAGAGATAAATTAGAACTTAAGAAATGATATAAGATACATTTCATTATACAGCTGGGCACATATAACCTGTAGTCCACGCGGGCAAGACCGTTGGCGGGAAGCTAGTTACAAGCTATGAATGTGTGATTATAACCACATCTTTGATTGCCCATCAAACTACGCTTTGGTATTAAAGCTGGTCCTAATTTAGTTAAACATTTATGGTGGATTTATTAATATTTAAAGAACTAGCTGTTCGCCCGCGACTTCATTCGCGTGGAAATTGTCCCGGTGGATTTAAAAAAATAAATAAATATGGTCGTGACAATAAGCAACACAACAAAAAAAGAATCATCCAAATCGGTCAAGCCGTTCTCGAGTTTTGCGCTTAGCTACATTCATTTTTATTTATATAGATTTCAGATTTTTAAAATGTTTTTTTGGTCTAATTTTGTCGTTAAAATGCAAAATAAATAAAATTCATATCAAATGAAGAGCTAAACGCAATTGCTGTAAAAGATGAAAAATCACAACAGGGATTTTCCACACAAATTTACTGCTTGAGTTTAAAGGGATAGGAAAGCAATTAAAAACCGATTAACAATGGGGTAAGAGCAGAGCCGTACTTAAACTGGTGGCTGTTACAAAAAGCTATGGGGACCTTAAATCAAAAGGGGCCAAGATCTTACCATAATGATAATTAACTTATCTTTACTTTGTGGTAAGATAAAGCATGTACAGTCGGTTTCTCCGATTGGTTTTAAAATCCGTTATAATTATAACCTAATCATCCCTCAAGTAGACACTTAGGTAGATGACAATTAACGTAACTAGGTATCTCTAAAAACACATTGCAAACACATGAACATTGTGACAGTAATCAAAAACAATCCATCGCATTGGATGTTACATTAAAGCCCCAGTGTCTTGTTTTTTTAGATATAGGTACATGATGTAATATAAGTACATAGAGTTCAAAGGGTATCCTCCAAATCCCATAGAAAAAAAACCTAATAGTAGAAACAATGTGAAGTTGCCTAAAATCTGAGACACAATTGTTTAGCGCCGAGCCTGCGGCAATTTTTTTTTTTCTCGGGAAAAAAAACCATGTTAACCACCGAATTTTGAAATAGCGACACTTTACATTGTTTCTGCTGTTATTTGTCTAAAATCTGAGATACCATTCTTTAGCGCCGGGCCTGCGGCAATTTTTTATTATTATTTTTTCTCCGAAAAAAACACCGTGTTAGCCACCGAATTTTGAAACAGCGGCACTTCACATTGTTTCTACTATTTTTTGTCTAAAATCTGAGATACAGTTCTTTTGCGCTAGGCCTAGGGCATTTTTGACGGATACCCTTTCAATGTATTGATGGTTTGAATAGAAATGGAAGAGAGGAGCCTAGCTCTTACTAAGGACGGAAAATTCAATCACTAGTTGTAAATCTTGTTTAGAAAATCTAAAATTTTTATCATGCGTGGGCCTAAATTCACTAAGGCCCCATTTTTATCAGGCCCCTAAACTCCTTGCTCCCTCCCAGTTACATAGAACCAGTGCAGGGCCGCACCTGTGCCCGTTATCGCCAAGTAATGGCCCATTCTAGACCATAGAACTATTCGCTGCCAAGTGCTATTGTAGCCTTACTTTGTTAATGTCTAAGCCATTTTTATCACTTAGAAGGGTGTCTTTAGTTCCTTGTTACAGGTGATTCTGTTTTTTATTATTTGTCATTTTTAAATATAAACTTGATTTTTGACTAAAAATAAAAATACTTGGATGTTATGAAATATGGTTTTACATTGATCTATCAATGAATGAAACTCTTAATAATATTGTGCAAAAAAAACATGTTTCCGGAAAGCGCAAATCACAATTTTCAAAAAACTTGTTATCGATACATTATAAATATTCTACAAAAGAAAACTACACCAAATTATAATAAAGTAGATCGAGAAGTGAAATATATTCGACGCTTACTTACCTTCATATAAAACTGTGACAAAACGTTTAGTAAGTGCTTATGTTATAGTACAAGAGGTACTGATCACCATTTGATTATCTAAATATTCATTCACAACTAGAATTAAAATCTCAATGGCTGTGTTTTTGAAGAGTTTTTTTGAGATTAACAGCTTAAGAGCTCAGTGGTTAGCTTTCAGAAAAAAATTAAATTAGAAACATACTACCCCAGAACCACAAACGCAATTAATATTTGGGTAAGAGCAGATGTAGGTCATCTTTATCATCAGATCCATATCAGTAAGTTTATATTTGTATATACCCCATTTTTATGTATTAACATTAAATATCCATGCAAATATATCATGAATACAACATATAGTGGAACTAGTGTAGTCGATGATTTCTATATACAACAATGCAATGGTCCCATGAAATTGTTGCTACCTCCTGCTACAACGTTGTAGATATCACCACTTACATGTAATGCTTATAACATTAAACACCTACCCATGCAAATATGTATTGTTAGCTGCGAACCCCCCTGCGCCCCCCGGAACCAGATCCGATGACAGCTGCGAGGACATATAAAGCGCCGCCAGCGCTTGTCTCGTCCATTTGCTCCTCGACCGGCGTGCGCTCAACTTGGTCTTACGATCCGTGTCGCGTGTTCATAATTTTTTTTTAATTAATTTGTTAATTTTGATTTGAAGATTTAATAAAATAGTTGTTACGTGTCTCTTTTTTTTTAAATTATTTGTTGTTCCGCTTCTAAAATCAGAAGTGGGATAGAAAGGCCTCAGCCTCTCGTGTCATTTCTGATTACCACGTGTCTGCATAACTATGTCGTCCGCTAATTCGAAAACCAAGAAAAGAAAGCGAGAGCGCACGCCGCCTCCCGATATAGGTCGCCTCAACACCACCATGGAAGCGATCCTGAGCCGGCTGACGGCACTGGAGCAGCAGCGCCCTGGGTCTGAGGCGTGGTCTAGCGTGGGGCCACCGCCGCCTGCCATAGAAGCCCCCGCGCCACCTGCGGGCCAGGATGACGTCAGCACGACGCCACCGCCGTCGCCGCGGGAGCCGCCAGCCCTCCCGAGGGACCCGCTGCCGTCCGAGACTGGTTCGGACACGACCGAGAGACTTATCGACGCATTGAGAAGTTTAAACCCGGTGAGATCAAACCATTATTATGTGTCTGATTTCGATCCTAACATTCATGACGTCAGCGCGTGGTGTGACGAGGTCGATCGTGCTTGCTTAAAAAATAAATGGGACCAAAAAGAATGCCTAGCTCGTGTGGGTAACTGTTTAAAGGGAGAAGCGCGAACTTGGTTACGTGATTGGGCCAGTACGGATCGTACTTGGAATAAATTCAAATTAGAGTTAAAAACCCTCTGTCCACGGCGCGTTGATATCGCGAATATACTTTTTGATGTCATGTGTAACGAGTCCGATAAATACTCCACATACGCTGAGTATGCACGAAAATCATTACTTCGTTTGCGTATAGTTAAAGGTTTGAGCGACGAGCTATTGTGTGCTATTATTGTACGAGGTGTAAAAGACCCTCAGATACGCGCCGCGGCTATGAATGCGAAGTTAACGCCAGAGACTATTGTGGAGTTTTTATCGATATATGTGAAACCGAGCCGTTCAAGTGCAAGTGTTCGTAATAGCGATAGCTCACGAGATCCGCGTCGATGTCGTTTCCAAGCCTCAGAGGCGCGCGACAGAGATAGAAAACGTAGTTCGAACTCTGCAGATTCAAGTAATAACAGGTCTACTAAGTGTTTTTCGTGCGGTCAATGGGGACATAAGAGTGTTAATTGTGCCAAACGTCGTAAATTAACTGCCGAAACCGATGCAACAGTAAACGCAAATAAGAATAGCTCCGATGCAAGTAGTACGTTTACGAAGCCAGCTAACGTTATCAAGTGTACGTTTTGTAAAAAGATAGGCCACACGGAGGATAAATGCTTCGCCAAAGAACGATCTGAGTCTCGAAACAAATCGAATGTGAATTTTTGTCGGGAAATTGAAGGTAGTCGTAACAGTGACGTGATTAGTGCCGTTTTGTGTGGCATACCTACCGATGTTTTGATAGACAGTGGGTCGAGTGTGTCGCTTGTATCTAATGACCTGTTGAAGCATTTCTCCTGCCGTATGAACCCTAATTGCACAGTTTTACGTGGTATAGGCGGAAAAGAAATTAGGTCGGACAGTTTGGTGACGTTGCCTATTGAGTTTGACGACTTGACTTTGGAAGTTGACTTTCATGTTGTTCCGCGGGGTTGTCTTAGTACCGCAGTGATAATCGGAACTGACGTTTTAAATCGCCCCGGCATTTCGTACATACGAACGGGTTGTTCTCAGCGAATCATTCGAGAATGCGCGGATGTTAGCGTTAACAATGTCACGACAGTGTGTAGCCATTCCAATGCTCCCTCTGCTCCTTCTGTTGAGATTAATACGCCGTTAGTGTGTGAAGATAGGAAGCGTTTAGATGACTTGTTGGATAAATACTCGCAGTATTTTATCGTCGGGACCGCCACTACGACCGTTAAGACAGGCCAATTTCATATTAACGTCAGTAATGAAACGCCGGTTAGTTACCGCCCTTATAAAATGTCCCACGATGAAAAACTGCGTGTACGAGATATAGTTAAGGATCTACTGGAAAAGGGAATCATTCGTGAGTCGCAGTCGGCTTATGCGAGCCCCATTCTCTTAGTAAAAAAGAAAAATGGTGCAGATAGGATGGTTGTGGACTATCGGGCACTTAATGCCGTTACCGTAAAAGAAAGATTTCCTCTTCCATTGATCGAGGACCACATAGATAGGCTTGGCAAGTGTAAATATTTCACCGCGTTAGATATGGCTACCGGGTTCCATCAGATTGGTGTTCATGAAGATTCAATTGACAAAACAGCCTTTGTGACCCCTGAAGGTCACTACGAGTACCTTAAAATGCCATACGGTCTCGCTAACGCTCCCGTTGTTTATCAGCGGCTTATCTCACAAACCCTGAAATCTTACATCGAATCTGGTCAGGTTCTGGTATACATCGACGATGTTCTCCTCCTCAGTAACTCCATCTCCGAAGGTCTAGAGCTTCTGGACTCTGTCCTCGAAACCCTGACTAATGCGGGGTTTTCTATAAATCTGAGCAAGTGCTCGTTTCTTACTAAAGAAGTCGAGTATCTGGGTAGAACCATAAGTAATGGTCAGGTACGGCCGAGCTCTCACAAAATTGAAGCCCTAACTAAGTCGCCAACACCCCAGTCCGTCAAACAGGTACGACAATTTCTCGGCTTAGCCGGTTACTTTCGTAGGTATATCCCTGGGTACGCTACTAAGACAGCACCTATAGCCGCGTTAACGCGTAAGGGCGTAAATTTTAATTGGGGCACGGAACAGGAGAACGCGAGACAGACTATCATCGCTCATCTCACTAACGAGCCGGTACTATCAATTTTTGATCCAAGTTTGGATACTGAAGTTCACACCGACGCAAGTTCGTTAGGGTACGGCGCTGTGTTAATGCAAACGCACAAAGACGGACGAAAGCATGCAGTTGCTTATTTTAGCAAAGTAACGGTAGGCGCTGAACCAAGGTACCACTCTTATGAACTGGAAACCCTTGCCGTTGTTAAAGCCTTGCAAAACTTTCGCCACTATTTGATTGGCAAACATTTTAAAGTCGTTACTGATTGTAATGCTTTAAAACTAACACAACGCAAGAAAGACCTACTTCCGAGAGTGGCACGCTGGTGGATGTATCTGCAGGATTTTGATTTTACCCTCGAATACCGAAAGGGTGCGATGCTTCCTCACGCAGACTACCTAAGTCGCAACCCTGTTAACCTTTGCGCGGTTAGGAAGCCCTTAAACTGGGCCCAGGTCTCACAAGCGGCAGACGAGGAAACTAGCACGTTGATAGAAAAGTTGCAGCAGGGACAGTTAGACAGTACACGGTACGTCTTAAAGAATGACATTTTATATTACAAGTACGATCCGGTGGGCGAATCGAGTCGTTTACTTTGCTATGTTCCAAAAGCGTATCGTTTGAGCTTGTTACGCGCATTCCACGACGAGCACGAACATATAGGTATCGATAAGACACTGGATTTGATCATAAAACATTTTTGGTTCCCGGGTATGCGTCAATTTGTAAGAAAGTATGTCTCTCACTGTGTAGTTTGTATTACACATAAAAAGGTCGCTCGATCTCCTCTGCAGCCCATTACCTCGTGGACAAAACCATCCGTCCCATTTGACACCTTGCATTGCGACGTACTCGGTCCTCTACCCGAGTCCGACGGATATAAGTACGTCCTCATTTTAATAGACGCGTTCACTAAATACTGTCTTTTGTACTCACTATGTAGGCAAGACAGTACCGAGTTAAAACGTGTCATAACAAATGCGATCTCGGTATTCGGTACTCCCCGTCTAATCGTCTGTGATCGCGGGCGTATGTTTGAAAGCGCAGATTTTACAAGTTGGGCATCTAACTTTGGTATTGAGTTGCATTTTATTACACCCGAAATGCACCAATCTAATGGACAAGTAGAGAGATACTGTCGCACTGTTCTAAATATGATAAGAGTTGAAACTAACCACCGATCTAAGTCTTGGTCTAATGCGCTGTGGAAATTACAATTAGTTTTAAACATAACCAAGCAAAAATCAACCCAAACGTCGGCATTAAACCTACTCATCGGGACAGAGTGCACTACGCCAGCCATTCAAGCGCTTGTCAAAGATATCGCCGTACAAGGTAGCAATCCGAATCGCGAGGCTTGGCGCGAGTTACGTAGACAGCGTACTGAGTCCCTATTGGCTAGTAATCAGGCAAATCAAGACGAGCGTGTCAATCACGGCCGGTCCCCGCCAAGAAAGTTTAATGTGGGTGACTTAGTGTTTGTGATAAAACGATCACAAAGTATGGGCAAGCTGGATAGCGGTATGCGCGGGCCATATCGTGTTACACGAGCACTCCCTAGTAATCGCTATGAACTTAAGCTTGTCTCAGGCTCTTATGGGAAAACTACTCAAGCGGGTGCAGAGTATATTGTACCATGGCATGGTGAATGGACACCAGAGACGTGTGCAGCCTTCTTTGAGTGTAAGCATTGTTGCTACTAGTCGTTACCTACTGTTTTATTGCTTATTTTATTTTGTGTTTACCCCATCTATACGCTTCGCTGTCGGATGAACTTGATATTTATTTTAAATTTTTATCTTCGTTGTTGCGTGTGTTGGTTTATAAAAGGTATCGGGGTGACTCAGAACAGACCCATGTAAGTTCCACTGTGACATTGGGGTGACTGGGAACAGACTTGT
This sequence comes from Aproaerema taeniolella, assembly GCA_949987775.1. Taxonomy (NCBI): domain Eukaryota; kingdom Metazoa; phylum Arthropoda; class Insecta; order Lepidoptera; family Gelechiidae; genus Aproaerema; species Aproaerema taeniolella. Next base: position 9,625,061 of record OX465243.1, on the reverse strand, counting down.
GTAAATCCTGATGGCTGCTTGCTTTGCTGCTTATTATGGGTATCAGGTTGACTCAGAAAAGACTCGTGTAAGCTCCACCGTGACATCGAGGTGACTGGGAACAGGACTTGTGTTAATCCCAAGGTATCTGGATGACCTGTCATGCTGATATGACTAGGAACAGGCCGGTGTAAACCCTGCGTCGTGTTTTTGCCTAAACTGTAGACACGCCTTTGTTTTCTTCGCTGACGTTATAAGTTTTATGAAATATATCAAGTTCATCGTAAGCGTTTGTTCTAATGAAGCTAAAATTGTCCTAGTAACGCTAAAATTGCATAACTTTTGTTGGATGTGCAGAGCTCAGACGATGTTTTGTTTAACAGGCTCAGACGGCGATGATGAGGGGCCACAGCCCACCGCCTCCGCCCACGACGAGCCGGGCCCTTCGGGTTCTCAAGCTGCAGAAGCCGTGTTAGCTAGAGCTAGGAGAGGCCGTGTTAGCTGCGAACCCCCCTGCGCCCCCCGGAACCAGATCCGATGACAGCTGCGAGGACATATAAAGCGCCGCCAGCGCTTGTCTCGTCCATTTGCTCCTCGACCGGCGTGCGCTCAACTTGGTCTTACGATCCGTGTCGCGTGTTCATAATTTTTTTTTAATTAATTTGTTAATTTTGATTTGAAGATTTAATAAAATAGTTGTTACGTGTCTCTTTTTTTTTAAATTATTTGTTGCTCCGCTTCTAAAAGTATAGTAACCAAGATTAAACATATTATGAATACAACATGTAGTAGAACCAGTGTTGTCTATAATTTCTACATACAACAAAGGTCCCATTAAATTGTTGTTACCTCCTTCTACAAAGTTGTAGATATCACCTCTCGTATACATCTGCTATAAATTGGGACATGTAATGCTCCTTGTTTTACCGAGTGTGACTAACTGTAATTAATGTAATTGTGCGCTCATTAATTTATTCCTACCGTGTTTTCCTTGCTTTGACGTATTCCATGTGAACTTAACTTGCACAAAGGTTTAAAAAGACAAATTAGTGGCTAGATTTAAAAAGGATCCATTACATAGTTTGAACATATTTTGAAAACTCTAATATGTACATAAATTGTAGTGTATTGTGAATCCACTACAATTATGTACATATAATGTACAGTTATGTCATTAGAAAAAACCCAAAATTCTACACCCCAATAACAGGATTTAAACGAAATAACCGAAACCACAATAAACTGCAAGTTCCCTTCTCTAAATTAAAGTTAGTTACTTCCGGACCACATACTATGCTAATAAGAATTTATAATCATATACCCAATAACATTAAAAATTTACAAAAAACATCATTATTTATTAAACATCTGAAGTCCTATCTTATTGATAAATGTTACTATAGTATTAAGGAATTCTTTAATGATGTCAACTAAAGAAATGTAAAACTAAGACTTGTTCCTCTCGTGCTGGTGACACATAAATAGTTTATATACCTAAATACATATAGTGAATATTTGATAATTTAAGTTAAAATTGTAAAATTTTCGAGTTTATAAATTTTTTTATCCTATTTAATTAAGGTAGTAAGTAAGTAAGCTCTCTCCAGAATTGCTGTGCCCTTGCAGGGCGTCACATGAGACTAAAACTTATTATATCTTTAGGGTATATTTTAAGATCTATTGTGTTGTGACTTGCAATAAACGATTGAATTGAATTGAATTGAATCCCTGTCATGATCGGGATTCGTATACATTATATATTTCTACCTACATATAAACATTTTATAAAAATGTAACTGATAGCTTTATGTACCCACAACAGCACAAAAGGTTACACAGTTGCACTTTGAAAACGGTCACTATTACGAGCGCAATAAAGGCAAGCTCAAAGTCTGACCTATCGTGTGTACATGGAAGATTTATCAATGCAATAGAACCCAAAAGAATGATTGTTAGAATGTTCGTCTAACAAAAGTGTTTATTCACACTAATCCCAGAATCGGCTTAACTGATTTTGGTGTGGTTTTCAGTAATGTGTTGTGATGAGCTTTACTTAAAATTTTGTGTTTGTTTCATTTTAATAATTTCATAAAGAAAATGTTACGTTCATTTGAAGAATCACATAAACAAAACCGTGGGTATCAGCTAGCATGAATATAAATAAAGAAGTAATGGTTAATTAGCGATTGAGTATGCGTGTTTTAAATTGTACATTAAATTTTTACATCACTGCTGCTAATTATTTAAACTTGGGTTAAGCCATTTCTAACTAAACTTTAATGAAAAATCTTTACAACACGACAGTTTGCCACTTCTACCACTTCTACGTTAGTACTATTATTTATTCTGTGCTTCTACTCAAGAAATCATTCATTTATGAGTTAGTGTTGAATAAGACGCATTGCTATTAAACTCAAATTACCCATTTATCGACAATTATATTTTTCACTGATTTTTTGGTAGGGATAACTGAATGAAGAAGTAATTGAGGGCAGCATAAAACAAACGAATAAGTGCGTGGTAGGGCTGCAAATAGGCAAAAACAGAGCGAATGTCTGGGTCACTGTTGGAGGATAAACTTAAATGGTAGGCATGTACCTCTTAAGGTACTTTGAAATAACATCGTCATCTTGGATAAAAGCTGTCTCGGTAACAGTAAGCCTATAATTAGCCTCATGAACGTTCATAACGAATGATTCAATAAATCACCCAAATTGCCCTTTATTACGCATCTTACATCACTTTAATTGAGACAACCTACGCTGTGGTGAAATTTTCGGTAGGCAGGGGGCTTTTACCCTAAAAGATGCAAATATATCATTTATATCGTTTCATATGTAATACGTAGATATATTGGGTGACTTTGAATTAGTTAGCGAAAATGATAAAGGGCAAACGAATCAACTTCCAAATGATAGATATGAAGCCAGTTAAAATTTTAAAATATTTTTTGTAGCCCACGGAACTGATCAACTTTTCCCAAGACTCAGGTTAAAATATGAAAAAAGTGATTCGTCTCTTCGTACAATTTGCACGAGCAGTTGATTTGCTTTGAATGGAGAGTCAGTACATTATTTTGAAGGTTTCATATAAGTAGTTTCCTTGGGGAAAGTTGTACAGTTTCATGGAGGGAATCAATCCCTAAAGTTTCGCTAAGTAATTTTAGTCACCCCATAGAATGTTTGATTTAACAGAATGTAACACAGCATACAGAGTGCTTCTATTTAGCTTAATGCCTCTTGGTAACCAGTGTCTATCTCGTTCGTGTCTTTTGAAAATCAATTTACTTATTCGATATTTGCCAAACCACAACTGAACAAGTATGTTATACTTGCGTTAAAAGCACTAATTGGAGTTTATTTTTACTGCAGCTATAGAGACTTGTTTATGTTAAATCTCTGGATGCCACTGTTATTGGATCCAACAAGCATACATCGTCCAAGCCATCAAAATTAATCACGATAAAGAAATATGAAAAGCGCCTTGAATCGTACCAAATGTCATTCTGTATTATCTACCTAACACAATAGGATACACCATAAGTAGGGAAATAATTCCCAGGACTTTTATTAGCAGTCAACTCGTACTCACAAATAAACTTTACTAGCTCAAAAACTTCCGTCCCAACTAAATAAGCACCTATTTTACGAGAAATATGATTTGTCGGCCCCCGAAGAATGGATCTGACTGAATAAATTTTATTAAATCCGGGAACAGTTTACGAGCCGCGTCAGCACTGTGGTCCGTCCGGGTAACATAGGGGTCTTGGGTTCTATATAAATCAGTGCTTAACCAATTGTCTGGTTAAGAAAAAAATCTAAAGGTAAAACAATTGCTGTAGTTACTTCTCCTGGGCCAATTTCCCCTATATCTTTGGCGATCAATGACAGTTTACGCCTTTCTTACACACCTAAACAATTTTCTTTAACTTTTGGTATTCAATTAATTATTTTCATCCTCGGCAGTGTTCGTTCTTCTTATTTCAATTAACGGAGGATTTATATCTAATCGATAGATAGGGTTTCTATTTAAATGTAGAGTTAATTTTTTCAATAATAAACCGGCCAAGTGTGAGTCGGACTCGCGCACGAAGGGTTCCGTACCATTACCAATAAAACCGGCCAAGTGCGAGTCGGACTCTATAAAAACTATTATCTCTATAAAAGCGGCAAAAAATTACGTTTGTTGTATGGGAGCCCCATTAAATATTTAATTTATCCAACTTTTTAGTATTTTTGTTACAGCAGTAACCAAAACACATTATCTGTGAAAATTTCAACTGTCTTACTATCACGGTTCATGAGATACAGCCTCGGACTGACTTATCTATAAAAACGAGCAAAAAAGTCACGTTTTTTGTATGGGAGCCCCCTTAAATATTTATTTTATTCTGGTTTTTTAGTATTTGTTGTTATAGAAAAACCAATAGAAAAACATCATCTGCGAAAATTTCAACTGTCTAACTATCACGGTTCCTGAGATACAGCCTGGTGACAGACGGACGGACAGCGGAGCCTTAGTAATAGGGTCCCGTTTTTCCCTTTGAGTACGGAATCCTTAAAAGGTAGCCACCAAAAATAATACACACACGTATACACATACGATCTAAATTAAACGTCAAATGGTGGACATTTTCGGTTACTTAAATCATAAAAAAATCAAATTCAAAAGTGTTTTGTTACAAAAAAAGATCATGCTTAGGATTATGGTGGCTAGTAACGTAGTCGGCTAATTTAAATCAACCCTCAGAGCATGGACACTCGGCGGCGCTTGGTTCGGGACACACCGCAATTTGCCTCCGAATTCACATTCCTACGTATTTTTGCAGCATTATTTTTAAATTACCAGCACCGGCTTGATGGCGATTTTATTTCCTGCCGTCGGTGCAGGAAATGAGGAAAAACAAGACACTGCGGATGGAAATTTGGATATAGCGCTCTTTGTGGCGGATTTTTTCTGCTTACATTTCGTTCCTTGATTGCTGTTCTAGATCTCTGAACAAACAAAGCTTTGTACGCGTCATTTGTAATTTTTTCTCATTTAGGTTTTTCTTAGTTTTTTCTTATTTTTTGTATAAAATCGACCAATCATCAAAATAACAATCAATAGGGAAAATAAAAATAGTTCTATTTTATTTTTCCTATTGATTGTTATTTTGATAAAGTTTCTTAATTTTACTTTTGCAATATGTATACCCTAGACCAGCGGTTCCAGAATTATTTTGGCTACGGAACCCTTTTTGGTTCACCATTTTTAGGCGGAACCCTAGCTCAAGTGAACTAACTGTAACATTGATTTTTACGTGAAATCACACTTGGTGTTCGCATCTTGTAAGTATAGTTTGACTTTAAACAGAGTACTTAATAAATACCTAAATTAATATATCAAAGGTGAAGCAATGTACAATATCTAGCTAGACTAGAAAAGTAACTTCAAAATCTTAAATTTTTGCGGAACTCCTGAGAACCTTTTTTTTCTGTCAGGCCAAACGTCTCAGTCACTTTTGACTGTTTTAAATTTAATAAAATAAAGATCATCATAAGCACAATCCAAATAAAAATTCAAAATTGTATGTTTATCTAGACGCTTCACCTTTTTTTCTTTTTTTTGTTCCTATCCTAGGAAAAAAGAAAACTGCATTCAGTATCTTCAAACTTATTAGAGCATAAGATCAAAGATTCCAGCTATCAATAATTCCTAGTGTTGCAGACGCATTGAACCGAGAACTTTGAAACTGAGTACTCCTTACTCCGTGTGTCGCTCGTAGACATAATTGGGAGTAAAACTTTGTACTGACATCGATATCGTATCAGAGCTTGGGAACACCGAGTTTTATTTTATAGATAAAGATATCAACTAGTTCAAAACTGTGGTGGAAAAACTTGAACAGTAATAATTTCCTTCTAGCAAGAGCGTCAAGCTGCAGAGAATTCTAACTTGAGCACTTAACTGTAATTACTTTGGAAAATCTATAATGTATGCCTTCGGCTGACTTTTTCTTTGAAAATCTCGAAGTTGAAATTAGTGAAAGAGGTGGGCAAAGGTGAGAGTATTGTAATAAAGTAAATTCGCGGGTTTAAAATTATCATAATTATTTCCTTAAACATTTTTTTTCGTTCCTAAATTGTTTTAATTTTAATGTGATAAAGGTGATAATTGTTCTTGACATTTACTTTGATAATTTTTTTCTTAACAAAGCACAAAAAAGGGCTAACAAAATGACGAAATATTTCAAAACAACTTGGCAATCCTGATGAGATAAGATCCACAAATAAAACAAATTAAACTCGACACCGTAAAGAAAATCTCGTTAATCCAAAATAATTTGTACTGGCTTAACGAATTCAAGGCAGGCGCCCATTTAATCAAAATCCGAAGACAATAGAGTAATCAGAAATAATATAATTTTGTCTTCATAATAACTCCACTGGGGGTGGCTGTAAGTCATAGCTGACTGCAAATGAAAAGATCACAATCGCTAGCTATTACCGTGGTCGATGACTAAGCATTCAGAACTTCTCGAGTTAGAAAATTTTACTGTCGTCTTTTTGCTGTAAGTGTATTTAGTCACCATCATCACTTTATTTATAACCATATGGGGGTAGTGACTTTAAATAACTTAGCAAAGCATTATGGGGTGATCCTCCTCGTGAAACTCGACAACTTACCCCAAGGAGCAATTTTTTCAAAACTTTAACGCAAAGTGCTTTGAAATTTCGATCAGATTCTTAGGTACGTTCTTCATCAAAAGAAAATACGATCCAGTACTTACAATATTATCATATTACAATAATCATACTTCAGGGATGGTGGTTCGGTATGAGATAAATAATAATCACCAGACAATCAAAGACAGGCAGATTTCTATTCAAGCAGAATTTTGGAATTTAATCTACAGGCAGCATTCCCAATTTAAAAAATAATCAAAATGAGTATGTTTATTTGTATAAAAATAGCAAATAGCATGAGCAAAAATTTTAAAAAATTGCTTAGCTTGAGTTGCATAGAATGAGTATGGAATGACTATAAATAATTATGATATGCTGCGTTTCTTTGTGTGCATGGCTTACTTGTTAGGATGACTAATATTGCAGAATATATTAGCTGGGTTCATTGAGGAAATATTACTTTACTTACTCTTTATGAAAGCCCGTGGCTGTTTTTACAAGTCTTACCGTAAAAGGACGATGAAAGTTATGAGGGTAGGGGAAACTCTCGTAAATAGAAGGGAGAATAGGGGATAAAGGAATAATATATCAATACGAATCTTTAATATTCGCGTGGCACAACCGTAAATCAAAATGAATGAAAGTGGATCATAAATCAAGTTTTTTCACGCATATATTTTTGTAGAAATTTCTGTTTGATGTGGCTTTAAAGCATCCGAGGCTGACCGCAGAGATAAGATTGATTAATATAATACTTAAAAAAAGTAATATTCAGACTGCTTCCGTGTTAATTATTTTTACTACAATCTTGATAAAAGGACTTAGAGGATCATCTAGTACAAAGTACCTAATGTTAATCGTCACAAACATATCATAAGAATTATCAAAGTTAAATTTTAATAAAAAATGTTCAGAAACGATCACAAAGCCCGCTCAAGAATTTGTAAAGATTGTTCTTCTAATGCTTACATTCAGCTAAATCAATGGCATATCATAGCCTTCGCTAGCGTTCCCAGTGGAAGATATTCTTTATTCCTTTGATGGGGGTGGCTACACGTTGACTTGCCCTGCTTGTATACTTTGCTCTATTCACTGCCACGGGCTATGTGCAATTCCTTTCTTTTCCTCTATTACATAAGAACCTTTGAAAAATACTAAAACAACAAAATGAATAACACAAAGAAAACGAACAACACAAGAACGACTATTTGTTAGATTATTAGTACCCAAACTTGACTAGATCGTCTTTTATCAATTTTCCGCAAAATGACGATAGTTTCTGCATATTTATAATATTACGGCATATTACGATACCGAAACCATATCGAATGCATTTACTGTCCATTATTTAGATGTTGTAGCCAATTTTAATTTGGGTCGGTGCAATGCGGCGTGCACGCAGGATATTTATTTTCATTGAAATGAACCATTTTGGAATAGGCAATTACATTACACTAAAAACGCTATTTGTTAAAAGTTTAAATTCTTAAACGTTGTTATCCTTCCCAGTAGTGCTAATTTATTGCAATGCCCTTTTTTAGTCGTCTTACTGTGTTTAAGAAGATATTAGAACCAAAGTAATTTTTCTCTTACCACTTCTGATAAGCTACTCCAGTGGATAAAATAAGTATGTTACTCTAAGGAATACATAATTTTTGAGGTGCCATTGTATATGTAAATATCGTCATCACTTTTTATTTTTTAGCGTTATGCCACATGGCGTTGCAATCAATAATTGAGGAACACCTTAATGTTCATTTAGCAAGCCTTTAACAAGTCAATGAAACCAGATTCATTAGAAAATGCACTAACCGCTAAAAATAATTTATACACTGTGAAATATTGAGTTGGTAGTCCTAGCAGACGAAGTGGCGTTTATACATTTCGCTTGAGGAGATATTTTAAATCGGATTTGACAGTGTCGACATGATATATTCAATTTTAGAAATATCATAAAGAGGATGCTGAAAGCTGCTCTTTTGCATTCATCTATTCATGGAATAGATTCGTGTTTCTGAACACGCTCAGTAGTGTGCAACTTTGAGCAACGTTCTTTGGAAATATCAGTTGATCTCAATATTAAGAGATACATTTTAGAAACTAAGTATTTTAAAACTGATTTTCTGTACATAGTACGAGTTAGTTGTGTCAAGGAAAGAATTGCTTGCGTGCGTAAGCCAGTGTAGTGCGTCATCAAAAAATCTGTACTTGGCTAATATTTTCTATCTGTAGCTCTACTCGGCTACATATATTCATAGAAAATAAAGGTCAATTTTTACATGAAAATATCTCTCAGAACATACAGAAGTACAAATATTATTAGGCACCATTAACCCGCTAAATGGGGTAATTCGGAATGTGACAACCTATAAGAGTGAAATATGCGAGTATGAGTGGTCGCGACACATGCTTCAGCACTGTTTTTGTCTCACGAACCCGTTAGTTTAGGAACCGACTCATTTGGATCCGACCTCGTGTTTTTGAAGTCTGACATATTCGTTTTATTTAAAGGTCACAAACGTTCAAGTCTTGGAAATCGCGATAGTTTATAATATTGTTGTAAAGTGTCTGTCTAAAGCAATCCATCTTTTCCCGTATTTATTTTTAAGTTTATAATACAAAGGTTTTGCGTCAGACTAAGGTGGCGATGTTTTATCTGTTTACTGATTCCAGTTGGGAATTCTATAGATCGTCTAAACACCATCACTACACTTACTGCTATTTATCAAGTGTTCAGAGTCGATTAAGCTTCGAATAATAATATTCATGAATACCGACGCCCGGCCGGTTTGGTCGACTGGTAGTGACGCTGCCGCTTGATCGGCGGGTCCTGGATTCGATCCCCAGTTGGGGCAAACGTATGTGTAAAAAGCAGATGTTTGTTCTCTGGTCATGGGTGTTTGTGTTTGTCTTTATGTGTGTTCCAAGGGACCCACGACACAGGGGAAAACCTTAGTGTGGGCCTTTGAGTATGTAGCATTTATTTATTTATTTAGTCTCTTTATGTTGAAAAGTTTTCTTAAAAATGTAAAGGCAGTAAGAATTCATCAGCTTTTTGATGTAAGATGTTCATTGAACATTTTTTAAATGACATTAACACGACTATTACTTACATCTTAATTAATTGTATTTTAAATTTTATTTTGAACTTAAAAGTAGCAGCTCCACTAAAAACTTTTCTAAGAACTTTTTAAGAATTTACTTGTTCTAATATGAAGCATAATGTAGGCAACACATTGCACACTTAGTTAAAATTAGGCGTGTAGTTTCAAGAGTCCTTAATTTAGTAGTTTTAATATAAGAGAAAGTAGTAGAAGCACTCTCGTCGAACTTTGCACCTGTTTAAGCTTTTACATGAAACCGGTATACAAAATCTCTTTTATATGCTAGTCTGCTAAATTATGCGATTTGGGAAATGAACTTCTTGTTAGTTCTTCATTATCTTTATGACACATTTTTTATATAAATTTTGAAATACATGTACTCTAAATAAGTTGTCTTACGCCTATCTCACATTTGATTTACTTAAGATAGATTTTAAGACGATTGAAATGATTTAACCAGGAATTGTTCTCATTAGTTCATTTTCCTTCCCACCAAGGGGAAAATGATGATTTTATTTTATAGATTTCTCAATTACGCTGAAATCTGTGCCAAAAGGTGCCAAACATGTGTGCTGCTTGTATTATCAATCAAGGTGTGTGATTTTATGACATCTAGGTGAATCATGATGATCTTATAAGATCAAGTGTCAATCCTTCTATCGTGATGATTGTTTCTCGATCAAAGATTTTGTAAAGTTTATTGGATAATTGGAACCTGTACCTACACAACTCGCCCGGATTTACCAATAAATCGGCCGAATCGCTGAAAGCTCACTTTATTTTCCAAAAGTCCCAAATAAATTCCACTTGGAATATTCAAGAAAGTTTCACAATAGTCGTTTCTTGTCAAACTCTAACTCGAAAAGGCGTATTGAAGTTTTACTTTCGATAAGAAATTAGATGGTCGTAGAATTGTTAGCCGTTGCTAACTTTATTATTGCTTGGATTTATAATGCCCACTTGGGTCGCTAATGGCTTGAGGCCCCTTTTATAAGCTTAATTCTTAATCCACTAATTTTGATTTTTATTTGGCTTTCTAAAACACAACTTCTTTATTTTTTCCTAATTCCCTAAACCTCTTGTATAACACTTATTTTCTTATTTTATGCAAATTATCTTATAAATGTCATTTGGAAATTTACTTTTTAAGGCCTGGCAAATGGAAAAAAAAGAGTTTAAAAAATTAAGTCATTCTCACTAAGTTTAGGTTGGTTGGAAGAGATCTCTTCTTAGAGATAAGCTCGCCTTTGTCGACGATATTTCTAACATTTTTCATTTTAATATGTGCATTTTTTTAGTATTTGTGAATGTGAGAATAGTTATTTTTATAAATATGAAAAATTGTTTTAGATCGTGTTTTTTTTCGTGTTTACATTATTTTAGTTAATCGTTGTTTAATTTACTGTGCATACTTATAGAAGCACAGTCGGTGACGTATTTAGTTAACGCTGAGTCTGAGTAAATTGTGGTTTTGAATAGTGTATAGTATGGAATCTAAATAACCCTAGCCAAACTCCATTTAGAAAGGTGAAATTCACGTTATGAGATATAGATAAGTAATTAAGCTGGATATTTTAATGCCGCTCAGTAGCGCCACTCTCACTAATTCCTAGACCTCTTCTATACTAATATTATAAAGAGGAAAGATTTGATTGTTTGTTAGTTAGTTTTTTTGTTTGCATTGAATAGATTCCAAAACTACTGGACCGATTAGAAAAATTCTTTCACCATTAGAATCCTACATTATCCGTGATGAACATAGGGTACAAGATTTTCCCGAATTCCCACGGGGACGAAGTCCCGGGTGGAAAGCTAGTATTAACTAAAAAGAATATGGGCGGCTGTTTCAAATGGAGGCCCTTGCATTTTGGAGGGGATGGGGACGTATATAGCCTGATGACGTAGGTAATTTCAATGTATTTAATGTGTTTCACATAGGATTCAACTACCTGATATAACCCCTGGTTAAAAGTTTTAGCAATGTAACGTTACATTTGAAGATTATTAACTTTAAGACAAGGCGTTTGAAGACGCTAGAATTACACGATAGGGCAAATTTGACCCAAAAACAAGATATTTCTATTGTTTGTCGTGTCAAGAATATTCCTAATATTAACCTAAATTATCAACCATGCCACACGATTGTGAATAAAAGGAGAAGTTTACTCACTAAAGTTAGTAAGACTACGAAACCCGAAAGAGACAACTTTAATCAACACAATCGCCCAAGTTTTTCGCATTGTACCTTATCTTGTACCCAAATCATTCACAATCGGTTATAAATTCACAAATAGTTCCGGTCAAAACAAAAACTATTTCTTCGAAGTTTCCTTCTTTCCGCATGTTGTACTCAATGTTATAAGCTTGATGTGGGTTACGCCGGCAAGTTCATACAAAAGGGTTACTATCGAGTCATAAAATATTTTTGAGTTCTGCATAGCTAGCACGGCCCGCGACAAACTCGCGCATCACGCCACTCAAATGACGGTGAAACTTTAACATTGACCGCGGCGCATTTCACTGCTGAGGCGGTGGGCACTTGTGCTTGAGCTGCAGGTCGTCGAATTTTATACAATTTTCAACAATATAGGTAAGTTTTTAATATCTGTCTTGAATGTGACTTGTTAATTCTGATAATTTATAATATTATTTTGTTAATATATTGATGCTTTGAGTTTTACACTGTAAACAATATAAACAACTTCTACTGCTTTAAAAAATATTAAACTCTTGTAATACACTGGTCAAATACTTGCATTTTTTATTCTTTGTTCTCGATGAATATAACGTCACTTGCACCCATTATCACTACGAAAGCCGATGCTATTACAAGCGAGAGCAGGGTGGCGTTGTGGTCATCAAGTACAGACTGATGTGCTGCCGTGTGTACGTAAGATTAATAAAAATTCAAATCACATTTTACATAAAGCTAGTCACAAGCGAGTGGTATGGACGTTCCAGAACATTTTGTTTACAGAAAGTTTGCTTTGAAAACGTGCGGCTTAAAACCCTTTCTGCGTTATTGCTTTTTTCGAAGGGACATCGCCATAGTCCCCTTGAGTATCGAAAACACATCCCTAAATTGAAATGGAAAAGGGTAGAAACTCGTAGGTAATAACTGTATAAGTTTCCGATAGTATAGGGTAGTTGCAAACAGTTGGCAGATAAAGTAGCGGAGCATATGATCTTGAACTAAAGGTTATCTAAATTGAAGACACTGCAAAGGTATACCTAGAATTTTTTAATTTTTTTATGCAGTTGTGTAATATGATGACTCTGCTAGAAAAATAGACAAGAACTGCATGAAATGAAAAAGTATCTATCAGCTGTGCCTGTGTGTCTGTCTTTTTCTACAGTAAAATAGAATGTAGTATTTTTAGGCACTACAATATTTAATTGCAGGTATACAATATTTCGTAGGCGTAGAAATAAAGTTTATTGATTTGTAAAAATATTCACTAGAAAGCTGAAAAAAAACTGAGCTACTGTTTACATTATAAGCAGAAAGCAATCCGAGACTAATGCATAATAAACTGTGCCATCTATTGGGTGATTTAAAAATTAGTTAGAGAAAATTAAGGGAGGGATGGCCCCAAGCCAAGGAATATGGATCAAAAAATTATTTCCCCTCTAGACAAATTGTGCGATAAGCTGACTTGATAAGGGACTATTGTTCAATTTATAGGGAGAAACATCCCCTAAAGTTTCGCTAACTCATTTAAAGTCAACCTACATATACTCGTACATACATAGACAGGCACCAAGGGCAAAAATCAGGTTCACCCCGAAATTGCGACTCGCTTGATTGCGCATTCATTTTGTAAATCAATATTCATTTTGAGCACTCGATTTACATCCCATTGCCAACTGATACTTTATATAAAAAGAGGGAGACAGGTAAGTCCTTCCGTATAAAAATATTTATTAGTACGATTGTTGGCAAGACTACAATTTTTTTCTTGTTCTTCTCCACATCTGGAGGTTGGCAATCAGCTCTGTGAATAATAGGGTGACCTTAAATGAGTAAGAGTAATTTTCGGGCGCTATATTCTCCTCATGAAACTGAACAAGTTTCCCTAAGGAAACCATATGAAAACACAAAACAAACGAACTGTTATACTAGACAATTTACTTGTCGTTAAAGTTGTATGCTTATCGTAAGGTTGTATGTTGTATGGAGGGTTAAAAAAAACACATTTCGGCCTTTATGTTTTTTTCAGAAATCTAAAATACGAAAATTGATCGAATTGAATAGGTATGTAAATGGACTAAAAAAAAACAAGAATCTTTTTGCAAATGCGATTTGCAATTTATTATGGATCAGTCACAATAGCATTGATCCTTCGGTAAAAAAAAACGTTATATGATTTTAAAGGCCTTTTAACAAATTTATCTCCATTATTTTTAAAAATTAAGTCTATCATTGCATACCAAAATAAAAATTCCGCTGGGATTGCCAATGAATATGCGGAAACAACCTCATTTCAGACACGTTATAATAACATACTGTTATGTCAAGCGACTGTTAAAATATTGTCCTTAATCAATGAGGATACTCATGCACATTTTGAAATAATTGTTGGAATTGCTGTGTGTTTAAATGATTAATATTTGCAGCTTTCCTAAAATATAAAATGCGTTTATTGCGATCAGTATTGTCTTTCCATATTTAATTGTGTTAAGTGTGTACTTTTTCTTAACTATTTAATTTGAATAAACCTCATGGAACATAGATCGGAATATGTTTTTTTTTACAACTTGTGCGATTGGCTGATTTGCCTTTTTATGGGAAGTCGAAAGTCTTAGTTTCCACTGGTTCAGTTGGCCAGTTCAACTAATTGAAACCAACCCAAAAGTTTTTCAAAAACTAGTTACCCCACACATAAAAAAATAGAGCTCGCTCTTTTGAGAGTTTTAGGAATCCTTTTGAATTCGAATTGAGTATTTAAAAATGTAATTTTTAAAATTGGAGCTCCCGGAAGTCTGCGTGAGTGCACTTCTCATGAATCCTATAATTGGCTCTCTAAGAGTGTTCCTTTATTCAACCAAGAGCACGTAAATGTACAATAATTGTCGTTCGGCTTGTTAGAACAAAATTGGGGTCGAACTGAGCCGTGAAAACGAACAACGATAACCTTTCAACATCGCACAAAAGGTCCGTTCAGCCGCGAACTCGCAAAATTGATTTTTGTTCATATTGGACCGCAAGACTGCCGAGGCAGCGGACTCCCGAGGCTAACACATTGGAAAAATTTTCTGTTTTCTTAAAGAATGGGTTGTTTGTATGTCACAAAGATTCAATAAAAGATCCTATTTTTCTGATTTAAAGATAAATGTACCAGACACAAAATACTACAATTATCTGATTAAAAAAAAACGTTGAAGTAACGCATGATCTTTTGATGAATAATATTTCACTAGCTAGCATTTCATAACGTTGGTACTGTCTACTACGAAATTAAGAAATAATAGAATAACACTTATTTTTATTTATCATGACAGGCACTCAGACGGACATGAGGTTTGTCCTCTTTTAAGATATACATAGAAAACAAACAAAAACAATCATTAAAAGGCACAACTATTTATCATTGCGTATTCAAAATTATTAAACACCACTTAACAAGTTAATTATTAAACAAGCTTTTACCAACAACACGCCAATGAGTGAAAATCTAAAATATGTTATGTTATTATAATCTACTGTAGCAGCCAGTGTCGGCTCTTGAATAACCCGAGGGCTATTTTGGCCTCATAAACCCTTGAACAGGGCTAAAACCTTTACTGGACACATGTGCTCTGACATTAAAGTGAGGATATGCCTTCATTACGACCCCCCAGAGGGCAATGAACTCCTGACTCCGACCCTTTAAGATTTGTTAAGTTGTTATCTTTGATGCAACAGTTTCTCTTGGTGCTATAAAACATCAAAATTCAATACTATGAGGATAAACACTTCTGATTGAAAGACTTTTAAAGATTCGAAATGATGCGACAAAATGTTAGAGTCATAAACAAGTACATATTTAAAAAAAGAAAACAAAAGACGATCGTGAAATTCGAGTTTTGAATACCATAAAGTCTACCAAAAAGTTTTAAATGTTATTGACACGACCAACTCATAAACCTAATTATATACAGGAAAAAAGAGGCCTTTGCCGTGTTATTAATGGGATCATTAATGAAATTAACATTATTACCTACCACTAAGAAATACTCAATCTTTATTTTTCTCAATCTTCTCAAATTTCGCAGGTGAAAGTTGTTATGGTAGACAAATTTTTAAATTGAGCTTGAAATGAGGAATCCCTGGAGAAATTCGTTCTCCCCCCTCCTGCTCCGGTGTCGGGGGCGGTAAAGAGGTTACTACTAAGCAAATTGCATTCACCTAAATGATGGAACTAGAAGCAGTGTGGAGGAGTAACTTGTATGATGAGGTTTTTAGTTTGTGATGTTTTGCAGTTCTGGTAATTATTTTTCTAAAATTTATTTATTGGAAAGAAATTTGACAGTCTGAATTTAGTGAAAGGCACTGTCGACACAACACTATACGCCTAAAATTATTATTTTCTGAAACATTACCATTCGTACATTTAAGATATGGAGGTATGAGACAAGTTTTTTTAGCGCAAGAGTTAGGAACTTTCAAGTCTTTTAATCCTTCAGTATAAAAGCAAAAGTTTGTGAAGATGAAAGGATTGATAATATGTTTCTTCTTCCTTCTTCTTTCACGTTAAAACTGCAAGATGGAATTTTTTGAGACTATATACAGTAATAAATATTATACATCATAGTAACATAATACAAGCAATTTTTTTTCCAAATTCCAACGGAAGCGAAGTATCGGAAGAAAAACTAGAATCAATATAAATAAGACTTTTCAAAGAGTTATCCTGTTAAAATGTGATTCGATCAATATATGCTAAGCAATAATTGTATTTTATCGCCACCATAAGTGCTAGATGTAATACATCTAAATAAAAGTCCTGCAACAAACTCGATAAACGCAGAGTCACTACCAAAAAGCTATTCCAGTTTTAGGAATTGTTGCAATAATTTCCATGCAAGCAGCAAATATTTCGCTTTGCCAGCATTTTTAATCAAAGTTGTAATATCCCCACGTTTTGTTCCTGTTTCAGTCAAGAGTATTATTAAACGTTCTTTCGAGAGATAGGAGAGGGGTAATATAATGGAAAGCTTTTAAAAGTGCACCCGTTAATACGATACGTACGATTTTCCTTTGCAATCTAGTTAATTCCATTTTTTAATTCTTTTTTGATGTAGTAATAACTAAATATGTTTGTATTTGGTATTCGTGTTTTATTTAATGCGTATTTATCTATTTCATGTTTCTGCCCCCTTAAACCAAAAAATGTTTTAGGTATTACAAAAAAATCCATAGACTCCTAGCCATTGATTTATATTTAACTCTACAATTCCACATCTCAACAATACGCACATCTTCCCAAACTGAGTTTTCTTATTAAAGTTTCAATACCTACGACTTATAAACTCAAACGTATATAAAACATTTTGAGCTTGCCAAATTTCCAACTCGACAAACAGGGTCGAACAAAAAGTACTTCAGCTACAATCGGATTGCTTTCCAAAGAATATATCTCAATGCCACTTCACAGAATCATACGGCGTGAAATTTCGATTTATCACACAGTGGATCTTTGTCGTTTGAACTAGGTTAGTACCTGCTCTCTATGAATAATAGTGCACTTTATGCGACAGTGGGGATTTCTAGAGAAATTCGCGTGAGTCGTATTGTCCTGGCCATCAATTTTAAGGAGATCTTGGACTTCCATCTCCAACAGTCTTGTAAGGTTCTATGGAGATAAATTTTGACGCCAAGCTAATACATATGAGCTCATAGGTCTCGTGTATTCCAATACAATGCTAGTAATAAATATATCTATTATTTTGGTCCAGTTTTTGAGCTATCTCTGTTTACCTTTATTTAAACTCTTCCATTAAATGAATCTTCGAGCAAAATACAGTCATTATTTCTAAGTACATAAAGTTATAGCAAATCGGTAGAAAAGTCAAGACGTTACTTTCTCGTCCATAGTTATTTAAGGAGAATATTGTTTTGAGGTTTCAGATTTGATTTTCGAAATTTCATCACGTTTTATAAAAACGTTTAGGCTATTAGTGCCATTATACGAATTCTTAAGGTTTAATACAAATATGACAGAGTTCTATATACATTGGTTCTCTGCAATACTACCCATCGTCCATAAGCATCTTTGTTCCCACAAGGCTCCTTAGCAGAAAGGACTCTAGGGTAAGAAGCTCAAACTGTCGGTCAGAGGGGTGTCAAGTGTTGTAAATTTAATGTTTATATGAGTAATTTAATGCCAGAAGAGTGATAATGTGAGGACCATTGTTGGTTCGGGTAACCGCAGAACATATTCATGTATTGTATCATTCGGTACGGTTCGCTAAATTATAAACCATCTTGTCGATAAGAATTTATTTTACGAAGTTTTAAACAGTTTAACTTTTTAATAAATAAACCTTTGGATAATATAATGACTAGGAAAAATTAAGGAAGACCTGTGTGGACAATAAAACAAATGTTGGTCGTAACTGGTAACCATCAGCATAAAAAAATTACACGTTGATGGAAATTTGAATATTTCAATTATTTTATTAGAAATTCACTAGAATTATAATGGTAGCATAATGGTCAGTGTTGTTTTTTATTGACCTAGTATAGTAGTTTAATTATTTTAAGAAACAGGTTTAAATTCCATTGGAGAAAAAAGATACAAATTGTTTTATCTAAGGTACATAGCGCGTTATTTTATCATTATATTGACTGTTAATCACTAAAAATTATTATGATTACTGAAAGTGATAGCAAAAGAATATATTTACCATAATAATAATTATTTATTATAATTAATTATTATTGGAAAACTTTATTCTCCGATAGAATTCAGATGTGCCGCCTTAGAATAAATTAAATGATTACCAATATAGGTCATAATGCTACAATCAACTTTCTATTTGGGTACCTAAGCTGTTACCCATTCTCCTTTATGAAATATTTAAACAGATTGAAAATAAAAACAGCGTTATGTATGATACATGTATGATACACTGTATGATACACTGTAAGTCAGTAACTTCAGTAATATAATTAATATGATAAAAGCAGGCTAGTACATACAACTTTCGTTCATTTGCACAATGCACAAGCACATCCATGATAGTGTACCAATTACCGGCTTTATTTCATTCAAATGGACGTTGATATTAACTTTGCCATGAAAACAGGTATCGATTTTACTCTCAATTCCAAGCATTTTCGGTCTGTTGCGCTTTTCAGAGTGCAATAAAAATAATCTCCTTTGTTCAGTGATCCAGCGAGGCGCAGACGGCCGGCTAGTGATATAACAAAAGCACGCCTGTTGTAACATAAACTGTTATTTCAATCTGAAACTGATACATCCTGAACCCATACATTTTAATAGAGATTCCAGACAACACAATACAGCCCATTTCGTTGACAAAAGCGCATATCTGCTAGTGCCTGGTGATATTTTATAGCAAAATGCAAAGAGTTGTTATTGTGGTTGCTCTGTTCTAGTTTGCAGGCAACTAGGTGAGGCCAACCGACCTGCCATAAAGTAACTTCTGTATACTACTTGACCTAAATATCGACTTGAATTAAAGGTAATGAAGGTATTGAGTACCACTTATTGAGCTGAGTAGGAAAATTCTACAACAGTATCTACGTAAACGATGAATCGTTTTGATTAAAGTACAGACGGCAGCACATCAGGCTGTACCTACATGTTGACCTTGACGTCACCCTTATCTCGTTCGTAATAGCGTTGGCTTTCGTAGTTTAAATGGATGACCTGTTGTGCTGCTGTTGGTACATATATAAAGTTGCTGACGAGGAAAGGAGTATACAGCAACGCCCATGTAATAAAATCAATCGTAAAACTGAAATTCAATGTTCCAATGCAAATTTACTATTTTAAGCATGTTTTTCACAGACAGGCTTAAAACGATCAATATAATCGCATGAGATGTTTAGGAAAAAAATTGCAGTTGTTTGTAACAATACTTCCAAAATTCACTGGCATCGTGTATGCAGATACGAGGTAATAATCAATGCAGTTTGCATCTCAATCCGCCCTCAGCCATGCACCGTTTTATCGCGTTACGTATTCACGGTCCTCAAGAGACTGCACTTCGTAAATGGACGAAACATTGCCAAAGATTATGAGAAATTCTATTTTATGAATTATTTTTGCTTACAGAAGCAACCCGCAATCGGGCAACAGACCTAACGATTGCCCAGTTGGTTAAAGAACCAGTCTTGGACCGACCTAACGATTGCCCAGTCTTGGACCGTGCGGGTTCAATGCCTAAATCACCAAATTCTTCTTTACGGATTTATGTACGGATTTCTCGTTAATTGTCACTTGCTCAGCGGTGAAGGAAAACATCGTGATGAAACTTGCACGTCCGAAAAAATTAAGTTTTCGAAAGACGTGTGGTCTGCCAACCCGCATGGGGACAGCGTGGTGGACTATGGCCTAAACCCCCATCACATTTTTGAAGGGAGGCCCGTGCCCCGCGGTGGTAGTCATAATGTTTATGGGTTGATTATGACCGCCTAAAGATTTATAATAATTATCTTCCTCTCTGGATTGAGCGATGTAAACTCTGAAAAAAAATACCTTTGACATTCATCGCTTATGACTCTTAAGCGGCTGAACCGATTTTCACTAAATATAGCTGAAAACGGTCTCGATTACGTCAGCTTTTAAACAAAAATAAAACCTCATCGAAATCGGTCTGTAAATTTAAGAACTACGATGCCACAGACAGACACATAGATACACACGTTATTACATCCCTCTTTATCATCGGGGGTTAAAAACAAAGAACTCTTAAGTTACGTGTTCGTTCTCGGAAATATTTGAACATAGTTGATAGCGTAATTTTTTGTCACGCTAGAATCTTAACAACATTTTATCGAAAACCCGAGAGTAAATTCCATTGTGAAAGGTTATCTAGTGTTTAAAAGTAGATATTCGTTTTCTGGAAATGTTGTTGTATTAATAACATTTAATTGTGTAGTAGTACATTTTGCCTTCGTAGTATTGTCATTTTGACAAAATTTCCTTGTTCCGCTTAATTATAATAGTTTATGAAACAATTAGAATTAGGTTCATATTTATCTTCGTTTTTTTATTATTATTTTTATTGCGTCGCAACCCGCGTCACGTATGTCTCCTCTCTAAACTACTCTAAGGTAGACTGAAAAAGATCCCTTCAGGGATAAGTCCGCCTATACTACATAACCTTGTTATTAATTACATTGTACAGTGTTTTCGAGCAATAAAGTATTTACATACATACATTCCCCAAAAACAGTTGTAACTACGACGGTACTTTTACTGTGTCACTTCTGTTCGCTATATTCTTTGAGCGTGTGAACCCCAAAACAGTTTGCATTTTAGCTCAAACTGGGCTACTGAGTGCTCTGTTGTTGCTATTTCATTTGGTATTGGATTAGTAGTCACTTTGGGATCCAGCGTCGAAGGTAGAATATTTTTGCTAACAAACAATGGCAAATCGGTTTGCTGTTTTTGTACCTAACTATATTGGAAACGTGTTTTTCATCATTTGTTTCTTTTAGCCCGTTTTTAAAAAGCTTTGCGAGTAAAGATTTTTTATAAAATTCATGACTAACATAGGCTGTAGATATGATGACAAACACTGTACTGTACAAACACACTCACGCATTCAATTCACGATGTAGGCAAATACACTTTTAAGCAATAATTGAAATATCCTTATATAAATAAATAAATATGCTTCACGCCTACTTGTTCAAATTTGATCTTCTTTAATTGCTAAAGTTACTCTTAATATTCTGTTTTACTAAGCCAATACAGCAGCACGAAATAACAACGGTCGGAAATAGAAGGCCGTTGTAATGTTACGTAAAGATGAATTTAATCAAAATTAAATAGAATAACAACACTCAGAAAACTCGTCCTATTTCGAACGATGAGAGGATTCCCTCAACAAGCGGCCGAAATCAGAAATCAAGAACAATTGAAGACGTTTCCAGATAGGCGATGTAAAATTAAATTGAGTAATTTATTTCGTAGAAATATTCGGGAAAGTAAATGTTCTAGTTTTTTGGAGCGAGCGAAGAGTCATTAATTTACTCCAGTAAGTGCTTTATATTGTTTCTCGATAAAAAGACTTATATTAACGAAAAAGATAAGGTTTTGGTACTTTTATGAATAATATTGGAATAGATCAATATTATTCAAAAAAATACAGTCATGACTTCAGTCAGTAAGTTAGAAACTGGCAGGCGGAGATAATTGACATTGGTGTTTCGCAATCAGCTAGAAACTTGGTGATTTGACGTTTGATGAAAGCTCTAGACTCATTGTCATTATTGTACGTCTTACCATAATTAAAATAACTGCAATAAAACTAATAGTCTCAGCGCAATGTGCAATATCAAACTACTTGCAAATAAAACGGAATAAACGTTAGCTTTTCTCAAATATGTTTTATTCCCAATTGACCTAGCAATAAAAGCAAAGACCGTTAGACGTTGTAAATCTAGATTTATTCGTTCATCTGGTCTGCGCCTTAATACCGATACGGAGTCGACATATTTGCTTCTTACTCGGTGGAATTACCCTTAAATCTTCCAGTTTCCAATAGCAACCACTATATATTGCCTTTCAGTCCAATATATTTGATCTTTAGAGCTTTAAACGTGCATTTAAAATACCAATTTACTGGTAACGTTAGTTTTTACAGCCAGTTTTAACTCAGTTTTATCTTCTATCGCTTCAATTTGATTCTAAATTGCTAAGTACTTTCAAGTAAATAGGTAATAACCATTTAAATTTTATTAAAAAGAAATGACGGGGCTTTTTTAGGGTTCTGTAACCAAAGGGTAAAAACGGGACCCTATTACTAAGCCTCCGCTGTCCGTCTGTCACCAGGCTGTATCTCATGAACCGTGATAGAAAGTTGATATTTGCACAGATGATATATTTCTGTTGCCGCTATAACAAATAATACTAATAAATATAATAAAATATATATTTAAGGGGGCTCCCATACAAGAAACGTGATTTTTTTGCCGTTTTTATAGATAACTAGCTTTCCGTCCGCGGCTCCGCCCCCGTGGACTTCAGGTTATATTGTGCCCAACTGTGGGATAAAATGTAGCCTATTTCCTTTCCCATGCTCTAATCTATCTTTGTACCAAATTTCATCAAAAACGGTTCAGTAGTTTAGGCGTGAAAGACGGACAGACAGACAGACAGAGTTACTTTCGCATTTATAATATTAAAAATATAGTAAGAATGGTACGGAACCTTTCGTGCGCGAGTCCGACTCCCACTTGGCCGGTTTTTAAAAAATTAAAGAAAAGTTTAAAACATTCTCCGTACCGACTTCGCAAAAGAGTGGGTGTAATAAACGTTGTTCTGGTGTAGAATTAAAACCTACATTACCCTTCGATGAATCACTATCAGTAAGTAATTTACACGACATTAAAATTTCAACCAGCCACTACGATTACCTATTAATGTACATTATCCTTAGGCATTAATTACCCCCTTATCACCAACTGGCCGTTACGTCGTGGCGGCTCGCAAATGAGAATGCCTTATCTCTTACCCTTTGATGACGCCGCCCATCACGCGTCTTTAGGAAGAAGCTGTTTTCGAAAACCACCTGAGGCCGCATAGTTAATGAAGTCATAGTTTGGTCAAAGATTATGAGTCTTCAATTTATACGTAGGGATTTACATGAAGACATCTATACTATTCTCTTGGCCTATTGTTCATCGTATCACCAAGCCAAGTAAAAGACAAAGAAGATTTAAATCGTTAAGAATACTTAAAGAAATATATTTTTTTTATAAAGGCTTACATAAAATAGTCTTTGAAATAATTCATACAAGAGACGCTTCAAAGAGACACACTTATAATTTATTATTACTCGTTTGATAACGCTTGAAGTTCAGTCAACTTTAACGATAATTATTTTCGTTTTGATATTTCAAAACGAAATTGAAGAGACACTTCTATTAAATTCTTGTTAAAACAATAGTTATCTATACTAATATTATAAAGAGGAAAAATTTGATTGTTTGTTTGTTTGCATGGGCTCCGAAACTACAGGACCGATCTGAAAAATTCTTTCACCATTAGAAAGGTACATTATCCTCGATGGACATATGCTATATAATTTTCCAGAATTTCCACGGGAACGAAGTCCCAGGCGGAATGCTAGTCTGTTATAAATAATACAAATGGTTTTCATATCAATCTTATTTCTGTTAATTATTTTCATGTACATATTTTTTGTTTTACTTGACATGTGGGCGAAAAGCTCATGACTGCTTATATGACATGTTAATAAGATGGTAATCCTCAAAATAAATTCTTCTAGTCGCTGTATGTAGGGGCAATATAAGCTAGATAGTACGAGTAAGATTAGCATTTCTATGAATATTGAAAGGAAACTAAGGTAGGTACTAAATATTAGGTAACTTGATAATAACTTGTCTGTATTAGCTGCTAATCTTAATCTATGACACATTTTCACCTGATCTATCCTGTGCTACCAAAACGATCAGCGCTCTCTCAGTAGTTGAATACTGAATACGCTATTTACGCAAAAGGGTTTATCGTTGATAGGTTCCCTGATAACACCTTCTATCATGGACCTTTGTGGTTTATTCATAATGATTGGGCCTGGTGATCCTATATTTTGAGGTCTACCCTGAATGCTTATGAACGTTAGATTGTTTTTGATTAGAATACAAAGAGTACTTATGAAATTTCACAAAAGATTCACATATTTTTAAGCACCTTTGTGGAACATGTGAATCAAATTATCTTCTGTTAGTTTCAAAATTTTTAATATCAAAAAACATGTACTCTTTTATGGTTCGATGTATACGTTTCTATAATAAGATTCCCATATTTATACAAAATTTACCTTTGGACAAATGTAAGACAGTAATTAAACAAAAACTTTGCACAAAGGGCTATTACAAAATTTCTGATTATCTATCAGACAAGCAGCCATGGGAATGAACTGCTCAGCTCTAGGGTTATTTGAGATTTAGTTAAAATTAGAAAATAAGAAAATTTGTAATGCGATTAAAAAGAGCACCCTCAGAGTTTCTTGCCTATTCTTCTCTGGGGAAGACTGCACCTTTGCGAATAGGCGTAGAGTCAGTAGGGTCAAAAGAACGAATGCGTATGTATGCATTTAAATCCTTTAATGTATGTTTGTATGTATTTCATGTAATCTTGACTTGTTTTAAGTGGCATCCTGAATTTCCTATAAAATAAAGATTTTTTCTATTCTATTCTATTCTAGTAAAGGGAGGATTTATAAAACAAGGAAACGATGTTCATTTCAGTTACGCAGTTTTAGTAAAGATATTTTATAAATAAGGGAATCTTTGTATTTTATTTTATAGACTTAAATAAATACGTTTGTCAAAATTACGGTGTATAGGATCATAACACCTTAGTGCTCCAAAATCGTCATCCTCACCTGCCAGCGGTGCACTCTTCTGATTAACGGCCAAGGTTCTGATGGTTTGTTTAATTGATATTGCCGACTTAGGTATTCTATTTTTTATTTGAAAGAACAGCGACGTAATTTCATGAAGTGATACTTTTCGTGAGTCGCACTAAAACAAAAATATTTAAATTACTTGAGCAATGGGTAAATAGGTATAATTTAATGGCAAATTTAATTAAACCTATCAATGTTTTTTTATAAATTCAAACTATAACAATTGCGACCTCGATTTAAAATTTCAAAGTCTAAGTAAGTGTTTTGAAAACACTTTAGCATTATTATGAAAGCTTCGAAGCCGTTAAAGTGTTCTTGGTGGTAACAAGTAAAATAAACTGTATTTAAATTCGTTCATTTATCCAATAGTATCAATGCTGAATAACCTACCAATTTTATGACAAAAAACCGCCCTTGGGCACCTTTACTTATAAGTTTTCTTTGTAACTTACAATAATAGTATATAATAGGTCTTTACCTATGAAATTGCCGTTTTTTATACAATATTTTTGGAAAACTGAATTTTCCATACTAACGTTTTTGGATTTTTCTCGGGAATGCGAAATTCAAATTCAGCAAAATTTTGTGGGAAGGTTTGGACAACATTAAGTAAATTTTCATCATACTTACTTTATTGAAAATTGTAACTGTAACAACGGTACAGCAAAAATAAGTATTGAAACGGACAACGGATGAAACAAGCTATATTTGAGCTTCTTTTTCAGCAAATAAATCTAACGTAAATATGTATTAATTTTACTCAATATCTCCGTTATATGGTCAAGGTTTTAAATTAAAAACAATTTTAGTAATAGCTGTTCAATCAAATAAATTATGAATAAAATAAAGCTTGAGAAAAAATCGGCAATTTTATAGGTAGATAATTATCTATATTATCTATCGATCGACTTTAAAATTCTCACAGCCTGCGAGTCACAGGTGCCAAGTCAAATGGTATGATATGTCACTTACATATCATTAAGTCAATATTATTATCACAGGCTTATCTGGTCAATGTCAGATAAAGCCGTGATTACGTGCAAACCTAACGCCTAATCCTCTCAGAGACACCCTTAATCAATTATGCTAAATGGTGAATCTCCAATAGATTTCGACATACATAACGATGATAGAACATAACTCTATCCTCTAGCATTCATCTGGTAAACTACGTTTATAAGATTTTGTTAATATATTTTCCAGTTTTTTTTGTATTCCTATCGTCTGTACTTTGCCTAGTAGGTAGGTGTTTAATTTCAGTTGTTATGCTAAGGAGGCACTGGCATTTAGAAATGTTTAAAGAATTCCATACTTTGGTAAAAATAGAACAGCGTGGGTGAAGTCCCACGCAGGATTATAAATAAATATAATACTCAGGTAGGTTTAAATGAGGTTTAAGGACAATAGATTTAAATTAGATTTCTCTATTTGGGTGTATCTATATTTGTTTTGTCCTTTATTTTTTTAAATTCTAATTTAAACAAGTTTTTTGATTTTGGTAGTAATTAATTAAAACTTTAAAATTAAAAATGTTGTATCACTCCGACATTCATAGCCCTGTTGAATTAGGAAAAATTATAAGAATGCCACAGACAGACACAGATACACAGATGCACAGATACACATGTCAAACTTAAAACACGACTCTTGGCGTTGGGGGTTGAAAAAACCATTAATTCACACGTTCTACTTTAAAGCGCTTGTTTGATTGATACTCAATTTAACATGAACTTGCCGTTAAAAGAATAACATTGAGCCCTTTCATCGCTTTTTGAACTTTGTAATGCATATGTCATGTCATGTCTGTCTATCTGTCAAAACAGTAATGGTATCTGGTATAAATATTTTATTTTAAGGTCGTGCAGTAACCTTTAAGGCAACCTTTCTATAAATGATAGTTTTTTAAAAATAATCTAAAACCATAATCTATGTGATCCAAGCTCATTGATTTAGTCATATTACCTTAATGTCCAAACTAAGATTTTTGGAACACAGAACAGCCACAAAAGTTAAAAGTTCACCCAGACTAATTAATAGGGTAGATGACTGATTCTGAACATTAAGATTATATTAATTCATTAAGATAATATAATTAAGATAATAGATATAGAGATATTATTCATTAAGATAATATTAATGTAGATAATATGATAACAGAATTCGAAATGAAATTTGAAATATGTGGAAAAATAAAACACTTATAGCCTATTAAACAATTTTGTCTAGCTATGTAATTTATGGTGCTACTGAACTCTGACGTCACTGTTTTGTACTTTCCCCTCTGTCTAACAAATAAACAAATATAAGTACTGAAAAACTTTTTGAATATACTAGGCTATTTACAAGTTATAGAAGTTTTAATAAATAAAAAAAGTTTTCATTTGCCCTGATGGCGTCCGCGATTGTCGTGATTTTGCCAATGTCAGAGTATTTTAATGAGTAAAGGGCCAGAGCCTCGTCCGTTGTGGATGACGATTTTGGAGCACCAAGATAAATTATTAATTTATTTTATTTGTTGATTACCTAAGAGCTCAGACTTGGTCTTTGACGGAAGCTCAAAGGTTTGCCAGAGAGCCATGGAGCGCAGCATGTTGGGTCTAAAACGGATCGACAGGGTCCGAAACACCGTACTGCGCTCTAAA
Source organism: Aproaerema taeniolella (assembly GCA_949987775.1). NCBI lineage: Eukaryota > Metazoa > Arthropoda > Insecta > Lepidoptera > Gelechiidae > Aproaerema > Aproaerema taeniolella. The sequence continues at coordinate 9,597,053 of OX465243.1, read as the reverse complement.
ACCCAAATTGCTGATGTGACACATACTGCGGCTAAGCTAAAGTTTGATTGGGCAGGCCACGTCTGCCGCATGCCGGATGAATTGTGGGCAAAGACCACCACACAGTGGAAGCCACCGACCGATAGAAGACTACGTGGCAGACCGAGACGACGATGGCGAGACGAGCTGGACGCCTTTTGTAAGGCATGGCCGCAGGAAGCACAAGATAGGGAGTCATGGAGGGAACGGAGAGAGGCCTTTGCCCAGTAGTGGGACACATAATGGCTATATAAGATAAGATAAGATAAGATTACCTAATCAACAGCGTTACAGTTTAAATATAAAAATTACAAATATTTTACACAGTGTAGGATCAATAACATAGATTATCTCGACCCTACACCCACAGACTAAAGGATAGTTATGTAATGTTTGACAAAATGTTATACTTGCTTCTATTTCAGTTTTAACTGTTGCTCACAAAACTAGATACTCGTTGCCATGGTTTATAAAGTGACAACTTCTTTTGTTATTTTATTTTACATTTTTTGAGTGAGTGAGACAATTTTGAATCACTAATTGAGTAAGACAAAAATATTGGTTCACAGATTTGGATCGCCTTGATTGATCTATAATTGATTGAAATGCTTATAAATCTGTAACTAGTTATAAATTCACCATTCATGTTAAAATTGGCTTTGCACATAAAGCAGATTTTATCTATTTCCTCGCGTAAATTTACTTCATTAGACAGGTTGTAATAGAGGAACGCCATTAAGATCGGGTCTCAGATTTGATCGACACCTTTTACCAACTGTTATCTATCTATACGACTGAATAAGTAATGGAAATTAAGGCCCTTTGCACACTGCGTCGTCGTAGCGTAAGCGTATCTTAATACGCGCGTAGTACGAGAGCACTAAATATATTTTATCTGTCAGTTACATGTTCAAATCACGAAGCAGCGTCTCAGACACGCTTCTGACGCATCGCAATGCTCTCGAACTACGCACGTAATACGATGCGCTTACGCTACGACGCCGTGTGTGAAGCACCTTACAATGTTAGTGTAGATTAAGTAAGTACCTAACTAACATTGCAGAATTTAATAAATTGGTTTGTAGTTTACACTACTACAAACCAATAACTATAGGTTCAATTTGTTATTGGTATGGATGGATATTGAGAAAAAAATGCTAACACATACATACTTGCAAACATTGTACATTGTAAGTCTTATAGAAATTAAGATGAAATGAGGGTCGGCGCAGCAAACGCTGATTAAAAGCCTACCCAGAGTCGATACAGGAAATAGTGAGTGAAAATTAAAAAAAACGTGAAACAGAAATATCCGAGCAGAAGCATAAACTTAATAACAATATAGCCTTGTGAGAATGAAAATTTTAAATTATGACTTTTATGTTATCGGGGTGGAAATTTGTTATTATTTATTTTCATCGAAATCTGTTTTGCTTTTAGGGTAAAGGAAAAAAAACTGCATCAAAATCGATCCATCCGTTAAAGACCTACGATGAAAGAGTCAGTCACACAGATACTCACGTCTTATCTTATAAGATCACTATTTTTTTAGTCAAGAGGCATAAAAACAGAGAAATAATTTATTTATCTACTTACTCAAAGCGCTTTAAAAAAATACATGAACTATTTCATTCTTTCTACGAAATCGGCTTAGTTTAAAATGACCGTGCAAATCAACTCATTTCTGCAACGCGTTGGTACTATTAGCAATCAAATTTTGATAGGCAATTATAGTTTTGATTCCAATATCACGGGCTCGCACAATAGACACAGTTTATGATTTTAATGGTTCCAGTATTAGGTGCAGTTTCACTAAAATTAACTTTTAATTTTGCTACCAGATTTGTTTGCGACGACAAGTAATTATACAAATAGATGTGGGGGGCCAGAAGTTAAAGGAACATGTTCTAACCTTAAGAAAATGCCTGTAGCAATAAAAAAATAGCAATAAAATTAAAAAAATTGTATCATCACAAGAATTATCTCGATTACGACAGCTTTCAAACAAAAAAAAATCTTCGAAATCCATTCTTTCGTTTAGGAGCTTTGATGCCACAGACAGATACACACACGTCAAACTTATAACACACCTCTTTTTGTCACAGATTAATAAAAGAAACAATCTTACAGTATACACGTAGCATAGCAACTTCCTATACAGTAAAACTTGTACTCAACTTTAGTAAACAATTTTCTCTAAAGCGCCAAGTTGTCTTACGTTTTATAAAATACAATTTATAAAACGTTCACTTAGAATGGGATTCACGACAATGGTGTAAGGTTTCACAATACTGTAGGATACTCGTGAGCTCTTTAACGAGGCCTTGAAACTTAATATTAAAAGGTAGTAAAGAAATATTAGTTAAACTATGCTGCACAATCAAAGTCCGACTTTTTTATTTATCTTAGAAACGCTCTGACTTTATTCAGTCACTGACTCATCAACGCGTCCCTTTTTACAAACTTGTATTTGACTTCCCCTGTTAGTATGTGTGGGACAAATCTTACAACTGAATTTTAGATCAGTTCTACTCAACCGATTGAGCTGAAAATTGGTAGACTTTTGTAAGTACGATGACAATGCAGGTGGCCATAGGAACTTCGCAATAAAACGACACAACCCCATCGAGATTGGGCTCGTTCAATTAGTATTGACGAGTACTTTACTCCTATATGGTAGTTTTCTGTTTATAAAAAAAAATGTTTTTAATTTTACAGTTATTATACATTTGTTTATCGCTTTATATAGGATGACTTTTAATTAGTTAGCCAAACTTTAAGGGGTTGATCTCACCTTGAAACTGAACAACTTTTCCCAGAGAGCTTACATGAAATTCTAATAAAATAATTCGACTTTCCAGCTGATCACAGAAGTTTGATGAAGAGGCCATATTTTTTTATTTCGACGTTGTTCAATTTCATAGGCCAACTCATTCAAATCTTTAATTTTTGCTAACTAATTTAAGGTCACCCAATTTGTATTGGTGTGCAAAAAAGTATTGTTCTAAGCCTATGGATTTCGCAAGCTCAAGTTTTATAGAGGTGTTTTTATCATACCGATGAATAACAATTACATTATTTCCAAATCCTTAGAAGAACAGACTCTAGACTCTTAATTCCACAGAAAAAGGAATTTTATTAATGCTTAATATACAAAGTATTTTTAGGGAAAGAAAATATTCGGCGCGAATGGGACTTGAACCGACGCCCCAGGATTAGATCTCTTGGGCCCCGATTCTGTAACTTAAGTTGTACGTCAATGGAATGGAGGCAATTTTATTTGTTCAGGCGGCGAAATTGAGAACTATTTAATTTTCATATACTTGCTGACAACCACCCCGACCAACAGTGCCACCGCCAACCGAACGTAAAGTTGCAAACTACCTAGCAACTGAAAATTCAGTTGGTGGTGGCGCCACCAATTAAAGCAGCAGTCATTAAATGTATGTATGAATATCTGGATGGTTCTCAATTTAGCTACCGGAACGCATACGATCATTCCATCGACACACAATTTAAGTTACAGAATAAGGGCCCTGGTATTCTAACCAAATGAGCACGATTAATTGCTTATTATTATTAAAATAAAGAGTTTATTAGTAGTCGGAACAATGTTCAACTTCGGGCTGTCGTGTAGTCACATAGGTACTGCATAACATTGCCCCGGAAAGCAAACTTCATAATGCATTCAGATTGGAACAGATACTATCACTGGTAGAGGGCCCTAGAGAACGTCGACGGGAACACTGGTGCTACGTTACTATAATACTCGTAGTTAGTATTCGTTGGTAGTGCTATAAATTAATACAAGTGTGCCGAGCAATATAAAGGACTAATGCAAGAAATTGGTACTTTGAGAGTTAAATGCTGAAATGTTGGACTACATTTTCAGAATAATCCCTACTAATATTTTAAATGCGAAAGTAACTCTGTCTGCCTGTTTGTTACGCCTTCACGCCTAAACTACTGAACCGATTTCGATGAAATTTGGTACAGAGATATATTAGACCTTGGGAAAAGACATAGGCTACATTTTATCCCAAAGCTGGGTACGATCTAATCAGTAGTCCAGGCGGGCAGAGCCGCGGGCGGAAAGTTAGTCACAAAAAATAAGAAATTACGCGATATTTAGAAGCAAGCTCAGTTGCTGGATCTCGCAGAGAAGTTCGCTTACATCATCATACTTTTCCAAGATGTACAGGCCGACCAACAACATGTATAGCTTTTCAATCTCAATATCCTAGTCTTAGCTCTCTTCACAAATCATGATTTATTCTATAATCGGAGCGCCATCACAATTTTTCCTCTCGTCACGCCAAACAAAATTGAGATAGGCGAAAGTGTAGCAAAAATGATTTTTGTATTTAAAAAATTCAGAGAATTAACTCAAAAGAATGTTCCAGATTCTGAAATACTAATTTGTATTTTCTCTTTTTTAACTTCTCTTTTGTACTCTATCATTTCATAGGCAAGATAATAGCCGTGAGCAAGATTTTGTAGTCAGAGTAAACATTCTTGCCTTAAAATGGAAATATACCTTCCAAAACGAAATAAATTGTTTTTACTAAGCTTCTTTTCTAAACTGGAAGAAAGACGAAGTTTTCGTTTTCACTTAGTCCCACGTCTTATTTCTTTCGCATAATAATATGAATGAGTGAGATATATTTCTCATTTCGATGTCTTTCTGCCTGTTCCGTACTAACGCTTTACGATAGAACGAGATACATAAGACAGAATTATATCACGCCTCCATGTTAGCTATGCCGTCGTATTTCAGAAAACATGTTTTCGTACTCTGCGGTATTTTTTCGTCTTTCAATAGTTTAAACTGTTTCTTTAGCGCTCTGTTGCTTATAAATTGTCGAATTTAATGGCCAACTGTTGGGTTTCTTTTAAGTTCTTTTATAATTAACTTCAGAAGTCGACACGAATAGTAAGAACTAAAAGTAGTTGTAACTTGTTTACTGGTAACTGCATTGCATTGAGTTAGTGTCTTAGTTTCACCTAAAGTTTCGTGTGGTAATCACAATATAATGTGGTGTTTTAACAAGTTCAGTTTCGTCCTAAAAAATATGGATATTGTGGATTTTAATGTAAAAATTGTTTTTACATTTCAATAAGAACACTACCGAAGTTTCCGATCTATATCTTAAAAAGTAAGACCAACATTTCAGATATTATCAAAAAAGCAATACCTGACACTTAAAAATGACTACCTATGTCTTAGTTATAATGGTGATGTCTATACGAAGTGACAAGGTTATGTACAGTCAAATAAGCGTGTTCAGAACCACATCCGCATACGCATGACTTGCACTACACTATTTACAAGTACATATGCTACCGTCAATATTATAAATAGGGACTATTAAATATCTACTTGGTCATCTGGTAACGGGTCCGGAGGAGCCGAACTACATTCTCTGAATTAGCCTTATGAGGTATATCACTAACATCACTTCCCCTCTTTGATATAGAAATCGTAAAAGCGATCATGCCAGGAGTGAAAAAGTAGTGTATTGGAAGTTTCATGAAATCTATATTTATTTTGTTATATTGGTTTGCTCTTTTTATTTATTCATTGTTATTTGAAATGGTGTTTGAAATTTTTTAAACATAAATTAATGCCAAGTGCCTCGACATACCTATTACCTACCCCAAAGGGACGTCGTGCATCACAATTTTAGTAAATTAAGATTAAATGAAATAATACGTCAAAATAATTTAAGTTAAGAAATATTTAAAATCATTGTCACATTCGTGCAATAAATTACAGTAAAATAAAACTTCCTTTTATTTGTCTAAAAAAGTAGCTTAAGAGGTATGGTGGTATATAGCTACATATTAAAATTGTAAAACAATGAAATGATGTGTCTAATTTATTTATTTGGCAAAAAACAAACATTCTAGTAGGTTTCCTAAATGAAGGTTTTATAGACAAAATGCTTATCTAAGAAAAAAATATGAGTTTATTTAATACTAAAATCACAGTTACCCAGTAACATTTAACATTCGTTAGTGCCGTGCAGCGTACGCGAGATTTTTGGATAGGTGAACAAATGCTAGCTTTTCATATGAGACCACGCGTGAAATTAAAAATGACGCTTTTGCTTTTCTCGCACAAAGGTTTTGAATTTTTTTTGTTGCGTTAGAGTTTGTGAGCAAGTAAAAGCGTAGTTCTAAAATTCAGTTGCTTTGTTTTCAATTCGAACATGTTTTTTTCAATGTGTTTTGAGCGGTTTTGAATTTGTTTGGTTCAACACTTAGGTTATTCGAAATATTTAAGCATTATTTAGGTTATTTATTAACTACTTGCTTTATCTATTGAATGATTTTAAATTAGCCAGCGAAACTCAAGGGGGTGATTCTCACCATGAATCTGAACCACTTTCCCTAAGGAACAGGACCTAGTTTAATAAAATAGGTATTCGCACAAGCTTTTTGGTAGTATAAAAACCAAGATAGTTATGCCATGCGAGTCAAAAAAAAAAATTGTTCGGCGCCGACGTCAAAAAAAAAATTCCTCTCGATTTACCATATTCCGCTATGAATTCACCTATTTACTGTTTTACCCGTAACCACTACTTACTCGTGAACATAGCTTTAAAAAAATTTTCACCCTTTTTCAAGGCGGGTCAATTTTTTGTTAAAAATATTGTATGAAAATAGTCAAATTTACGCGATTTTTTTTTTCATTTTCATCACGTTTTGCACAAATTTCATGTAAAACAAAATTTATTGATTACAATTGAAAATTCAGGTTTAGCACTTGGTCGTCTGAAAATTATAGCCCTCCATGTATCTCGAGTATACTTTTATAGCTTCTCAAACAGACCTCTTTTGTATGAAAAATCGTGCAATATCCCTAGACCGTGTTGATGTGTAATTGTGTATATACGATTTAGCTGATAGCACAAGTTGTATTGAAACGCGATAAAATTTTAATCCCTACAATTAATTTTCACTAAAAATAAATCAAATTCATTAAAAAAAAAATGTAACCGCAGCTCTATTCCAAGTACGTTCAATGCATCATGTTTTCTAATGCTTTTACTTCGAATATAACTAACCGCGCCAATTATTACGAGTACTTGAGTTGCGACCATTTCACGTTTAAATTTAATTTTGGATTTATTTTTATTGGATTATTATGAAGCACCTTGTATATATACCCTGGAAAAAGTATGATTGCGGTATTTGTTACGAAATAAAAATAAAATAGGTAGCATTACCGGTTAAACTTGAGTTAGGTACTTCAATAATGGGTTGTTTTGGAGCCAATTTTGATATAAATGCTTCAATATAACGCCAATTACCGCCCATTTTACTCAATTAATTACCTATGTCTTTAAAGCAACAGTTGTTACAAGCGAAACACTACCGAATGTACCCTGGGGCGTAATTAATAACCGTTTAATTGCAACTTTGCTCCAAATTTAAATTTTAATAACAATCAATCACTGGTGATAAAATCAAAGTGTCAGTAGTAAAGGTTTTGACACTGGCCAGTAACAGATCGTTATCAGATGTTACAGATAAGGTATACACCAAATGTCATTGTGTTAAAACGCAATTTTTCTAAGTTCTGCTAAGTGGACGTAAAAGTACTTTTATAAGTCTATTTTTTGCAAAGTAATATACATACAGGGTTACTTTTTAATCAGTACACAAATTTTTCTTACGGTGTCAGTAACGTTGATAGAACGTAAATAAGAAGGAAAACATATTTTTTTCCAAAATTTTTCAGATTTTGATACCCCTTCTTTAACGTCTTAGAGGATGAATTCTGTAAAACGCAGAAACACGGGTGTCACAAATTGTGTTGAAGAGTACTATTACCAAGTTTCAAGTCAATTGAACGAAGTTTTTTTTTTTTAATACAAAAAAATTGATTTATTTTCATGCTTCAGACGATCTAGCTTGAAATGTTTATATGAAACGATATAAAACAAAAAAATACGGGTCTGTTAAATTTTCATAAAGTTTACGTACAAAAAATGTGTGTACTGATTAAAAAATAATCCTGTATAGGTAAAAAACTCAATAAAAGCCTTGCAGGTGTGTGTGAAGTATTCGGATAGACATATTAGATATTCCATATTTTAATTAAGTTTTATACCTAACCAATCAACCTTTTATAATATTTGGTATCTTAGTATATAAAACAATACTAGTGCATTAATATTTATAACTTGATAAATTAAAACGTGTAATATACATAGCACCCGATAAAAATTGTGTTTCAGAGATACCTGATACCTTTTCATTCATCAAGATTTTTCAATGATGGCCCGCTAATCCTCAATAACCTTTACCAGCCTATATCATCAACTCAATTTAATTAAACGCTGAAAGCTTTAAAATCAAGAGGTTTCAACATTTCATAAAACTGATAGGCAAATAACCTTGCAACTGCAAGGAAACTTGCAACTTTTTAACTTCCAACGAAAAAAATAAGGATATGGTATTTTTGTGCCTGTCTGTGGCATCGCAGCTGCTGCGGTTTTTTGTTTGAAAGCCGACGTGATCGAGATGTTTCTTAGATATATTTTATTAAAATTGGTTTAGCCGTTTAAAATTTCACTTTGAAATATGAAACTTATTGAAAATTTACTATATTTGTATTCATGTAAATTGATGAATATCTATTTAAATTAAATATCTAACAACTTACTTATAATAATAACAGCAATTTCTTAAAAGCTAAAACTAATAATTTAATAACATAGCAAAGATGGTTGACATAATCGTTCAATCTGAATTGGTTCCCTTGTATGAATTCAGTCCATTTATCGAACTTTATCACAAAAACACAGTTTTGCTGGATAAGTTTATTATTGGATCGATGTAACTTTTTTGAACAACTTGATTAATTTTGTTATAAACTAGCTTGCCGCTAGCGACTATGTTCATATGGAAAGTAGCCTTTGTCACTTTCGGGTAACCCAAATGTTTTGTGCACAAAATCAGATCGATCAGTCGGTCGCTCCATTACGACGTGAAAGAAGGGCAAATACAAACTATCAAATAATATTAGTGGAGATATTTGAAAAGGAGCTACTATGCCCGGACAGGCATACAGATACACAGACAAATGACGGATGTGTTTGAAAAATAGTGGAGATATTTTAGTAGCCAGAGTCAACCTCTTTCAGACAGCAAAATGTACTTTATGTTAGAAATGTATTGAAAATTAGGAATGTTCCTTGATTTCCACAGATTTATTTTTGAAGTCACCTTTGAGAGCTGTCATGAGAGTAATTAGACGCCCCGAGCCTCGTCAAAACTTTAAAAAAAATACATTATGTTAAATCTAAGATAGTATGTAAGCATGTAATGTAGTAGTATGTAAGCTTAAGCGCTTAAGTTTTTTGTAAACATTGCAATAACACTCAAATTACAGTTTTATTACTGTAAACATACAAAATATTGTGCGAAGTATTATAGTAATGTGTCCAAATTGGCCATCGGAACTATTAATAAACCGACTCCTAAAAGTTTAATTTGGTCACCGAATAACCAAATGAATGCTTTGATTGCTAGTTGGATAGGCAGCTGTGGTAAAAATCGGGTTTTTGATATAAAATATGATAGTATGACTAAATGTAGAAATATACTAACTTTTGGACTTCAACGCATTCATTTTAAAGTCATAGTTTTGGTTCCAATTAAATTCGTTTCAATTAGTTGCTATTCAGGATTACTGTTGAAAATAGTTCCAATATTTTCACATTTTCTTGCTATTCAAAAAATATAAAATATACTAGCAGACGTGTAAAGGTTTTTCCTACAAATCCACCAATGGAAGTAAAAGACGTATTTCCTTTTCATTTTTGCGTAAGTATATGAACGTAGTCAGTGTAGTATAAATTATATTACGGCTTGAAATATAGAGCCATTATATTGAGATGCAATCAATTTAATCCATATTGAATGTATGTTAAGGCCCAATAAACAATTTACCTAAATAGCTATAGCTGCTATCCTCTCGACAAATCATCGTGACTTATTCGGCGAATTTGTCTTTCAAATACATTTGCTTAAAAGGATCTGGTTATTTAAATAAATGAGATTCCTATTTGTCCTAAGTACTGGAAGATCCATGCATACCGATGTGGAAAATCTAAGAAGGCGATACCAAGCAACATTCTTTATTTGTAATTAATCAGAATTGCAATAATTGAAAATGAATTTTAAACACTGTTTGACCGTAGCAGTTAGCTTAGCTTATATAATATATTACTGACATTATTTATCAAAGAAATTAGTCACATTGAAGTAAGTATATTATTATTGACATGGTTTAACTTATATAAAATTTGCTAATAATTTTATTTGATAAGATATTCATAAAAAAATCTGTTCATTTTTTTTAATAACCAAGATATTGAAATAACAACACCCAATTAATTCTTAAATGTTCTAAATCTACTATATAAAAATAAGTCGGGTTTTCCTTCCTGACGCTATAACTCAAGAACGCACGAACCGATTTCCACGGTTTTGCATTCGTTGGAAAGGTCTCGGGCTGCGTAAGGTTTTAGGATACTTTTTATTTAAAAAAAATTAGGACGCGGGCGGAGCCGCGGGCGGAAAGCTAGTTTGATATAATTATACTTAGTCTTTACGAAATGAACGTCAAATCGGCATTAGGCTTTGCTTAACGAGGCAAACTTTAACATTCTTCAAACTTCAGGATTTTGAGGTTCAAGTGGTTATAGAAGAAGGAGTTATCTACTGTGTTATAATAGCCACTATTATAAATAAAATAGTACCTATATACATATCTTAACTATACACATCAACTTGGTCTAGGGATATTGCTCGATTTTTCATACCAAAGGAGGCCTGTTTGAGAAGCTATAAAAGCATACTCTAGATACATGGAGGGCTATAATTTTTAAACGAGCAAGTGCTAAACTTGAATTTTTAATTCTAGTCACTAAATTTGGTTTTTCTTGAAATTTTACAGAAACGAAAACAAAAATGCACTTTTTGTCTGCTTTTTGTAAGAAAATGGTCGATTTTTTTTTAATTTTCGTCACGTTTTCACAAATTTTAAGTAAAACAAAATTTATTGACTACAATTGAAAATTCAGGTTTAGCATTTGCTCGTCTTAAAATTATGGCTCTCCATTTATCTCGAGTATGCTATTATAGCTTCTAAAACAGATGAAAAATCTTGCAATATCCCTAGACCGTGTTGATGTGTGTATATACTTAGTAACTATAACTATTAGTTAAACACAATATCCGGCTGTCACAGGAAAGTTCCGAATGACCTTACATATGCAATTTGTTGAACAAAATACTTTCCGTGTTAATTAGTCAAAAACGTCAAAATATTATGAGAATTAAAACAAATCGTTGGCGGACGCGTAGGCGCAGTACTACCACTCTCCTTGACAAGTCAGCGCTACATTAACTTGCCAAAGGCTAAGGAAACTGTAAATTGAGAATAGTACGGAAATAGAAATATTATTAATTTTGAAACTCTCTGTGAGTAATTTTAGTTTATTAGTGCGCCATTACTCCATTTAAGTACCTATTTGCTAAGTTGTCCTTTACACCCTTTATGATATCTACTTATCCTTTAAATCAAAACGTATATTGGCCTGAAAAATTAGTAAGAGCCAACAAATTAATAATTAAAGTCTGTTTTTTAAATGTCCATGTCAATAATCACGAACATTCGTGTCTCATTCGTTTCCTATTACAAAATATATTCTGATGAACTTTTCTGTTAATTACTGCAGTACATTAATCATGTCATTGTTCGATTGCATGCTTTGTCTTCAAGTCAATAGCTTCGGTACTCGGTGAAGTCAAACGCCGTATTGTAGTCATTGTAATCAGCGTAATAATATGCTCAAAGACTATATGGCTTTACTATGGGAAATCAAATAATAACATAATGTATAATGATATTTAATTGAAAAGCATGAACGTTGTAGAACTATGAACATACTTAATGGAGAAATAACTGTTAGTTTTGTCCTTATAACTCTTAAATTGCTCAATCTACACAAGTCTACACTAATATTATACAGGGGGAAGATTTGTATTTTTTTATGTTTGTAACGAGTAAACTCGAAAACTACAGGACCGATTTTAAAAATTCTTTCACCATTAGAATGCTACATTATCTCTGAGTTAAATAGGCTATATAATTTCCCCATTCCATGGGAATGAAGACCTATGCGGAAAGCTATTATTGAATATACTTACTTAATGCGCGGCCAAGTCGACGCATTTGATGCAATATAATAATATATTGCGTACTGCAGGCGTGATACGACACATCTGTAACAGGGTCCCCTGAACGAGCCATTAGAATCGTTTAGGCGGTGCGTTAGACGTGGAGAGGCTGAGTTATGTGTCATATAGTCTAAGAGGTTGTATGTTACTTTTTGTGATGTATTAAAATAGATTTTAGTTATTTTACCACCGGAATGCACTACTTACCGGGATTTTTAATAAAGCTCCTCTGCTGATGTAAGAAATGAAAAGTTTTTACAACAGCTTATTAATATACAGAGTGTAAGGGACAGCTTACCAAAATACTTAAGTGGTGGAATCTACCCATAACTATGATCGACCAAATATAATTATTTTTCGTTGTAATTATGAGTTTTCGTTAATTACCTACATTGTCGATCCGCAATGTACAGCAACCGCGCACCGCTAGTAGTCCTCCCGCGCCACACCGCGCCGTACAGAGCGATGTACAGAGGCCAGCGCATCAGGTTACTCCATTTTCATTGCAAAACCGCTCTTATCACAACAGCACAGAGAGACCGTGTGTGGTAACCTAAGTTGCGGCTGTCCGTACATTGCTGTTTTTCGTGTTTTATGCTATTTTATGCTTTTTATTGGAAAATGGAGTGTATTCGAATAAATTATTTAATTTTAAAGCAGAAAATATAAAAAAACACGAAAAATAAATGAAATTTTTTCCTAAGGAAAATTTCACTGGAACATTATTCAGAATGAGATGGTCTGAGTAGAGAGTTTCAGTTTTTGCTCTTATACCCTGTATAATTTCTGCGTGTACTGATAGGTATCCCGAGCTAAGATTTCCAGGGTCACTTGGATTTCAAACCACTTCCGTAAGATACCCAGGTTCGTCACCATGTTGCAGTGTAATAGTAAGTTTTTATTCTAAAACTATATTGAGTGTTTTTGATTTATTCAAACTCGATTTTTGCTACGGGACATTTCTGATGTTTTAAACCGAAGAGATTTAATATAGTAAATGATGGTGTTTTGAATTTATTGGTCATAGTACGGTAATGAAGTACCAAACAAAATCGTTCTGCTTCATGTCATTACATAATGAAAACGAATGAAAAAATATTTTTCTACAAAATGTCTGTAGCTCCCAGTCTATAGTCGCAATATACGTGTTCTCGTATTTACAACATGGGCCACAGTTCGCTATAAATTCTGTATGATTGCACCTTCACCAGCACACATACAATATTACGACTACAGCACCTAAATTACGATTTTATAATGCATAGATAAGCATGAAGCACTGCATTAAATCGAAGAAAAAAATACTACGGTAATATTCAGGACATAAACTAGATAAGATGTTTGCTGAAAACATGATTCAGCACTTTTGGTTCGATAGAAAAAGCTCACAAAGTCACCTCTAAATACCCAATATTGTGTATCTTTTAAGCTGTAAAAACGATAGTAAAATGCACACAGGAACTTCAAATTTGCTATCAAAATGTCCGTGATTGAACACTCTCGATAAGTAGCTAACGCTTTTTTCGATTTAAGCTGTTACCTTTCCATAAATCTCATTTTTCTAACTTTCGAACATGTTTTTACGCACGCACGCTTTCATAGTCCGTAAACTTCGTGTATCGACACTGTTCGCACTGCCGGCCCAGGCCTGTTGAGAGACGGAGATGGCACTATTCCTAAGTGTGCTGCCTTTATCGGGTGATGTAGTCGCCTTAAGGCTTAGATGGCTAGGACCTTTGATGAAAGATATACAGGGTGACTTTTAAATCACTCACTGGCCCAGTTCATAAAAAATTTACTGACCAGTATTTTTTGTTCTTGCCTTTTCACAGAAAAATTTTAAACTAAATCTTCGAAGCATGACGTTACGTTTAAAATTTTATATGGAAGAAAATAAAATATCGTCGAATTTACTTGAAACGTGGTAAAAGCACATTTCGTGAGACTCGTATTTCTGCGTTACTAAAAATTCATCACGTTATAAAAGGATAACAAAAAAATTAAAATTTTCCAAAAAAATGTTTTACCTATTACGTAAGGAGTTTCAAGAAACTATAAAATAAGATATTGATTTAATAGAAACTATAAAATTAGATATAATCTCTATCGGGGTAGGCAGAGCAACATCAACATGTTGCTCTAGGACCACTTGACACCACATTCGATAAACACTCTGAGGGTCATTAGATGAAGTATGTGTATTGAGTATGTTGGTGATTCTGATAGGCGGTCAGCCTTACACCCACGATACAGCAAAACCCATAGGTTTGTAGCATAATTATCTATGTGATATTATCATTATAAATAGGTATCCTTGACTAACCCTGGCGTCAGTGTTTTCATACTATAATGAATAGTAGTGGTAGGTTATGAATACGTGTAATACCTCTGAACTTACCTTAGTACCCTATTTAGTTAGATAACATAACCATATGAGGTCCTAGGGCTACTCAGAATTCTAGTTTCTAAACTAAATAACATTTTTCAATTACTGACAGTTTTGACGTTTCTCCTTCAAATGCGGAAGCCAGATTATGTAGGAAATGAGATACAGTCACCCAATACTAATTATTCGAACTATTGTTCCATTGTTTGCTTTACTTAGCATGGGCTTAATATACATATTACAGCGTTGTCACGCGCCAAGTGTCACTCATAAATCTCATAATGTAATCCTAATAGACCTTTCAAATAACTAGTTATGAAGTTGTCAAACATTACATTTTGCTGGTTACGCTTGGCTTGATTAATCTTTCAATAAAATTCAAAAGGTGCAATCTTAAAAAAAAACAATTGAAATGAGAAAATTTTCAAGTCGTGGTAGCTTATATATTAGCAGAAGAGAACTAAGCGTCTATGGCCCAATGGTCCTTGTTCGAGTCCCAGTTAGTTGTTTGCCCGTTCAAATAATAACTAAGAGAATTCGAGTAAGCTAAACATACTTAAAAGTAAACATTCAAAGTTAGCTTTATTTGTAAATACACACATCAACACGGTCTAAGGATATTGCACGATTTTTCATACAAAAGGGGTCTGTTTGAGAACTTATATTAGCATACTCGAGATACATGAAGGGCTTAATTTTCAGACGAGCAAATGCTAAACCTGAATTTTCAATTCTAGTCAATAAATTTTGTTTTACTTTAAATTTGTGAAAACGTGACGAAAATGAATAAAAAAATTGCGTAAGTTCGACCATTTTCATACAAAAAGCAGGCAAAAAGTGCATTTTTGTTTTCGTTTAAGTCACGTTTTCACAAATTTTAAGTAAAACAAAATTTATTGACTAGAATTGAAAATTCCAGTTTAGCACTTGCTCATCTGAAAATAATAGCTCTTCATATTTCTCGAGAATGCTTCCATAGATTCTCAAACTGGCCTCTTTTGTATGAAAAATTGTGCAATATCCCTAAACCGTGTTGATGTGTATATTTTACATTTAAATAAAGTACGGTATTTGTTTTTCAAATCCACACCACCGGGATAGAAGGACATTAGTTGGTATTCTGGGCAATGGATACAAAATGGTGAGTTATCCCTCACTTACCTTCCACGGCATGTTCCTTGGAATTTAAAACAATAATACGAAATTTCCGCTTTTCAGGGGTAGATGCATTTCCATAACATATTGTTTTCCACCTATTACCTGTTGTTTTCCAATTTTCCTATTGTTTTATAATTTTCAGAACTCTTCTGTGGCTTATAATTTTCATGACGTTCAGCCAGAATTGGAGCCAGGATCGCCCGTGAACAACATGACACTCCACGTTCGTTTCCCAACAGTAATTACCAAACTGTTCCTTTAAATTTTTCAAGTTGCTCTTCTTTGCGTAGAACAATCAATATTATTTTAATTCGCTGATAAATGTATTAAAAATAAAATAAGGTCTTTGGACATGCAGTCTTTATCTACTAGTATTTATATATAGTATTCTATATTTGTATTTCTATATGAAACACACAATTAGTCTGTTTTGACGAAAAGCAGTTGCGTTGATTAATTTAACTATGTTTTCTTGATTTTTCCGCAATTCAATGTACACACGGTAGCAAATCAGGCAAGACATGTTGACATTGACGTTTTTCTTATTTTGCTCGCAATAGCAATTTCGTAGTGCAAATAAGTAACTTGACGTGCTGGTGGCTGTACTGTATAATGAATTTATAAGTGGTGAATATGTTATTTAAATATGATACTCAAATCCAAAACATGTAATCAGCTGTTTGCCCGCGACTTAGTCCACTTGTGAGCAAATTTGGTTCTCACAGAATCGAATGTTAACATTTAAGTTCAAAATATAGGAAAGATATAGTCTCAAAATGCCATCGATAGATAAGCATAAGGTCAATCGACATACAATAAAGCAAATTTATCACCTGTGAAGGCATCTGTTTGTGCGTGTAGGACATGATTTTGTACAAAAAGTTCAAGGTTACTTTTGTGTGTTTTAAATGCTTGGCCAAAAAATTTCTTGAAAAAGCTTGTTGGAAACGTCGGCGCTGTAACCGCACTCCGTCCTTAGTTGACAATTTATGTTATCCTAGTATTATAAAAACTTGCTATACAAAGTTCATTAGTCCATGTTTGGTGTTAAACCTTAGGATTTCAAGCTTGCCAGGATCATTTTAAAATGATGATTTTGGTATAGCGGTCTAAAACCAATCTTGCTACAGAATTGGATAACCAAATTACCCTACCGCAATTTTCTCATGGCCTTTAGAAATAGGCTCGAACGATTAGATTACCCGAATTCCTTATTGACTGACAATAAGGTTCACACTTGAACGAATTTTCACTTTTGAATAGGACTGTACGAAAATAGTCGAGGAGCCGTAGGATGGAACAACAATTATTTGTGATTGTGCATTGATCGACTTGTGTTGGGTCACGGTCGATGGTTCATGGCTTAAAAAACACCTCTCTTATTAATTTAATTTTATATACACATGACCGATAACACTTATGTGTTACTTGGTAATACTTTTTAAATGGTTTTATTTAGCTTGCCCTGTTTATTTGGGTCAAATCTAGTAATTGAAATTTGACCCTCTTTCTGTTGTCGGAATGATCTCAAATTTGGTACACACCTTTGGTTTTAATGACAATACAATTTAATACATTCACTATCATTGTAAATTGAAGATGGCCGCCGCTACAAAATGGCGGATTACATATTTTATTCAACACTTCCTCAATATTGGTATCAAATGAAAGGGTTTGATTAGTAGAATAGAGATCTCTATGAAAAAAACAATCCAGTAGGCCGCTAACAAAATGGCAGTTGAATTATTTTTCATTACCCCTGCAATATGGGTATCAAATGAAAGGGCTTGAGAAATAGAATACTGTTATATGCTTCGACAAATTAGTTTTTAATTTTCAAAATTAAAAACTTGGAAATAAAATAAAAAAAATTTTTTTTTAAGATAAACGGTTTTATTGAAAATAAAGTGTACTAAAAGCTAAAAAATAATTTGGTAGATCTTAGGTACCAGTCATCAAACCACTCTCCTCATCAATCTAGGCCACTGATCAGACAAAAAAATAAAATCATTGGGCGCGTGGAACCTGCGTAATTATGTAAATAGCAATTATTAAGATATAGCGGTTGACTTGATAGAAATTTCACACGCCCAACGGTATTTTTTTGTCTGATCATGCCCTGCTAGATTGATGAGGAGAGTGGTTTGATGGTTTGATGAGGTATACCACCTAGGATCTACCAAATATTTTTTTAGCTTTTAGTACACTTTATTTTCAATAAAACTGTTTAACAAAATTTATTTTAATCTTTTTTTATTTATCTTCTAGACTAAATGGAATACCCCGCCGGCCGCTACACTCTATCGTATCAGTTCATATTGTTTACGATATAATTTAACTGTCGTTACCCAAAAAGAATAAAGTATTCATATTAAAAACTCATTAAAAAAGAATACTTAAAATACAAAATAACTTTAACCCTATACTTGGCACCGATTTTTAGGTGTGATTTTGGTTTTTTTGATATCATTTATTATTTTCTATGTAATTACGGAGCTCATAAAAAATATTTGAAAAAATCCTATATATATAGTTATTGTAATATTGCATGTCTCTTATTATGCACATTGCCAAGTGGTCTGATACAGACATGTGCGCTGCGCCGGCGCGCCGCCGCCGTCGACCAATCATCCTCCGCCGCCGCCACCGCCTTTTTGAGACGGCGTGGATGATTGGCGAGGTGGTGTCACGTCAATCGCCACTGGCGTATTATTTTAGTTCGTTTAGTCTACATTTGGCAGATTCTATTTTGACAAATTCCACGCAAGAGAAAGCAGATCTCTTCGCATCTCTTTTTGCGAGCAATTCTTTTCTGGACTCTGCCTCTCATCAGCCGCCGTCAATACCTCGTTGTGACTTCTCAATGCCGGAAGTCACGATACACTACAGAGTCTAGACGTAAATAAAGCTAGCGATCCATATGCATATGCTCTGCTCTGAGGTATTGTGGTCCTGAGTTGTCTCCTGTACTGACATTCTCCCTTAAGACTAAAACCGTACCCAAATCCTTGAAGCTTGCTAGCGTGCAACTAGTACCCAAAAAGGATAGTTTTGCCGACCCCTGCAATTATCCCCGAATTATCGCCATCACCTCCATACTCTGCAAGGTTATGGAAAGGGTACTGAATAGCAAGCTGCTGACTTACCTAGAAGACAACGACTTACTCAGTGATCGAATATGGCTTTCGCCTGGGACGATCTGCATGAACTTATTCTGCCTGCCCTTTTCCAGACGTACTGCGGGGTATCACCCTTACTTTATCGAGACCCCACGGATCCGCACTGAGCGCTTTTTATCATCTTTTATATTGCGCACTGCCAAGGAATGGAAGTCCCTGTCTGCGTCTAAATTTCCGAGCTCATATAACCCGGGCCTCTTTAAAGTTCGAGTGAATAGGTATTTTCTGGCTGAGCTTGCTTCAGCCATGATGATCATTGGAAGCAGCAACGGAGTAGAATTTGTCAAAAGAAGAATCTATCGAAATACCTAAGAATCTTTCAAATGTCGACTAAACGTATGGAATGTTGTTTCATTTTGCAACAATGCCCATATTTTGTGATAAAAATTTAAGAGCACCCTCCCACGCCGGCGCGCCGCCGCCGCCGCCAAATTTTTGCCAGTTCAACGCCGCCGGCATTTTCTAGATTGGTGCACGTGTCTAGGCACCTCAACTATAAAACGTGAGTTGCTCTTGGTTGTAGATATAAATGATCGATTAAAATAATAAAATTCAATCTACAATTATTATTTTATAATCCACGTGGACGAAGTCGAAGTCAAAAACTAGTACATAATGATTAATCTTTCTGTCGATAGTTATGAGAAAATCAAAGAAAAAAAAAACTGGCAATCTGGCAATGTGTATTTAAATGCACACGGTAAATAGAAGGTCGATTTGCGAGTGAGTCGGCAATGTGCATTTGTAGACACATCAATAAATATACATGTGTTACGATTGAAAATCATGTGCATCACTACAAAATATTAGTAAATATCGAACACGTATATATTCAAGAATAATATAATACACACATACATAGGTTTTATACAATATAGAATAGGATAAAAATCGATTTTTACCCTGTGCTGCGTGGACGCCTGCGCACGTTCCACCATCTTGCGACCCACTGACAGCTTGTGTGGCCAAATAAAGTTGGTAGATTTTTTTGCAAATAAATAAAATATTTTCCTACAAAGTGTTGCAAAAAAAAACCAAAAAAATTGCCCTTTATTCCGGTATATTTTTTTTAGAACTATGTGCATTTCAGTGCACATTACCAAGTATAGGGTTAAAAAACTCAGTAAGACACAAAACATTTTTTCAACAATTTTCATACTATAGATCTCAACCCATTCTTATTGCGCAATGAAATTACTGATAAGCGTTTAAGGGGGTAATTCTTCCTATAAACTGAAAGGCTTTCCCTAAGAAAACCATATGAAATTCTCAAAAAAAAAATGCTACTTCCCATACTGAGACAGTTATAGCGAGACGAACTTTTTTTTCCATATTTCGACCTATGTTCCTTAGATAGAATTGGTCAGTTTACTTCGCTAATACATATGCTGGTTTTTTACTAATTTAAAGTTACCCAACTTGATATTATGATGTTTTTGACTGTAAGAAGTGATTTTTTTATGTTTTGCCCAAAATAAAAGTTTCAAAAAATATGTTGTTTATGAGACATGTCAGCGATCAACAGAGTCAACCAATATTTTGGTGAGGTATAGTTGATCGAAGGGTAAGAGCGATGAAAAGATTGACAGTGTGTATCGGAAATCTAATCTCCTACGGCTTACTTCGTTGTATGATATTGAATTATGCGTAGGCCTTACTTAGAACGTAGTGATTATATGCTCAGTGGCCTTACTGGTCTTTATGTGAGCCCATACCCTGTCATTGTCGAGACTAGGCTGTCATCGAAGTACTTTGTTTTTTTTTGCCAATTTTAACTTCAACAGTAAGGCTTTTATTGCGAGACAGTCCTCTCTTTCTCATTAGCTCCCAGTTTTACACGTTATGTCCAAATTAACCATCAAAGTACTTACTTGTTAGCTTATTAAGAGTCCGTTAAACACTCATTTCAACACTTTAATTATAAAGTTAATCAATGTAAAAAGTAGATAGTTTTTTTCGGGTCATGGGTGTTCGTGTCTGTCTTCGTGTATGTTCCAAGGGACCTACGACACAAAGAAAATCATTACTGTGGGCCTTTGAGTGTGTAGCGTTAATTATTAAAAAATCTTCACATCGCCACAGTAGTGTTTCTCCGTAGGTAACATAATTTGTTAGGTCTGATAGCAATCTCTAAGTTGTTTGCGCCAATTATCGTCATACGTAGTGCTAGGACAGTGTGAGAACTTTGTCGAATAGACTACTAACAGGCTTGTTAAGTTCCAGATAGTTTTTGTTAATGTTTCAAAGGTAACCAGATAAGGATCTTGATTTATTAGTCAATTAAATTTTAAAATAATTGAAATATTATGAAATGATTTTCATTTAAGACGTTATTTGAAGTAACGTGGCACCAATTTTTAACCAACTTTAAAAAAGGAGGATTTTCAAAATTGTTTTATTGTTCGAAAGTGTATACTCCTGAAATAGTGTCATATAAATTTTATCGAAATTAATTTAGTGCTTTTTAAAAGAAAAAAAACAACAAAAACGAAAAATACCAACAAACCAAAACGTCATCTAAATATGTGAGGCAGTCCGCCAGATATAGGAAAGGGAGGAAAAAACAGTGAAAAGATACGTAAAAAACCCAGTGAAGTCGTGATCAAGCTAGTACCCACAGAATACCTAGTATTTACTTGCATGTTAGCGTTTTTTGCAGTCGTTATTATCGACACCGATAACCCCTGTAGATCTTTTAAACCTAACTCAATCTAAATAACATAAATGTTTTTGTTAACTTTGCTATAATCACCCTATAAAACGACTGTATCAATGAAAGCAAAGATAGTAGTACTCCGACTAGACGCAAATATGCAGAAGTTACTCGTGTTTATTTTGTTATTAACGGTTGTAAGATCAGAAAAAGATTTTAAAAAATATGAAGGTCCTTGGACTGGTCTCATAGTGTTTTCGGACATGGTTGCTTCTAATGGCTGTGAAACAGTAACGTTTGAAACTACAGAAGGATTCTGCAAATGTGGAAAAGAAGACATTCCGACTATGGCAATGATTGTTCCACACCCCACCGAAAAAGTTAATATTCCTGTAATATCTGTAGCCTCCAAAGAAGAGACTTCTAACGCCCAGAAAGTCACTTGCAAGTGTAATGGTCAAGACTTCCCTCATTTGGTTTTCTTCTCACAAAATCAAAACTACTTGTCAATGTATACCGTTGGTTATCCTGGGGGAGATATCACAATGCTCCTTGCCAAAGAAGTGCCCTCAGAAAAGGAAATAAAAAAATTCCTTGAAAATTCTGTAAACCTGAAAGGTAAAGAAGGAGCAGTATTTTGTTCTGCAGAAGACGTTGCAAGAGGAACTAAAAGAAAAACAAACGCAAGCGCTACCAAGTTATGGCACGAAATAAAAAACTAACTACTCTTTGATTTGTTTGTAAGAAAATAATATTTTTTTATCGTAATATTACGAGTTCAATTTCGTTTATCGATACAACAAATTAGTAATTATGCTTAAGAAATTACTGATTGTATAATTATCTGACTATATTTTATAAATGTGATTACTGTATTATTTACGAGACAAATTAAAATTTTGTTACTGAAAATAATGTAACTTTAATATTTACGAGAAAAGATGATATAAAATGTCACAGTCATTCTTTTAATTTTTTAATTTTCGACTGGTGCACAGGATGGCTATTCCACTAACCAATGGTGTCATAATGGCGATTGAACGGCCATTTTATCTGGTCAGCAGCTCGAGCATGATGCACGACAAACTCGCGCGGCACACCACTCGGCTGACAGTGAAACTTCACTTTGATTGCGCGATGGCCACGTTTGCTCGTCATATGGCGATATGACTTAGGATCGCGGTGCATACCGCGCGCGAACACATCGTGCTCGAGCTGCTGGAGGCAAAATTGAAAACTACTTAATTTTACTTGCTGAAAGCCACCCCAACCAGCAGCGATAACGCAAACCGAACGTAAAGTTGCAAACTACCTAGTGTCAAAATTATACGCGTGTTACTTGAGCCTACAACTAAAAAAATTAAACCGTTGCCCTTCGAAAATTGCTTTTTAAGAGCCTCATCCTGAAAGCTCATCTGTGAACTTTCTGCAAAAATCTTTATGATTTAGAATTTCACAAAAACATCTTTGTAAAATGTGTATTGCCGAAACTTTTAAGAGCAGACAATCAATTTCGGGTATTATTCGTTTACATAACTGTTTTTGATATAAGTTAGTAATTGTTTCGGAACACTCCGAGTTAATTAATTTCCCCCTGGTTTTACTGATGCCTCAACTTGAAAGTACTAAAACAAAATTTAATTTAATGTGGAAACAAACAACCTTTCGAAATTTTGGATGTTGGGAATTGGCACGAGTTGGTGTGTAAGTTAATAATAATGTTTTCTGAATATAATTTTACTTATTTGGGAAAAATGTACCGCGTGACGTAAGTATATATCCTGTGGTAAGCATAACGCTTTACTCTTTTTATTCATATATCCAATGCAAGGTTTCTTTCGAAAAAATAGAAAACAATTATATAAATACACAAATTATAGCACACTAGCATTCCGCCTGGGACTTCGTTCCCGTGGGAATTCGGGAAAATTATGTAGCCTATATCGAAAGCAGTGATAGCCCAGTTGGTAATGAGCCAGACTTGTAATCGAAAGGTCGTAGGTTCAAATCCTGGTGTGGGCCTGTACCACTAAATTCGTCTTTTCGGATATATGTACGGATTTCTAATTATCACTTGCTTAATGGTGAAGGAAAACATCGGGATGAAACCCGCCCGTCCAAGAAAATTCATTTTCGAAAAACGAGCGGTCCACCAATCCGCATTAGGCCAGCGTGGTGGACTATGACTATGGCCTAAATCCCCTTCGTGTTTCGAAAGGAGGCCCGTGCCCCTCGGTGGGGACGTATATGGACTGGTTAAGATGTAGCCTATGTCCATCGAGGATAATTCAAATTTTTATGTCTACGAAAAGATTCCAAGCGAGTGACGGGCAACCGAATAGTTTTAGTTTAATCAATCGTACATCTAGATACCGAAAACTGTTCTTGTGTATACCTAAACATCAGAACCAGCCAGGCTTGGGTGAAAACCGACGTTGTTCGATGACAGCCGTCGCTCTTGAAAGCTACCAGCCTTCTCATGCATATTTAATAGCCCATCAATGTCTCGGCTCAAGATATCGGATTTTACGCTCCAACTGTTATAACGCGAGCATGAACTTGCTCTGTACCAAACGATTGTGGCAGAGATTAATTAATCTGTAATTGTGAATGTTTTGATCTTAGATTGTAATAGCATTTTAGAAAAAAAAAATTTCTGAAAGAGTTATATAAAAAAATTGATAACAAGCCTTCTTTAGTATAAGGTTAAATGGCGCAGTGTTAAGTCTCCAAGAAATAATTTTACTAGTGATTCATGCTTGAGGAAAATTGAAATATTATTACCTTTTCATGTAAAATTTCATTAAAAAATTTAATCAAATGTTTACTCTCAATAATTCTATATTCTATACTCTATACGTATTATAAAGAGGAAAGATTTGATTGTTTGTTTGTTTGCATTTAATGAATAGGCTCCGAAACTACTGAACCGATTTGAAAAATTATTTCACCATTATAATCTTACATTATCCGTGATGGACTTAGGGTACATGATTTTCCGGATTCCCACGGGAACGAAGTCCCGAGTGGAAAGCAAGTATATAATAAAATAAAAGAAGGAACATACAGAAATTAACACACTACGTACAACTTAGGATAATACATTTCCATGCCTACATTCTTTATAGGGTTGTGCAAAGCATCCAGCAGAAGCTCCGCTGAAGGTTTCAGGTGAGTTCTGAGTACCTATTACAATTATGTACCTGAGACCATGAAATGATAATTTTTGCCTAAAATATCAAATAGCAAAGCTCCTAAGTTTATTTACAAATTCTTACGTAATATTGTATGCCCGGCATCGCTAGCACAGATCGCGACAAACTCACTTTGATTACGCTAGTTTATAGCGCAGAGGCTTAATCGCAATTTGTACACTTGACGGCGTTATTTTCACGTTGTGCATAACCTGCAGAAAATGCTATATCCACCTACAAGCAGTGGATTATGACGTTATTTCATAATTTCCTGCTCGGTATGTATGTCAAATATGTCAATTATGTCTCTTCTTTTTTCTGCTTTTTTTGTTGTAAGCCTTCAACATGTTGTATTTGATACAAGTGTTTTTATTATCTGTGCAAGCGTATTAAGTTTTCTAAATACAGTTATTTACGAAACTGATTTGGAGAGACTCTCCAATAGAATTAACTGTAATCTCAGGTTCGAAATTGTATCCTCGTAAATATAAAAAGAATACTGAGATAGCATCAGTTAAATGCCAACAAATAAATACCACAGGTGCTCGGAAAGCAAACTGACATTGCCCAATGAACCTGCAACTAGTAATAAAGTTCCTAGCAAATTGTACGTTTCACATACATTGCTTGTTTTGGAATTGCCATGGCTTCATTCTACTGAGAACTTGAATCTCTGGTTTTTTAAGCTTGATTATCAAAAATAGCTTTATTTCATAGAGCTATAGAAAATTCAGAATGTTACTCAAAATAATTTCCTTGCATGACTTATGAAGTAGGTTACCTTCATTTTTTTTTTCTTTTTAGGGTTCCGTTCCCAAAGGGAAAAAACGGGACCCTATCACTAAGGCTCCGCTGTCCGTCCGTCCGTCTGTCACCAGGATGTATCTCATGAACCGTGATAGTTAGATAGTTGAAATTTTCACAGATGATGTATTTTGGTTGCTGCTATAACAAAAATTAGAATAAATTAAATATTTAAGGGGGCTCCCATACAACAAACGTGATTTTTTGCCGTTTTTATAGAGGTAATGGTTTTTATAGAGTCCGACTCGCACTTGCCCGTTTTATTTATGTTGATTCTAAATCTGCTAATTTTATTCATACACAAATTAGCACATCATTTACATTAGCAAAAATAAATAAAAATACATTCCGCCGATTACGTCAGAGCCCCAGAACCCACAGTTCATGAGTAAGATTGTTTTTAATAATTGTATTAGCAGGTTGTTCCACTAGCGGAGAATAAGTGGACAAGGGATCGGTTGTTTTATCGCTCAAGGTGGGTACTACGCACAATATATGTAGATTGAGTGTCAATAAAATAGATGTCAGTTTGTAGCACGCGCAAGAAAATCCTTAAAAAAAATTTTGGTTTTTGAGGATTGTCTTGCTGCCCAAATATGTCAAATATGTCAATTATGTCTCTTCTTTTTTCTGCTTTTTTTGTTGTAAGCCTTCAACATGTTGTATTTGATACAAGTGTTTTTATTATCTGTGCAAGCGTATTAAGTTTTCTAAATACAGTTATTTACGAAACTGATTTGGAGAGACTCTCCAATAGAATTAACTGTAATCTCAGGTTCGAAATTGTATCCTCGTAAATATAAAAAGAATACTGAGATAGCATCAGTTAAATGCCAACAAATAAATACCACAGGTGCTCGGAAAGCAAACTGACATTGCCCAATGAACCTGCAACTAGTAATAAAGTTCCTAGCAAATTGTACGTTTCACATACATTGCTTGTTTTGGAATTGCCATGGCTTCATTCTACTGAGAACTTGAATCTCTGGTTTTTTAAGCTTGATTATCAAAAATAGCTTTATTTCATAGAGCTATAGAAAATTCAGAATGTTACTCAAAATAATTTCCTTGCATGACTTATGAAGTAGGTTACCTTCATTTTTTTTTTCTTTTTAGGGTTCCGTTCCCAAAGGGAAAAAACGGGACCCTATCACTAAGGCTCCGCTGTCCGTCCGTCCGTCTGTCACCAGGATGTATCTCATGAACCGTGATAGTTAGATAGTTGAAATTTTCACAGATGATGTATTTTGGTTGCTGCTATAACAAAAATTAGAATAAATTAAATATTTAAGGGGGCTCCCATACAACAAACGTGATTTTTTGCCGTTTTTATAGAGGTAATGGTTTTTATAGAGTCCGACTCGCACTTGCCCGTTTTATTTATGTTGATTCTAAATCTGCTAATTTTATTCATACACAAATTAGCACATCATTTACATTAGCAAAAATAAATAAAAATACATTCCGCCGATTACGTCAGAGCCCCAGAACCCACAGTTCATGAGTAAGATTGTTTTTAATAATTGTATTAGCAGGTTGTTCCACTAGCGGAGAATAAGTGGACAAGGGATCGGTTGTTTTATCGCTCAAGGTGGGTACTACGCACAATATATGTAGATTGAGTGTCAATAAAATAGATGTCAGTTTGTAGCACGCGCAAGAAAATCCTTAAAAAAAATTTTGGTTTTTGAGGATTGTCTTGCTGCCCAAGCACCCCCCCTCAGGTTTTTGCGAAGGAAGAGTTGCAGCTTTCCGGCAAAATTCTGAAGTTTTTTCCAAAATTTTGCGCTTAATTAATTCGTTGCTTTGTCTAGAACCTTCTTGATTACTGTCAGCAGTGGGACAACTGCAATGAATAAGGTAATGTGGTATGCACTCTCTTTTGACCATTCAACTCTAACCGAGTTGCTGCCGACGAATACCAATGCGGTGTAGATATTGTTCAAATTAAAATTGGCCATACGTATGGATTTACTTGAAATATGTGGGCGCGTTTTCCAAAAATGTAGTACGTGGTGCTTTCAAATGTCCTCCGCTTCTTCATCTTCTTCTTTCTGTGAAAGCAAAACGGATGTATTACATAAATTGTTTATGGTTATTTCCTTGAAAGACAAGCGTAAAAACGAATAGCAAACAAACCCTTAAAATAAGAAACGTAGTGCCTGTAGCTTGCATCTACTACAGTACCTGCCTATTAAAATGAAATGTCGCAGTAAAACCCCTTATTAGGTTTACTTGTTAACAGAAGATATAAGGCGTAAGAACTGCAGCAGTAAACACAAACAGCAGTTTTGACTTGCCATTAAAACTTTGTGGGGCAAAAATTAAAGCCGCAGACTATTTACTGCAGGAACAACTGCAAACTGCAACTGCAAATAATGAAATGAGCACAATAATCAACCGACAATAATTAAGAATGGCTAAAGTTTTGCTCGCCATTTTCTTGGATTTTTAATTCGAAGGAAGGAAAGATTTAATTTAATTTGCACTTGTTTTTAATTATATTCGTGATATAATTAAAAACAAGAGATACATTCACAGATTTCGTGCATTACACGACTATCGAGCACATTGGAAATTAATCTACGGAATTCGAAAAAATGTAGTTCTGACTTTTTGACTTTATTCAAAAAAGATTAGGCTACAGCAGGCCGAGTACGATAGTGACAGCGCCGCGACAACACCGCGGTCCTGTGTCAAAATGTCAACATTGACAACTCCATAGGGCGAGAAAGCCTTTTCGCGGGATCCTCGCGCAATCAAAGTGAAGTTTCAGCGTGAGCCGAGCGCGAATTTGTCGTTATCGTGCTAGAGCTGCAGGGCAAACCCTAAATCCGATCGTCTTTGTTTTAGGCTCAAATTGTAGCTGACTACATTTTCCAGAGGAAATTTTCTTAAATTTTGGATATCATTCTTCGTTTCCAAAATATCGAGCGCTAAAATCAAAAATTCGGAAAAAAATGATTTTTTTTTTCATTATTTCGGTCATAACTTTTTGGTTTTTGACTTTCTTTAATAATTCTTTTTGCACCTTACAGCTCTCGTGAATACGCGTCTTTTGAACATTTTTTGAATATGATATCTTTACAACTCTCCGAGACATAAGGGAATCGCACTTTTTTGTGAAACCGGAGACTACTGGAGCGAACGAAAAGATATTTCTAATTTCAAAAAACTAATACGCTTTTCAATTGTTTTTATTTAAAAAAATTGGGTCTACTAACTATACAATTATGTTAGGTAACAAAAGCATTGATCTTTGTAATTTTGTTTAAAAAAATATATGGGAAAACGATTATTTTACATTGCTTTCAAATTCTTAAATTAATATTTTACGAAATGAAATACTGATTTTTTTTTGCAAACATAAGCAAAACAAAAATTTGAATCATTACTCGTATAATTTTTCATTAGAAGATGCCAAAATATTTTGAGCAACAGCGAATCTCACCCAAATTAAAAAAAAAACTTGTTTGTGCAAGAAAGCCAAGATTGAATCCAAACAGTACCAGGAAAAAATACCTTGGCATAACATTATCACGTGTAGTGAAACGTTCTTTACTGAAACCCAAGTAAAATGACGATCGATAAGTCAAACATTCAAACCAAACACAATTGTAATACCTAAGTTGGTTATTTTATTATTAATTTGGCAATTTCAAACTTTCACGTAAGAAATCTTACAATTTTGATTGCTTGATATAACGACGTTAAACTAACTTTCAGATAGTTAATTAAAATGTAGTCACAAAAGTCTGTTTTAGCCGTAAATTATTTTTTTTGGTCTGTTTATTTTACAAGGGTTGCTTTTAAACTTTTAGTATTGAGAAATGGAATTCTACAACTAAGTGTTATTTGAGAGTCTAAATTCTAACGGTAACGAAAATACAGAGAGCAAAGTGACCACATAATAACGCAGTTCATTGATGCAAAATGCGATATAATATTACTACTAATTTTGCGCTGCATAAAATATTTGTCAATTAAACTATCATTAGTTGCTCTGTAAAATACGTAACGCGTGTTACCCGCACAGCATTTAAATAGTTGAAGCATTTAAATAAACATTTTCGGAAGCACGTAAAGTGAAAATCGTTTTTAGTCCGGGAGAGCCAGATTTACAAGCAGATAACGACCATATGATTAATATTGAAACTCACAGCAACTGCCACTGTGATTAACGATGACCAATCAGCCTCCAACGTGTATTTACTCGGTTAACATTTTTATTAATTGCAACCCGAAAATATTGATTCAATTTCATGTGTTCCCAATGTTTAATTTTCAGCCAGCGTACACAATGATAATCTATTTTCGATTGCGACATTTTAATTGGTCGGTTGCATTCGGAATGGTCGTAAAATTGTTTCTCAATATACCTTTTGCTACTAGTATAGAGTCACAGTTTTATGGTCACATGTTTTAAGTAAAACTTAATATCGTTGTAATACACTAAACAGTGCAAATTCTTCGACATTTAGATACTAATTGGGAAGTAGTATAAGTAAGTGCTTGTATTTTCTTATTGTGGTACGGTAAATGTCGTATTTCAAATAAGTAAGTTGATTTTCAAATGATAAGAAAGAGACAGACACTGTTTGCTGAGAGACATTAAGAAAATAGAAGCACTGTAGAAGCTTTGAGACCTTTTTTGACATTGGCAAACTCATGAGGATGTTGGTTAAGTGCGACATTCCATAAGGATATTTTTAAAAATGCTCATACACAAGCATAACAATATTATTTGAACTTTTACGAAATCAACCTACCTAATATAGTAAGTCATATAGTCCTACCATGATATCTGTGACCTGGCGGGTGGCGTACAGTTGTTTCAGAGTTGCTAATTAACTGTAATGTGCTCAAAATGATCTCGTTTAATAATATACGGTGTATATCCATGTAGGATCAGTTAGTTAACTTAAATGCCAGTAAAAAGAAAAAAAATATAAGCATGTAGGATACCAACGTGAAAAACGTATTTTATTTGTAAAATTATGGTAAAAAAGAAACATACTTTTACTTGTGGCGAAAGTAACTTGTACCTATGGATATTTTAACCTAAACATCGTGGCCGTAATGTCATACAAATTGCTGGCATCGGGACTCATAATTACTGGCAACTTATCAATAACTTTTCAACAGTAATTAGTGATGCTTCAATCAACGAATTTGACATCTATAAGCCATGTATGAGTTACATAATTGAATATACGAGTAAGTTGAGAAGAAAAATGCAAGAAAAAACATAAGTCTTGTAGCTTTAAAATTAAGATGCTCTGAGAAGGAGATTTGCTGAATTCTTTATTTACGGTCTGATAATACAGGGCGTCCCGCGGCTATGCCACATGGAGGGAAAGTACCAAAATACGTCATACGTCACCATACGTTGAGTCGTGGTCGAAGCGCTGGGAGATTCTCGCGACATTATGCACTTAATGATATCATTCGGCGGGCGTTAGTGTCGGAAAATATTCCTTCTGTGCTCGAGCCTTCGGGTCTCAGCTGGTCTGACGGTAAAAGACCCGATGGTATGACCCTCGTGCCCTGGCAGAAAGGCAAGTGCCTGCTTTGGGGTGCTACGTGTGTCTGCACCTTTGCGGCGTCCCATCTGGGTCATACTTCCAGAGCGGCTGGGGCAGTGGCCGAAGCAGCAGCCCTCAGAAAGAAAGACAAATACGCCGTTCTGGAAAATTACCAGTTCGTCCCATTTGCAGTGGAGACTATAGGCTGTTGGAGCAATGAAGCCAAAAGTTTCATCAGAGAGGTGGGGCATCGATTGCAAGATAGAGGCCATGATCCCCGTTCTGGATCCTTTCTGGTGCAAAGGTTATCCATCGCAATCCAACGCGGAAATGCGGCTAGCGTTATTGGTAGGTACCTTTGCGCCTGGAATGGTCCGGGGCGGGTTATTTGACAAATTAATTAGTTTATAAGGCTAATTATGTATTATTTTGACATGTTTTAAATAAAGTATTTATTCTTATATTATAATATTTAAACTGCATTTATACATTTTTTAATAATTGCCTTGGTTGAACCGAAAATCGAACCCGGTATACGATGAATGCAGTTGAATTGTTTAGCAGCAAAATTAAAGTCCTTTATCTGTTCTTAACCAATTACTTAAATAGGCCTAAATCCCTATATAAATATTTTTTACAAAATCTGTCCAATGAAAAATTTAAAAAAGGTACATTCTTAATTTAAAATCTTCAAGTTGGGTAAATTCATTACTTTCAAAACTCCAAGCTACCTCACAGTTAGTCTTTCATTAGAGCAAAAGCAACAGTTACATTCTGAAACCTGTGGCTGCAAAACTCGAGAGCTCTTTGCCGCGCGCCGTAAAAAACCCAGGGTTTAATTGGATTGCCTTTTATTAGCGTAATAAAATTGGATTTACTCAAAACGGACGAGTTTCGACGCCCCATTGTTTCGTTTCGCTGCGAATGGTGGCTTCCGAACGAAACGATCGATGAGTATTCTGTACCCTTTGGGACCACGGCTGGCTGGGTAGAATTATTTTTGAAATGGTGAAGAATGAGAAGCCAATTTCATGTGACTGTATTGTCAGGACTTGTGATTTACTCGCAAGAAAAAAGCGCATAATTAACTTTTTTTTAAAATTTAGTAATTTTTTAATTATGCATAATGGAGTGACATTAAATTAGTAAGCGAAACTTCACAAGATGATTTTACCCCTGAAACTAAACAACTTTCCCCAGGAGACCTACCTATATGACATTCTCAAAAAAGAATTGGACTTCCAAATAAAGGTAAATCAGCTGATCGCACAAGATTTATGGAAAGTCGATTTTTTCATAAATAGTTTCAACCTATTTTCCTTTAGAAAAGTTTTTCAGTTTCGTGGGCTAATTCACATCCTTAGTTTTCACAAACAAATTCAAAGTCACGCATTACATTAGAGCAAGCATTTATATTGGAGTCGTTTTCAACAAAACTCTACCCTTGTAACGATTTAATTAATCAAACTCCACATATGTTCGCTTTAAACTATTTGTACAGTAGTAAAACTACAGACAGGTAACATTCTAACTCTTTCAATATTCCAGTGAGTCGGCTCTGCCAGTTAGTAGACGCAAATTGGTGTACGAACACAAAACACGATTCAATGGGTTTTTTTGACGAGATAAAACTTGATGAAAAAGGCTGTGTTTAAAAAAATATTAAAATGCATCGACGTGGAGGATTAATACTTCAAACTTAATTTGAAAGCCAGCTCACTACATGCGAATTAGCTTATGGGGCAAAGTTGTAAATATTGGCTACTTAGTAACCATGTACAAGCTACTAACAACTAGCACTAATAACGTCATCGTTCTGGAGTTTTTGAGATCAACCTGGTGTCTGTTGGCCCCACATAAAATAAAGTGTATTTCAATGAATGATTACCTATAGCATAGGTGGTTAGACAAAACGCACCTCTAACAAATAACCTACATTTTATGCAATAACATCTTTTTACTAAACTTTAGTTTTTTTATTATAAAATAGCACAGAAGACGCTGCTCATATTCAAAGCCTAGCTGTGAGTCACGGCAATGTCATCTTCTTGTTTACCTATACCCCATTTTCTACGCTTCTTACTTTATAAAATGTTTCCATAATTTTAAAAGTTTAAACGCTGTGCGCTATAAAACTAGCTGCATAATAATCTTCAAGTTACCTGACTACTTTTTGTTTCCCGTTTAAAGATAATATTTTCGCCTCTAGCGGCGTAGCGTCACCTCTCGCCGGCGCGACGATCCCATTATCATTAATCTTCTAGAAACAGTCACGATAACGTACTTGATACTTCCCTTAGGAAAAAACACGAAAACTCTAGTCGATATAATAGGGGAGGATAAATCTGAAGTCGCGATGACGGATGCTTTTGTGGGGCAAGTGTAAACAAAAACAAGGAAGTTGCGTATAGAGTATTAGGGCAACGTATGTCTACATACTTGCGTAATTCCCACAAGTCGATCATTCCGCGGAAAAAAGTGTTTTTTACGTGTGACATTACTTCACACGTAAAAAACATAACCATATCAGATGCAGTTGGGTAATTATTAGTTTGTATAGCATGGCTTTAGAAATTGAAAGCAACACGCCGGTCTATTTAAATTCACGTAATGCTTTACGCTGCCATCCTCATTAGTGCATCTTTTAACTAGTATTTGAAAAAAATTTAAAAAAATTCTTTTAATAATGTTACGCTACCTAATTACCTATCTGAAGCTTAAAAAAACATCAGAAACTCATTTAAAAATATGTGAAGTTTTGGAAGATATGTAACCTTAATTAGAATCTATTCAACAGCTTGCTAATAAAGTTGGAGAAAAAATATTTAGAAAATATTCTTCTGATTAATTATTGATATACATAAGCAATCTATTTCTATTTCTTTATTTGGTATACCTGAAGGTAAATTAGTTACCAAATTAATTGAAGAAACCACAATTTCATATTCTGCACTGTAAGCATCGACTCACTTTACAATTCAATGACCAATGTCGTATCAATTATATCTATCATCAAAATATCCTTTTTCCTCAATATTTTATTGACTTTGTTAAACAGGCTCTGATAACTGACATTTAGTGAATAAGCTCTAAAAAAAATTACAACTACGCACTACTACTTTAGGTATCCGTTTAAGGTATTGTAGGTCTTACGAAATTATTTTCTTGATATCAGTAATGACACAATCACCATGAATTAAAATCAACCATTGGGCACTACTCTACTACAATTAGAATAATTTTGCTTCATATATTTCCTTACGACAAAGATAACTTTTTAAGAAAAGCTAGACATTTATGTATTAATTCATGAGCTAGACATGAAACAATTTGTTGAAAAAAAGACAAACCGACAATCTGAGACGATAAAGACCACCTTTGTTTCAGTTGTACTTATTTTCTGACTTAAAATTCATTGTGATTTTGTGAATCGCAAAGCGTTTCTAATTTTCTGAAGTTATTTGTTCTGAAGTAATCCAAAAATCAGTCCGCCGTGTGGAGATCGGTTGAGAATAACACCACCCCATCTCTTTCCATGGGTGTCGTAAGAGGCGACTAAGGAAACACAAATATGACCTGCCTCCTAGTAATCCATCTTAGGCAACGACACCTCAGTCTGTTTTGAATCTGAGGTGGCGTCTTATGATCTCATGCGGTGTGGTAGGCTCTGTTAAGGGCCGTCTGGTTCGCGACCACCTTCCTACCGAAGTCCGACGCCAAACAGCTTGGTGTTCCGTCGGTGCGTGGGAGTACCGGTGCTTTAATTGGCATTTTCTGGGTTAACTCGCCCCATCGTCGACCTCATCTATGACCTTGGTCAAGATTGGGGTCAAGAGTAAACACATCTCATAATAAATAAAAAAAGTCTACTGACGCTATCTTTAATTCCCTATGTTTTCATTAAGTTGGAACTCCATAAACCTTAATTTAAAATAATCGTCTTCCTAGCACTTAGTCCCGCTTCTCATTGGGGGTACCCTTGGCCATTATCCAGGATTTGGCAGAACAGGTGATTACAGTGGAGCGACCACCGTCTGGCGTGCGTGAGGGACCCTGCTAAAAGTCTATCTGACCGGATTGGATCATGGTTACACATTCAGTTGCTTGAATATACAGGTTTCCTCAGGATGTTTCTCTCACCGTAAATTAGTTAGATGCTGGGTTAGCATCAAGTAATTTACATAGCTCAGACAACGAGTCATTGGTACAGAGGCCAGTGCATCAGGTTACTCCATTTTCATTGCAAAACCGCTCTTATCACAACAGCGCAGAGTGCACGCTAGTGGTAACCTGATGTCTGGCCGTCTATACATGACGGCACCGGGAATCGAATCTTACAAGTCCAGCCCACTAATGGAAATCGAATATTTAGGCGCAGCTCTATTTTAAGTATATCATAGAAATAACGAAATGATGACCAATGGCGCTACTGATTAAAGTTGCGGCGACTATCTAACGTTTTTATTAACTTTAATTTTCTCCTCTATGGGATTTTTTGAAACATCTTATGTAATTGCTTCACAATATTTTTATTCTTACGTCCGTAAGCGTTATAGGATGATAATAATAATCTCAGGTCATTATTTCCCCACAATAAGCCCCTATAAGAAATAATGCATGGTCATTGGGACCGTTATCATTATGACGTCCAGTATTATTAGAACGTTGGGTTCTGGCATGTCGAGAATACTGCTGGCACTGCAAAGGTCTAGATAATTACGATATCAAAGATTATAGTTAGAGCATATTATAACGAAAGTCGTTTTTACTGAAAAGTCAGTTTATACCTAAAAGAAAAAAAAATGAATTATCAGTCCATGGAATAAAATGTTAGGTTAAATGAACGACATTTAACGTCCCAATTACAGATTGAATTTTTATTGACATGATATTTATTTATAACTACTAACATATTAACAATAAATTAAAATAATGCGAAGGCTGTAAAATCAACAACTTTAATAACAACAAATATTATAGATAGCTATCACGACGACAGCTCCGATGCGGCCAGAAACCATCTGACGCACGTCAGCCGCACCGCGAAGACTGGTTGCAGGCAATCCAGGCCGAACCCGACGAACGTGATGTAGACAGGATATTTCGCGGGGGAGAAATAAAACATAAACTTCAATGGGACTCGAGGCTTTGCAGCGTTCCCTATCCTGCGCGCTCCCGGAATGTGTGACGACGAATGCCGCGGCGCGGGAACAGCGCTCTATTTATAGTAAAATCAGCTAAAAGCGGGGTGATGCGCGGGGAACGAGGGGAACATAACGCGTGAGGTGCCCGTGGGACAAGGATAGCTGCATTGCTCTTTTTATTAATCAAAAACTACAAATTCTAATTGGAATCAAATAAAAATTAATCTTATGTACCTACTACGACTTAATTAACTTAAATGAAAAGCAAAGAAATGGAATGTACTAATTAAAACTTTACAATGCCTAGTTAAATCTTACCTATATAATCCTAATTACATACTCGTAGCTCTCTGTGCCAGTTTCCAATAGTTCTTATCTAAAATACTGAATAATATATTAGAAATACTAAAACAACGTAATTAACAATTTCAATAAGTAGAGAGAGCCAGAATACGCTAATATATGTACATAAAACTTAATCTATGAAAAAATAACAAAATAAGGAAGAATTAAGATAAAAGGCAATTAAAACTAATATTTACATGGTCGGCTAGCTAAAATATATGTACAATCGCCGACATCCTCCCCCTCGTGCAGAAGCACTAACTTATGTTAGGCGATTTACTACCAGTCTAGAAGTCTAGGTCTTCTTAGGTTACCTCTGTCCGTCCTAGCTTTGGTAACATGTTATTTTCCGTTTTCCTCCGGTAGAAAAATCTAGCTTCACGTTTAGGCCACAAGTGGCGGGGAAGTTGTTCAGTCTGGTGAATGTAGCCACAATAAGAGATAGATGTGACTAG
This sequence comes from Aproaerema taeniolella, assembly GCA_949987775.1. Classification (NCBI taxonomy): domain Eukaryota; kingdom Metazoa; phylum Arthropoda; class Insecta; order Lepidoptera; family Gelechiidae; genus Aproaerema; species Aproaerema taeniolella. The sequence goes on along the minus strand of OX465243.1, from coordinate 9,559,934 downwards.
CGCCTGCTTTTCAAATTTGCTTTTATGTGCTTGAGCGGTGTTATTCAAGCGTTTGCCGATCCGTGGAAGGTTGCTCAGACGTTTGCGGTAAAGCTCCCCCTCGTCTGAGCGTGTGGACTTGAGGCGTTTCTTCTTGCTGCTGTCTCTTTCGGAATACAGCTCCTTTGACTTGCGTTGTAACTCACACCTGCGACTGCTTAGACTTTGCAATGCGTTACTGGTTGAGCCGCAGGATTTTGTTACTTCCGGGATGGTTTTTCCTAATTTTTCCTTGGAAAATTCTCGTTTTATACGATTTTCGACATATTTTTCGTATTTCAGCGTACTCGTAGCTTTTACCTTGGGGCTGTTTAATCTTCTTTTCCGTTCTACGCCCAAGCTTTCGGTACTAACATCTAAATTTTCGACGTTTTCTTGGTTGCGTAGGTGGTACGTCATAGCCACCCGCTCTCGTCGATTTTCCATGAAGTTGCTATCCAAATGCAACAACTTATGATGCCCGAACTTGCATTCATTTACTCCGCATGCTCTTGCCTTGCATGTGGACCTCTTGTGCTTACTTGCTAAGCACTTAAAACATATTTGCGTTTTCTTCGCAATTTCAAAACGCTCTTTGATTTCCTTCGACTTAAACTTGACACAATCTCGAAGAAAATGATTTCCATGACATAAATGACATTCTTTTCGCAACTTCTTTTCTATTCTTTTCGTAATAGACCTCTGCTGCGGCTTGACCTCGCCTAATTTCATGACCCCAGCGTGCGACTCTTTTTCACTTTCACAGTCGCTTTCTCTCTCGCTCTTACTCGAGCAGCCTTCTGTAGCGCCGTCCTTTTCACACTTAACGACTTTTCTTTTCAACTCTGTTCGCGTGTGTCGCCTGTCCTCTTGTCGCGGCTGTAGAGCGGCTAAATGACCATATTGCTCGCTCATATCCGTGAGAAAACGCCCCATACACTGTAGCTCGGGCTCGCTAGGAAACTGCGCGCGGTACCTACACCATTCAAACTTCATCAGATTGTTGAGCTTATCGACGATTTTCCCTGTCAGCTCAGGCGAATACAAGTACTGCGGCTTCTTTAATGCCTTCACAACGGCCACGCAGTTAGCTACCTTGGTGGCGAAGGAGCTAATGTTACTTCCATCTTCTTGTAACCTTGGCATCCTCTTTAAATTGCTTAACTCGTTCAGGATGAGGACCTCAGGTCGACCAAACCTTCTTTCGAGCGCTTCCATGACATCCCCAGCTCCTGAACTCGAGCAAAGTAGCCCCTTGATGCTTTCTCTAGCTTCTCCTTTTAACGATTTTCGCAGACGCGCCACGTTCTGTATCTCAGAAAAATACTCTTCTGTGTCTCTGTATACCCGTTTGAAAGGGATCCACTCACTTATTTCCCCATCGAAGGCAGGCAACTCGTTGAGACACTTAGGCGGCGCGGGCCTTGGCTCGTCTCTTATCGATTTTAAAGCGCCCGCCAAGGCCGTGGTCAGGTCCATGACGGGTTCTTGAGACGATCTTGCAGCATGCGGTCCCGACGCGGCGGGGCATGATTCATGACATACGGACATGTGGCTCTCCTTTACATAACTTCTACACTGACCGGGCTTTACTGGCTGTGACATATGGGCAATTTCTTCTTCCTCACTATCGGTTTCAGCTTCTAATTGTGCATTCAAGAGAGCTAACTTTAACTCTAATATCTTTTGCTTAGCAGCCAACTTCTTTTTTCTTGATTCCCGCTCAGATAGAGCCTCCGAAGCCATCGCCTCCGCAGCGGTATTCACAAGACCAATCCTTTCTATTTTCTTATATTTTCTTGTACATAGCGACGACTCAGTCCCGGCACTCCAAGTATCATTAGTCGCCCGCGTGTCTTGCAACGCGAACTCGCTGGAATCTGTCGTCGTCCGCGTGTCTTTCAACGCAGACTCTACCGCCGCTCTTGATCGCGTAGTCACTCTTTTTACTGTAGACATGGTGACTCGCCTTACTTTGTCTTCTTATTTCCGAGGTGAGGGGGGGGGGATGCCGACAGCCCTACGTTCCCTACACCTATAACGATAGCCCGGGCGCGGCCACAAACACACACGACTTTTAATCTTTAGAAATAAAGATATGACCGCACCGCCCAGCTACGCTCCTACCTACAAGCCCTACTGCGATAGCTAGGGCACGACCAAACGACTTTTAAACCCTATAAAGTAGCGTACCGCCCAGCTTCGTGCGCTCGGGTACGACAACACACATACGACTTTTATATCTTAAGAAACAAAAGGGTCGCACCTAGCCTCGCACCTAACAAGTCCCTACTACTATAGCTCGAGTACGGCCACGAATGACTTTTAAACCTTAGAAAAACATACGACTTTAAATCCCCTGAAACTATATGACCGCATCGAGCCACAGCACCTAACCACCTAACACTGCCCTGAAAAGGGCAATCGGGCTTAACAGATCGCCCGTACCTTACACTGCCCTGAAAAGGGCAATTGGGCTTAACAGATCGCCCGTACCTTACACTGCCCTGAAAAGGGCAATAGGGCTTATGAGATCGCCCTAACCGCCTTGGAACGGCGTTGCGCAGTGACACGGTCGTTTGGCACCGCTAGGTGACCGTGTGTGCGGCTCGCGACGCTTGTGTCGCTCTGACTCTTCTTACCTACGACGCAACACCACCCTGACGCGCGCAGCCACTCGCACCGGTTGCTATGCCGCGCCGGCGCCGCCCTGTCGCTCGCACGCGCCGCACTGTCTCGCTCGCCGCGCGCCGACACCTTGTTGCTACCCGGCACCCGACTCGTTGGCGCCGCCCTGTGTAGCCCTCTGGCGCCTTGTTGACGCTACCCTTGTCGTCGCCCGCGCGTCTTGCAACGTGAACTCTGCCGCCCTGAAGCGTTGACCCTCTGGTGCACCACTTTGTCGTTGCCCGCGTGTCTTGCAACGCAGACTCCGTCGCCCTGAAGCGCCGACTTGATGCTACCACTTTCTTGCGTCTTCTGTTGCTAGCTGGGGCTCTGGCGCCACCCAGTCTAGACTTACTGGCGCGCCGATCCGTCGCCGCGCGCTGCTTCGCAAAGCCCGTCTTCTTCTCCCGCCGACTCGACGTTAGACGACCTTCTTTCTTCTGTGACTTTCCACCGGTGGGTCCAAGCCTAGATGCGGCTTAGAAGGACCATATCACGACGACAGCTCCGATGCGGCCAGAAACCATCTGACGCACGTCAGCCGCACCGCGAAGACTGGTTGCAGGCAATCCAGGCCGAACCCGACGAACGTGATGTAGACAGGATATTTCGCGGGGGAGAAATAAAACATAAACTTCAATGGGACTCGAGGCTTTGCAGCGTTCCCTATCCTGCGCGCTCCCGGAATGTGTGACGACGAATGCCGCGGCGCGGGAACAGCGCTCTATTTATAGTAAAATCAGCTAAAAGCGGGGTGATGCGCGGGGAACGAGGGGAACATAACGCGTGAGGTGCCCGTGGGACAAGGATAGCTGCATTGCTCTTTTTATTAATCAAAAACTACAAATTCTAATTGGAATCAAATAAAAATTAATCTTATGTACCTACTACGACTTAATTAACTTAAATGAAAAGCAAAGAAATGGAATGTACTAATTAAAACTTTACAATGCCTAGTTAAATCTTACCTATATAATCCTAATTACATACTCGTAGCTCTCTGTGCCAGTTTCCAATAGTTCTTATCTAAAATACTGAATAATATATTAGAAATACTAAAACAACGTAATTAACAATTTCAATAAGTAGAGAGAGCCAGAATACGCTAATATATGTACATAAAACTTAATCTATGAAAAAATAACAAAATAAGGAAGAATTAAGATAAAAGGCAATTAAAACTAATATTTACATGGTCGGCTAGCTAAAATATATGTACAATCGCCGACAATAGCTTTGCATAATGTAGTGTGGTTTGTTTACTTTAAGATTAACGTATGAATAGAAAAAGTGTATTTCTTGAGGGAAAAGATAGATTGTTTACCATGTTTGCCTTTGTGCTTCTCTCTATAGAATACTAGATGAGGGCCTACAGATTGTGTTACTATGTAATAAAATTTTGTTATTACTTAATTAATATGATTATTTCTAGTAATGTTCTTGAACAATTTTCGCCAAACAAGCAAAAGTACATCGCATAAAGAATACAGGCTTAAAATGAATATTTATTTGACAATTTGTCTTGGGAAACGTATATAAATGCCGACAAAATGCTGACAGCCAATTTCAAAGAGAACTCTTACTGATAGAGCCAATTACTAAACGCAAAATCAAATATTTGACCCTTGGCCGTTACCTTGAGTTTCTGCGAGTAATTAATTGGATTTCAGGTCGCCAGGCAACAGGATAAAACCACAATATCTGAAATACGACCAAAGGCAAAGAGCTACTGGAAAATTTGCTAACGAATACCACTATCATTTATTGGAAGTCAAGTTCTGAGGTTTTGCACGGATATACCTACCTTGAAAGAGCTTATAATTACAAGAGCTATCAAAAATTGGAGGACGTCTCAAGTATAATATAATTATACGCTCGCTAAAAAGAAGAAAAGGAAAATGATCGACTAGCTTTGGTTTTCAATTTTTAAATCTCTAAGGTAACAAACCAGCACTTGTCATCCAATATAACTATGAGTTTAAGGGGTTAAGTTTTGTGTGATTGATTTTAGAGATAAATTAGTTTATCTCTTGAAGCAAACATGCTCAAAAGACTTAAAATTTGACAAAAGTATACCCAAATCATGTGAAGTGTTTCTTTATTGCAGGAAATTGTACTTTATTGACAAAATCTCGTAGAAGAGCTATAAATAAATCATGATAAATCCGCTCTTTTTCCGGTTTTCAAACAGAAAAAAAACCCAGGAAGCAACCTGCGATTTATTTCTATCTATAATGTAACTAATGTGTTCACATTTGGTTCTATTGAAACAAAAGTGCACAGTCGTGACATGGCTTAGTCAAAGGAATGTAACCTGTTCTGCTAACTTGGCACCATAGGCTGTCCTCTGTCGCATCCTGTTAACCTCGTCCTACCCACATCTACCTTTTTTCTTTCACTACCATCAAGTTTTCCGCCTCAAACTAGTTAAACTAGATGCATTATAGGAAATGTTAGTTACGTGATGTTACGACTAGTTATCGTAAAGTGCTAGTTATTTAATAAGTTTGCGCTTAGCTGTGACCGGCTATTTACCTACTTATTTATGAGTTAACTTGGCATATAAGGTTACGGTTTTATAAAATATTCCAAAAACGTTGGATTAGTTTTTAGTTTATTTTAATTACACAATTGAGATACTTGAGGTTCCTTGGGATATTAAAGTTTGCCTTTCCCACACGCAATCCCAATCACATTAAAAAGCGAATGGTAAAGCCGTAATATACTATCCATTCTTCAAAACGAATTTATAGCAAAGTTTAAAAAAAACTGTGCATGCAAAAACAACTAAACCTGGTGAAACTGTGCACAAACTTACCCTGAAAATTATTCAAACAGAAGAAATAAAATTTATATTGTTCCTGAAATGAATAGTTTCTTCTTAAACCGTAAAATTTATAGAAGTTTTACGCGTTTTAGATTTTATTACTTTTTCATGATCTTTAAAGCGCTAGAAATCGTAAATTATAGTATGACAAATCTTTAATAATTTATCATTATCTCCTTATACAAATAGTAGAAGTTATTTTTTTATTTAGCAATGGAGTGTGAGTAAATAATAATTCATAGGTGTAGATTACATAGACATTACATTTTCTGCCTCGGTAACTTATTCACAGTTAGCAACTTGTCTGAAATTTAGGGCGATTATAATTGACTATACGAAAGTTAGGCCTTAAGAGAAGGTTATTAGTTCCCTAGGCACTACCTACAATACCTGGATTGGGGTGGGATAAGACGCCGCTCCCAGCAATATGTGGTGGAGCACCACTGAGTGCGATCAAACTTTAAATTACTCCATAGTTCAAGTTACACGGATTTAAATTTCAAGATTTCTACAAAGACTTGCTAGCACTACGAAAGTGTATAAATTAATACTTCGTTTTAGCGTCTTTCTGTTCAAATAATATTAAACTCAATAAAGATATTTTGACTTTGTGCAGAAGTGCTTGTAGTTCAGTAGCGCTCGCTGATCTACACTGATCAGTGAAGTTAAACAACGTCCACTGAGGCAGAGTTGATGGGTGACCAAAGTGGCAATTTATCCCGAGCGTTTAAGCCGTCGGTCTTGGCTGTTATCGATTGACTACAGTCGTCAAACGTAGTCCGAGGGCAAAACTCTGTCAGCCACGGTTAGTCAAGTTAGCTACATACTTGATTATATAGGTAGGTACACAGAGGTACGTTTTTTTCTAAAAAAAAAAAAACAATGTCAAATATAAAGTCGTATCTGAAAACCTAGCTCCTTGTTAAACTACAATGTTAGCAGGTACGATATTATCAAAACTATTCTCAAACCCGCATCGAGGCAGCTTGAGCCATAATTTCGGCTCAAGCCACTCTCTGTAAGTTCGACACTATACTTCAAGTTATTAGTCGATTGCATCAGTTTGCTTCCTCAGTTAACTCACAACTTAATAATTGTTATGTGGTACCTTCTAAATAGCATAAACTTAAGATATTCTTTTTCTACAAATGTAGAGCAACATCATAGCAATATTGACTTTTGAGTCTAAATAAAGAGGTGGTGCCTGCAGCCGAACCATTCGGTGTCGAATCAGATTTAAAAAAAAATGAATTAATTTCGTTAAAAACTGGCTCAACTTAGGCAATGTATATGGCGTGACTTTAACACTTTCAATTTGTGCTCTTGGGGAAACTTGTTTAGTTTCCTCTTCTTTTTATCGTGTAGCGAATTTGGCTAACCCTGGTGTCAGTGTGTGGCGAACTTGGCTAAGCCTGGTGTCAGAGTTTTCAAACCGCACAATGGCCTTGACTTGGTTTTAACGACTGGCGTCAATCGACAATAGCCGGCAATAGCGGTTATTCCCTTCGAATAACGGAAACGCTCATGATAAACTGCTACCTTGTTCACCCATCAAATTCCCTGCCCCTGTGTTCGTTGCTTAACTTCACTGATCAGTTCAGATCAGCGAGCGACATTGGGATACGAGTTTTAATTTTCGTTAACTAATTTAAAGTCACGGATTTTTCACATACGCTACCGGCGGCACAGCATATTCGAGAGAATCCAGCGGCGTCGACTAATTCAATGAATTCTTTAACCAGAGTATTCATACGTCTGATTATAAAACGTATGCACTCTAATGCAATAAGCGACCGCCGCTGGTGTGAATTTCACTAGAATTTTCTAGAACTTTCCAATACTCGCTTCTTCTAGTTATGATGTTTTCCTTTCTGCTTACGTTCATTTATACGTAAATTCACGCGCGGTGGAATTTATGAGCTATTGTGCCTTGTATTATTTTCAACATACAAGGTATCGTAGATGTAAACTATCAATTGAGTCCATTAAACATTCCGCCAGTGTTACACATAACTCACAACATAAAACTACTGTTTACTCTCGTTATTTAAAAAAGTAAGCGTCTCGGGCGACGGTAGGGCATGCGCTGGTGCCGGTTTAAGTAAAGTAAGCAAAACCGTGTCATATTGTGAATCAATCAAATCCAATTTTCCCACAAAACATTTTACAGAAACTCTTTTTCTTTGTTGACATATTTTATCCGTCTAATCGTGCACCACGGTACTTTCCATCCAAAACGAGAAAAAGAAGATGAAACGTATAGTTGAAATACAACTTAAGAACAATATTATTTTAAAAGGTATTACAGCTTCTCGGTAAACATCTACCTGGCAACCTATACTTTTTTTATCATACTATAAACGTCCCCGTTGAGGGATAAGGGCCGACGGATACAGGTTGGTGAACCGCGCGCCTTTCAAAAATGAATTTTCTTAGACGTGCGGGTTTCATCGCGGTGTTTTCTTTCACTGCTGAGTAAGTACGTGAAAAGTAACGAAAAGTTCATACATAAATCCGAAAAGACGAATTTCGTGGAACCACAACCTTCCAGTTACAAGTCTGGCTCATTATCAACTGTGCTGTCACGTATGTACTTGGAAGAAAAATAATATACAGCATTCCCCAGAGTGTATCTCGAATCCAATTTGGAGAGATTATGTAAAACAAGCGGAATTGTTTAGGTTTGTTTTTATAAAGAACACGTCTCGTAATCATGTCATAAATGTTTCAGGCACAAAGCCACTGGAAAGTGCTCGTATATTAAAATTCCTTTATTTGAGCCAACAAATATCTCCGGCCTTTTTTTATCCGTGGATTATGTTGCGAGGAATCCGGAATTTCGATCATGAGAAGTAATTTTGCAGCTTTCATGCCTGGTAAGGTAAGCAGTTATTACACGGACAAGCCCCCTTCCGTCAATGTACCAGATTGATATATGAATTGGGTGACATTAAATCAGTTTGCGAAAATAAAGATGCGAATCAGCTCACTAAAATAAGGGACAAGGAACACAGTGACTGATGTGAGGTTGCAAGGAACACAGTAAGGTCTAAATATAAAAATGCTATCAGCATGAAAATAATTTTTTTTAGGGTTCCGTTCCCAAAGGGAAAAAACGGGACCCTATTACTAAGGCTCCGCTGTCCGTCTGTCACTAGGATGTATCTCACGAACCGTGATAGTTAGACAGTTGAAATTTTCGCAGATGATGTATTTCTTTGTGCCCTATAACAAAAAAATACTAAAAACCAGAATTAAAAAAAAATAAGGGGGCTCCCATACAAAAAACGTGATTTTTGGTCGTTTTACAGATAAGTCTGTCCGAGGCTGTATCTCATGAACCGTGATAGTTACACAGTGTCATAAATGATGTATTTCGGTTGCTTCTAAACCAACAAATACTAAAAAGTTGAATAAATTAAATATTTACTCGGAAGTGGCCCCATAACATGGCCATGGATTGTACGTTTACGTACCCCATAAAACATTGTGTCATGTTGTGTAATTTTGAAATGAAAAGAAGATTTCGAAAAGATAAAAAATATTTGAAATAATGAGCAAATTATCCATTTTTCATATACCAAAATTCAACTTCGGTGACTATTCTATGATCCAGTAAAGTTATTTTTATTATCAAATGATGCATAAAAAGTATGCAAAAAGTTAATAAAATACTGACAAAAATTTATGACGCAATAAAGAGTAGCTGATTTGATAATTCAGTGACCCTTTTGACAAGTGCGAGTATTACCTTTTTCATAAAGCTTCATACTGGCTGTATAGAATGACAGAAAAGAGTTTTTTATACCTGACAAAATAATTATTTCTGACGAAAATCTTGATTTTCAGTGAAATAAAATATAAAAGTAAATTATTTATGTTACTTTTTCAATAAAACAAATCTGATTTTTTACAAATAATTGAACTATTTTATAATTTCTGTAGGTGCAATTGGCATTTTATTTACTTAGCCTTTGCCTCATAATTGTGGAAAAATATTTTACTCGCCATTGTTTTGCCCGCCATTTGAAATTATTTGTTCAACAAAATCATGTTTAAGTTATAAAAATGTTAATTCCGTAATGTTTTGTGTTTAATTGTAAAATATTACTGCACATTGTTCAATTGTAACACGTTTTCAGTAAATGTAGATTGGAAATACCATCTTTTAAGAACTTTGGATGTACCTATACGATGTAAGTTTTCGACAACACTTTTTTTAGTTTCGTTTCCTCGGCTACTGCATTGTAAAACGTTGAACAATATACGTGCCTTAGATAATGTGTAGCTGGAGCCCTATAAAACAATCGCTTCGCTCGTGTTTCAAATGGGCTCACGTTACACATTACCACTAGTATCGTTAATAACTATAAGGGGGCTCCCATACAACAAACGTGATTGTTTTGCCGTTTTTAGGGTTCCGTAGTAATCTACGAACCCTTATAGTTTCGCCATGTCCGTCTGTCCGTCTGTCCGTCTGTCCGCGGGTTTCCTAAGAAACCCTTGGTACTACAGAGCTGAAACTTGGCATGATTATACATATGAATCACGCCGACAGAACTGTAGAGTAAAATCATAGAAAAAAAATTTTTTTCGGGTGTCTCCCATAGACGTGAAAGGGCGATGAATTTTTTTTTTCTCGACAATATTTTTGAGTGGGGTGTCATAGGATAGCATATTAAAAGATAGAAGGGGTTTACTAAGAACGTTTTTCGATTCAGCACTCCGTTTGCGAAATATAAATTTTTAAAGTGAAAATTTTTGTCAAACACAAGTGTCCCCCCCCTCTACCCGCTAAACGGTTGTTTCTAAAAATGTGAAAAAATTCACGTTGGTAGAATATATAACGAAATTAAAAGGAAAACTATCACACATAACTTGGTCCTTCAAGTTTGCGAGTAATAGTCGACCAAGTGCCAAACACTGTTGGGATTAATAAGAATATATTTACTAACATAAGATCCTTGGTACTACAGAGCTAAAATTTGGCATGGTCATAGATATTGATTGCGCCGACAGATCTAAAATATAAAATGTTGGAAAAAACATTTTTTCGGGTGTTTCCCATACACGTGAAAGGGCGATGGTTTTTTTTTTCTCGCCGATACCATCGAATTGAATGTCATAGGATAGATTTTTAAAATATAGAAGGGGTTTACTCAGAACGTTTTCCGATTCAGCACTCCGTTTGAGAAAAAAATATTTTTAAAGTGAAATTTTTTGTTAAAAACAAGTTTCCGGGGGGGACACTACCAGCTAAACGGTTGTTTCTAAAAATGTGGAAAAATTCACGGTTATAGAATATACAACGAAATTAAAAGAAAAACTATCTATCACACATAAGTTGGCCCTTCAAGTTTGCGAGTAATAGTCGACCAAACGTTTTTGGGATTAATAAGAATATGTTTACAAGGTTCCACGCTAAAAGTGAGGGGAGGTCGAAAGCCAAACTGTAACATATTGACATTTTAGGGGTCGTTAAATAGTTTTTTGGGGGTGTTAATTACGAAAATGACATCAAAATTATTTTAACAGAAGGTTGATATTATTTCTAACAGTAATATTGCCGTAAAAAAAACTATTAAAAAACTAAAAAAAATTCGCGCTCGCTTCGCTCGCGAATTTTATACTTACATTCGGTTGTATTTAAACCAAAACAAAAATTGTTTCCAAAATTACAAACTCTTTGATAGTACATTTGTTTTTAGGGTTCCGTAGTAATCTACGAACCCTTATAGTTTCGCCATGTCCGTCTGTCCGCAGGTTTCCTAAGAAACCCTTGGTAGCACAGAGCTGAAATTTGGCATGGTCATACATATAAATTACGCCGACAGAACTGTAGATTTTTTTTTTCGGGTGTCTCCCATAGATGTGAAAGGGTGATGATTTTTTTTTCTCGCCAATATCATAAAATGGGGTGTCATAGGACAGCTTTTTAAAAGACAGAAGGAGTTTTTTCTAACAACGTTTTTCGTTTCAGCACTCCGTTTGCGAAACATAATTTTTTAAAGTAAAAATTTTTGTCAAACACAAGTGTCTACCTCTCTACCAGCTAAACGGTTGTTTCTAAATATGTAAAACAATTCACGGTGGTAGTATATACAACGAAATTAAAAGAAAAACTATCACATATAAGATGGCCCTTCAAGTTTGCGAGTAATAGTCGACCAAGTGCCAGACTTAGTTGGGATTAATAAGAATATATTTACTAATATTAGATCCTTAATAGTACAGAGCTAAAATTTGGCATGGTCATACATACCTATTGATTGTGGTGACAAATCCTAAAAAGAAAATGGTGGAAAAAAAAATTTTTCGTGTGTTTCCCATTAACGTGAATGGGCTATGGTTTTTTTTCTAGCCGATATCATCGAGTGCGTTATCATAGGATAGCTTTTTAAAAGATAGAAGGTGTTTACTACAAACGTTTTTCGATTCAGCAATCCGTTTAGGAAACATTAATTTTTATAACGAAAAAAAATGTGAAATAATTCACGAGGGTAGCATTTACGACGAAGTGTACCCTAATCCAAATGGTTGACATACAAGGTTCCACGCTAAAAGTGAGGCGAGCCGAAAGCCAAGCTGTAACATATTGACATTTCAGGTTTCGTTTAATAGGTTTTTGTGGGTGCTAATTACTAAAACGACATTAAAAATATACACCTGCTTAGCTTGATATTATTATATTATTCCTTACAATAAAATTGTCGCAAAAAAAAAAAATCGCGCTCGCTTCGCTCGCGCATTGTTATTCTGTTATATTTAGGCCAAACTTTTTAATACATTTGTTTATGATACTAAGTATAGTATTTGGGGATTTTAACATCAACTATGACACTATGCTTGTAAAATTAAGAAGCCAGCTGCATATTTGAACCATGCTGCTACGGAACCCTACAATGCGCGTGACACGCTCTTGGCCGGTTTTTTTATAGAGACAATGGTTTTTATTGAGTCTGACTCGCACTTGGCCGGTATTATAGGTAATGAAACGGAACCCTTCGTGCGAGAGTATGACTAGCACTTGCCCGTTTTATTTAAGAATTCATATGGGTTTCTTGGGGAAACTTGTTCAGTTTCATCAGGGCAATCACCTACTAAAGTTTCGCTTCCTAACTTAAAGTCATCCATAATAAATACTTTTTATAGATAAATAGGAGCACTTAATAAAAATCAACAAGAAAAACAATCACTGTAGTAAAAAACTACAACCCGGAACAATTAACAAAAATCGCGCCAGCTGTAATTTTACTCATGAACTGGGGATGCTCCCACCAATGAGTCGATTGTAATTGAAAGATGTTGTTTTTTGCATTTATTTTTAATCGCACTAACTTTATGTAAAAGCCATATATGACGAATTTGCAAATTGTGGTAATAACTTTATAGCCGTCTATGGTAGCAGCAAACCCATGGCAAAAACAGCTTAAAATGTATTTACAGGAATCTTGTTCACAGGATGCTTTGCAGACTTATAAAGGAAATTTTGCTTCAAACTTCCTTACATACCTAACCTCATTACATGCTTAGATACATGCCTACCACGCGACATTTTTAACTATGGAACCATTTGCATGTCACGATTTTACTTAACGCAATTTAAATGTACCTATAAAAAACTATTCCATTACTTCAGCAAATTGCTAGTCATTTTAAATGCAAATTATTTGCGGTATTTTGAACAAAAGTTTATGAATATTTAAACATCGCTCGCCTTTTAAACTATTGGTTTACCACAGATTTTTAAATTCTGGTGTATACCGCAACAGTTTTAATTAATACAATTACCTATGATATTGTTTGAAGTGTGTCAGAATGTTCATACAATCCTTTTAAAACGATAAAGGGTTTAATATTTTTTATCCAATAGTATAACCATGTATGTTATTATTGGATTAAGCACAGTTCATTAAGTGGTCATTCAAGATTTAAAGAATTAATAAATTCTTTAAAGAATTAGCTATTAGACAAATCATGAGTAAGTACTCATAATAAAGAATAATATAGTTTGTCAGCCTTTCTTCACATTAACTACAGCTATTTAATTATCTTAATTCTATTGCTTGTGATAATATACCTTTAAAGAGTAAAGTTGTTTGGCAAATACAACACAAAGTTAGAGAGCGGCTTTCGTCCATCAGTGGGAAACTACAGAAGTATACACATCAACACGGTCTAGGGATATTGCACGATTGTTTTGAGACGAGCAAGTGCTAAACCTGAATTTTCAATTTTAATCAATAAATTTTATTTTACTTGAAATTTGTGAAAATGTGACATAATGAAAAAAAAATTGCGTAAATTCGACTATTTTCATACAAAAAGCAGGCAAAAAGTGCATTTTCGTTTTCGTTTCCGTCACGTTTTCACAAATTTCAATTAAAACAAGATTTATTGACTAGAATTGAAAATTCAGGTTTAGCACTTGCTCGTATGAAAATTATAGCCCTCCATGTATCTCGAGTATGCTTTTATAGCTTCTCAAACAGACCTCTTTTGTATGAAAGATCGTGCAATATCCCTAGACCGTGTTGATGTGTGTACTTTACTAGGCGTTGCTTATAGATTATTTAACATTCCTGTTTTAAAGGTGTAATTGTTTTTTAACAATTTCAAGTCGACCCCTAGACCCTTATACCGATCCTCGTGTAATTTGGCAGTTTTTGTATTCTCTTATTTTGTACCCAATTCTCGTATCCAAAAGCAAGCACCGACACGCGTCGCGAACCTAATGGCTCTTTTTATCTGTTTTTCATTCAGCCATCAATGTGCAGTTTATCTTACTCTCGTATTCGGAAAGTTTGTTCGTCTTTTTATAGAAATACTTACCAGTAGGGTTTTTGCTGCATTCATGTATAATTTTGCAGTTTTACGTCAGCGATATTGCTCGCATGGTAAAGTAGACCTTTACAATTTGGCAACTAGATAAATTTCTAAAATTTGCCCGATTACTAGAGGTACATGATCGAAACAAAGATATAAATAGGTATGTTTGTTCTACGTTATTTGGCTTAACTTTTTGGAGTGGAACAATCAGAGAGTGGCACATGCTACTTTTTAATGCTAGCAATAGCACAATGTAAGAAAATTTGTTTGACTTTATTTATTGAAGCGATAAGTTCAGGTGGTTCTCTACTCTTTACATTATTAAACCAAATAGTTAACGCTGTCACATGGCTCTGTTGAATTGCATAATTTAAATGCTCGAGTGTTTGACAATAAAAGTATGCGAATGACTGCTGATGTTTTCAATTTCCGTTCCCTGCAATGCCACGGAAAGGTAGACTTCACTCAACCTAATCGCAACGAAACGCAGTCGTACATTGAAAAAAGAATTACGATCGCGGCCTGAGTAGACGGAGGCTCGCTTCAACATGTGTGTCACGTAGCGGATTATAAAAGCTTTTTCCAATTCTCCATTGTAGGAGCTCTTGGGAGCTCACGGCGACCACGTAGGCGCTATATCTTACCCTCTGTACGCTTTTATTTTAACGAAATTTAGCCCTCTCTACTGTCAATGTCGATTACTTTCCATTGTCTCTCCACGAAGCGTAATACCGTATCAAATTGGGAAATATTGAAAGAAAACGTGCTAAGCGATCCTTTTATATTGTGGTCTCGTATCGGTTACCGGTTTATTCTCGTGATGACGATGCGAGAATAAACTGTATTGAATTTTTGTGTTCTGTTTCTTCCCATTCTCAAATTACAGGAAAGTGAGGTAAGCTGTGACATAAATGTTTGTTTACCATTATTCATACTCACTTACTGTTTTTGTTTTGTGTATTAACTTGAGTATAAAATAATATAGATAGATAGATAGGTAGGTACAGGTAACTTCGGCCACAGAAAATTACTTTGTTTTGGATGACAGATATAAATGTTTCAAACACTAACACCAAACTTACACATATGCATTAAAGGCATTCCTTCATTTGATCAACATTTAGTAATGAGGACTCAGTTTCTTTTTGTGAAGTTATTATACCATATTTAAAAAAAAATACTTTTTCAGTCAAAAAAGCTTCATTTCATACCTAGAGCAAAAAATAGGATGTTATACTAAAAATTAGTAAACTACATTTGTTCTTATAACTGTAGGTATGTCGTTCTTGGTGCAGTATTGACATTTTTGTCATACGCACAAATAAAACATACAGAGATAAGATGAGTCCATTTTCATTGCAAAACCGTTCTTATCACAACAACACAGAGTGCACGCGTGTGGTAATAGTCGGGCAGAATTAGCCGATCACAGTGCTAAAATCTGGGAAACTAACCAGCAATTAAAAATGTTTTTTCTAAAGGTTTTTGCGATTTACCGGTAAACTACGCATCTGGCGGTAAAAAGTGTTATGTAACAAAAAACCGCAAAAAAAAGATGAACAAAATGAGTTTTGTTGAGTCCCGATCGGTTTGGTAGTTTTTGCGCAATCCGCAATAAAACTGTGTTTTTTGGCCATTTTTTCGAAATTGAATAACTCTCGTTGTATACTATACAAAGAGCTGAAATTTGAACTGAAGGTAGATATTACAGCTTCTAACATTTTAGCTCGATCGCATTTAAAATTTTTGCAAACCGCAGCAAAAACTGAAAAATGATCCTCTCGTAAAATGGCCCTAAAAAGTTTGTAGACTACGTAGAGAGTTTTGGAACCTATCATTCTCTTTCCATAATCCTTTTCTATAATATGTCAAAGATTCATAAAGTTCAAGTTAGTGAAAGTCCCTAAAACGTTGATCACAAAGAGGACCATTTTTCAGATTTTGCTGCGGTTTTTTGTATATACTATTCGTTGTATATACTATTTATAGAGCTGAAATTTGGACTAAAGGTAGATATTACAGCTTTTAATATCTGTACCAAATTTTAGCTCTATCGCATTTAAACTGTTTGCAAACCGCAGCAAAAACTGAAAAATGGCCCTCTTTGTGATCAACGTTTTAGGGACTTGCACTCACTTAAATTTTATGAAACTTTGATATATTGTAGAGAGGGATTATGAAATTTTTCATTTTTGGCTGCGGTTTGCAAAAAGTTTAAGTGTGATCGAGCTAAAATTTGGTACAGATGTTAAAGGCTGTAAAATCTACCATCAATCCAAATTTTAGCTCTTTATATATTATACAACGAGAGTTATTAAACTTCGAAAAAATGGCCAAAAAACACGTTTTTTTGCAATTTGCGCAAAAATTACTAAATCGATCGGGACTCAACAAAACTCATTTTGTTTGCCTTTTTATTACATAACTTTTTTTACCGCCAGATGTGTAGTTTACCGGTAAATCGCAAAAAACTTGTTTTCACAGTTTTGGACATTTTGTTTTGACAGCCGCGCTGCAACTCTAAAGTTGTACAAAATTAATATGTTTATACTAACGCAAAGATCTATAGAAAAAACATTTTTAATTGCTGGTTACAATTTCCTTGACGCAAAACCTAACTCTGCCCGACTATAACGTGAGTTGCAGCCGTCCGTACCTACCTAGGTACTCTGCGTTTTATTAAGCCAAACAAAAAACATGTCATACCCAATTATATACGACCGTGACCTCTGAAATCCAAACGGCAAACAAAGGTGGCAAATAAAGTCATAAAACCCCACAAAAATAATATTGGGCGCGAATGTTTTTCGTGTTCACAATAGGGAGAGGTTATTTGTCGTCCTTATTCATACAAATCCGGAAAAAATAAAACAGATATTAAGGCCACCCTCACCGGGCATACTTCCCGCCTCGCGCATTAGTGTCCCCAAAAATGCTCCATTCTTATTCAAATACTTCCGGCAATTTGTTTGTCCTATCGTTCAAAGGGTTCCAGTTGCTCAGATACAATGGACCTCTCTGTCGCAAAACTGTTTGAATCATTTTATTTTTCTATTAGTTTTATGTGTTTATTTCTGTAACGATTGTTTGTGACGTGATTGATTTTACATGCGTAAAACACAAGTGGCGAACACTCCATCGTTTCTCAACTAAGAATCGGGAATTAATGTTAGTTAAGTATTCTAGTAAGAAAATATTTTTTTTTTAATTTAATTAATGTAAATTATTATGAAATTGCTTGTCCTGAAGGAAATGTAAAAGCAATTATTGTTAACACACCATATCTATCAAATAATTATGGAAATTTGTATTAAATATGAAAACAAAGGGGAATTACCCCATAGATAACTAAACAAAACTTAATATTTGCTAATTACATTAATCCGATACTGACGTAAATAATAGTACTGTTAATGTCTAACTAAAAGATAAAATTAAAAGCATTAAATCTAAATTATCTATAACCAGCAAGATACAATAACAACAATGAGATAAGATATTAAGCAATATTCAGGTAATAAATTAGTTTAGCGCACTAAAATCTGGAGTCCAATATAAACAGAAACTTGGAACACTGCCGCAGTTTGCAAGTAATAAAATAACATAAATTGAAAGCCAGTCCGTAACTTGTTCATTAATTTCTGACGCCTTTACATCAAAAATAAGGCACTGGACCATGGCGAAAGCCCCGAAGAGGAGATGTTCTTGCCAAAAAACTTTTAGCTGAGTTTATTAACGCAGTCAGACTGTGTTACTTACGGTGAACTGACTCTTTTGTTCCGTATATTGTTTTAGAATGCATAAGTACTTTTTGAAAGGTCTACAGTGCTTCTAATTTGTCACCTACAATAATGTTAGGCTTTTTTTCTGTTTCAAGTTTTTATATAGTGTGGTGTAATGTGTTTGTAGTGCGTCTATGTTAAATATATATTTTGAATCTTATCTCTAATACTAATTAGATTTATTGTAGGCAATCATTTTGTAAAATAACATTTATTATTGTTGTGCTGACATAATTTCGGAAACTCGAAGTTTGACAAGAGACAATAAGAAAATAGGAGCATTGTAAGCATCAGAGATGTACTTGTACATACGTACGTAGTAACAGAAGGGGTGGTCGCTACCACATCAAGATGCTCCCCTGGCGCTGGTCACGGTTCGTGGTGGTTATAGGGAACATAAGAAATAGCAAAACAAATAACTTGTTTTTAAACTGCACTTATTATATTTCGCACCATGGAAGTAACAATGCTTGAATGACTGAAATGTTGCTAGCTAAAATCTACATTTTTTTTAAAACAGGTGAAGGGATACACGATGAATGATGGATCATTAGAGTTTTTTATTTATTTAGGTTCACAAACTGGGTACAAAATTCTTTAATATTTGTGTTAGGCTAACCTACATACTGTATAGAATTGTCTCTACTTATAATGAACACAACATGCTCATACATTATAACTATTTTCGACTTATCGTGTAGGTACAGTTAAATAGAGATAGTTTGCTTAAGGATAACATTAAATGCCACCAATTGTATTAAATAGCTCTAACAGTGGGATATATTTACAATAATTTCGAAATTCACTGTCCCACAGAACATATAATTATTGTGAGAAATCGTTTTCTTCACAACCACTGCACATAATTAATTCGTAATTATAACTCGACTGATTTAATAGGCAGTTGGTGTTTATCGCGTACCTAACACCTGCCTGTTTAAGGTTGGGTTAGATTTTATCAAAATTCTGAAAATATAAATGCAGATCCTTTCATAAGAGAATTATTTTATATTTTTAAACTCCATACCTACACCAAAATTGTCACCACCTCTGCGCCCTGCTTAGTGGCTATTTTAATTCCGATCCCAAGACTTTCTGTCGTAGGGCTAAGCAGGGCACTCTCACTTTCTTCGGCTAATCGCACTCATATTTACACACAAATACACACTACACGACACTCACAATACTCTCATACATTACATACTTGCACGCGAACACTTTTTCAGAGTTCTATTTAATATAATTTAAGTTAGTTTTACTGGTTTTGTTATAACATTGTATATTGTAATCTGTGGATAACGGTGTTGATTGTACAATTATCCAAATTTGTTGTATACCTACTGTTATAACCTCCTGTACAATTGTTTGTTTTCCCAAATAAAATAAAATAATATATCGGTCAACACCGGCTTTATTTTCGCCGTGTAAAGATATTGGCAAAGATCTTTATAAGGTGTCATTTTTGATGTGAGGTTCAAAAACAACATAAACCTCCCGAACCCCTTGTAATGCCATTACATAAAAAAATTTAATCGAGCAGACTTCAGAGAACGAGAAATGAACAAAAAATTGAAAATTCATAAAATATACTACTTAGATAAATACATTCACGCCTATAATCCCTTTCTGGGTAGGCAGAACGTCATGCGGTTCTACCTATAGAACCATTTGACGCCACTTTTGACAGTCAGTCTCAGGGAACGTGAACATGAGTATAGTGATGATAGGTTGCCAGTCTTTCACCCGTGAAACAGCAAAATAATTTTTAACCGTGTGGTGATCGGTTGAGAATAACACCACCCCATCTCTTTCCGTGGGTGTCGTAAGAGGCGACTAAGGAAACACAAACGAGACCTGCCTCCTAGTAATCCATCCCAGGCAACGACACTTCATTTTTTTCTGAATCTGAGGTGTCGTCCTATGGTCTCATGCGGTGTGGTAGGCTCTGTAAAGGACCACCCTCCTACCGAAGTCCGACGCCAAACAGCTTGCTGTGTTCCGTCGGTGCGTGGGAGTACCAGTGCCTTTATAGGCATTTTCTGGGTTAACTCGCTCCATCGTCGACCTCATCTTTGACCTTATGGTCAAGATTGAGGTCAAGAGTTAACCCATCTAATAATAAAAAATAATAAAAATCCTCGCGTCCCACTTGCTGGCTTCTACAGTATACCTAGGAAGAGTTAGCAGCTGGCACATTCTAAGTTTTTCATTCATTTCTAGACCAGCATGCAAGTAAACTTGTTATGATACTGTTATGAAATATACTAAGCTGAAATAAATCTGATAAATCCCAAGAAAAGAATGTAAGTTCAAAGAGAAATCTTTTCAGCGAGCACAGCAATTCTCGTAGGCCATAAAATTGTTCCACTGCAAGAGCACTTTCGTCTCTGGCTTAGTAAATGTGCAAAATATTTCGTGAAATAACAATTTGCACATACATTGCATTCTCTTGGCAGCCGCTGCAACACACGAAGACTCAATACGAATAAAATGTGAGTTCTGTCTGCTTTATTACACAAAGATAATACGACATTTGGGAAATCAGAACGTATT
This sequence comes from Aproaerema taeniolella, assembly GCA_949987775.1. Lineage (NCBI taxonomy): Eukaryota > Metazoa > Arthropoda > Insecta > Lepidoptera > Gelechiidae > Aproaerema > Aproaerema taeniolella. Next base: position 9,539,258 of record OX465243.1, on the reverse strand, counting down.
CTATTGGAAACGGCTGTTCCAAGATTTAAATAGTGTTTAAATTTACGAATTTTTGTTACATTTTGTGTTTTCTACAACTACACGGAGAGATGACAATACGGCTAAGTAGCAATTTATTTTATTTTTTATTTTTTTATTATAAGATGGGTTAACTCTTGACCTCAATCCTGACCATAAAGGTCAAAGATGAGGTCGACGATGGAGCGAGTCAACCCAGAAAACGCCTATAAAGGCACTGGTACTCCCACGCACCGACGGAACACAGAAAGCTGTTTGGCGTCGGACTTCGGTAGGAGGGTGGTCGCGATCCAGACGGCCCTTTACAGAGCCTACCACACCGCATGAGACCATAGGACGACACCTCAGATTCAGAAAAAATGAAGTGTCGTTGCCTGGGATGGATTACTAGGAGGCAGGTCTCATTTGTGTTTCCTTAGTCGCCTCATACGACACCCACGGAAAGAGATGGGGTGGTGTTATTCTCAACCGATCACCACACGGCAATAAATGAAAATGAAAAGGACAGCGGCCATCACATGGTATTATGGCATTCATACGAAATGGTATTATATTTAGCCATAACTAACTTAACCAAGCATAATTACGTTACAAAAGATATGATCATCTTGTCAATATAAATTGTGTCAACTGAGAAACAAACATATAATTAAAGAGATAACCATCCATCAAGAAATTGTATCAACTGTTATACAAAAATAAAATGATAAAAAAATTAACAATGGACGAATATTTTCATTATTGGCAATTAAACCTGGAAATGAAGTAATATAACGGTAATGTAAAATACGTGTACTTACCTACATATTTCACTAATAAATTGAAAGCTTTCAGCATTAAATGTTTGCTTTATTTTCACTGCCGTTAATAAATCGAATGAATTACTTATTTGATTATGAATCATTTGGAATTGAACCATTCAACCGTGTTTATATGGGTTTACAATGTTAACTGCACAAGTATTGGCATTGTTTAAATGAGTCTAAAATATTTTTTATTATTTCAATTAAATAGGTACCTCACTTAAGTCTCCTTTTGATTATTTTAATCAATTAATGGCGGAATCAAAATGAATGTTTATAATAATATTTATATTGGAATCTCAAGATCAATAGATTAACTTAGTATCGACTTGCTTTAATTATTTTTGTATGTCAAAATTGTCAATTACCTATGAGTCCGGAAAGTTCGGAAAGTAGGGAAAGTTTCATAGGAAGATTTAAATAACTTAAAGTTACTTCCGCACGAGTATAAAATTTATCTGCAGTAGTACCTAACCGAAAAGCTCGTAGGTAGCAAATCACTTTAAACCTTTCCCTTGGCCTTCTGACTAAAAATAATTTCGTTGGCGTGGGGTCCAATTCGCATAACTCTAATTTCAATCAGCGTTGACACTTTATCGTGCTTTTAATGCAGTTATCGATAGTGCACGCACCACGCCTAAATACCACAATTTTCTATGCAAATTTTGCGGAACAGCTATTATCGGTTGGCGAACTAGGCTGTTGAGATATACAAAACTATAGTTTGGCTTAGTAATATAAACAAAACCAGATACGTAATAAGACCGCTTTTCTGTTAAGTAAAACATAGTTTGAACGTTATTAAATAACACTGAAGGAATTTATGAATCATTTTGAAAATAAAAACGGTGTATGAACACTTTATTTGTCAAAGTGCAGGTGACTGTTTACCAACCTACGTTATAGAATGCAAGAACATAAAATCGAAGCTGTTGCTGGGTCCCGGAAGAAACAATTAGAAAAACATTATATGATATAAATATTTGCATTTAAATTTTAATAAATATTTACCTCAGTTTGTCATAACAGCTTGTATGATTTTACAGCTAGAAAATGCCGTAACCGAGTATTTACTCTATAAGCGTAGATTATACTCGGTTACAGCATTGTTAGGACGGTCATTGCAACCAAAAGTCACTGTGCTGTCCACCTCACCATAGTTTTTTTTTTAACTGTACCCCTTTCTTGACTGACAGAGTACGCTCCTGTCCTTTTTAATGTAGATTTATAATTAACGACCTGATGATTAGTTTTAGCCTTGTTGCGTGCATTATGCACCACGCACAAAATTTGCCTTACAAGAGCATTCTGGGTACCTCGAACTAGTTTTAGTTGATCTATTAAGAAATTATTCAAAAAGGTATCCTGTACTGATTTAAATAAGTGAATTTGTTAGCGTATAACGGAAATTCGTTCCGGTCGATAAGCGTAATCGATGCAATTTAGATTAGGGAATAATTTTAATGAACAGCTGAGGATTAAGCGCGTTGTAACATAATGTTAAAATACTTAGGTTATTGTACGTACGTGACTTCCATGCATATATTTATGGTTTAGATTTAAAATATATAAAAGAGAAAGAAAAACACTTTTTAAAGTTTATCAACAATGCGAAATTTAAAAGTATTTATAAAGGTAAGGTAACTAAAAATCGACAAAATTAGATGTATACCAACATCTTTACAGACTAGCAGTAAAAGATAGTTTTTATATAACGAGATCAGTCTCGTTTGGTTAAAACTGACAGCCCAATTGACGTATTGCCGAGAGTTTTCGACTCAAATTGAATTTTGACTTGAATTCCGTCAGGGAGGTGGTTTGATTGCGTGGCGTGAGGGCTTAATAGGGATTATAGATTAACAGAAGAGCAGTTATTTGTTATATTTAACCGATTTCAAAAAAGGGGGAGGTTCTATGTTCGACTGTATGTATTTTTTTTATGTATGTCACCTATTTCTCCGCCAATTATGGAGTGATTTTCAAAATTCTTTTTTGTTCGAAAGAGTATATTCCAGAGGTGGTTATCGAAAATGATTCAGCGCTTTAAAAAAAATCAACAAAAAAAAAATACTACAAACCAGAACATCATCTCAATAAATGAGTAACATTTTCGTTTGTGGTTATCTGCTAATAGGCATTGTAGTCTGCAAAAAATACTAATTATCTACTTTGTGCGAACTGTTGTTGGGATTGAAGTCGGTGACTCATACGTTTTTAACGTGGAAAATTATTCATAGAACTATTGAACGTTACAATATTGATGCATTATATGACGTTTGTGGAGCAGATGACGTTTGTGCTCGGGTCATGGTTGTATGTGTCTGTCTTTATGAATGTTCCAAGGGATCCACGACACAAGGGAAAAAAAAATGGCCAGTGACTTAATTGCTCCACTTGCTATAAGTCAAGGTATATTTTTGGCCAAGAGTTATAGCGCTTGCAGGTGAGGCCATGTAGAGTTAGGGATTCAACTCTCCATTAGATCGGATAAGTTTTTAACAGTACCTTTAACTTAGAGGTCATTTGGCGGTTTAAAAATTTAGCCACTAGAGTTAGTCACGTTCACCACATTCTTGACTGTGGAGGTAGAGTATACGTATAAGTGGCTTGTCGCTACATAACTGTTCATTTTGATTAAAGTGTACAATTTCAAAAGTCTTGACTGAAAGGAAGAATAGAGACAGTTATTAGTAAGAATCAATTCTAATACAAAGCAATCGCGCTTCAACAGTACATACGTATATACAAATTAGCGAGTGGACGGTCTCTCAGTGATGCACGACCGACAAGATGCATCCGACACACTATGCACCATGCATCCCGGTCACGAAGCAGGATTTACTGCGTCAGCCGTCGATAAAGAGAGATATCTATCAGGTTATAGATTCAGCAGATTGTCTGGTGCTAACGATTATTTGTGAACGGTTTGGTATTAACTTGCTTGTATGAATAGTGCAGTGTGAGAATAGATTTAAATAAATAAATGAAAACTTTATTTATTCTTTATTTATTTATTATGTGTTTCGAAGGGAGGCCCCTCGGTGGGGACATATATGGCCTGATAAAAAAAAACTTTTACTACTCTTAATAAATGAATAACAGTTTTGGGGTAGTTACAAAAAGTAATAATATGTTTTTGTCGGGGTTGTCTCGCTCGATCCTTTTGACATTTCTTAGAGTTTCTTTTATCTTATACAGAGTTTAACTTAAAAGTTTAACTTAAAAATAAAAAAATATAACAAGAAAGTGTTATTTCAAACGTTTGCTACTACATTATATTACTTATTCTAATCTATGCATGTCATGTCATACGTTAACAAAACCCACTTTAAAAAAAAAAGAAATAAAAAAAAACTATGCATGTGTGTATATGCATGTGAGTGTTTGTGTGTGTGTGTGTGCATGCGTACCTGAGGGTGATTAAACGTACTAATAGAAATATTAAGAACAAAATTAGTCAAAGAATAATAACGCCACACTCTCCCCATTGAAAAATCACCTTAACAATCTAGATTTTAAATTAAGAAGTGTACAGCAAAAGCTTCGTATAAACCCTGTTCTTTTGCAAGCAAACTAACAGATGCAGACTGTATTTTTTCTTTGGAATAACTGTCGACTTTCGTGTTGCAGGATCGGTTTACCACCCTAGGCACGTCCCGACGCACTTTCGCTTGCATTCAGAGTGCACTTGGCGTGCCTGTCGTTTTCCTGTATTTATCTGAGCGATTGCTATGTTATGTTATGCTGCACGTTTCTTTACTTAGTGGTTTCTCAATCTCTTTTCTGTAAGTTTTAGCGTTCTTTATAAATAAAAAATATGTCTAATACTTAATGTTAAGTATTTATTATTATTAATGGGATTATATATAATAAAAATCATAAGTTTTTTGGCCATCTTTTGGAACTTAACAGACGGTCATAGTCGGAGCGGTCGAGGTAGCCCAAAATAGGATTAACAGTCAAAAAAAGTGTAAACCTTTGCCCAGCAGTGGGATAAACAACAGGCTATTTGTTGTATTTCTTATATAAGGCAAGTCCACCATAAATAGGCAAGAAAAGATTAAATGTTAAATGTGACCTTGCTTTTTCAGTTCCACATATTGGATTATCATAACAAAATTATGTGAATGTTCACTAGAATAAACGTATACATACATACTTAAGGGCGTCGCCAGCCCTTGGCCCAGGTGGGGGCAAATTAATATTATGGAGGATGAAAAAAATATGAATTGTAGGTACAGTCAAGAGCATGAAGTTGTACACTTGTAGCGCGAGTCTTTGCTTCTATGGTGAATTGGTGATTGTAATAAGAACGGGTTGCTTTGCAGTTGGCTCTATTTTTTCACCTCTAGGGGGGGCAGCTGCCCCTACCTGCCCCCCTTGGCGACGCCCTTATACTCGTATATTCTGTCAACTTTCATGCACACAATTTGAATCTAAAGCCTCGCAAGGGTCCTCAGTTAAAGAAAACGATAAAAAAATAATCATGCATAATTCAAGCACAAGAGAAAAAAAGTACTTTAGACCATCTGGTCCTAGCACAGGACAATGACGTTAAACGTTTGCAGTGTTGCAGTTTGAGCGAACAAAGAATCTCAGCGCACCTACGTTTAGACTGTGTAGACTGTTGGATTTAGTTTGATGTTTTGGTTCGCTGTAATTTGTTCATTTTTAGGGTTCCGTAACCAAAGGGAAAACACGGAACCCTATTACTAAGGCTCCGCTGTCCGTCCGTCCGTTCGTCCGTCTGTCTCCAGGCTGTATCTCATGAACTGTGATAGTTAGACAGTTGAAGTTTTCGCAGATGATGTTTTTCTATGACAACAAATACTAAAAACTAGAATAAAATTAATATATAAGGGGGCTCCCATACAAAAAACGTGTTTTTTTTGCCGTTTTTATAGAGATAATGGTTTTTATAGAGTCCGACTCGCACTTGGCCGGTTTTATAGGTAATGGTACGGAACCCTTCGTGCGCGAGTCCGACTCGCACTTGCCCGTTTTATTTTAAATGAGATGGGTTAACTCTTGACCTCATTTCTTGATCGGGGTCATAGATGAGGTCGACGATGGAGCGAGTTAACTCAGAAAATGCAATTAAGGCACTGGTACTCCCACGCACCGACGGAACACAGCAAGCTTTTTAGCACCGAACTTCGGTAGGAGGGTCGCTAACCAGACGGCCCTTTACGGAGTCTACCACACCGCACGGGACCATAGGACGCAACCTCAGATTTAATTTATTTTTTTAAATTTAGTCTTTAAAAATAGTGTATGTACAGTGCAGGATTTTTTTACTTTCATACAATCACTTAAAATTATTTTATAGTAACTTTCCTCGATTAACTTTAGTAATCAGATTTTAAAAAAAAATGTTTTACAATAAAAACACTAACAAATATCCTTACCAAAACGCATTTTGAAAAGCATTTTGGACACAGCAAGTAACTCAGTCTACAAGACCCAAAATTCGCTTTTTAATTTTATGTTAGTAATTTTCATGGTACATTTTGTGCAATATGGAGATGTTTGTGAGTATGTGGCCTAAGATCGAACAATGCATCAGTTTCCTAACATTGTTCCTGAAACTATCTTGTTCAGGCGAGCTCCCAATTTTGGCATCTTGGTATTTTGTAATATCGGTCATAGTTAATAGACATACCAAAATTATTTAGTTTATTAGAAAATATCAAACTTTATTCTGATAAATAGTCCTTAGAATTACAAAAGATAGTATTAATGGGGAAAAGATGAAAATATGTTTAGTTTAAAAGTCATCATAATCGTAATGCTTTTTAAAAACAAAAGAACTACCTACTTATTTATTTATTTTATTTATTATTAAATAAAAATACTACAAAATGTTATTTAGTTTATCACATAAACTAATTTAGTTTTACCATATCCTGCGTATTAAATTATGAATAGTATTTTTTTTAAATAAAAAGGAGGCCTTTGCCCAGCAGTGGGATCCTGAGGGCTTATAATAAAATAAATAATAAACTTTCTAAAACAATAAAATACCATTGTGTCTATGAAATGCATCAACGATTATATGCTTTAGATGAGAAGATAGGAGAAATGTTGTTAGAAGTAAAACGTACTACACACCAAAGTCGCCGGCCCAGCGGCTTTACCCGGCGGGTAGGCCGTCGGGCTTGTTTCTAGTGATAATCGTCCCGTCGCGGTGGCCTGCCCGCCGGGTAAAGCTTTGGTGTATAGTGCGCTAAAGTACTTGGTTAATTGACCATCATACTTTCAACCGACTCCAAAAAGGAAGATGTTTTATGTTCGACTGCATGCATAAGTTTTTTCGCCATTTGTGGACCACCGATTTCAAATTATTTCTTCGCCATTTGTGGACCACCGATTTTCAAAATTATTTTTTTGTTCTAAAGAATACTTCAGACCCCATTGCTACCAAATCAGGATTTGATGATGAAATCCTTGGGAAATTGCGGGTAACCCATGAATTTAATAGGCACTTACAATGTTTCTCATGTACTTTTTATTGTTTATGATGGAATCTCATGACATGTCTTTGTATAGGACGTGGCTTTTACTCTGACGTTATATCATCGATTGTTCATCAAACGCTCAGTCCATATTATTTTTTATTTCCCCTATTTACCACTAAATATAACAGTTTTCATTAGTTTACACAAAATATGGAAAAAAACAACTTACAAATAAATATTACACTGACTTCAAAAAAGCGAAAAATAAAGACAACATATTTATTAATGTCCTGCGTAGAATCTACTGATCTGTTTGAAGTTCAAAAAGTTTTTCCAATGCTATTTAAATGAATTCTTGGCACCCCAATATTCCAGTTCAACACCTTGCTTATCTGTAGTGTTACCTATAGAAAATAATGCAGTATTCCTTGCGAACAAATTACCACTATGATTGGCGCATAATGCGAAAGGTCATACAACACTCTAACACTAACAATTGAACTCGATTAATATTCAAATGTTCCAGCAGGTTGTAAAATAGAACGGTGAATTTAGATCACTCTGATACAATACCCGCTTAACGCAATTTGTATACATTTACGATTACCAATAACTAAGCTCTGATTGAGGATACAACTAATAGGTAGGTAAAGAGACTGCCATTGATGACCTAAAGCCCAGACGCTTAGATTTTACCATTAAGACGCCTCACTATTCACTCGGTCACCGAAGCGTTCCATATCATAGTTGTACTCATTTTTTTAGGTCCTCAACAACTGTGTTTTATTTATGGAAACCTTTTCATAGCCTATGTAATAGATATTTGCATGCCTATTAGGTTAGGTAGAATATGTGACTCACTGTAAACATTTTTAATTGACATCTAATGTAAAACATATTCTTGCAAATAAAATAATTTGAATTTGAATTTGATCTATAGAATGTTTAGTATTGAGTACATATTATGCACAATCATTTGATGTGTTTAGAAACAGCGAAATAGATGATAGGGTTGCTAGGGAGCAGGACTTGCTGAGTTTGGCTTATTTTGCTTAGGTTAGTCTAGTTCTTACTTTCATTGTTAACTAGCTTTTTCCCGCGGCTTCGCTCGCGCTAAGAACTCTTTTAGTCACACTTTGCACAGTTTTATTATTGACCCATTAGGGGATGATTTTAGAAAAATTGCGAAACGCGTGTCCGTTTATTTGCTTCAAGGTACATCTTGATGAAGTTTCGAGTCTAAATGTCGAAAAAAATTGTTTTTTTCCATACAAACTTCGAACCCCCGTTTAACCCCCCTAAAGGGTGAGTTTCAAAAAATCCTTTCTTAGTGCTCCCCTAGACCTCATAAGAAACCTACGCGTCTCTATTAGACCCAGCGGTTTGGGCTATGCGTTGATATGTCAGTCAGTCAGGAGTCAGTTTCTCCTTTTATATATATATATATTTTTTTTTTTAATAATAAAGATATTAGCATCCACAGACTTGATGTCCGTGCCCTTGTTTAGATTAAGTGTTTTATTGTTAATACTTGCTTTTTCTTTTAAAAATATTTTACTATACTTTTCATAGTAGTTTACAGTAGGTAGATAAATAGCTATAATAAAGATATATATTTATATATTACATAATGTATTTTTCTAAACCAGTGACGGTTCCCCGCTGTTGCATCCAGACCTCAAAGCATCCATGACGGCTCTGTCTCGACTTTTGATCGCCATTCTGAGGTTGTAATTGACCACTTTTTCCCTGCCAGCCGCCTCTGCTTCTTTGATGAATCTGCCTATCGCATCGTTACCATCATCCGCATAATATTTACAGCTGGCGGTATGGCGCGATATGGCAACCACAGCATGAGGGATACTGTCGTGTAACTCCTGCCTGGTCGTTGTTGTGCGAACAATCACCACCTTTTTGTACGTCAATCCCTGAGCCTCGTGTATGGTGAGGATGCGTGACCCGGTACCCGATCCGTATCCCTCGTTTTGTAGGGATCTCTTTTCTACCTGTGTATGCACAAGGTACAGGGTTTCGGACTGGGTTCGATCGATTTGAGCATCCGTATACCTTTCAAGTTTTAAGGAGTGCGTACAAAGTTTCGACGAGTAAATGCCACTGTAGACTTCTCTAAGGGCAAATGCTACGTCGAGAGGGTTTCTATGGGTGCACAGAAGCTCCTGCGTAATGTTACAAATTAGATCAGGCCGGCTATATTTTAAAGGGAAAAGATTGTGTCGGTCAATATAGGGTAGTTGGTTTCTATCACCGATCAGCAACAACTCGTTAGCCTTGACAATTTGGGCAGCCATAATAACAGCTCCAAAGTGGTTCATGAGTGCTTCGTCCACCATGAGTCTCCTGTATCCGTCCTTGCTCGGTTCTCTAAAACCATTAACTAGAACAGATGCAAGAGTTCGCATCTTGGTTCTGGCGACAGCTCCTATATGGCTCACAAGTTTGTCTCTAAGGTCTTTTGCCGCTTCGGTTGTAGTTGTGACTACCAAGTCTTGTTCAGCCTCAAAACGGTTTACCACCCAGGTTGTTTTACTGCATCCAGGAACTCCATTAATCCATGATATGTTTGGCACCTCCCAGGACTCGAAGGCTATGTCACCGGAAGAAACTTTAGATATCGTGTCAGACATTTTAAGGATCCTATCGTCTAGCATGACCTTCGTGCATCGGGCTGTGACGACTATAGGATCTTTTATATATTTGGAAGATTCAGGCATACAACGATTTCATTTCATTTAATTTTACTTTAATATGAACTACCTTATGTAGGTATTTATAAAAATTAATCTAAATGTTATATCTATTATCTAGCACACATTGTACAAGTCTCGAAATAAACAAATGCAAAATGGAATTGATGACCCTAATTATATTGATAACGTGCAACTAAATAATCTGGAAGAGCATCGTCTAGGAGTTCGAGTTCTTGACATGAAAATCCAGCCAGAATTGAGAGGCTCTTTTAAATTTAATTCTTTTTAGATATCTTTGTGCCGTAATTAGAATTTAAAAGCTTTCCTAAAACTCAAAGCAATTAGGTGTCTAGACGCATATGGGAATAAGATTTAAATTGCTTTAATTCTCCGAGTCTCAGGCGCGAGTAGCATTTCATAATTACATTTTCGAACCCTGAGGGGCAACTAAAACACTGACTAAAACTACAAACTTGAGAGATACATTAACCAAAATTTAGGGCTATTACGTATAAATACGTTTAATGCTCCATTGTAATGCTTATTATATTCTTTGATGTGTTTCACCTAAGCTGACCTATCTAACATTTGACTTGATCCACGATCTCTTGGCAAGATTTGCGTTATTACTGTGTATTGAATTGCATAGAGCCAAATAGCTAACTTAATGGGTATGGAATTGATTCAAACCCATGAATTATAATTTAAGTACATACTAAGATACAGTTAACAGCATATTATATCACCGTGATATAGTGTTCTAAACAATTAAATGTGATAAGAGCAATTTACTAGATAACATATGAGATTCACTAGGATGTTCACTTGTTTAGTTATTAAATAATGTCGATTAGAAGCTGTAGGACTTGCGTAGTTTTAGTAGACACAGACTAAGAAAGGTTTTTTATATTATTATTTATATACTCGGATGATCTACCCCGGATGAAATCCCCTTGTGGGATAAGTCCACCTTTTTACTGTTTTTCTTATATTGTGTCTTATGCAACTTATGCTCATGTACAATAAAGAATAAATACATACATCTACCTAGCTTAAGAATATAATGAATATTTTACAAGTGTTAAATAAATATGAAATTGAGTTCGAAGTAGATATTACAATTTATATAATACGGGCTAATACTATTCATTCTCACAAAGATGAATTGCAAAATTAATTACGAACAACATTGTAGCACAGATACTAAGTCAATTATAGCATTAGGTTTAAAGACAGGTAACAGCATGCATATTTAACCCAATAACGATAAATGAAGCCGCCATTTATAGATGCGCTATAAATTGAACTGATTGTAAACATGTTCAGATCACTAGAAGTGAACTAATGAGTGGCCTTGAATATGAGAGGACAATCACTGCATAGCTGGACGCACCCAGGACTAGGGTTAGCAATTTGCTAACCATGGGTATTAGGTAAGATCATCCAGATAATAGATGGATTTTTAGGTGTTTCGGGGACGAAAGGCAGCTTAAGTGATGCAGATCCTTTCCCTTGCCGAGTGGTGTATCTATACCTGCTTAATAACATGAAAAGCTAAATTATAGAACAGAACGTTACTCTTGGAAATCTTTTCTGAAGTTTGCAACGGAAATATGAATTTTCGCGAACGTCTCCGCAGTCCATCGTGCACCGCCCCGACCTCCTACAAAACCAAGAAAACAATGCAAGCTAAGCTAACCGGTTTGCGGAATATCTAGATATTTCCTTTATTAGTTTGAGCATTTAGGCCTAAATCCCCTTCGTTTCGGAGAGAGGCCCGTGTCCGTTGGAGGGACGTATAATTATAATGAAGATGTCGTAAGCTATCGAATCGTTATATCGACTGAAATACTCGTAGTCCAGTGATGGAAAAAAGTGGATAGTAGTGTAGTGGCCGAGTACAGGTAGAGGTAAGATGCTGGCTCATATTTTCAATTATGATTTTTACCAGCCCATATATACATCCCCAACGAGGGGCACGAGCCTCCCTTCGAAACAAAAAGACGATTTAGGCCGAAGTCCACCACGTTGGCCCATTGAGGGTTGCTAGACCGCTCGTTTTTTGAAAGACCAGGAATTTCTTCGACGTGCGAGTTTCATCACAATAATATTAATCAAGATAGTTCTTAGCTATATTTAATCTGAACATTTCTTACGTTGCAGGAACGTAAGAAATCTTGCGTGCTTCTGGGAGGACACTGGCTGGCTGGAATAGCTAGCCCAAAGAATATCACGCACAAGTGCCCGATCGAGAGGCTAAGTGTGGAAAACGCCCGACAATCATAACATATTTGATTAACCTGTGCTTGTTTACGCCGAGTGCGATACAAATCTCGTACACCGTGTGTTCGAAAAGCACACGAAGGTCTATAATTGTTTTAGCCGTTTCTTTTACCAGCCCATATACGTCCCCACTGAGGGGCACGGGCCTCCCTTCGAAACACGAAGGGGATTTAGGCCGTAGTCCACCACGCTGGCCTAATGCGGGTTGGTGGACCACTATTCTTTCGAAAATGAATTTTCTTGGACGAGCGGGTTTCATCACGATGTTTTCCTTCACCGTTGAGCAAGTGATGATTAGAAATCCGAAGATTAATCCGAAAAGACGAATTTAGTGATACAGGCCACATCAAGATTTGAACCCGTAAACGGAAGGTTACAATTTGGCTTATTACCAACTGGGCTATCACCGCTCGCTCATCCTCATAATTTAGAGAGATTCTTTTCTCAGTATCGTCGAGTCAGAAGCTGTGGTGATCAGGATTGTCTATCCCTACAAATCGTATTGGTTGAATAAGCACAATAGTAAAACGGCAGCCCTATACGGACAATGTGAGTTATGTCAGAAGTCGCAGTAGAAGGTCGACTCGTCACGCCGGGTTAAGGACAATAGGCTGGACTGACCCCACGCGTAAAGACGTTGATTCTCTAGCACACAGTTCTAGGTAACCAGTAATGTAAGTAAGCAGCTTTATTTATTTTAACCCCAAAAAAGAGGGGTGCTATGAGTTTGACGTGTGTATCTGTATGTCTGTGTGCCTGCCTATGGTACCGCAGCTCCTAATCGAATGGACTGATTTAAAAGCAGTTTGTTTTATTTGAAAGCTGATGTAATCGAAATGGTTTTTACGGCCGGTTTGGTCGAGTGGTAGTGACGCTGCCTCTTAATCGGCGGGCCCTGGGTTCGATCCCCAGTCGGGGCAAACATTTGTGTAAAAAGCAGATTTTTGTTCTCGGGTCATGGGTGTTTGTATTTGTCTTTATGTGTGTTCCAAGGGGCCCACACTAAAACCTTAGTGTGGGCCTTTGAGTGTCTAGCGTTTATTTATTTATTTATTTATAGCTATATTTGATCGAAATTGGTTATAAGCAACCGAATGTCGGGGGTTGTAATTTTTTTTAGAATTATTTAAATCATTGCCATGTGGTGATCGGTTGAGAATAACACCACCCCATTTCTTTCCATGGGTGTCGTAAGAGTGAGAACTGCCTCCTATTAATCAATTTGTTCTGAATCTGAAGTGGCGTCCTATGGTCTCATGCGGTGTGGTAGGCTCTGTTAAGGGCCGTCTGGTTCGCGACCACCCTCCTGACGAAGTCCAACGCCAAACAGTTTGCTGTGTTCCGTCGGTGCGTGGGAGTACCAGTGCCTTAATTGGCATTTTCTGGATTAACTCGCTCCATCGTGGACCTCATCTATGACCTTGGTCAAGAGAGGATATCTCTGATTGAGGTCAAGAGTTAGCCCATCTTATAATTGCATTGATAATGCAATATAGCAAATTAGTTTTTTGCCCTCAACTCCGTTCGTATAGAAAGAAGCATGTCTCTCTCACAATGAAGCAGCATATGGCTACTCGAACTATTCCTACAAGAAGAATCAAATAAATGTCGGGGATTAAACAAATAATAAAATAAAATCTATAATTAGGTGGAGACTTTAGATCACCTTAAGTGACTTTGTCAGCCTCATTAGAAAACTCACAAAAAAAGTAAAGGAGAAACTCTTGGGCCCTATCAATCTGTCTTGCGCTCATTAGAAGTTATGTTTCGTATTTTGTAAATATTGGATGACCTTAATTAGTTACCGAAAGAAAATGATGCAAATCAGCTCACAAAACTGAATAACTTGCCCCGAGGAACATAGGTCAAAATATGAAATAAAAAAGTTTTTATTTTTATTTTTTTGTATTGTGTTATTATTAGCATCCACAGACTTTACGTCCGTACCCTTGTCTAGAACAAGAAAAAAATTATCACCTCTCCAGAAAACTTGAGCGATCAGCTGATTGCCATAGTTTGAGAAATCTTTTTTTTTTAAGAATTCCATATGGGTTCCTTGAAAAAACTTATTCAGTTTTATGGGTGAAATCATTCAGTCTCGTTAACTATTGGGCCTTTTTATAATACGAAAACGGCACGGCAAAATTGTATTACCATTGCCGCCTATGTTACTAGTGATACTAGAAGCTGGGAACATGGAAGGAAATGGTAATACAAATTCAGTCATGCCGTACCGTGCCGTTCGAATCATAAAAAAGCCCAATTGAAATTATAAAGTAATAATAGATTACTTTACATACTATCAGTTGGATATATGTGTGCTTGAATATCGATATTCTCTCGTAGATTAGCCGATCGCCTAGCGTAGGCAGAGCTTAACTCTGTACGTGACACTTGACAAAGTTATTTATTAACTAGACAACAAAATAATGATTGCATACAGTGAGATAGAAAAGTTTTTTTTGCATTGATAATGCAATATAGCAAATTAGCTTTTTGCCCTCAACTCCGTTCGTATAGAAAGAAGCATGTCTCTCTCACAATGAAGCATATATTCTAAGCATATGGCTTTCGAACTATTCCTACGAGAAGAATTACGTCAATCCATTACTCCGTGAAGTAAGGAAGGACAAACAAGCATATTATTGGAATAATAGTAAAGAAAGGATAGGGATTGGTAAGGATTTGTTATCAGTTTTAAAATGTATAATCGATAAATGTCGGGGATTAAACAACATTTTTAAGTTAAGAGTTATTTCTTAATTAAGTAGACTGCAAGAATAAGTTTGTAAAAAACCAAGTTATTTTTGCGGCCTGTTTAATGCAAATCAATACAGAACTAGTTTTGTGTCCGCAAAGTAGCCTTGTATTCATAAGAGCGTACCGGTTTTTTAATTTTAAGTAATATGTAGTTTGTAAATTTACCTAATTGACATTAGTTTGTTAGTTTGTAATTTACCTAATTGGGAAATGTTTTATTTTCATAAATTATTACTTTGTTAGAGCGTGAAATAAACGACAAGATCGAATACATATTTTATGGGTTTAATAAAATTGATTACCACTATGTAACATTTGTGCTGTAAAGCGATTTCTCTCATAGTTTCTGTTTAATTTTGTTTGAATTAGAAGTAAGTTCTTTAGGACGCCGTATAGTTTTAATGTCGGTAGTTATAAAACGTTTAGGTCGGGGCGTATAGGTACACATTAGAAGTAGAATTGGCATTAGAATGGCTCACATTACGAGTCCGATTAAGAGAAATATTTCCATAAGTTTGTATATAAATTTATTTAGTTTACTGCCAGATATAACCTTTATTTAACAAGCAAAACTACGGGATAATGTTTCTAATTTGTTGTTGTGTCATCAATTTTCCGAATGCCCACGAGTAGAAATTTCTGTCTATATGAATTATTAGATTTATCGCCTATAATAATAAGGGTTCAAAACGATGTACTTTATTGTTGTTTCTATTTAATGTTCATGTCTATTACTTATTAGATTTGTTGTCTACTATAACTTAAATTTAGGATTATGTACTTTATATATGGTGAAGATTTGTAATTGGCTTAGTGTAACATATAACTGTGTGTAGGCGTAGATTGTATTGGCTATAAGTTTTCCTAATAAAATAAAACATACATTATTATGTATGGTGTGGTGTTCCGCCGTTTTCGAGGGAGATTCCCGGTTATAGACAACCCCGGAAAAACACCCGGGAAATAGTGTTAATTAAGTTTTAATTTTGTTAAATAATATTTTATATGTATGTTAGTCTGTAAGGTATTTATCTATGGGCCTAGTTGCCTGAAAATAAATGATTTTATTATTATTATTATAATTTCGGAAACATGAAGTTTGAATGAGCACTGTAACGTCATGTTCCGTAGTATAGGAGGTAAAATAAAGTAACACAAAGGACACAGATACATATCGTACATTCCCTTCTTTACTTTAAAACCCTATTAGACGATGGGCAGCAGGGTCTTTCTGGTACTTCTTTACCGCCTTGCGATTGCTTATACAAAGTCAAAGTCAATAATTTTCCACGTTAAAAACGTACGAGTCACTGACTTCAATCCCAAAAACAGTTCACACAAAGTAGATAACTAGTATTTTATGCAGACTACAATGCCTATTAGCAGATAACCACAAACGAAAATGTCACTCATTTATTTAGATTATGTTCTAGTTTATAGTATTTTTTGTTTTTGTTGATTTTTTTAAAAGCGCTGAATCATTTTCGGTAAAATTTATATGTTATCACCTCTGGAGTAAGTATACTCTTTCGAACAAAAAAATATTTTTTAAAAACGGTCCATAACTGGCGGAGAAATCGGTGAACATACATTTAAAAAAATATACATACAGTCGAACATAGAACCTCCTCCTTTCTTGAAGTCGGTTAAAAATAGCTTTATATCATAGAACATTCAGAATGTTACTTAAAATAAGTCAAAGTAGTGAATTACATTAGCATTTTTAACTCTCCGCCTATACGCAAAGGTGCAGTCTTCCTCAGAGAAGAATAGGTAAGAAACTCCCAGGGTTGCTCTTTTTAACTCAATCAATATAAAATATGTTTGTATTACTTTCTCATTTTAATTGACTTAATATCTGAATAAATCTAGCGCTGAGCAATTAATTCCCATGGTTGCTTGTCTACTAGATAATATACTCACTAATAGCGGCGGTTGCGGCACTCTCCTCAAAGTTCTTTAAAGATATTTCTCAGCAATCGAATTTCAGTAGATTAGATTAGATTCAATTATTTCACACTAGCTTTCCGCCCGCGGCTCCACCCGCGTGGGCTACAGGTTATACCGTGCCTAACTGTGGGATAAAATGTAGCCTATGTCCTTTCCCAGACTCTAATCTATCTCTGTACAAATTTCATCAAAATCGGTTCAGTTGTTTAGGCGTGGAATACGGACAGACAGACAGAGTTACTTTCGCATTTATAATATTAGTAAGGAAGTAAGAATTATCAATTCCAGTTATAGTATTATGTTATAGCAATGTCATAGTATAATGTGATCGTCAAAATTCCAATTATTAATACATATAATAAAAAATAAAATAAAAAAAAACGCTATACACTCAAAGGCCCACATTAAGGTTTTTTTCCCTTATGTCGTGGGTCCCTCGGAACACACATAAAGACAGACACAAACACCCATGACCCGAGAACAAACATCTACTTTTTACACAAATATTTGCCCCGACTGGGATTCGAACCCAGGAACCGTCAATCGAGAGGCAGGGCCACTACCACTCGACCAAACCGGCCGTCAAATACATATAATAACATACATATATACATAATAACTAGCTTCCCGCGCGGGACTTCGTTCCCGTCGGAATTCGGGAAAATCATGTACCCTATGTCCATCCCGGATAATGTAGGATTCTAATGGTGAAAGAATTTTTCGGAGCCTATTCGATGCAAAAAAACAAACAAACAATCAAATCTTACCTCTTTATAATATGTATAGATATAGATAACTTTTAAGCTACATTAAGTAGATGTTTTCGCTACGTTAGGCTACGTTGTTGGTGGAAAATGTCCTTTACTGTGTTAAAATAGTCTTCTATGATAATGATAAATTGAGAATATAATTTGACATTAAATAAAAACTCACCTTTCAAGTCTCACGGCGTTGGGGTCGTACGTGCCGGGCAGCGGTCCCCGCGTTTCGCCAATACATTAAAGTAATGCCCTCGAATTTGTACCCGTGCTCAGAAATCCCGTCAACATGATGGTTAAATGTGTCGTGACGCAATATAAATTGCGCTGTTTTCAGTAAGAACGCCACTTTACTCAAAATATAAGAAAATTGAGAAGAACAAGAATAGCTTTTTATTTATTTATTATAAGATGGGTTAACTCTTGACCTCAATCTTGACCATAAGGTCAAAGATGAGGTCGACGTTGGAGCGAGTTAACCCAGAAAATGCCTATAAAGGCACTGGTACTCCCACGCACCGACGGAACACAGCAACCTGTTTGGCGTCGGACTTCGGTAGGAGAGTGGTCGCGAACCAGACGGCCCTTTACAGAGCCTACCACACCGCATGAGACCATAGGACGACACCTCAGATTCAGAAAAAAATGAAGTGTCGTTGCCTGGGATGGATTACTAGGAGGCAGGTCTCATTTGTGTTTCCTTAGTCGCCTCTTACGACACCCACGGAAAGAGATGGGGTGGTGTTATTCTCAACCGATCACCACACGGTTCATCATTATTTTAACCCCTAACGAAAAAGAGGGGTGTTATAAGTTTGACGTGTTTATCTGTGTATGCATATCGGCTTGTCTGTCCGTGTCATCGTAGCTCTTAAGACTAGCGTGGATCGATTTCATTGCGTTTTTTTTTGTTTGAAAGCTTTCGTAATTGAGATGGTTTTTTTGATCAAAATTTATGATGGTTTATTTGATGGTTTTATACCGTGTGGTGATCGGTTGAGAATAACACCACCCCATCTCTTTCCGTGGGTGGCGTGAGAGGCGACTAAGGAAACACAAACGAGACCTGCCTCCTAGTAATCCATCCCAGGCAAAGACACTTCATTTTTTTCTGAATCTGAGGTGTCGTCCTATGGTCTCATGCGGTGTGGTAGGCTCTGTAAAGGGCCGTCTAGTTCGCGATCACCCTCCTACCGAAGTCCGACGCGAAACAGCTTGCTGTGTTCCGTCGGTGCGTGGGAGTACCAGTGCCTTTATAGGCATTTTCTGGGTTGACTCGCTCCACCGTCGACCTCGTCTTTGACCTTATGGTCAAGATTGAGGTCAAGAGTTAACCCATCTTATAATAAATTTTAAAAAAATTGATCAAAATTAGTTCAGCCGCTTAAAAGAATCCGATTACGACAGCTTTGAAACCTCATCAGAATCGGTTTATTCGTTTAGGAGTTACGATGCCACAGACAGAAATACAAATACACAGATACACTTGTCAAACTTTAACCACCCCTCTTTTTTGTCAGCGGTTAAAAATGAATTACTTTGATTTATCAAACTTTGCTTTGCCATACCGCCACTATAAAGGCCTTGTCGCGGCAAATGCGTGAAAGTGATAAATTTGTCAGGTAACAGTTCGTGCCTAGAATATGGCGCGGTGCAAATCACCCGAAATATTGTATGAGATTGAATTGTGCTTTGCCAGCCGACGGGAAATTACGTCCCACGCTGTGTCGTGGGGGAACCCAGCGTTGAGCCCTTATCAGATCTTTATGAATAATACCCTATTTTCCACCCGTCCTATCTCAGAATCTATTTGAAGGAAAGAGGCCTTGAAATAAGCTTGTAATATTTGTAGTAACGCCATATTTTCTAAACAAATTGCTTTTTCGATGGTGTACTGATGTGTAATTAATGGTCTCAATAAATCTGAGAAGTATTTGTATGAATTTTTTATGAACATTGAAGAGTAGTGCCAGTGTCAGAGAAATATTTAAATCATTTTTTTTAACTACCTTTAATTAGAAAATGGTGAAAGATTTTTTTCAAATCGGTCTAGTAATTTCGGAGCCTATTCAATGCAAACAAACAAACAATCAAATCTTTCTTTTTTATATTATTATAGTTTAAATAGGAAATTTGATAGACCCGTAGAATTTGATTTTCACATGATGCTTAGATACGAGTAGTCTACTGATAAACAAAAGTGAAGTGCATATTTACTGTTAAAAAAGGCTAAAAAAATTTAAAAAAGTGCACTTCTAAATATATAAAAGGAGAAACTGACTGACTGACTGACTGACATATCAACGCGCAGCCTAAACGGCTAAACGTAGGCACTTGAAATTTGGAAGGGACATAGCTTAGGTACCGTAGAGGTGCACTAAGAAAGGAATTCCCGAAATTCCCACGGGAACGGGAATTAGCGGGAAAATCCTTTTGTATGAAAAATCTAAACCGCTTAAGCTAGACGCTTGAAATTTAACATGCAGGTACCTTAGTAAACTTAACTTAAAGCTTAGTTGCAACAGGATATTGCAAAATTCCAACGGAAACGGGAGTTATCGGGAAAAAACTTTTGTATGTAAAAATCTAAATCACGTAAGATAGATGTTTTCAATCTGTGTACTCTGTACAAAAAAAATTAATACGCAAACGAAGTTGCGGGCATCAGCTAGTTTCTTGATAATAAGACTAGGTATGTGAAACTTATTTGTTCAAAATTATTTGGTACGTTTAGTTGTTTAAGATGACAGATTCATTGAAAAAGAAATCGTTTCACTTCTGTCAAACAAGGTCAAAATGTAAAATTATACCAAAAAATAATGTAAAATTTTAGTTTCTTTCCTTACAACTCTCAATCCAATAACTAATTGGATAGGAGAATATCAGTCATAAGTACAATCTCAATCCAAAATAAAAATGTTGGTACACAGGGAGCTTGAAAATACCAGCTCATACAAATTAATGTATTATGGAGCTGCTTTCGTATTATTGTTTTATGTGATAAAGTATGTGAAGCAAGCTAGAACGAAAGGAAACACGTACCGCGGAAGGAATCCAAGCGCTAGGCATTCACCAGATGATATCGGTTTCGCTCCAATAAACCCCAGAATTTCGCCACCGTTTGAGGATAGAGATAGAGTCAAGGACTATGCAAAAGACGACAGGAGAAGGAAACCAAGAAAACGCCGCCAAAACACTCTACATGATGAATGGCAACCCAAAGGTATATTCCTAGGAACTTTTGTGCAAAGCAAAGTATAATTGTAACAAAAAAAAAGAAACCTATGTGTGGCATTATCAGTTTATACTTTTATGAATTCATGTGTCGTAAATATTTATAATATTTACATAAAACATATTGCATTTGGTTTAAAAAAAATTGTAAAATTACGTAATTAAAAATGTTGCCAAAAACAATTGCAATTTTTTTGCTTGGAATAAAAAAATCCTTGTCGAAAATGTAAGAGAATCCTGAACAACTGGTAATGGAAGTTGTTTCAAACGTCACTTATACACATCCACGTTTTTTAAAACGTGAACTTAAAAAAAATTCAATTACAGAATTTTTAAGTTTTATCCATTATGCAAATAATACGATATTTTCATACATTAAGCTCAAAAATCAAATTTCTGATCGTATCTTACTACTTTAAATTTTTATGGTCCTTTGTTTAAACAGTATCAATTAATTACGATGTTTTCTGTAGCTGAAGTATAAAAAAAAACATTAAAGCACTGTACAGGGTGTTTTAAAGAATAAAAATAAGGTACACCCGGATTGTTTTCACAATTTGCTTCAAACTTGGTTAAAGTGCGCGTATTTTTCAAAATTACTCTGGGTCCTGTCGTGACTAACCGCCTGGCGTATTTTTTTTCCTTGCTTCTTAATCATAACACATGAATCGTGTATGAAGCGCACTTTGTGACAAAACTTTGCAACAAATGACAACAGAAGAATACGAAACACAAAAAAATATATTTCTTCTTCTTCTTCATCAGCCCATATATCACAAAAAAATATCACAAAATATTACTTACTGTCAAGCAAAAGCTAAAGTACTTTCTGTAAATATTAACAATACACTGCCAGTCTGTTTCAACATTCCTTAATTTTTTTAAAAACATTCGTGGCTAGAGATAAGTTATTTATGATCAGAACAAAAAGAAACATATTTATTTGGTGTGATAACGTTAGATGTATAATTACATTCAAATTTGTTAAATATTAGGAAAATATGTTTACAAAATGCATGCAAATTTACAAAAACTTATATTCTTTAATATGCTCTTCTGTTATAAAAATTCGCCAGACAATTTGCATCCAAATGCACGAAGATATAGCTTAAAGTCGTGGCATAAAAAGTATTACTTCAGTTAGTACAGCAAAACTTCCATTTCCAGGTTTTCTCTGCTTAAATCTTGGTGGCACTGAGACATTTAAAATTGCACCCGCAAAGTAAGATTTAAGCGCATAAAGTTGGTGCAGTAGTCCAAGGAGGCGACCTTAATTGCAGTTGTATTTGTGGCGCATTTCTTAAGCTAATTAACACAAAAGAATGAAAATGAAAATATTGAGTTGCCACGACGCTCCTTTCTTGAATCTCACTTTCATTTCATTATGGAATACTGCCGTTTAGACTTTTCCAGACCTTGCACTTGAACAATTCATATCTATAGTAGAGCTTCTGAAAGAAGACTGGAAATACATTTTGAGTATTCATTCCTGCATTTAAAATATGATTTCCAAACATCGTCGCTTTTCAAAATTTCTATAATCTGTAATGGAGCTACTAAAATTATATATTCGATAGTACAGAATTTATCACAGCCATTACAGAATTTCTGGTTTTATCTATCAGACAAGCGACAATGGGAATAAAATGCTCAGCTCTGGAAATTCAGACTTATAATTAAAATTAGAAAATAAGGAAATTTGTAACGAGATTTTTAAAAGAGCACTTCTCGATGTTTCTTGACTACTCTTTTCTGGGGACCTTTGCGAATAGGCGTGGAGTTAAATAACTAATGTTTGTATGTATGTGTGTAAATCATTTAATGCACTAAAGCAGTTTGACTTATTATTAAGTAATATCCTGCCATCCGTTCATGTTCTTTAAAATAAAGCTATTTTAACTTTGACTTTACAAAAAATTTTTTAGTAATCACTAATGTTAGCAGGAGATACTTCTAAGAACTTATATAATCTATTTGTATTGATGCAATTCATGGAATGATAAATTTAATCTGTACTGTTTGTTTGTCTATTCAATGGCTCCGAAACTACTAGAAAAACTTGAAAAATTCCACCATTAGAATGCTACATTATGTCTGATGAAAATGGGTTACATAATTTTCCCGAATTCCCTCGGTAACGAAGTCCCGGGCGGAACGGCAATCTAAAATAAATTTGTGTTCCGTGAGCACATCGTCTTAGTTTTTTTTACCTGTGCATGTTCCTTCTTTCAGGGCGAATAGAATTCTGCTGAGTTTCTTACGGTGTAGACGTCAAGTGCAAGATGTTGCGGTTTGCGGTCGTGGCTTCGATGCCGGCTTGTGTCAGTGGCTGCAATTGACATGATCGGATAAACCACAATAATTATGTTAGTTCCTGTTTATGTTACTGATACCTTAGATGTGCATCCAATTATTATTTATTTAGGAAATTTGTGAGTGTGTTTGTTGAATACGAATTTGGTGTTTGCACGGATTTGTATGAAATGAAAATAAATTTATTGACTCATCGGTATTCTATTTAATAATGAACAAATAACCAACTCATCCCCGCGACTTAGTTAGTTTTTTTAAAACTTTATTTGCAGAACAAATCACCAAAGTTT
Organism: Aproaerema taeniolella; assembly: GCA_949987775.1. Classification (NCBI taxonomy): domain Eukaryota; kingdom Metazoa; phylum Arthropoda; class Insecta; order Lepidoptera; family Gelechiidae; genus Aproaerema; species Aproaerema taeniolella. Next base: position 9,515,683 of record OX465243.1, on the reverse strand, counting down.
CATCATAATATCAGATTAAGAGTTTAGGACTGCATAGAGGACAAACAAATTCTTCACTAGATAACAGTTTACAAAATTCAGTGTTCAGGCTTCTTTTAGGTTAACATTTACTTGTGTTGAAGCCCCAGTAAATAAATTAATTCCACACTCAAAATAGACTTCTGTTCCTAACAGCATTGAAAACAGATTTCTGATAAGCAGAACTTATGTCTTACTAGTTTTTATTTGAAAAAGATAGTTTGGAAATTAATATCCGTGCAGATTAAAATAGGCTGCTAGAAAGTCATATGATAATTCTTGTTCCTCTACGATCTTTAAGATTTCATATTTTGAAAATTTTTACTAACAGCGGCATTACCCATACAGCAGACCGAGTACGATAGTGACAGCGCCGCGACAACACCGCGGTCCTATGTCAAAATGTCAACATTGACTACGCCATAGGGCGAGCAAGCTTTTGCGCGGGACCCTCGCGCAATCAAAGTGAAGTTTTAGCGTGAGCCGAGCGCGAGTTTGTCGCTATCGTGCTAGAGCTGCAGGTCGCGCAACAAGAGATGAGGCGAACGTGGTACTCTAACAGACTTAATTTTGACATTGGAAATGTCTTTTCATTCACTCCAGTATAGGCTTTGATTTCAAGAAAAAGTGCGATCAACCTAACCTCATTTTTTTACGTGTAGAAAAACCTGCGATCCAGGTACCCAACCCCCGGGGAAGGAACTGGGTTATGTGAGATTTCTACCCACTAAAAAACTCCACGGTGACCACCCTCGATGCTCTTCGGCAGGCTTCAGGATCTCCGAGGAACGCACCGATGCCCGCCTAGCATCTCGCCCGAGGGGCTCCTCCCGGGGCAAGTCGATTTAAGACGCAGCAGCCCCCGCTGCTGACGCCCGCGACCCCGAGTCCCCCTTTAGTTGCCTTTTACGAAACTTAACCTAACCTAACCTTTTTGAGAAAAGTCAAAAAGTCAGAACAACATTTTTTCGAATTCCGTAGATTCATTTCCAATGTGCTCGATAGTCGTGTGAAGCACGAAATCTGTGATTTTTTGCATTTAGGTCGTTTTATTTATATTCTATTTGTATTATAGTATCATAACCGACATCAAAAAAGAGAAGGCTATTAATCGACTATATTCAACTGTTCTAAGTAAACTATTATTACGTCTGTGTGTGCCTAAACTCGCTTCAACTCGTTGCGCGACCTGTAATGATTGAAATTACCCAGATATTAAAGTTCCAGACCTTTATAGTGTTTTTTTTTTAACGCTTCACACTCAAAGGCCCACATTAAGGTTTTCCCTTGTGTCGTGGGTCCCTTGGAACACACAAAGACGGACACAAACACCCATGACCCGAGAACAAACATCTGCTTTTTACACAAATATTTGCCCCGACTGGGAATCGAACCCAGGACCCGCCGATCGAGAGGCAGCGTCACTTACCACTCGACCAAACCGGCCGTCAATGAGAAACCTATTTCTAATAGGATTAGATAACATTTATAGAAGCGTCTTTGCAACTGAAGTCTCGTGAACGATAAGCGAGGACCTGCAGTGAAGCGGGGGCTAGCAAATCGGCTTTTAGATATGATCTGCCTCTTGAGCTTTGATATAAACGCTTGGCCACTAATTGACTGAAGAATACTATGAAATCGACGAGACGGGATTACAGTGGAATGTTATAGTGAGGCTGTAGTGCTCTGACCACTGGGAAACACTCCTCACTTTCATGTCAAAGCACATGACCCTCAGAATGAAAGCTGAGTTTTGACTTTTGAGCTTTTGATACAAATGCGCGTTTTTAATGAAAACCTGGGACATCTAGGTTGGGTTATAAGTAAATATAAATCCATGCTCAATGTGCTGAAATTATTTTTATTTTTATTATAAAATGGGTTAACTCTTGACCTCAATCCTGACCATAAAGGTCAAAGATGATGTCGACGATGGAGCGAGTTAACCCAGAAAATGCCTATAAAGGCATTGGTATTCCCACGCACCGACGGAACACAGCAAGCTGTTTGGCGTCGGACTTCGGTAGGAGGGTGTTCGCGAACCAGACGGCCGTTTACAGAGCCTACTACACCACATGAGACCATAGGATGACTCCTCAGATTCAGAAAATAATAAAGTGTCGTTGCGTGGGATGGATTAGTAGGAGGTAGGTCTCATTTGTGCTTCCTTAGTCGCCTTTTACGATACCCACGGAAAGAGATGGGGTGATGTTATTCTCTACCGATCACCACACGGCAACAAATTGAATATTTAACAGTACTGACTACTTTACCTTAGGGTACATCATATTTTTATAAATAATTTAAATTGAAGCTTCTTTATTTTAAAAATAGCCTGGTATAAGGAGTTTTTTAAAATTTTTACAATAAAAAAATATGAACGTTCAAACTTTTAACTAGACAGACAGGGAAATATAAAACAGTGACGTTACAGTTCATCGCCATATAAATTACCTACAAAATTTCGTTTTGTAGAAATTTCGTTTTGCTGTAAGTTTTTTATTTTTCGGACAATTCCAAATTTAATTTTGAATTCTGTTACTATGTTATGTATATTATGTCAATTATCTTACCAAACACATAAAATTTAATATCAGTTATCTACTCTTATTTATTTCAATCACTACTGTATTTGGAACTACATCTAGACAAGTCACCATGAAGTTTTTATCTTCATCACTCAAGAAATATCTTCTTTTTATAGACACCAGAGCCATAAGATATAGAGTTATAGATCTGTAGCCCGGGACATTTATATTACTAAAAAAGGTTACCGTTTGTCTTTGCGAAATTATATATAATAGCTTTCGCCATTTTATATACTAAAAGTGAGGTCTTAATGACCGTAACCCACCGTAACCATAAGTAGTGATAAGTTAAAAACTCTCTTAAGTCAAAAAGTTATTTAAATTTTTGAGTTACCGTTTCAAATTTATACATCTATTAACAGACCCTCTTAACAAACCAATATACCTCTTTTAAGACGATTTCTGTGGCTGGTTTAGATTTTAAGACTCATTTCTTCTTCATGGACCAAATGAGTCTTAAAATCTAAACCGGTCACAGAAATCATCTTAAAATAGGTATATGGTTTGTTAAGAGGGCCTATTAAGAGATATATACATTTGAAACGGTAACACAAAAATGTAAAAAAATCACTAAATATGTTTACGGCGGGTTACGGTCATTAAGACCTCACTTTTAGTATATAAAATGGCGAAATCTATAATAATTTCACAAAGACGCAAAGTAGTCGTAAAATTTAATATGCTACAGCTAATTTTCTAAAAACTAAAGTAAAAAGTAGTGGAAAATAATTTCCACCTGCATTCGAAGTACCGTTTTCGTGCTACGGTCACATGCAATTCAGTCTGATTTGCATATCTCACAGTCTCGCCGGTTATGGCTCATGTCATTGTTGGTAATTTCAGTTCAGTCTAACTTCTAATGCAGTACAAAAAACAGGCAAGAAGTAAGCAATCATTTATTATTATGAGCGTTTTTAGGGTTCCGTGCCTCGAAAGGAAAAAACAGAACCCTTATAGGATCACTTTGTTGTCCGTCCGTCGGTCTGTCTGTTAAGACCCTTTTTCTCAGGAACACGTGGAGGTATCAAGCTGGAATGTATATCAATACTCAAGTCTACTGTCCCTTAGAGCTGTGAAAAATCAAACTTTTCAACCAACGCAATCAAAAGATACAGCCGTTTATGTCACAAATTTCCGCAAATTTTCGACACTCGCAAGGGAATCAAAACCTACAGGGTACTTCCCGTGAACTCAGAATCTTGAAATTTGGTAAGAAACAACGTCTTATAGCACAGATAAAGGAAACATTGCGAAAAACCATAAATTTTTAGTTACATCATAAAATAAATATATTTTTAATCATTTTAAACTTACTACCCCTTTCCTCATGAACGCGTAGAAGGTATTAAATTGAAATTCATATCAAATACTCAGGTCTATAATACCTTTAAGCAGGTTTGTACGGAACCCTCGATGCGCGAGTCCGTCTCGCACTTGGCCGGTTTTTTAGAATAAGTTCAAAAATAGCGTATTTGTGAAGTTTGTTTCATAGATTTAGTTCTAAATATCTTTCGTAGTGTCAGATTTCACTGAAAGCTCTCTGAAGGGTTGGTTTTTTTTCCGATGGTGCGAATACTTTCTAATGCAGGACTATCTTGTGGTAAATTGGGGATTAACAGTTCTCACTTTTCATTTTACTTGTTAGGTAAAATAATTATGTATAATGTAGCCAGTGACATTGCTCTAAAGAAGACCTTGATCCAAACCTTTTGCGTGACTTAATTGGATATTTGCACTGCCAATTTCATCATTATTTCTGGTAAAGCTATCTTACTATCCTTAAAATTTGTTAACTTGTCTACAATAACTCCCAGATAGGGTTCGCGTGAGGCTCACTCGCCAACAATATTTGCTATGCAGATTATGCTGTCTTAACTCAACTGTCTTGGATGTAATTGTTTTGGAGACTCCAAGGGAAACTTGGCTAGCAGCGTTGAATATGTCAATTATCATTTTAATATACTCCATTGATATTTTGCTCTGCTTAATCTGCGTTATAATTATAAACCCACAAGAAAAGAAATAAGTGAAATATCGTTTTGGAAACTTTGGTTCGTAATCTAGAAGGACTGCCACAGTTATACAAATAAAACCTAAATTAAATTTTAAAAAGGCAAAGTAAGGATCAACTTAAAACTGTACCTTCCTAAAATCAGGTTTTACAGATAAAACCAAGAAATTGTTTAGAGGCAAACATGTAAACAACAGCTTGAATTTGTAACTATTTAATTGTATAAATCAGTAAAAGCTTACATTTTCAAACATTAGCAAATGTTACAAAGTTACATTCACTGACGAACCCTATTTTGAGACTGCACGAAAGTTTATAATCAAATTATAACCATACGGAGCTGTGAAAGTTGCTAATTAGTTTGAGTGTACCTTAGGTCTTGTCGTATTTGACGGTTTTGGTGTGATACAATAGCTTAATCAACGGTCTGCTTACAGTTTGCTCGACTTGAATAATACGCAGTCAAACATTCGCTCCAGTTGGCACTGTCGCATACAATATAGTACGTAGGTTGTTTGAAAAACCAGTTCAAAATGACCTTCCAATCCTCCCTGGTTCGTATGAAGATGGGACCAAGGAAGAAGTAAGGAACGTTGCTATAGAGTTCAAAAAGACTGGTTGAATTTCTAGCGATGTTTAGGTTTCTAATGCGTTCGGTAAACACGTTTCGTGATCCGCTTGCTTACACGTCGCAGCGTTCCGACATACGTATAATTGTTGAATGTAATAAACATTAATTACACCTCCGCAATCAAGGCTTTATTCACAAGAGAATCATTAACGAGGTTTTAAAATTTATTTATTGAAATTTTCGCTTAAACTTTATTCAGAGCAGCTATTCTTTATATTCATAGAGACAAAATTATCAAAGATCAGCGTTAAAGAATACTTAAAGTATTTTATTTTCGGGAGTTTATTTTTTTATTAAAACAAATAAATTTGATATGAACGCAAATAATATTTTTAAATAAGAGTAACAAACACATCGCACAGCAGAAAACATTCCTAAGAGGTAAGAATAAAATCCAGCGTTGTCCAGAATATTGCAGATATAAATCCTGTGCAGAGATACGGCGAGAGAAAATATAAATAAAATGAGCTTGTTTTGACATTTTGCGGGAGTGGCCCGTATTTCTGAGACGCGGCACCAGCTGTCTCGCAACATTAAAATGTATCCTAACTTGACTCTCTAATGACCACAAGATTTAAATCCAAAAAGAATACATTTGTTGGTGGACTTTGAAATAAGGAAAGTTTGTTGTTTGTTTGCTTTTTGTCTTCAGTGGGATTACTGGGACCTGCTAAGAAAATCAGTAAAGTTTCTGTTTCCTCAGAGTAGAACGGTTATTTATATAAACACTTTTTCTGAAAGCTAGGTTAATACTTACTGTGAATATCGTTAAAACATTTAAACGTAAAAGTCAAAGTGAACAGAATGAAAACTATGTCTACCAATCACCATGTTTAATTACTCTATTAGAGTTTATTTTCGTCAAATAACAAATGTCTGAAACAATATGAGTCAACTGTAGCTCACGTTTTCACGGAAATTGACACAACAGCAGACTACATCTCACGTACGGACTCTATTTCCGGAGATAGCCAGTAGATTCTTACTCGGCGCTTCGTTCTTGTCAAAAACTTTATAGACCAATATACAATTTTCCAATTCAAGCGTTGGCACTTCTACATATATCCGGAGTTGTGCTATATCCCCGCGTCATACTTAGAATAGAACAGCCGGTACAGACACTGGGTTAGATAAATCAGTGGTATTTATTTTCTTGCTGTCTAGCCAAGTGGCTGTTTATGTTTAGGAAAATAACACAAACCACAATAAAATACAGTAAGAAGTCCTAAATTCAAGTTCAATCAACAACAAAATACATAATTTGAATTTCAATGAATATAATATATAATACTCTTGGTATTTAATAAAAACAACAAATAAAAATTTGCATTTGAAAATTTTCATGTTTTCTGAATGATGTTAATACATAGGAATAAAAGCTTTACAAGAAGGCATCTTAAGAGACTGGTTACTCGTATGGTGTAAGCACGTCCCAGTGAATTTAGAATTACTCCAACTGCCCAAAAAGGCTATCCGACTTTTAAGAAGTGGCATAACTGACAAATCGCGCTCACCAATAACATGTCTGCAGACTTAGTTGACTTTCTTCTCCATTTTCGCTATTTTCGCGGGTTGAATTCAGACTAGACTCACAAATCATAACTATTGTAGATACTATATCATATTTGTTTGCAGTTAAAATGCCGTGAAAGTACGAACACTCTTTTAAAATTTTGTTTGAATTGAATTTTTATAGCCATGTTGGTCAGACTATTTATTTTTGTTGAATTTTGTGTTTAAATCTGAAACAAGAGTGGGTTTTTTTTATAGTTTCAAATAATGAACGTTTCGTGCTTCTTCTAGTTCGAAATAATCTCAGTAAAGTTGTTTACAAGATACAAAAATGCAACTTACTTCTACAACGTTGGCCGTTCATAACATAACAAGAGCTTCAGAGAGAGCGAGAGAGTTGCAGCAGTCAAATTTATTGTTTTCAGAAAGACAGCCGGTAAAGTGTAAAACATTTCTAGAAAATTTAATATCTTTCTGCTGTCAGAAAACGTAAATTATCAGGAGCGGGAACCACTTTTTCCCTTTTATGTTAGTAGTATCTTTTGGGCTATTATTGGCTGTCCGCTTGATTCCTGCTACCTTTTTTAAAGGAGTGGAAAAGATGAAAATTAATCAACTAGGTACTTACCATTCTTCAAAATTTTGTAAGGATCTCAGAAAAAGACTAAATTAAACTTTGGACACGCAGAATTGTTATAAAATAGACCATGATCTTAGCTTTCTTATGGTATAAATCACCACTTGTACCATTTTAAGAATATTGCGACATTATAATTAAATGATGGACACCATTATCCTTTCTTAATATGGAAATGTGTTTGTTGGTCCTTCCTTGATGTCCAAACGGATCAGCGTGTTTTCTTGCACAGAACAGTCTTCTCTTTTCTTTTTGTCTTTTGTAATTTTAACTTGTGCTATAAACTCTCAGTATAGACTATATGGTACAGAACACACATTTTGAGTGTGGAAAGACGTTTGCCTATTGTACGCGTTCTCGTGCGTTTATTTAAAGAGTTAAAGAGTCCTCGAGAAATTTACTGGGTTTCCAGCCGTACGGAACACTCGTGTCAAGAGCCCTTTGAAACCCGACGTGCCGGTTTTTAAACAATTTTCCTTTTCACCTTACTTCGCATTGTTTTTCGGTATAGATCTTTCTCTTTTATGATGTTTACCAAAAAATGTACGTCAATGTACAGGGTCAACAGCACATCATGCTATCCAAAACTGTCAAATTTCTTCAATCGATTTTCAATTTTGTCTCGAAACATTAGAGTTTACTATCCATTGGGGAAATTTGACAGTTTGTGGTAACCTGATGTGCTTTTGACTGTACAATAATTGGTAAATTAAAAACCTGAGAATCAAACTTCATCTTGCTTTATCAGCAAAATTTGTGTAAGATAGTTGTCATTAATCTAATTAAATGTATACACGGTAGCACATCAGGTTCTACATGTTGATCTAGACGTTTCACTCTTATGTTGTTCGAAATAGCGTCAGCTTTCCTAGTGCAAATGGGTAACCTGACATGTTGCTGCTGTCTGTACACTCAATATAGCTTCTTTGAACGTAATGCCGTCCTTTTTTACGTCAATTAGATGGAATGTGACAGTATGATATTTGAAGTAGCATTTAGATTAATGTACGTTACAGCAATTAAATTAGGCTTTTAGATTATCATCCGTTGCTAGCGTAAGTATAGTTACTTTACACTTCAATAGCTAGCAACAGTTAGGTATTTTGTTTTTTATCCATGTAGAAAAACATAAGCTTGGTAAACATGACATGTATTTGAGGGTATGCGGATTTTTCAAAAATGTAAGTAAAAAAGCTCACTCGCGTTGAAACCGGCGAAATCCGTCAATATTGCATTGGAGCGCTCCCTAGCAAACTGCTCCTGCCGTAATTTCAATGTTGATTTATCTTCTACAGTGTATCTAACATCTGTCTACCTGTGTTTGGGCTCTTATGCATTTGTGTGTCTAGTCTACGTCGGGTACTTTTATTACAATGTAGATTGCTAGCGCTACAGACCGCATATTTGCTTACTATCCTTCGTAAAATTCATGGATTTTGAAGTTTGGAAATGAAAACGGAATTTCAATTAAAAATGCTTCAAAATAAGTTAAGCGCTATTTTTATTTTGTTTAATGAAGTGCTATACTAAATAGGCATACGAAGTGACTTTGAATTAGCCAGCAAAACTTTTGGGGGTGTTTCTACTCTAAAACTGAACAATTTTCTCCAGGAATCCTGTATTTTACCATTTTGGTTCATAATTAAAGTATTAATTTACATTTTCCATTTCTTTTTCTTGTTTCAAATATAATAAATTCACAAATCTTGGCTCCTTTTCAACTTTTATCGAATATTTTTATAACTCGTTTCTTATTCATTAATGCATTCGAACAAAAGAATTTTCTGTTTCTGGATCATTACATTTTCACGATACTGCACTTGGCAGGAGAATATTCCTGACCCAAATATTGCTGTTTTATGAAAACGTGGACTCGGTCCCCATTATTTTCTTTTCTGTTATTTTGTTTTTAAATTCCACATGCTTCAAAAACTTGGTTTTATTTTACTGAATCAAATCATTTTTTCTAACACAGTTTTGTGTTTAAAAAAAAACAAAAAAAAAAGAAATTCCAAGATTTAATTCTAAAATTGAAATAGTCGCAACCCTAGTAATCAGTTGCACGGTTTGACATCTTTCAAAATGAAAGTTTCATATAATTGATATGACATACTTGTCATATTTGTAATAGAGCTGCGCAATAAGCTAAATTTTAATAAATTATGAATTATCTTTTTTTTGGGTTTTTTTGAAACATCTTTTATAGGTTGACTTTAGTTAGCGAAACTTGGAGGTTTCTCCCCATGACACTGCACAACTTTCTCAAGAAACCTACATGAAATTCTCAAAAAAAAAATCGAGTTCCGATACATAGGCACAAGTTGTACGGATTGACATTTTTTTAGATTGTTTTTCATATATTGACCCATGTTACTGAGGGAAAGTTGTTCAATTTTGTGAGCTGATCCATATCGTTAATTTTCACTTACTAATTTGATAATTCGCATAAAAAATCAAGAAATAAGTCTGAGAAAATCAAAATCGCAAGTTAACCATGTAGTTCGTTTTACTGTAGCTCCTACAATTTTTATGTCACGTTATAAATTTTTCCAATCGTGATGGCGGCAGTCAGTTCCACTTTACTTTGTGGTCGCCACAAATCAAGTTTGCAACGCTCGGCCCCACGCCATCTTGAATTTTATTCGCGTTCTTATTTGATGGCTGCACAATTTTAAAACTCGTTTTATGACATTTTCTGCAATTAAGAAGTTTGACAAAGACTCCCGTCAATGATAAAAAGGATTCAAAGTAAATCCTGTACACCAATTAGTTAATAAAAGTAAAATAATAAATTAATAAAAATATTCCATGCCGCAAATAATTTGTAGCACCCCCCTAAATGGGTATATTTTTAACACCCGACAAAAAAGGTGTTATAATTATAAGTTTGACATGTGTATCGGTGTGTCTGTCTGTGGCATCGTAGCTCCTAAACGTATGGACCGATTTTGATGCGTTTTTTTTTTGTTTGAAAGTCTTAGATCAATGATCTAAGTTGAAAGCTGACATAATTGAGATGGTAATTTTGATCGAAATCAGTTTAGTTGTTTAAAAACGAATGCCGTAAATAGTTTATGATTTTTGAGTTATTTAGTAATTATTAAGTAGGTTATAATCCAAATAATTTTCCACGTTAAAAACGTATGAGTCACCGACTTCAATCCCAACAACAGTTCGCACAAACTAGATAACTACAATGGTATATTATGCAGACTATAATGCCTATTAGCGGATAACTACAAACGAAAATGTCACTTATTTATTTAGATGATGTTCTGGTTTGTAGTATTTTTTGTTTTGGTTGATTTTTTTAACAGCGCTGAATCATTTTCGATAAAATTTATATGAGACCACCTCTGGAGTATACTCTTTCGAACAAAAAAATAAATTATTTTAGAAATCGGTCCATACTTAATTGGTGGAGAAATCGGTGAACATACATAAAAAAATGCATACCGTCGAACATAGAACCTCCTCCTTTTTTGAAGTCAGTCAAAACAGACTCTACCCGGGAAATGTTTTATTTAACTTCGTCGTTCAATTCTGCTGAAAACACAGCCTAAATACTAAGTACACGTTGCAAAGCAAATGTGACGTGACACTCGAATCAGGATTGTTCTTTAAGTTTGTTCGTTAAACGGGCCCGGGCTGAATTAGCTCTCGTTTATTTAATACTTGTGACAATCAGAAGGGAGCGTCTAGGGTGAAATAACAATCTGTGACGTCATCTTATTACGTGCCTTCTTACTTTTGCGTAAGTTGAAAGAGGGAGTACACTGTTCCCTGTTTGTTTGAAATTGAAAAGGATTTGTTGTAATACTTTTACTAACTCTAAAGATTCTTGACAGACGATATTTTGTTGTATCAAACTTTTCAGATCGGTAACAAGACTGATAGGTTAATTATTCTGGAACTAAAAGGATATTAATTCAATATTTTATACTTATATACACAGAGCTTCAAATTTCTTGTCATTTTTTGGCAATCATGGATTATCCGAATGAACACAAATGAATGTTCATTGTTTTTTCGTTTTAATTTTCACGTGTATTACTTACTTACTTTATCATCACCAATAATTTATATTTAAAAGTATTTATTTATGCTTTGTAATAATGTTGGAAAAATGAAACATAACAAGAAAATTTTTGCACTGTATCTATTTAGGTTTTTCTTGATTAAAAAAATTTACTAATGTTATGATTTAAAAAACGAATAGGTTTTCCAATGTCTAAATACAATAAAAGTGTTTTTTTGGTGCTTTTTAAAAAAAAACTTTATTTTGATAAAAACATGAAAAAGATCGTTAGCAGTTTACATGCACCAGTCCAGATTAATTCATACGAACAATGCGTGAGCTCAGACTTGGAGATTGTGTTATCACTCTAACGATCCTTTGCTTGCTTAAATAACAAATTCGGCTTCCTCGCACAATCTTCTTTTTCTCAGAAAATAATCATTTTCAAGCATTAAGTCGGATTCGGGTACTTAGAATCAAATAATAATAAGTTAAATTGTTTTCAACAATGGGGTTCCAATAAGAAGTCAAAACACAAGTAGTATCTACATATAGCTAATATACTATCTCACTAGTTAGTCGTGAGTGCTGTTCCTTGCTCGGGAGATATCTTTATTGGCATATTTATGACGATGTAATGCAGACCTGATACCTCGGAGACAGTTAAAAATTTCCCAGCAGAGTTATGGCTCAGATTTTCCTGTTGAAGGATACCTTGATACCTTGGCATGGATATTGTATACTTAGATTACCCATAAACCATCATAATTAACATGTTGATTTCGGCATCAATGTCTGCTCTATGTGGGATGAATTTAAATTAGTTAGCAAAACTTAAGAGAGTGTGGCTCCTAAATAAAAATTAAACAATTTTCCCCAAGGAAACTACATGAAATTGTTAAAAATAATCGGTTTCAGCTGATCGCTAGAGAGTTATATGTATTTTTATTTATTTATTTTTTAATTTAGTACTAGCCACCACCCGCTGTGCTTTGCTTTTTTACCTCTCGGAAAATATCCTAACCTGAAGGTTGCGTGGAAGAGATTGCTACCTAAGCAATAAGGCCGCCTTTTGTACATTATACTTCCTTGACTATTCATGTTAATTTACTTTATCTGTCCCTGGTGTGCAATAAAGAATATTTCATTCATATTTCATTAATTATACGACGTATGATCCTTGCGGAAAGTTGTTCAGTTTAGGGGATCATTCACATCCTCATTTTTTGTTACCTCATTTAAAATCACCCAATTATGTACTGTATCATGTTTACCTCAGATTTTTTTTTACTTTAACCTAAAATACAACCTAAAAAAAACTGATTTTTTGAGTTGTAGCTCCACAATTTGTTTTTTGCATCACATTTTAGTAATATTAATTTTCTCTTAATTGTGGCTTGGTATGTACCTAAGAAAAAAAATAAGTTTAAAATTATGATCATATATAATAATTTATAATCTTGTGTGTGTGAGTGTTAAATAAAGGAATTCAAAGAGTATTTTTTTTTTATAACATAGAAAACAATAAGCTGGAATGGTTATTACAAGTTGCCGTCAACATTTTTCTAGTGTTATTTTTCTTATCCAACCCCAAGCTCTCATCTTCAATATCCAGGCTAAAAGCGGCAGAGTAGCTGGTGGATGTAGTCTGAACAGTATTCTTGCTTTCAGGCCCAAGAGCGCTTTCATACAGGCTTTGTTTAGCGATGTGGCGTGCAATCAAAGTTTACTCAAAGGGATTTTGCATTACACCGGCCTGGGTTTCAAAGGCTGCCTTTGATTTGCATTTTAGAGCTGAAGAGATGCATGTTTTGTACGCGGCCTTAAAAGAATGATTTTTCTTATGTAGAAATGCAGATGTTTAAAAATCATTGATTTGAATAATACATTATCTTTTAATTTTCTTTTGTGTACTAAAATGAACAAATAGAGTTATTAACCGATGGAGGTATGTAACAGGAAGCTATTTATTCATCAATTTCGTAATTTTCTAATTAAACACTGATAATTTAAAATCGTAACTTTATTTTTCTCGCGAAAATTTTCAGTTTTTTTCATGTTTTTTAACTTTTTCTGATTACAGTTTTTATTATTTAATCGAATACACTCCATTTTGCAATAAAAAACAATCATAACAATGTAAAACACAAAAACCAGCAATGTACATCGCACTCCGATAGCAGCGCGGCGCGAAGTGATCGCGCGCGGGGCGTAATTTCACGATACGTTGCGTAGCGCCAAAGTAGGTAAATAATGAAAACTCCTTATCGTGACGTTTGCGGGACAAAATAATTACTTATAGCTGATGATAGGGTAAATTCCACCATTAAGGTATTTGCTAAGCTGTCCTTTACACCCTGTATATTTTTTAATTTAAAGTACAAAGTTTTTAAAATCTCGTTGCAATACTTGAAGATCTAAAGACAGTTTTTCTTTTATTTGTTTTAAAGGCAATACTCAAACTTTATTAACACCGATGTTCAGCAACCTACCCTAAACCGAAACAGTCACCCAATAGTTCGATCTCGTGGAGCCAATACGAAAAACGGAGAAGTCACCAAATACCGATAAGGGTACGTCCACACAATCGTGTTCCGATTTGTCGCGGGGTTAAGTGAATGTCGTGGCGTGGACGGTGAGCTTCCGGCCGGAACCGACGGTGCGGTGCCGGCCGAGGCAGGAACGACTGGCCGGAACCCGCCTGATGTTAGCGCACCAGCGGGAAATGTTACAGCTGTACTGCTGGTAGATGTGTTTTAGAAGCTAGTGTCAAGAAGGTGTTTAAACGCAATACTTGCTATTTAAAACCCAACTATAAATATGGGGCGACTTTAAATTAGTTAGCGAAACTTTAGGGGATGATTCTGGCCATGAAACTGAACAACTTTCAATAAAGATCCAAGAAAAAAAATTGACATCCCATTCAAAGGCGAATCAGCTCATCGCACAAGTCGTATGGAGAAGCGAAAACATTTTTTTATATATGTCGACTTATGTGCCTTGGGTAAAGTATTTTAGATTCGTGGCCTGATTCACATCATTAATTTTCGCTTATTTTCGAAGCGGTGATAGCCCAGTTGGTAATGAGCCAGACTCATAACTGGGTACCAACTGGGTAATGAGTCTGGCTCATTACCAACTGGGCTATCACCGCTTCGAAAATAAGCGAAAATTAATGATGTGAATCAGGCCACGAATCTAAAATACTTTACCCAAGGCACACAAGTCGACATATATAAAAAAATGTTTTCGCTTCTCCATACGACTTGTGTAATCCGAAGGTCGCGGGTTCAAGCCTGTACCACTAAATTCGTCTTTTCGGATTTATGTACGGATTTCTAATTATCACTTGCTCAACGGTGAAGGAAAACATCGTGATGAAACCCGCCCGTCCAAGAAAATTCATTTTCGAAAGACGAGCGGTCCACCAAACCGCATTGGGCCAGCGTGGTGGACTATGGCCTAAACCCCCTTCGTGTTTCGAAGAGAGGCCCGTGCCGCTTGGTTGGGACGTATATGGGCTGGTAAGAAGAATATAGGTTCAATATAGGTTCTGCGTTAAAAGTTCTCGATTACCTACATAAGATTTTTATTTTTTTATGAGGAGCGTCTCGGTTTGGACTAGCGTCTCAGTTGTTTTTCATGCTGTCTCGATGTCGACCACCCGCGTCATACTTGTGCGAAAGGGACAATTGCAGTTTTCCGGCGAAATGCCAAGTTTTATTTTCAAAATTATGAGTTTAGGCGTCAATGAATTCCTACCCTAAAAACTTAATAAAATCGTACGTTTTAGTCTCTATCGATTTGTAAGCGTATGAACGAGATTCGTACGTTTTTTTTTCCAAAATTGTTCTTAGTTTTTCAACAGTCACCTCTTAAATGTTGATAATTTTTTTGGCGAAAAATGCTGAATTTTAGTCTCAAATATCTTTTTGTCTACTAAAAATATCAAAAAAATCAAAACGTACGGACCTAGTTTTTGGTGTTCCTGACACTATACCAAAATTTCACAGGGATCCGTTGAACTTTAGGGGAAGGAATCCATTGACGCCGTTTGTATGGGGAAAAAACAGTGAGACGATCCTCTTAAGGGTTTCCTGGATTCACAAATCGATTGTGGCAGTTAAAATCTTCTAATCATGCACTGACCAACATAATTATGTATAATTATAAAATAAATAATAACGTTTATTTCAGGTAAAGGTAAACAGAACAGTCATTCGTACTTAGAAAACTTAATAAAGTGCTTACTTAAAAATAAATTTTACATATTGTGTTGCTTCACGAAACGGACTATATATGCTTCACGGCCGACATATATATGTTCATATTCTGTGTTAGTAAATCTTTATGCATATACTTTATAAAAGTACCTATTTACTTCTGTAAACGTAATAAAGCAATTTAACCTCTTAATATGTATTTAAAGGCTTTTGTTATGTGTATCGGTATTTTCCGTCCTTCAGAAATACGTGATGTTATGCAAAATGACAGTTAATTAATATCCCGTTTGTCATTTCCGAAAGCGATGTCATTTCTCGGAAACACGACAGGGGACAGTCCAATACATGAATACCTACTTGAAAATCTATGATAACATTTACATGTACAAGGTGGACTTTTAATCACTACTAGCCAAATTTTTCTGTGTTAGTATCATAGATAGAAAAACAATAAGGAGAGTTTTTTTAAAACTTTCAAGATTTTGATACCCCTTTTTGACGTCTAGGGGATGAGTTTTGAGAAACGTAGAAATATAGGTCTCACAGATTGTGCTATAGAGTATTATTACCAAGTTTCAAGTCGATTGGACAATGTTCATATTTTTTCCATACAAATACAGGGCTTTAGGTATCTCTCTTTCAACCTCTCGGGTGGTTAATCAGTCCATGAAACTGAAAAACTTCCCCAAGGAACATAGGTCGAAATACGAAAAAAAAATTTTGAGTTCCCATACAAACTTCATCAGCATCAGCATTTTGTATGGGAGATCAAAATTTTTTTTTCGTATTTTGACCCATGTTCCTTGGGGAAGTTTTTCAGTTTCATGGACTGATTAACCACCCGATAGGTTGAAAGAGAGATACCTGTAAAGCCCTGTATCTACTAGCTTTAAATTTTTGAATGAAACTATCTTAGAGTATACTATGAAAAACAAAAACACGGGTCTGTTAAATTTTTATAAACTTTACGTAGAAAAAATTTTGCTAGTAATTAAAAAATCACCTCATTTGTAACTCCTATACTCATAATGTAGCCTATGATTAATTTGATGCTTAAGAGCTGTATCAAATCGAGTAAAACGAAAATTCATCACCTCAAAAGATTTTTTTAATGGCGTGGTGCGACTTGTGCATTAAATACAAACAGAATCACAAATATAAAGAACGTAAAGACAAAATATCTCGTGGCTAAATAATATCAATACTGCATTAAAAAAAAAAAAAACAAACGCAGCTTCATCGAAAAAGCTATTTTAGAGAGAAGCTTTCAAAAGCTAGTTAGTTCTACCCTTTCTCATTTGAGTTGTAAATACTCTGGTAAACTTTTTTAGCCAGTTTCAGTCCCAAAAGCCCAGTTTCGAAGTTGAAATTAATTTTTAATCCGTTATCTTACTTGGCGGATTCACATGATAAATTAATTTAGACAGCGCTATTAAAAAGCAGCGTTTTTTAAATAAAAAAAAGGAGGAAAATAAAAGGATTTTCTCTTCTTCTGTGAAATAATAAAATATAATAAAAAACAAAGTGTGCAATTTGTATTTTTAAATAGTTATTAGAAAAAAATGTCTTACGGGCGTAATTGTTGATGTTCTCACAGTCCGTTTCCTTGTTGTGACAGTTGACAGTAATTGACAGACATACAGTTGATATGGGTATGATTAGATACTTGCATTTGTGAGTCATATGCTACAATTTCACATTTCTTATTGCATTCGTTTTTCTTGTAAGCTAATCTCCGAATTTTTTTGAAATACCATTTTTTTCTTAATGCGTGGTGATTTAACATCTGTCCAAAGACAAAAACACTTTATAAATTTAGATTTAAGTTTTATTAAAATTGACATTTTTAAGAGGCTTCCTCATTAAGGTCCTTTGGTGGAGGCCATTTAGGTAGCGATTTGAAAACTTTGACAGCAGGGTTGGTCAACTTCGCTACCCACTTGGCTATGCCTACATCAGGGTAAGAAGATCATTTGGGTCCTGGCAGTTCGCGATGAAAAACTTTTGTGTCGCCAAAGAATTTATTAGTTGTAACTCAATTACAATTACATTATTTTATTTATGAACTAGCTTTCCGGCCGGAACTTCGTTTCCTTGAGAATTTGGGAAAACTATTAAACCTAATTATGTAATATTTAAGGTGTCAGCTACCTCCATACCAAATTTTATCGAAATTGGTTTAGCCGTTTGAGCGCAAAGAAGTAACAAACAAACAAACACGCAAACAGGTGTACACACACACTTACAAAATTCTTTATAATATTAATGTGATTTTTGTTAATTTATTGAAAATACAAAATGGGCTTTGTCGAATACTTAGGTGATAGGTAGTGTAAGAAAGATGTGTTCAAAATTCACTAATTGCATTTGGTGATTCGTTATCTATACTAATATTACAAAGAGGAAAGATTTGATTGTTTGTTTGTTTGCATTGGATAGGCTCTGAAACTACTGGACCGATTTGAAAAATTCTTTCACCATTAGAAAGCTACATTATCTCCGATGGACGTAGGCTACATAATTTTTCCGAATTCCCACGGGAACGAAGTCCCGGGTGGAATCGTAGTATGTATATAAATAGCATGCAATTCCTCGCAATCAGTCACGAAATCGCCAAGAAAATGCACCAAACAGTGGTCCTAATGACGTGTTCAGAAGCACGCGACATAAGACACTCAACACGTCAAAAGCTCTCGTGCACAATCATATTATTATACGGCGTAATTTGAAAACTAAGTAAGTACTTAACTTGTAGTATGCTTGAAACTTTGCCGTCTGCGGCACGACAAATTTTTGGCATATTGACCATTTGACCATTATTATAACGCTAATGACATTAATAATTACTAATTTATGCTTAATAAGTACTATGTGAGTACAGTGCCTCTGTTTTATTTTTTAATGTCTCTCGGTAAACAGTGTCTGTCACGTTCTTGTCTTTTGAAAACCAGTTTACTTTTTCGAAATATTAAATTTGCCGAACCACGATAAGAAAATAGAAGCACTGCAGCTCGAGTACGATGGTGATAACGCGCGTAGTGCGCTGCGGCCCTATATCAAAATGTCAACATTGACAACACCATAGGGCGAGCAAGCCTTTGCGCGGGGCCCTCGCGCAATCATAGTGAAGTTTCACGTCAGCCGAGTGGCGCGTCGCGCGAGTTTGTCGCCATCGTGTTCGAGCTGCTGTACTTGATTTTTTATTGTGTACTAGCATTCCGCCCAGGACTTGGAAAAATTATGTAGCCTAAGTCCATTAGGTATAATGTAGCTTTCTAATGGTAAAAGAATTTTTCAAATCGGTCCAGTAGTTTCGGAGTCTATTCAATGCAAACAAACAACCAATCAAATCTTTCCTCTTTATAATATTAGTATAGATGTATCTTTTACTAATTTATTTGGATTGTTTTATTTATCTAAAGCGTGAATTCTATTTTCGTTTTTTTTCTTAATCTTCAAAAAGTGTTTTTATGCTCGTTCAACATTAAAATTAATTTGATCAAATTCGACTTTTGGCCTAGAATGTCACTCAAGAAAATATGTATATGCCAGAGTTTGAGCACAGTGACTTTATCATAATTTGATTGTACTGTCAGCACCACAGTTTCAAACTTACTTAAAAACTATCCATGCCAAATAAATATCATAAGGTTAAATATCGTCAGGTTAAATCCAGTGTTGGGCAATGAAAATAAGCATAACATTAAATCATGATTTAATATCAATGAAATACTAACATGAGGACCTATTATCACTAAATAATTTACTGTTCTTCACTTAGTAACAAGAACACTAACATTTGACTAGATTTACGCCCTTGTGTTTGACAAGTAATTAAGAGAAGGCGTGCCTTTTGCAAACGCAGACGCATTCTGTTAACATACTACAAATAATATAAAAGTAATTCAACAGTGATGACTCTACCGATAAAATACTCTCGTTTTCTACTTTGCGAGATAAATAGCAGGTATATTTATTACAAATATGATGTAGAAAAATTTTCATTACTGACATACTCGTACACCAAAAAAAATATATAACTTTTTACAAATGTAGGATATAAATTGGTTATAGTATGTTTCTGTGACATTCGTAGAATTTCATTGTATTCTACGCTGAACTGGTAGTCTTATTATGTGCCAGCTCTTCCCAAGCATATTGTAGAATATTGTTTAAGATTTTTGCGGTTATTTTTCATTTGTTTTGCAACAGTGCCGAATATACTATTATACTCATTTAAAAGAAAAGTTGTGTAAGAAACCATTATAATTTTGTTCAAAAGATGTTGTAGAATACAATAAGCGGAAGCGACAGTTTTTCTGCATTGAAGGGACAAGGCCTAAAATCTATCAATAACCCTCTTAATATTTTTCCAGTAAATCTGAAATCACGTGACAATCTGCCCGCCCCATTAGTGATCTTCCATGTATAATTGTATGAAAAAAATAGCTTCAGTTACGAGGCGGTAGACGGTAGACACTGGATGTTAACGAAACAAAGACCGCTAACCGCCGACCAACAAATTTTGTCTACCTACTACCTATGCAGTTAAAACCCATACTGTTTGCTTTTATCATGTAATGCAGGTAGGCGTAAGCTCCTTTTAATTAAAGCTATACAAGCCATGATCACGACTTTGATATTTTGTTTTAAGACTTTGCTCAAACAACATGCATGAAGGGTATTCTATGCAGAGATATATGTATACATGTGAATATACTTTTAAGTTATATACCAACAATTCTGCCTACTGAGTACAAAAATAATGAACCGCTTCGTTGTAAAAATAATAAAAATCAAATTCTCGCGCAGTGATTGATTTCTCTTTGACTGATATTTCGTTTACTTAGCACTACCTACCCCGTTAGGGATCACAGGTGAGAGTATGTATGTATCTTTCGTTCCTGATGATGATAATTTTCCAAAAAGTTTCTACTATAGCGACCACTTGACCCCTATCAACCTATCATGTAGAAAGAGATCAAATTCATTTTTGCAAGTCATCGAATCAAATCAAGTATTATTGCACATTTAATAACACAACATGTTGTAGCACCCCCGACATCGAAATTGGTCTATTAGTTTAGGAGAACCGATGCCACATTCAGACACGCAGATACCACGTCAAACTTATGACACCCCTCTTCTTTTGTCGGGGGTTAAAAAAATATTAGGACTTCAAAAATGCAGGTCAATCAAAGACACACCAAAACCACAAAATAACTAAAAGGTAAAAATATTTTCTTGGGTAAGTTTGAAGAACAGTAATATATGACTGACTCCTTCCATTCTGTTCATACGTGGAATGTTAACAATGTATCGTCGATGTCTCCGAGATCCAGTCGCAAATTGTTGGCATTCTCCCATAGATCTATTTTAAGGTCAATCTTGTACCCGAACAAATAACTTTGCCTTGAATGTGGGGTTCGTTATTGAAGTAAAATATGCGAGTCGGTATTCAGTCATAAGAAATGCTGTTCAGTGCCGTCAAATATTAGGTAAATTTTCACATTAAGTAGTTGGTGAAAATCAGCATACGAAACGGAACAATTTTTCACAAACGAAAATACTGTGTTTGTGCCGTGGCATGGAATATAATACGGTTATTTATTCGTGGGGATATATTTACATCCTAAAGTTTCGTTTACATAAAGAACAGTACATACACACTGTGTAAGATATGTATAATATTTTCCTGAGTAAGAAAAAATATATCCATTCTTCCAGGCTGATTTTCGACAATGGTGACCTTTTTTACCTAAATATTATACAAGGTGTAACGGACAGCTTAGCAAATACTTAAAATGGTGGAATCTACCCGTAAGTGTAATCGCCTACAAGTATTTTTTTCCCTGAAAGCCTCGGGATAAGCAGCTTTCGTTATTAACTGCGTATGAAGTCTTGGACCAATCACAGTCCCTTAAAATAATTTTATTACTACGAAAAATTTTTAGGGAAACGAAAATGTTCGATGCGAATGGGACTTGAACCCATGATCCCAGGATTAGATCTCCTGGTGCCAACTGAGCTATCGTGCTTTCAAGACAAGCGGCGAAATTTCTAAGCACATTACGTCATGCGTTTCTTTCCCAAAAAAAATATTTGTGAATATCCCTCACGCGGGTAAGCGTTTTAAAAAACAATTTATTACTACGCTCTACAATTTTAGTATTTTTAGGGTTCCGTACCTCGAAAGGAAAAAACGGAACCCTTATAGGATCACTTTGTTATCCATCCGTCCGTCCGTCTATCTGTCTATCAAGACCCTTTTTCTCAGGAACGCGTTGAGGTATCAAGCTGGAATTTATATCAAATACTCAAATCTACTGTCCCTTAAATTTTCGACACTCACAAGGGAATCAAAACCTACGGGTTACTTCCCGTGAACTCAGAATCTTGAAATTTGGTACGAAGCAACGTCTTATAGCACAGATAAAGGAAAAATTGCGAAAACCGTAATTTTTTAGTTACATCATATAATAAAAATATTTTTAATAATTTTTAAACCTACAGGTTTGTACGGAATCCTCGGTACGCGAGTCCGACTCGCACTTAGCCGGTTTTATTTATTTATTTCGCAACAAAAATAAGTAGCAATAACAACAATGTTCACATATTTTACAAAAGAGACATAAAACCACTGTACCAGCGCATACAATTGCTCTGTCGTGATTTTCGTTCAATAAAAACTTCTTTACGGCCTTTTATCGCCATTTTAATATCTCGTTGAACGCTAATAAATCTACGCAATGATCGCATTGATTCTTAATGTTGTTTGTAACCTTAAGGTTGTGAGTATAGACGCGCAGATGCAAAAGTTAGAATTAATTTATTTTATTATACAAGTATTGCGAGATAAAGTTAAAAATAAAAGTCGCTGTAGATGGCAGCCATAACAATTGAAATGACTGGAAAATGAGGGCCAAAATTACTTGGAAAAATTGGTAAAAATTAATCATGACTGAATTCAATCATGAAAATTTTTGGTAAGTACGTATTTTGTGGTAAATCAGTTAAACGGCTTGACCAATTAATCAAATAAAACTAAGATGTATCCCGATTACGTCGGCTTTCAAACCAAAAAAACCGCATCGAAATCGGTCCATTCGTTTAGGATCTACGATGCCACAGACAGACACACACGTATACAGATACAAATGTTAAACTTAGAAAAACCCTTTTTTATCGGGGGTTAAAAATAAATTAATTTGTTTGGCCCAAAGATGGCTTGGGAACAAAAAAAATGGAAACTCCATTTTCTTCTAATGTTTTCTCAATTTCGTCACCTGACCAGGTAAAATTGAGATCAATGTCATTCAACCGTCCTTGAGGTGCATTTGATTAGTGAAACAGCAGTCCTGTGAACCATATACTACTTTATCTTTTTTTATCTTTTACAGAAATTTGTCTTTTATAGAATGTAATTAATTCCGCTAACGCTACCAGTAAGCTCTCTGCCTTACGGCACTACAATGAAATCGGTAGTCAAGTTCACTGTGCTTACATGTTTTATAATGCATTGTTTTGCTTGATACAATCTCTTTAGAAAACATGTTAGTGCCGTATGTTGGTCTGAGGAGTGGCCGCTTATTGACTGATTACTTCCTCTTGTTCTTCCTGATTGTAGGCGTACAAAAATATTTAAAGAATGCATAAAAATAACATTACACTATTATCGATGAAAATAGCAAATTTCAGGGCAACAAAACAGCCGTGTTCTTGTACGGTAATTTTAAACATCACTAAAACATTGGTTTATGTATCTACGTAACCATTTTTGTAATTTGTTGTGTTAAGAGAAAAAAGATCGACGAAGCAAGTGGTACAACGCTACCAGTCCACGTGGTGTGGAACAGCACTTAACTAGCTCGTAGCTTGGACGTATGCGTTTTTGCACAGTAATTTTAAAATATCGTATTAAGCCTTAAAAAGGACGTACAACAAGTTTTTTTTTGTTTTTTTGTTTGTAAATTACATTCGTTGGCTAAGTTATATAATTTGTACTGTCCTACAGCATAAGAAAAATAAACGCATTTTCTTTCTTTATTTTTACCTCTCCTTCTAAAATATATTTGTAATTTAACCGTTGTTAATATCCCTAAGGCTAGTACAAAACTAAATTTACAATCTTCATAGCCCTGTGCTACACCTGTATTACTCAAAAAACTTCGTCGTATATTATTCAAGCTTTTAATACTATCAGTTGAATGCCTTTAATACCATTGACAATTAAGGAAAAAAAAACTCTTTTCTATGCTCAAAAACCTACACACAACAATCTTTTGTAACATCGAAATCACTAATCAACAATAACAGTAACAAGCCATGATCATCGGTGGCATAATGGTAATGGTAAGACGATTTTGATTGTTATTGAGGATACCCAATTCTAAAATTTTCAATGGTATTAGGTATTTTCGTTATACGTAGCCATTTTTAGTCTAACGGTTGAGTCCAATTTAGTTAGTTCTTAGCTGCACCAATACATTAGACTCACTTTTTCCAAGCTACTTTTCAAACTAATTGTGCTTCACCGATATTTAAAGTAAATGAATTATCGGAGGAAACAGTAATATTTAGGCATAATACAGGCATTTATTGTTGATCTGGTTTCCTATTTCAGAGAATAATGATCCATCCTAAAACAAACCACGAATTATTTCGTAAATGGCATTATAGGCCTTACAAACTTCAAGGGACCCTTCCCTTTTTTTAAATTCAATAGCTAGCATAGTTTGAACTGTAATAAAATGTAATGATCATTTTATAGTTATATATACGTCCAACTTATTACCCCTTTATAAGGACTTTTAATTCTACTAATTAAAGGAATTCAAAGAATGCTGCAGAAACATGAACTACTAACTACAAAAATATCGATACTTATCGAATGTAAATGACATCTTAAAAATAGTTTTAGTATAAACACACAATTAAAAGTAATTTATTAAAACACAAGGATGGCAAAACTGTAACAATATAGTTTGTTTGAATATTTTCTAGTTCTTTCAATAAAATAAATAAAAATCGCGAAATTTACTGTCTAAGACAAATCAAAATTTAAAAAAATCGGAGACAGTTACTTTGTGCTCTGTTCCTCTTATAAATAGGTGTACCTAATTTAGGCATTAAGGACCAATCAGTACTTAGGTATTTTAAGGATATTTTATGACTGTGGTACGAGTATGTCAGCATTTTCCAAACTGCGGTAATATATATTACCTACGCCGTCAAGGAAAAAATATATAATAGATGCAAAAAGCGTTAGAAATGCATTTTTGTGCAGATTAGCTACACGCAAGCCACCAAGCCTATGCACTAATAGGCAGAAATAGCTGACGGGCTAGACGTTTTAATGGCCTGTGTTAACGTATGCTTTTTAATTTAAAATACATAATTCTACCTTTTCCTGACAGTTTTCATTTAACAATTATTGTTTTGACATTTCCATAGAAATGTGAACTCACTAACGTCTAATCGGCTCTTGTTAAACCAAACCATTAATAGTTAATAAATATCAATGTTTCATCTTTATTTCTTGTTTATTTTTTCGGACAAATAACTACGAGTAAATACTTTTTAATAAGTAGAAAAAACTGTTACCAACAAGTGAATAATTTCGTGGAACATTTGAAGCAAGAATAAGTTATATACAAAACATACTTATATTCATTGGATTTGAAGAGAGATTTCCTCATTTTCCTTGGTACTAATACGAAATTATAATTACAGACCTAAAGGTCTGAAGGAACATACATGTGAAAATAAATAAGAAATTCACAATTAACGCTAATTAATGTCAGTCAGCCCTAAGTAGATATTCATTTATGTTATTAGTATACCTGCGCATTTTTTGCTACTCATGTCATATACATATTTATTAAACGTAGTTGATAAGACAATAGGCTACCTTAAGAGGTATAAATTACAGCAAAAAAACTTGATCTATAAAAAATATGTCAAGTGAAATGAATTAACACGAACAGCTCGACATATATATTTTATTTGTATACAGTGTGTGTATAAATAATTTCCTTTTTACTTTTGGAACTATATATAGGTTTAATTTATTTCGATAAATACGTTTAACATCAGTGATGTTGGGAAGACACTCTTAAACCGCATGTGGTTTCAGTTTCAATCTGAATTTATACAAAAAAAACGAATCTACTTATAAAGTTAAGCACGTATTCTATAGGAAAGGGTATCTATTACTTACTACATTTTGTATATCCTCATTAATATTTAACTACGTATAATGTTCTTATATGTATTTTTTCAGCAATTTGATTGATTGTTTGTTTGTATGCACTGAAGAGGATTCGAAACTACTGGACCGATTTAAAAAAATTAAACGGTGAGAAATGTTGTGTCATATATGTATATTTTTAGTTTTAAAAAAGTGAAAGGCTTTTGTCACCTAAACCTGAAGTTTTTTAAACCCTATTTAAAGTTGTAAGAGTAAGTGGGCAGTTTAATCCAGCTGACAAACAAACAGACAATCACGTTCAAGCTCAAGGCCTGCAACCTTAACCCTGTGCCCACTGCACTATTACAATATCTAATTATTCTAGACCTCGCTTCAATTGCTACAGTCACTGGAAGTGTCTCTTTGTTAAGGGACAGAAATTTGCGTTGACAAAATATTTGATGAATTAAAATAAAACATTTGTTGGAGTGTATCAGTCTAAATAACTTTCCCTAAAAAGCTAGGGTCGAAATGTAAAAAAAAATCGTCGCTACATACACAACATATTTTCAAATCAGCAACTAACCTTATTTCTTTTAAGAACGTGCATATTCATTATTTATCAAAGTGTTTTTTAATTACTCATCATAAATGAAATTTCATTAAAATTATGTTAAGGTTTTTATTAAAATTACGTTAAGTAAAGTAAAAAATAATACAATTGAATACTTCAAGTTAAATATATACCAAATATAGTTGATGGCTGTGATATATGGCTGTATATGATTACAGTGCATCTATTTTTTTAATTTCTCTCGGCAAACAGTGTCTGTCTCGCTCTTGTCATTTGATAACACTAAAATTAAAAATTTTGAACAGCTGAATAGATTTTCATGGAACATAGTTAAGAACACTCGGGATAAAATTATCTATGACACAAAAAAAACTAAACGAAAATCGGTTCATCCGTTTGGGAGCTACGATACCATAGACAGATACACAAATACACAGACAGACACGTTTAACTTATAACACCCCTTTCTTTTTGCGTTGGGGGTTAAAATTAACTTACTTATTCGAAATACAAAATTTGCCAAACCACAATAAAAAAATAGAAGCACTACAGTCATTGGTAACCTAAAAAGTTTTTCACATCTAGTTAAAACTATTTTCGCGCTATAACAATAACAAGATTACAATTGGATTATTCAAATCTCGCACAGTGGGCAGAGATTTGTGCAAAGTTGACTAACTATCTAACTTGATCTAAATCGGCTTATCATTACATTCCATCGCCAATAAACTTGTCATGGTATGTTTGACAGCTCTTTATAATAACGATTAATTTTTTGTTACAATATAACTAGAACCGATGTTATTTATAACAAACTAACTCTCCGTTCGGGACTTCGTTCCCGTGGGAATTCGGGAAAATTATGTAGCCTATGTTACTCAGGGATAATGTAGCATCCTAATGGTGAAAGGATTTTTGAAATCGGTCCAGTAGTTTTTAAGTTTATTCGTAACATACAAAAATCTAACATACAAATCTTTCCTCTTTATAATATTAGTGTAGATATATTTTTTTGGGGATTTTATGCCTATTCCATTGATACTCTAAAATCACTTTTGTACAAATACATACATCATTCAGGTCATAAAAAAATGTTTTCGCCTCATATCATAACAAAAGTATCTAAAAACCTGTAAAACGAAAGTTGGTCCTTAAGGCATCATGAATACCTACTTTGAAAGGCTAATAAGTACTTAACTAGTCTTATATTTCAATTGATTTCCTAACTTAATGACTACATAATAAGGTGAAGAACAAATACTAAAACTAATATAAATTGATTCGCAGATTTTTTAAATATTTTAATAGCGAAACATTTAGGATAATTATTATTATTAAATGCATTCACCTAAATGTTTTGCAGATAGCTTTAATTAAACTCACGAGACAGTTGAACAGGTATCTAGTTTTAATTAAAGGTAAAATTCAAACTATTTTCAGTAATTCCTCTAATAAGCACATTAATAAAAAAAATGAATTTAGGTACGTGCAAAACAATATTCGTAAAATGAATATCAAAAAGTTTTTTTGTTATTATTTTATATTCTCTTTAAAAACAAATTTCATACATTATGAAACATCATAGTTATTACAAATATGTTTCGAGTAAAAATGCTAGTAGTTTTAAAGAATAGGTTTAGTTAGGATGAACAAATATTATTCAAGTTTTTAAAACTAGGTTAGCTAATTGAATTCGTAAGATTATCATGAATCACAAGATAACCTACTAGCACTAAATTCACTCACTTTTCCGTCATTCCGGTAAAAACAGTTTTTGTCGGTTCTTCCAAGGTTCTTCCCATTGTAAAGACCGATCAACCTGATTTTTGAACACAGACAAAGTAATTAGTAATACCTACTGACATAGGTTACTTTCTTACGCAATCGAAGTTGCGAAAGAAATTCTAATTTTTATTTATTTTATTTTATTTAAAACAAAAAAAGATATATTTTCAAATAGGGAACAGTATTTTATCGCAAATATAAATTAAATTTTCATTCATTTGTTTCGTTATGAATTCACATTCCGTTTTGGCGATATCATTGCGGGGACCACGTGTTTTACGAATATCTGTCCACTGGGCCGTGAAAACAATGGGCTTTTCATTCAGTGGGTACCCATTTATAAAGATTTCAATATATGTATTTCCATGATTATTTTTTTATCGGGAATTTTTATTTTAAGATTCTGAGCATGTCTATTTTTGAGGTTTACATACCAGTATTTTATTGAAATGTAACATGGTGTGCTAAGAACCTTTTCTGTACGACTTTGTTTATTTGTAACGTGTTCCATACCTATTGTTTTTCCTAATCTTACTTGGCTACTTGGATCTTCTTGCAAATTTTAGATTTGTTTTATTTTTTTAAAGTATTTGCTAACCTTTATAGAATACATACGTATTCAAACAGACACAAGCGGATTTCGCAGCATTTTATTTAAATTAGTATTTACTTATTATATCGATTATGGATTTCTTTTAGCATAGCATTGCTAGATTACAATGTTTGGTTATTTCACAACGAATGTATTATATTGCTTATTTGACGCCCACGTTCCATAAAGTATTGCCTTCTATTGTGATTTGTAGAAGTAGAAGGTAGCCCTATTTTACTATTTTCAATCTTTTTTCATTAAAATTTGTTTTATCATTTCTGCCTAATATAAATCATCCTACTTCTAAATCTTATGAAATTTATGGCATTGCTTAGAAATCCAATATTTTAATTCTTAACGGATAATTTGGGTACATGCAATAGTTTTTTCTCTATCGCAACACTTTCATGGTCCACACTAAGATTTTCCCTTGCATCGTAGAGACACACACAAAGACAAAAGCAAACGTTACACCCGAAAATAATCCTGCATATTTCACTCACCCGACCGAGAATCGCATCCAGGCACCGGTGACTCAGAGGCAGCGTTACTAGCCACTGGATCCAGGAAATGACATTTATATAGAATATTAAGTAGATTTTTTTGCCGCTCAACACATCAAAGACAATGAATGAAGAAGTCTGGGTGTTGTCATCACATCGATTGTTACTCCTACATGGAGGAGTGGTTGTCATGACTGGTGAATATTTTTTTAAGCAAATTCTTCCAGCAAGGCATGGCATGGAGAAAAAGTGCTTCTGGTTTGATTTAGTTATAGTAATGTTGTTTTGTTTAGTATACGTATAAATTATACCCTACTTAGTATTTTTGAAAATAATTGGAAAAATTCAACAGTATCAGGAACAATAAATAATTATGCGTGGATATCCTTGAACTTTTTTCAGACATGCTTCAACATAGAGTTTAGGCTTAAAAACAAAAGTTAAATGTTTCTAATAGAAATAAGTTAAAAAAACGTTAAGCAAAAATATTACCAATAATACATTTTTTCTTTTGGTGATACAAAAGACGGCAAAATATTAATTATTAAAAAGATGGCAAAATATAATTTCTAGGAATATCCTAAAAAATAAATAAATTTAAAGAGGTATCGGTAATCTAAAATGCGCACACAGTTTCTTGGTGGGCTGTTTATTAAAAAGCTGTTTAATGAACAAGTATCGACAATGACCGATGTTGTCGGTGGTGCTATGTTTAATTAATTCCAACTTATCGCTTACAAGAAATGTACAATCACGTACAGGAGTTATTTTTTATTTGACACATTCAAATGTTACTTTTTGTTATTTTATTTTTATTTTAAAGAGGGTTTTGTTAACACATACTTAAAATAATGCTGCAAATTTTACAATACTAGCTGATCAGTGTTATTTTGATGTAAAGTTAATATTTATGTAAGTTACATTAAAAAAAACAGTCAAATTTTTCCGTGACAAAAGCAATAAACATCATATGTCAACTTTTATGTTTTTTTGCGTTATTGGTAGTATAATATTATGTCAATGGACAAATTCCATTATCTTAAGGTCCAATTTCACCATACTCTATTAGTTAGTTAATCCACGATCAGACAAAACGTCAAACAAAAATTATGAAAATGACATTGTCAAATCTCGGGTTAGCTGCTAATCGTCTGTTAAATAACTAACAGAGTATGGTGAAATGGGGTCTTAATATAAACTACTGATAAAACAAATTTATTTTGAAGCTTTAACTTTTTCAAATATTACAGTATTGTATGACTCTAACCTT
The DNA here is from genome assembly GCA_949987775.1 of Aproaerema taeniolella. Classification (NCBI taxonomy): domain Eukaryota; kingdom Metazoa; phylum Arthropoda; class Insecta; order Lepidoptera; family Gelechiidae; genus Aproaerema; species Aproaerema taeniolella. The sequence goes on along the minus strand of OX465243.1, from coordinate 9,485,132 downwards.
GAAAAAACATTCCTTATACAATTTTATTCAGATTAACACTTACAAAAGTACAAATTGTACAAAACTATTACATAACCCTTTAGGCAAGTTATCGTAATTCTAGAAAAGAACCACTTACGAGGTATTAATGAAATTATAGTTTTACGCTAAACACTGGTAAAGTAACCACAAAAATAATGTGTTGTGTAATAAAATCGGCCAAGGAGTCACTTTGGTAGGCTTAACATGGCGACTGGCGTACGAATAACTATAGGTTTAGTGATAAAGCTAGGCATACAAAAATAATATGTCGGTAGTAAATTCGGCTGGCATGATAATTAAGTAACGGGCACCTATCAAGGTTGTGCGGGTTTTGTAGCCCCCTAATAGCGGTGTCGCAACGCCAGTTGTTCCAGTTTCTAAAGGTGCCTAAAGTCCAAGTACAAATTGTTAAAGGCCTGACCAGATGGTGCATTTCTTGTCTACTTCTCAACAAATGGTCGTAAATCAAACGTCAGTAATTAATGTATTGGGTGTCTTTAAATTAGTTAGCGAAAATTAAGGATGTGCATCAGACCATGAAATCAAACAACTTTTCCCTAATGAAAAGGTTGACATATGTTTGACAAAAAAATCGCCTCTCCATATAACTTGTGCGATTAGCTGACTTGCCTTTACATAGGAATAAAAAACTTTTTTTTGAGTTTTCTTAAGGGAAAGTTGTTCAGTTTCACGGGGAGAGTCACCCCCTAAAACTTCGCCAACTAATTTAATGTGTCCGTAACATTTTGCTACAAAATTCTGGAATTGAAAAAAAAACCCAGTTACTCGAAAAACTTATTTAAAGTAGGATTTAAGAGGTACATAAGTTCATCACATCATTACATTATATGGTGATCAAACAACTTGGTCCAATTTAGAATTTATGTAAGCAATTTCGTAGAAAATAATTTTCTTATTTGAATAATAAAACCACTTTTTTATTCACATAATGTTATGTTAAGTAAAATATTCTATAACGCAATGACTTCAACTTGGACTCTACATACAAAGTTCAAGTGCTAACTTGTAGTAAGATATTGCAAGCTGTTCAGTATTCACGGTAGGGCCCAATAAGTCTCGTGTGTGCTAAGCGCTACATGACTTTTCAAACACCAATAGTGGTACGTGTTCGCGGGAATTTCTTGCGGAATGCGCTGCACAAAATCAAATTCAGAATGCGTCCATTGCCAAGGACGAGATGCTCGTTTGTTTTTTTTAGTTTTTCTTAGTTTTTTTTGTGAATTATTCTTGATAACTTATGAACGATAGAGAAAGAGAGAGAGACTTTTAATCACTTAGCATTTCAGCTAGCACCTTAGAAATTTAATGGTGTATTCTTCATTCGGCACTTTCCTGACTCGGCTAACATAAAATATTTAACAAATATTTTTTGCTCGGCACACTTCATTCGTCGGAAATATTATTTCCTTTGCATCCACTGAGGTAAAGTTGTTTAATGGTGTAGTACTTGTTATAATATCTTTGAACCGAGGAGCTAATTACATTGACGCCACTGCCAGGCTGACCTCAGGGAGGTATGACTTAGTCTCGATTCCCTCAACCTTAACAAGAAACTTAGTATGAGGGACAGCTAGTAGCAAAAAAGGAGGTTTATCTACGCAATAAACTGTGTATCAAAGAAACCTGTACAGGTTGATGCAATTTCTACTTCTATTTAGAGAGCTATTGATGTCTAAAATGTCAACGTTCATAATAAATTAAATGTCATAAATCTGTCTCCTAGACGTCTCCCTGAATGTACGCACATTTCACATCCGTAGAATTTGAATACTTTATGGACTTGGTAACAAACTTACAAATCAATTCTCTGTTACTAGTAAACTTGTCACTTCAAAAGAGAATGATACCAGAAACCGGTAGATTGTCAGCTGTGAATCACTTGCCTGCCATTCAACGTTCAAAATTTAAATTTGAAATAGGAACTAGAATCGCACGTGTTAGGAGCACGCGCTACTAAAATCTTGCGCAATTAAAGACAGGTGCCTGAGGGAACGAATGAAGTCGACGCCTGTTTTACTGTTTTACTTCTACTGTATAATAAAACTGATCGTGTCAGATTAGCACTAATTTCTGCTGTAAAAGTTAACTGACTAAGAGTTGAGCAACAAAGTTCGTAGTTTATTGAAGTTGTTTTGCGTTTCTTTAGAGCTACTCACTCAATTAAAATTAATACTTTTTTTAACTAAATAAAAGTGGTAGCGGAAGAGGTATATTTATATCATACCTGCAGCTCTAGCACGATAACGACAAACTCGCGTTCGGCTCACGCTGAAACTTCACTTTGATTGCGCGAGGGTCCCGCGCAAAGGCTTGCTCGCCCTATGGCGTTATCCAAATATCCATGTTGAAATTTTAATATAGGACCGCGGTGTTGTTGCGGCGCTATCACTATCGTACTCGGCCTGCTGGCGGCCTCTGCTTACCCCAATGGGACAAAATCAAGTTGTATTAGAAAACTATGAAAATAACTAAAACCGATTAAAAAAATGAATAATACCTCTATTGGAATTATAGCAAGCCATTCTATTTTCACTGTTTTGTCACTGTAGTCCGGTCTACAGATATTTATAGACCAAGATCCCAGAGCCGCAAGACTTATTTTCTCAGTAACCGAAAGTGTAGGAAAGAGTAGTGCTAATATGTACTATTAACATATGAATACTTGCTAGTCTGGGCTATAAAAAGTATTGTAATAGTTCTCTGAACATCATATAAAAAGTCCCGGCTCAGATTGTAGGTACCAACGCATAATTTACTTGCGAGCTGTAAAGCGTCTGGCAGGAATTACGCCGACGGAGAGTGTCTGGCGATGTTGATCATTAATTTTTATATTTAATAATTTAATTCTATAAGTCATCAGCACCCAGATATCAAGACAAGTGAGTAATTTTTGAAAGTACCTTCAGAACCTGGTAGCTGAAAATTGGCCGTCGGCCCAGGCTAGCAGGTATTCAAATGTTAATAGTAAATATTAGCACTACTCTTTCCCACACTTTTGGTTACTAAGAAAATAAGTAAGGTCTGGTGGCCCTGGGATCTCAGACTATAAAGGAGATGCGCGCACATTATGACGTAACTTTACCTAGTATAAATAATTTTACGGTGACTCGTGCGCTCTAGCCCTCATATTCAAAGCCCTCACTTCTTTTTCACAAAACCTTGTTCACAACATTTTAACAATAAATTTTACAGAAACCTTTTGAACAAAACGTGACAACAGAAGCAAATATTTTATCGCAATCTCAATAAACTAGTCAGTAAGTGGATAGTGGCAAATATTTGCGAAACCATTTTCTACGGCCCTTAAATCCGAGTATCTCTCACTCAATCGAAATCAATCGCTGTTACCATAAATTACTTACAAATGAAACGATAAACTAAATTTTCATAATACCTGTTACTGCCAGAGCTTGTAAAGGTAAAGGGCCATAAGTACATTGCAGTTACTTTAGACTATGAATGACGAACAGCTTTTTCTATGTGTTAAAACAAAAATGTATTCATCGCAGTTTTTTTTACTGGAAAAAAAGCAAAATTTAAAAAGCATTAAGATAAAAATATGATCTCAAAATTTAATTATGATCGACTTATGATTTTGCACACACATTAGGTATCACATTTACAAGTTTCAACTCTAAGAGTGATTGTTACAAATTGCATGCAGTAGCCATTAAGACTTTATTTGACATCTATCAACGTTACCTTTCAAGGCAGGTTCTAAATTCCCGTGTGCCTATCTCCCAGTCATGTTTTAGATTTAAATCCTATAGGCACGCTAGCCAAGGGCCTATTTCGACATAGGCCATTCGTTATTCGAAATAATTGTCAATATCAGTTGGACTATTTTCGATCGTTTCCGATTTATCTAGATAAATAGAGCCATGGGGCCGGAATTTGGAAGTGGGACTTAATGTTAGACTCAACGATGATATTTGTTAAGCTGAAACTGACAAGGAATTTATTTACGTTTAATACAATAATCACGCCTAAGCTGATTAGGCCTACCTTGCCTAATCTTCAATCTTAATCTTCAAGCTTCAATGGTGGGAAGCGATCGCAAAATATTCTTAATGCGCATCTTCTGGCTTATAGAGACTTCATTGGGAAATATATGCTAAAGCAAACGGTACCAAAAAATTACAATCCTAATATTTCTCACAGTCTTGCTAAATTATAAGAACAGCTTTATATGACTATTTTCCTTGCGTAGAAGCCTTTCGTCTTATGAACAAAAAGCCGCACCTCAAAGGATTTATGTTTATTTTCTCCATTTTGCGTCAAAATATTTCTAAGAGAACAGCCACTGAACAGCCACTAAGAATTTTTAGGAGTATCTTAAAAAAAACTCCTAAAAATTCTTTGTTAATATCCCTCAACGCGGTTAAGCATTTTAAAAATCTCGTTTATCATCAAAATGAATTTCTTTCTAAAAAAAGTTAAACTGCGCCTTCCAGCTGATAGTGATCAACGTGGTAGTATAATAGGAAATCCTGCGCAGACCAATACGGCTCCTTTCCAAAGTGCAATGTTAATATAGTTGCGAAATACTTGAACTGTGGGAGTGCAAGTCGAGGTTACAGGACCCTGTCCAACAAAGAATGATGCTAATGTCCTTACAATACATTATTTATCCTGACATTAAAAGCAAAAATATATCTATAGCGAAGAAATATTGTAGAAAGCTGAATTTGAGTTCACGTAACATAAATTATTTTTGAAGTGAAAACTTCTTTAGCTGCGTTGTGCACTTTTTGGGATGGGTAAAAAATGTTAAACTTGCGTCAGGACACGTGACCTGATCGGAAATTCGTAAGACGGAGGGAGAGTGAAAACTTCTTCGTTGTGCAGTTTTTGGTATGGGTAAAAAATGTTAAACTTGCGTCAGGACACGTGACCTGATCGGAAATACGTAAGACGGAGGGAGAGTAGACCGCAAGGAAGTAGTATATGTTCAAGTTTTCACTTCTGCCGGCACTCCCGGAGTGCAACCCGTTGTTTTTTTAGAAGGTATATGATAGCATCATAATCCGCCTATCTACAGTTACTAAAAGGCGACGTAAACCTGAAACAAATTGTTGTTTTTAGGGTTCCGTACCTCGAAAGGAAAAAACGGAACCCTTATAGGATCACTTTGTTGTCCGTCCGTCTGTCTGTCAAGACCCTTTTTCTCAGGAACGCGTGGAGATATCAAGCTGTAATATATGTCAAATACTTAAGTCTACTGTCCCTTAAAGCTGTGAAAAATTAAACTTCTTAGCCAAGGCAATCAAAAGATGCAGCTGTTTATGTCGCAAACGACACTCGCAAGGGAATCAAAACCTACAGGGTACTTCCCGTAAACTCAGAATCTTGAAATTTGGTACGAAGCAACGTCTTATAGCACAAATAAAGGGAAAATTGCGAAAACGGAAAATTTTTAGTTAGGTACATCATAATAAAAATTTTTTTAATAATTTTTAACTTACTACCCCTTTCCTCATGAACGCGTAGAGGTATCAAATTGAAATTCATATCAAATACTTAGGTCTATAATACCTTTAAGCAGGTTTGTACGGAACCCTCGGTGCGCGAGTCTGACTCGCACTTGGCCGGTTTTTTTCTTCCATTTCTTTAATGGTCTCATGTAATTACGTTGAAAATGTGTTGTAATGTGTAAGTTTATACTGTTTTTTTTATACCTATGTATCCAATGTTGGAGATCCTTAAATAAAAAAGTCACTAGTTATTTTAAATAAAGGTTCTTCTGCCGTACTTCTCACTTTTAGAGTAATTTGGTATTTTTGCACACATTACTTTTGATTTAGTTTTTAAAATTATACCAAACTATAATTTTTCCAAACATGCCAAAGTTAAAAGATATACAAACGACTGTGAAGCACTACAGTCGCTTAATTCTAGTCACTTCGAAGAAAATGAAATTATATAGCGTGACTTTAAATTAGTTAGCGAAAATCAAGGATGTGAATCAGCCCACTAAACCACAAACTGAACAATTTACCCAAGGAAAAAAAATATTTCGTCTTTTCATACAACTTGAGCCATCTTCTAAGCATGGTATGAGAAGTAAATTTTTTTTATGAGAATTTCATATAGGTTCCTTGGTGAAACTTTTAAGGTTTTACAGGTATAATCAACCCTTACAAGGAATTCCTAAGTATACTCGTAAAATAACCATATCATGACCTACTCTCCAAAATCACAACAATCTAGGTCCATATCAGACCAATATTAAGCGATTAAAGATAGTTATTTATACAATTAGCTTACATCAACCCGTAGTAATCTAATCAGAAACAACTTTTATCCCTTCAGAAGGAAGTAAATATTGCCTCATAGTACAAGACAGCATAATAGTACACAGAACATAGCTCTCAAACTGTATGCTCCTACTTACCATTGAATGTGTATAATTATTTAAATATTTTTTTCTTCGTTGCTTTTAAATAAAACATTTTGCGACTTCCATAAAACAAATATTATGTATTTGATTAACTTTTATAGAAAATATAGTGTAAATTAATAATTATATCCTAAGGTGTGTTACGTTTCTTGTATGGATTAATTACAGATATAAAATGTGGTAGAGTTGAATTAATAAACGGTGTTGGTTTTAATCGCTAACATTTATATCTGTAAGTCTTGATTAAGCTCTTGCTAAGATAAATTATTTCCAGTACAATGTTTGTTTGTTTTTCGAAGTTTTATAAAGGTCTATGCAATTTAGTTTTTGAATTAATTCTAAACATTAATTGCAATGACGTAATTTTCGCCAAAATAACCTTTTCGATGTTCATCAGTTTGATAACATTCAAAGCTTGAATAAAAACAATTTTGTGAATAATAATGTATACACGGACAATTTTGACAAATTTTTTCGTCTGTTTTCACCTTCCGATTACAGACGGTTGATCCCTTGTGGTTTCCTCAATTAAGTATCCACCTATATTTCTTGTCTGCTAGTGATAAGGTTCAAATTACAATGAACTTGGCCCCTTAACTTGGGGCATTGAGTGTACTGTTATATTAAGCTTGTGCTAATTTGTGTTATAATAATACTGTAAAGTATGATCTGCATCAGTGGAAAAACTGAACACATTAATTATATTTACATTTATTTACTATATAATAAAATAAAGCGAGGGCAAACATAAAAGTCATTAGGGGCAGTTAGAAACACTCCGAACGCGGCCCAACTTATTTTTGCAATTCATTTGATTTTATTAGCACAAGAAATCGATAGCGTTTCAACTTAAAACTTTACTCGTTCGAATAGTCAAAGTAAATGTTTTTGGGCCTAGCCTAATCACTGCATTATTTATAAGAAACTTTATTTTAGACACAGAAAATGGCTCTAAAGTAGTTCAACCTAACTATTGTGGCCTAAAAATGGGTGAATTAACTGGTAGAGTGACAAAAAATCTGCAACATTCGCACAGTTTAGTTTTAGATCAATGCAAGTGTTGAACAGTTAATGTGACTGGTTTTTAGGGTTCCGTAGTAATCTACGAACCCTTATAGTTTCGCCATGTCCGTCTGTCCGTCTGTCCGTCTGTCCGCGGGTTTCCTAAGAAACCCTTGGTACTACAGAGCTGAAACTTGGCATGATTATACATATGAATCACGCCGACAGAACTGTAGAGTAAAATCTTAGAAAAAAAATTTTTTTCGGGTGTCTCCCATAGACGTGAAAGGGCGACGAATTTTCTTTTTCTCGCCAATATTTTTGAGTGGGGTGTCATAGGATAGCATATTAAAAGATAGAAGGGGTTTACTAAGAACGTTTTTCGATTCAGCACTCCGTTTGCGAAATATAAATTTTTAAAGTGAAAATTTTTGTCAAACACAAGTGTCCCCCCCCTCTACCTGCTAAACGGTTGTTTCTAAAAATGTGGAAAAATTCACGTTGGTAGAATATATAACGAAATTAAAAGGAAAACTATCACACATAACTTGGTCCTTCAAGTTTGCGAGTAATAGTTGACCAAGTGCCAAACACTGTTGGGATTAATAAGAATATATTTACTAATATAAGATCCTTGGTACTACAGAGCTAAAATTTGGCATGGTCATAGATATTGATTGCGCCGACAGATCTAAAATATAAAATGTTGGAAAAAACATTTTTTCGGGTGTTTCCCATACACGTGAAAGGGCGATGGATTTTTTTTTCTCGCCGATACCATCGAATTGAATGTCATAGGATAGATTTTTAAAATATAGAAGGGGTTTACTAAGAACGTTTTTCAATTCAGCACTCCGTTTGAGAAAAAAATATTTTTAAAGTGAAATTTTTTGTTAAAAACAAGTTTCCGGGGGTGACACTACCAGCTAAACGGTTGTTTCTAAAAATGTGGAAAAATTCACGGTTATAGAATATACAACGAAATTAAAAGAAAAACTATCACACATAAGTTGGCCCTTCAAGTTTGCGAGTAATAGTCGACCAAACGTTTTTGGGATTAATAATATGTTTACAAGGTTCCACGCTAAAAGTGAGGGGAGGTCGAAAGCCAAGCTGTAACATATTGACATTTCAGGTGTCGTTTAATAGGTTTTTGTGGGTGCTAATGACGAAAACGACATTAAAAATATACACCAGCTTAGCTTGATATTATTATATTATTCCTTACAATAAAATTGTCGCAAAAAAAAAAAAAAAAATCGCGCTCGCTTCGCTCGCACATTAAACACTTCCATTATGTTATATTTAGGCCAAACTTTTTAATACATTTGTTTTTGATACTAAGTATAGTATTTGGGGATTTTAACATCAACTATGACAATATGCTTGTAGAATTAAGAAGCCAGCTGCATATTTGAACCATGCTGCTACGGAACCCTACAATGCGCGTGGCCCGACACGCTCTTGCCCGGTTTTTTTTGGTAAGAATCTAGGTAAAGGTTTTATTTCGATTGCAAGTGATAATCAACTAGGTGTAGATTTATATTTGTAATAATGAAATCGCTTTTAATATACATCGCTTCACAATGTATTAATTTACATTATTTCCTATCATGATGAATGCGTCAGATTGTTTCTTAAAAGACATATAGCTACAGTTTAATTAGAACTTATTTAAATTCAAAACATAGCTGACACATTTACGATAGAGTTTAATTTTATAAGACTTATATCTCATCTTCTTCTAAATATATAAAAGGAGAAACTGACTGACTGACTGACTGACTAACATATTAACGCACAGCCTAAACGGCTAAATGTAGGCACTTGAAATGTGGAAGAGACGCAGCTTAGGTACCGTAGAGGTGCACTAAGAAAGGAATTCCCGAAATTCCTACGGGAACGGGAATTAGCGGGAAAATCCTTTTGTATGAAAAATCTAAACCGCTTAAGTTAGACGCTTGAAATTTGGCATGCAGGTACCTTAGTAAACTTAAAGCTTAGTTGCAACAGAATATTGCAAAATTCCCACGGGAACGGGAGTTAGCGGGAAAAAACTTTTGTATGTAAAAATCTAAATTAACACGCAAACGAAGTTGCGGGCATCAGCTAGTGAGTTTCTATAAGGCAACTTATCAAAATAGTTAGCAACAACCTATTGTAACAATTTCAAAACATAATAGAAGCAGAAATTGAGTAAAAGCTATAAATTTGCTGAACTTATTAGCCCATTTGATACACTTTCTGGTACAATTTATTATAACTCAAAGCACCATGGCTTATAAAATAATTGCATAAAATGTAAAATTATTAAAATAAATGATTAAGTGGCGCACGATCGCGCCCTTTCCAATAGCAGATTGATAACTTCCGCAGTAAGTTTTAAATAACTTAAGGCTAAATAAAATAAATCCTATGGCAGAAACCATGAAAGTGAAAGGATTCATTTCAAAAATGAATAGTAATGCTTTCAAAATACGCAACTTGTAATCAAAATTAATTTGTTTCAAAATACTTTGATAGCTTTATGAGACTGTGGGGGTCCCCAAATCACCTCCTTTTGTTTAACCAAACATAAATGTTTCGATTATTTACATTGACATAGTCAATTACATACTCAAAGATTATCATTTGACCAAGTTCTGACGATATGAATGATAAAATATTTATCACAACAAGTCGAAATAAAAACAATTCGTTAAAAATGTGGTACGTAGCAAGTACCCACATATCTCAATTATTATTTTTTAATACATTTTTAATAACCTATCAGAAACCCGGAAAAGGAAACAATCCAGTGCAATATTTCATTTCTATGAGTTCATATTCAAACTCTTTTCAAAGAATATAATTACAGTAATTTAAAATTATTGAGACATTAAGTTATCTGTTGTGTAATAGTTGGTTGAGTATAAATAAAATTGGTTTAATGTCTTAATGTTTTTGCGGTTTACATTCCAATAAATGAAATGACATAATTATTATTTAAGTCTTAATTTCAAACCATGTTTTTACGCATACACAATTGCACATGGACTAACGCCTGTAAAGTGACCATAGAACTATTTGATGCTAAAATAGGAAAATATTTTCTATACATATTTAATGACAATGAAATGATATGAAATGAAAATTAATTTATTTCTAAAAGTATTTTTTACATTCTTACTTAAGGCCAGCCCAGTAAGCATTAATTTGCTTGTATTTGGTGTGCCTCGCATATTCCCAGTTTAAATTAAAAAAAATCTTAAACAAAACTAAGAGTTTAATGACTTAAAATTACTTAAATATACTTGAGGTGCTTGGGAAAATAGTAGAGATATTTTCCCAAGCACCTCAAGTATAGCTCTAAGTCAACCTCTGCCCGACATACAGAAAAGCCTGGGAAACAAGAAATGTTTCAGTACTTTTTTCAAATTTATTATTTTCTAAGTATTCTATGATAGACTACGCTAGCCAAAGCCTAGTCAAAAAAATACTGCAAAACGCTGAAGCCTCTTTACAGTTTCTTTAGTATAGCTGACAAAATCTGATCTGGCATGTTCATGTTTCTCTAAGCATTAGTTAACACACTCAGAACCTTTCTGTAAGACTATGACCTTATCCATGCAAGCTGATATTTGAAAATAGGTAAGTGCTTGAACGTAGGCGATATCACTTTCCACTCCTCTGCAAACAAGTGGAAAAAAAAACTATCAATTTTACATATGATGTTAGTATGGAAGGTAACAATCAACTTATCAGAGACAAACTCAAAAATGGCTTTATTTCATAGAAAATTCATGACGTTACTTAAAATAAGTCAAAGTAGTGAATTACATTAGTTCTTTTAACTCTCCGCCTATACGCAAAAGTGCAATCTTCCCCAGAGAAGAATAGGCAAGGAACTTCAAGGGTTTTAGTTTCAATACAGTATAGCATAAACCAAGGAAGTATTTCTGTACACAGCTTACAATTAACAGGTGTTTACTGTTCATACTAAGTCAAACGAAATATAAAAATAACTATATTATCATGCAGTCAAGGGAGCATCATCGATACCAAGGAAATATATGTCAACAAAAAAAATACCGTAATGTTACAATTTCACTAGTTTCACAATTTGCGACATTAAAATTTGCCCAGTAAAATTCCAATCCCACAAAACTTCAAGGGCCGCCTGCACGAAATTAGGGTAAGTTAGGCTAGGCTATGTTAGGTTAGGTTAGGCTTTATTAGCTTTGGTTAGGTTAATTTATATTAATAATAAAAAAAAGTCCGTCAATGTGAGACAAATCGAAGCAGTTCACAAAATACCGAGCGATTATAATCTTAGTTAGATAAAATTGCTAAGGGTTGACAATGTTACGGTGATATCTTCAAACAAAACTTCACATCAACTAAGACCTCTTCAGGCAACTTCAAATTCACAAAATAATCTTCAAGCAATCACAATATCTAGTTATTACTCCAAGGCAGAACGGGATAACTACATGCTCAGTTCTAGAGTTATTATAATGTGAGCTAATCAGCTCAGGACGTTAGTTTGCTCAAACTCAATCGGCTTGAAGTTGCTTCGTCAACTTAGATATTAGCCGGATAACTTGTATTAAGCTGGATGGCTTTGCTTTGGCAATGTGTTTGTTAAATACTTGCAGGTAGTTTAATTGGTTGGAATTGCTTTGTACAGCTGGTTATTAGATTTATTTTATTTCGGTAACTTACTAATCGTTTTAATTTTGATCTCCTTATAAAATAGCAATGTTTGTAACTATAGAATAGAATAGAAAATGTTTTATTCAGTAACATTACATGCTTACTATCACTAAACAAAAGACATAGTTACATCCAAAGTAATGTACTAAAAGGGGTTGCCAGCTCAGCATACTGCCGTGGTGAACACGGCGCTGATTTTCAGCTAGTCCCGTAAACTACACATTTAACAAGCTGTGACGACTCCTAACGACGCATCTATACTATTCCTTTACGACTTTAATGATAAAAAAAATACAATAGGCACATTTTGACCTTTGACTGTTGTTGCTTCAAATTAAAGATGTAAATTAGACCCCTAAACTAAACAATTTTCCCCAATGAATTGGGCGAAATATAAAAAAACAAATAGTCTCTACATACAACTTGATTATTTCACATATCACAGTATGAGAAATCGTTGTTTTTTTTACAATTTCTAATGGGTTTCATGGGGAAATTTGTTTAGTTTAATATCCTAAATTTCGCTAATTTATTTACAGTATGTAAGTATTTGCTTTCCGCCCGGGACGTTATTCCCGTAGGGGACATTATTTAGCATATGTGTTACTCTGATGTTAAAACTATATTACTGAAAAGAAAGCATCAAAATCCGTCTAGTAGTTTTTGGTGAAAAAGTAACGAAAACCCATCCATCCTCACAAACTTTCAGATTTATAATATTAGTAAGAAGTAGAATTTACTACGACAACATAATAAATGCTACTTAAAGCAGTGGATAAATATATAATGATAATGATAATAATGATATAAATCACGTGATTTAGTAACACACGTTTAAATTATACACACACACTTGAGCTCACTTCTTTGTCCCATTGGGTTATGCAGAGACCACAGGTTGCCCCCTGCTGCGATCCAAACACCTTTTGCTTCTTCTACATTCATAATCATAACTCATACACGCTCGTCGGATTCGGGTTTTCTCAATACGTCACCATTTAAAGTGTTAAAAGTTATTATTTAAATTCCTTTTTTAACAAAATTCATAAATTTAATAAAGCACCTAACTGCGGTCACAACAAATAATAACAACATAACTGGAATTTCGACTTAGCTTTGTGCCCTATCTCAAATTCGTGTCTGCTGTCTCGGGTTTTCGTTAGAATTCTCGTTCAGATTACCGGAATGGACGAACTTCGGATGCTGTTTGCATTTAGACTTTCTGCAAAGCAATGCTCCGTTTCTGTTTTGAGATTCCTTTAGCTGATTAGATAAGCTTTATCCGTAATTACGAGCACGTTCTCTCTATATTCTGGCGAGTAAGTATCTGGGATTTTTCTTCAGCATTCTAAAGTTGTTCAAAGAACTTTTAATTATGTATATGAAAGTGTTTGTCCTTACCTCCTTTTTAATTTATGTATTGGACTCCTTTTTAATTTATGTATATGAAAGTGTTTGTCCTTACCTAACGTCGTTGCGGAGCAAGGGTGTTTTTTTTAAAGAGATAGTGGAACGATATTATTTTACGCAAAAGAAGTTGCCGAGGGAAAACTAGTTTTAAATGTCATCCATACCTATACAAAAGCCATAATTTATAATATGTATATCTTTAAAACACTAAAATAAAATAAAAATGTATCACCCCCGTCATTCATAGCTTATAACTCTTAAAAGGGCTGAAAAAAATTTGATCAAATATAGCTAAGAATATAAGGTCCTAATTTATTAGTGACTTTCCTTTTAACACGTTATTGTGTAGGTCAAAATATATCATTTGAGTCAAAAAACAAAGGCATAATATTAAGGTCTTGAAAAATTTTGTTATGATATTTTTTCATTACTATGATGAATAAACCCATCCATTCAAACGTAAATAATAATGGCAGTAGTAGAGCGGGCGAGCGGGGAGTGGCCGGCTTCAAGTGATAGAGAACCATTCCTTTATCTTTAAATGGAATTTTTTTTTTTTTGCTAAATTTTATTTTAAGATAATTAAATTTTATGTTGTTTTTTTGGAATACTATTAACCTATACAATAACGTCTTTGAAGGAAAGTCACTAATAAATTAGGACCTTATATTCTCGATCACGTCAACTCTCAAACAAAAAACCGCATAGAAAACGGTCCATTTTGGAGCCACGATACCACAGGGTAATTTTGTCTCAACTAATAACTTTACTTTTACACAATTTTGCCAAGATAAGCCTTAAACAAACATGTTTCACAACATTCAACCAGTAAGCAAGTCATTGAAACCATGGGAGCGTGTGACGGGTCGTTTAGACCCGCATCGGTCTTTGTCACCGTTGTTCACGATGTTGTCAGCTTCAGCTAGGCTTCAGGACCAGCAAACAAGAAGCATTAAACTTGTCGGCCCCAATCGCTGCCTTTGTTTACTATACCTATTACAAAGTATTTTAGGTTCGTTCGCTGCAGTTCCATTGTAGAATTTCCGAGCTCTAAAGCTTTGTATATTAGTGTTATGTTGGATTTTTTTAGGGTTATTTAAATAATTTAATAGGTCAGAGGCCGCACATCAAGATACCCATACGTGCACTCTGTGCTGTTGCGGTAAGAACGGTTTTTCAATTAATTGGGGTAGCCTGATGTGCTGGCCTGTACATTGTAGATAATATTAAATTGGCTCCAAAAATTACACATGAAAAATGAAACAATCTCACGAAATACTCATGATCCATACAGTTATTTCTAAAAAATAAGGGTTGCCTGGAAGAGATGTGTTTAGCGATAAGGCCACCTTTGCGCACATATGGATTGGTGTGAAATGTTTTGTAAGTACATGTTTTGTATAATAAAATGTTTCTATCTCGTAGTATAATATAAGGTCACTAAGTTAATGTTGAGGACTCTATTCAGCTTCCATTACATTTTTTTTACAGTTGAATTGAATAGGAATAAATGAACTAATATTTTAATATTTATGTATTTACCAACTATGCTTGTATCGCAGGGACCTGACGCCGACTTAACAATATATAAAAATATTGAATCAGTTCTGTATCGCCTTTTTTGAAGCTTCATAATATCTGTTTTAAGGTTACTTCTGTAATATTTAATAAATACGTAATACAAGTAATTTCACTTTATAATGTTTATTTTAGGTCTTTGAAAATATTCCGAGTAATACACATTGAAGTATTATGTACGTAGTAGTGCTAGCTCAATGGTAATACAATTATTTTTAGTAATAGAGAATAGAGACAAATACTTATGCTCACTAATCACAAGACTTATAACAGCTGTCAAAATATACTTTTTTTAGAATTGCGTTCCGTTACAACTTCAAGATATTATTTTCTGTTAAATAAGTCGGTCAATTCCATTTACATTGTAATAAATGTCACTGCTCGCCAAATAAGCTAAACTGAGAATAAACCAAGAAAAAGGCTAAAATACCATTTCAACCCTAAGGAGAGTTATTATCTAAGTACACAAATAAATGCCTTCCACCCACATAACTCAATCACCAAATTGTAGCAAGTGTATTGATATATAATTCATGATTAGATACAACGTCGCCCGGATTCCTCAAGTTTCTACTAATCATGTGTGTAATATACATATACGCGGGTAAATTAAGCCGATATACACTGTAATCAACTAATTGAACCATGTAAATGTGTTATTGATAACAAGGACAGACATGATAGTTGATTATAATGCATAATTACGTAGACCCCAATGCGTTGTTCTGATTCCCAGTTGGTCGGTTTAGTATCGGGAGGTTCTAATATTAATGAAGTCACACAAAAAATCCAAGCATAACCATAAATGATTTAATTTTTTTAGTATGTAAATAAAAAGGGGTGAACTGTTCTTCACAAAAGTCCTAAATTGCAAAAATAAACCTGATTAGAGGAAATAAGTGCCCGACTAACAATAAAAAAATATTTTCAACACATTTGCTCATGAAGTGGGTCCATGTCATTATTTTAAGGTTCATAATGATACGTTTTACCGCTGGGTAATAAAAATAAAACACTAACTAATACGTAATGGTTTTTTTTCTAAATTTAAGCAAAGAGATTAATCAGATTTTATTTTATATTTAAAATGAAGTGTCAATATTTAAATATAAAATATTATTCCACTAAATCATCTAAATTTAACAGAAAATGATCATTTTTTATACTAAAACGTGAAAATATATAGTTAAGTTTTTTATTTTTATTTGGCTGTATGGCAAACTTGACAATGTGAATCTCATTTTGCGAGCGAAAAAAGAAAAAAATAATCGCGCCCTTTTTTTAGAATTTCAGATGTTTTCACTTGGTTTTCACAAACGGCATTTGTATTCATCAGATTGTTATTATTGTCAGAAATACAACACAAAAAATGTCTTCTTCCTGTGCAGAACAGGAAACCTACGTGGGTACACCTCCAGAAATACTTTCAAAGGCGCAACATGCAAGTGATAGTTCGTTGCCGTCAATATCAAAGGAAAGTTTTTATTTCTTTCTTTCCTCGCAAATGTGTTGAAAAACGTCGTATGACACGCGTGCGCATTGGATATTACATTCTCGGCTCCGTTGAGCCCTCGCCATCCAACTTAGCACACTTGTAGCATAATGTACTATTAGCTTTATTGGAATAAGACCTGTCTTCTGCTTATCGTATGAAAATAACACTCAAAAAGAGGAACAGTGCTCGGTGACTTCTAAATGTAATGAGGTAAGTATTTAAAAATTAGAAAAACACACAATATGGTATAGATAGTACATAATAACTGAAGTATGCCAAGTTCTATGTTCTTTTATTTAAATCAAGTAGCATATTTTTCTCAATTTTAGAAATACGCCTAAAAATCGGTAATCTAAACGATTTGGTGATCTCGTTTACTATAACGGGGCTAATATGGATTGTGGAGCCGAAACCAAAACGTCGTTATCGATATCAATTTCGCCATAAATTGCTTCTGCATTAAAGTGATTTTTACTGAGAGTATGAAAAGGTTTTAATAAATGTAGCAATGTACGACATCATTCAGTCGTTTATTTTTCATTGATTTTATATTCGGTGGTAGCCCCTATATGCATTTCAATTTGTTTCCTGCAGTTAAATATTATGTTAAAAACATAGTTCTTGTAAAACTTGAAAGCCCAACATCAAGTCTCAACACTTTCCCGCTAGTCTGGGCAAAGTAGCGTTGTCGCTTCAACTTGTAATTGTAATAACTTGCGACGTATGGCAAAGTTTCCCGTTTGCGGACGCCTTGCACGGCAAATGAGTTTACAACGAAATTTAGTGACTGCACTTCAAGTCGAATTTTCTGTTTCATAAAGTTTGTGGAGTGTACCTGTGGTGGGAACGAGATGGTATTCACTTTGAAACTAGGTTAGGTATAACCATGACAACATAATGAGTATTAAAAGTTGAAAGTTTTATTGCAAATAGTTTTATATCGGGGGTTATTTTTATTAATTAATCTTATACATATTGAGTGATATCAGTTTTTGTGAAGTATAAATTATAAGGCCAATGTACTCACTGGCACTAACAGTAGTATCGCACTACATTTGAACCGAATAAACCCAGCAATATTACCCGAAGATACCATAGTGCCTCAGTATTTCTAGCACTATTTCTTTATGAAATGTGACGTAACCGTCGAAGAAATAACACTACAGAATTCTGTAAAAAACCATTCTTAGAATAAGAAAGATTACTTGTAACAACATAGTCATATAAAAGAGATATGCTTTCATCAATAGTACGTACCTACTTGGAAGTGTTTTCTGTATTTTAGCTTTATCTGTTTCTTCACAAATTCCTTTACATTGTAAAAAGAATGGTTTCCTTGTTTTATGACCACAAATAAAGTAACCACGTTATGATGTGACGATACTTCAGTTACTTTGTCGTCTATTTTTTACTGCACATTAAAGCTTTAAGTGTCAATTAGATATTAACTGGTGTGGTAACATTTTAACTTGCAATTGCTATAAGATTCTTTCTTTCTTAAATTACGTTTACAATTATGCGATATGCTCATTTCTGTTCTTGTTAATCTTTACATTATTTTTATAATTTAAAACACTATTATGATGAAGTTTTTCACTCCTATTTAATTAAATTACCTACTTTACTGGTGTTAAAAAAGGAAATATTTCAAAAAAAATAAAGCGGATGTACTGAGCGGAGCGTTGGAAGACGCTTATTCTATGAAAATTATAGCTTTATCGTCAATTCTCTCAATAAGAGTACAAACTTTTTTGAACTTTTAGGAAAGAATCTGCCTAGTGTATATTGACAGCTCCACCGTCATATTTTACAGATTTTTCCGATACGACGCTTTATAAAAACCTTACTAATTAAAATAGATGGCAGCCTCGCCGTTTTCACGGCAGATGGATTTAGCCGGCGCCTCGATCAGACTGGAAGGCAACGTTAAAAGTAGGTAGCAAATGATACTAATTGACAGGTGCCTTTGAACAAAAATTAATTACGTATTCCGTTCTGACAAGCACACAGAATTAGAAAAGCCTTCCAACAAAAAACCTGCACACTTTGAAAAATAGAATTCACTCTCAGGATTAAATCTCGGTACAAATTATTCCACGGAGACAAAAGTTGTACTCCTTTTTAACCTCCGACAAAAAAGAGGGTTGTTAAAAGTTTGACGTGAATATCTGTGTGTCTGTGTTTCTTTGTATCTATTTATCTGTGTGTCTCTCTTCGGCATCGTAGTTCCTAAACGAATGTACCGAATTCAATGCGGTTTTATTTGTTTAAAAGCTGAAGCAATCGAGATGGTTTTTACTTATATTTGATCAGAATTTGTTCTTCCGTTTAAAAGTTATAACTAATTAAATAATGGTGAAAGAATTTTCAAATAGATCCAGTAGTTTCGGAGCCTATTTTATTTTTTTATTATTAGATGGGTTAACTCTTGACCTCAATCTTGACCATAAGGTCAAAGATTAGGTCAACGATGGAGCGAGTTAACCCAGAAAATGCCTATAAAGGCACTGGTACTCCCAAGCACCGACGGGACACAGAAAGCTGTTTGGCGTCGGACTTCGGTAGGAGGGTGGTCGCGAACCAGACGGCCCTTTACAGAGCCTACTACACTGCATGAGACCATAGGACAACACCTCAGATTCAGGAAAAAATGAAGTGTCGTTGCCGAGGATAGATTACTAGGAGGCAGGTCTCATTTGTGTTTCCTTGGTCGCCTCAAACGACACCCACGGACTATTTAACCCAAACAAACAATCAAATCTTTCCCCTTTATGATGTTAGTGTAGATAAAGTAAGTATTGGATCACAGTGAACTTCAGCGTGCTATTCGCTCCACGTTAGGTCCAATTCCAGTGGATCCCAGTAGATACAAAAGCAGCTGAAGTGATTAAATGACTCGATTTTTTGAATCACTTTGACATCGCATTAACGAGCCATAGACAAAGTTTGTATGCATGCACAATTGCACATTGCAGACATCTGTGATTCGATTGTCCGCTAGCAGCTTTGATTAGGAACTTTAAATTTACATAAAAAGTGAAATTCGGTTTTTAAAATATAGAAATATCTTATAATCTGAAATCACGAAAAGGATTTCTTCCTACAATTCAATTTAAATTTAATAAAGGAACTCTAAATTCTCTTAAAAGTAGAAAATAAACTGAGAGTTTTTAATTCGCTAACTTCAACGAACTCATTATAGAAACCATTGTCATTTTCAAGAATCGTTAACTGTCTTTAATGTTTTTGAAATAATCTTTCTACAAAGTACACGGCAATAGATGACCCAAAAATTTTATAACTGTTTGACCGTTTTGTGAGACTCTGTATTTCTTATTAATTTTTCTTTCTGGGACTTTTTATAATTTGAATGACACGGCACAGTACTTTAAAATTAGAATTACTATTGCCCCTCTATGTTCTTAGCTTCTTGTTTTACTATTACACAGGAGGCAATGGTAATACAATTTTGCCGTGCCGTTTTCGAATTATTATTATAAAAAGGCCCATTTACTGTCCCAATATAAAATGACAGGCATTTGAACTTCATGGTCTCATTCGAATAGGACTCTACATAAAGTTATTCTGGGCACGTAATAGATTCAAACAACCTAACTCGGCCGAACATTAATTTTAAAATTTGGCAAACGTACTCGGATGGTTCTTCTTTCTACCTTTAAATCTTGATGTTATTTCAGCGACGTATTTTTCACAAGAATAGTTGAAAGTTATCTCATACCTCTACTTACTTTTCTTCAGATTAAAAAGAAGTTTTCTACTCTTATCTGGTCTTGTTTTTGAACATTAAAATAGGTAGTATTTAAAACAAAAGTTGAGAAAAATCCTTTGGTTTCAATTTAAAAAAAAACAATAGACGCTGCATACTCAAGGCCCCACAGTACGGTTTCCCTTATATCGGGGGTATCCCTTGGAACATACACAAAGACAGAACAAACAACCATAATCCAAGGGCGCCCTTGGAACATACACAAAGACAGAACAAACAACCATAATCCAAGGGCAAACATCTGCTTTTTCCACAAAAAGTCGCCCCAACTGGGACTCGAAACCAGGACCCATCGATCAAGAGACAGCGTCACCACTCGACGAAACCGGCCGTCAAACTTCTTTATTTCGATATAATGTACCATAGCCTACCCATAGTTGCAATATCATATAAGGAAAAGTCACAATTATAAAAGTTAGCAACAACAAAACAAACCAGTGTTCATTGTTAAGACTAGAGTTGTTACTCACATAAAAAAACACATGAATCTCAACGTTTGAAACCTCTGGTTCCTCTTTAATCGGATATACCTCGAGTAACCCTACACCTATTATGCTCTGACTCTAGAACACCCCAGGTGTCTATTTTGTACCACAGAGGTTACTGCAAAAGATCTTCACGTTGTTGCGGTGCAAGTTGAATTGTGTTGCAGTTTTAGTACTCTCCGAACTTATCATATCATTGTTTCAGTAAAATTTTGTGATGATCTTTTGAAGCTTCTAACGCTACGGTTGTATTTTTTAGATAAAGTCTAAAAATTACATTAATAAGTTAATTAAGAATTACCAGATATAATATTTCTAAAGATCTTTAAAAAAATAGACCGGGCC
Organism: Aproaerema taeniolella; assembly: GCA_949987775.1. Lineage (NCBI taxonomy): Eukaryota > Metazoa > Arthropoda > Insecta > Lepidoptera > Gelechiidae > Aproaerema > Aproaerema taeniolella. Next base: position 9,463,893 of record OX465243.1, on the reverse strand, counting down.
GACATTTAGCCTTGTTGGACTTGACCCGTAGTATATACGTAGAAATTGAAGATATTAATTAGCAGAATTGATCAAACTTTCATTTTGAAACTATATAATTAATCTTATCTTTTAACCTCTGACAAAAAGAGAGGTGTTATAAGTATCTGTGTACCTGTCTGTGGAATCTTAGCTTCTAAACGAATTAACAGACTAACGTAATCGAGATGGCTCTAAGCTATATTTGATCAAAATTGATTCAGCCACTGACAGATACACGTCAAACATATAACACCCCTCTCTTTTCACAAATAATTTTTAGGGAAAGAAAAATATTCGGCGCGAATGGGACTTTTTTTCTTTCCCTAAAAATTATTTGTGAATATCCCTCACGCGGGTAAGCGTTTTAAAAATACTAAAATATAATCGTTAACAGGTTTCGCCCTTGTCATAATCTACTTTGCAACAAGTAATATGAGTCTGTAGTTCTCCGTACGAGACACAGATGGCGCTAACCTATAGGCACGACGTGACTTGAAGGCACGATAGATCAGTTGGTTAGAGCACCAGGAGATCTGATCCTGGGGTCGTGGGTTCAAGTACCATTCGCGCCGAATATTTTTCTTTCCCTAAAAATTATTTGTGAATATCCCTCACGCGGGTAAGCGTTTTAAAAATACTAAAACCCCTCTCTTTTGTTAGGGATTAAAAAATATTGGACAGTAACAAGGAGCATAGAAATAAAGTCACAGGTTGTACTAGCTAGTGCATGCTGCAGGTAATAGACAGTGATTTACACAGTACGTGGTACGTGCGGGCGCCTTCAAAACTGTAATTGTGCAGCCGTCACGACGGAACTAGGGCTGTTTCTAGAAATAATATTACCTGTAGTTTTTTGTCACAACAATCAATTGTCAAAATACGTACTATTTTGCTTCAAAAATCAAAATTATCCAGTTAAAAATCACCACGAGTCATCCCTGGTGCAAAGGTACCCATCACACTTGCAGCATTACCGCGCTGGATACCGATGGATAGCCTTTGCAGCAGAAAAGACCCGGAGCTAGAGTCGCTACCTTTTTCCCGCAATCGAAGGCCGATTTTCCTAATAAAGGCGATTGTAGATACATCTAAAAGTATGATGAATTTGACTTTTTAGTAACGTTCTCCGCGTGTGGTGTCACAGGCAAAAAGAGGTAGTGTCGTAAAGAGGTAACTAAAGAAATACAAATTAATGAGACCTGCCTTCTTTAATCCATCCTTGGCAACGGCTCTTCAATTTGTTCTAAATCTGCGGTGGGTCCTATGGTCTCATGCGGTGTGGTAGGCTCTGTAAAGAGCCGTCTGGTTCGCAACTTTACCCTCCTACCCACCGTTGCATGTACCTATTTAGGTGTAGGCTGTTTCAAAACAAAAATATTTATTTATTTGCTGTTGCTAGAAGTATGTCTATGCATGTCAAAAGCTGTTTAAGAGAAGCTTTAATGAAGTTGTATCGTATTATTCTTAGTTAAAAGTAATAGTAATTCAAACACAATTTTACAAAGAAAACTCTCTGAACCCTTAAACTTTTTCTCGTAGTTTGCAAGGAAACAACATTAAAATGCCGTTATAATAATAGAAACTTGGAATATTCCATCCCTGTTGTGTAGTTTACAATGCCAGCGTGGGATAAATGTCAAAGGGCATTGAGATCGCTTGCACCTAAAGATACGGTGTGAGTTGGAGCCTTTGAGAAGATACACATACATAACGTAACTACGTTGTGGTAGTGATCTATTTTGTGCTGTTTTTTTTTTCAATTATGAAAACTTTTTATCTACTTCTAATTCTTGCAGTCAGCGACAGTGTTATCAGTAACTTGAGTATAAGTCTTTAACTCTCAAATAATGCCAGCGCTCAGCTCTTTCCAGACATTGTGTAAGAGCCACTAGAAAAAACTCGTGTAATCGCTGTATTTTGGACGAAAGGCTGACAAGCTGGTACCGCTACACATCCATGTTTCATCAGAGTTATTTCTTCGGAAATCAAAAATGCTTCAGTATTATTTCAAACTGTGGCATCAAGTGGATTTGATGCTTTGCCGGATTGAGCGAGTTTTGTATACTTCGGTTTGTCATTGTCATTGAGTTTGATCGCAAATAGCCTTAAAGTTATATTTATTTTGGATTCTGACAAAAATGTAATGTTTTCCATAACTTGAACCACACAATAGTCACAGGAGATGTCTGAACTCTGTGCACCTGAGAGAGAGGGTAAACTTCCTCACGAGCAGATTTTTTACTTCTTGGTACAGCCAACGGCACATTAGGTTAAACAATTGCAAAAGTAAAAGCGTTACTATTGGAAACGAGATAACGACAGTGTGTAAGCATTGTGAGAAAACATGCACAAAGCGCATCTGCTATTCCCCTCCTTATCGTGTAGGTATCTGCCGGGCTATGATGATCGCAACGACATATTATCTCACGCGTTATCTCGTGGTCACGTGACTGTTTCGACCAATGAGAATACAAGAAAGCGTCACGTGACCACGAGATAACGCGTGAGATAATATGTCGTTGCGATCATCATAGCCCGGCTGATTAGCTTATTCTTATGTCGACAAATACGCTTGTCACTTTTAAACGGGACGGACAACGGGAATCTGCCAATATCATTTTAATTTGAACCTTATGAAGCTTATTGAAAAGAAACCAGCAATAGCCCCGTGGCTACTTTCATAATCATAAATCAAGGCCCTTGTGTCAGTTTCTGAAAACATTTTCTAAGGAAACTACTTCAAAATGCGTTAAGCTGCAGTTGGCAGACAACTGTATTAATCTCGCTCGACATAACAATAGAATAATTCGGTCAAAGCATATCGCTGACATATAATAATGCCATGTAATTCATTTTGTTTATCTCAACTAGGATCTTCGATAGGCGCGAACATAAACTATGGGGTTCGATTATTGGATCATTCGTTTTGCAGACCTAAGTGCTTACTTAGTTGCTTATTTCGACTGGTAATAGTTCAGTGTTTTAGATTAAAGGTTATGTTGCGATCTCCAGACTTATCTTTTGCTTTGTGTAAAGTTTAACAATTTTTGAAGGTAGGTTTCAAAGGACATTGTAGAATCAAGTGGGCCCATGATCACATGATGTTTTCCCACGCCCAAAGACCGGAGTGTTTATGTTGTAAATAACGTTGCTGATATCCTGTAATGACAAAGGATGCTTAAAATAAAATTTGACTAGGTGTTTGAAACCTTGTACCATACACAACAGCTACATGAACTCGTTAATTTACCTACAAATATGGAATTTTGACACTATGACAATGTTAGCGTCTGATAAGTACCGCATCAATTATAGATACCCGCACGGGACACGTTTTTTTTTTCATTTTTAATTCATAATAAAACGACCGAGTCAAGAATTTCGGTGCAGAGTCGAACTTGATCCCAATTCGTCTCTATCAATCATAATAAGGTCACTCCGTGTGTGAGCAGGTGTACATTGTGCTCAAATTGTCCAATTTTCCATCTCTAAAAGTAGTGAACTTTCCGACAAGCTTTAAAAATCTAACATATTTCTTGGAGAAAATCTTTAAAAATTTAACCTACCCTTTGTAGGTCCATAATTGAAAACATCTTCAAGGCATTTGACAGTTTCTAGTGTTTCTCACAACAGATACTAGAAGAACAAAATAAATAAAATAAATCTCGCACTTTATAAATGAAAACTTCCAAAAATGGTATGCACTCAATACAATTATTTAAAAGTAAATTTATTTTAAGCCAGATACCGAGTGTACATTTTGATAATCCTATTGAGTTTCCATTTTAAAATTAACATTTTTATATATTCCAATTGTCCCTCGCTGTGTGAGAGGTTTTATGCTCATGTCGATTTTTTAAATGGAAAATATACATGAACAATTAATTCTAGAAATTGCGGTTGGAAGAACGACAAAGGGTCTTATGGTGACAAAGCTCATAATATGATAATTTTTTTATTATTATTTTGTGAATAAGTTTATTACTCTAAGTACAATGAACTGTTTTCTTTGCAGCCCAAGTATGTATTTTTTTCATTGTATTGTTTTCCCACTTATTGTTCACATTAGTACATTTGCACAATGACTTTTAATTGATTGATTGGTGATTGTTTGGGTTATAGCTAGTGTAGATATGGCACTAAGCTCGAACGGGGTCATTGACATTCAATAATGTTGCAAAATACCTCTATTTAAAAGAGAGTTCCTTTTAAGTCATTTTAAACCGTACGAAAAATATAGTTAGCGAGACACACTCAAGGTTTTTCTTGGTTTACGGTCCTTCAGGATACACAGAAACACAGACACAAAACCTCATCCCAACCTGAGTGAAAAAATCAACATGATAAGCATTTCCTACTCCTGTTACGAACATTTAATAGTTACATATACGTGATTTTGCAGATATTACACGAGTAACCGCTGACTCATTCTTTTTTCTATGGTCCTTTATTGTGAGCCTTGCATTTTATTTTCTACATGATCTGCATATTGCTATTTCACTTGACATTAGGTAATTGTATTTCACAACTGGTCGACAGCTTAATTTCAATTTGTAATTTGAGCAAAGTTTAGTTGCAATTGTTCCAAATGCAATCAATTTAAATTGTGGCCCATTGCCGCTTACCAAGTCTCGCACATAGAAATTGGTAGGTATTTATTTGAACTCCAAGCTCGTAACCCAGTGGCGTTCGCTGATCTGAACCGATCAGTGAGGTTAAGCAACGTAAACAAGGGCAGGGAACCGGATGGGTGACCAAAGTAGCAATTTACCACGAGCTTCGGAGGGCTATTATCGATTGACTACAGCCGTCAAAACAAAGTCAGAGATCATTTGGCGGTTTAAAAATACTGATACCAGGATCAGTCAAGTTCGCTACACTGTTGTTTATACGTATCTACACTACACGATATAAAGAAGATTTATTTGAATGAGCTTTTCAATGAATTCAGATTTTTGATATTGACCGCTTTTATTTTTGTTTACGTACCTAGTCGCATAACTAGTCGTACCTATCTAAACAAAACATACATACTATGTACTCGTATGCGGCTAGTGTCAAAAATTGTTAAGGTCCCACGGCACTCGTTCTGGTTGTTCGATTGTTATTTTCATCCATCTCCCTCCAGGACTATCCATACCAATCACAAAAATAATAAAAATACTCATCTGTTATCCATTGTCCATCGAACACCCAATGGAGTTAGCTTGCTTCACTTTTTTTCTGCTAAATGAGTTGATACCGTATAAGATAATTTTGTAACGACCCCCCCAGATAATAATAAATAAAACCCTTACAATCCTACCTATCTTTAAAACTAACTGAACCTAAACTCTAATCTTAAGAAGTGACTAAAAATTTTCATTTGATCTAGATTTGGCCAAGTGATAATTCTAGTTTTAGAGGACCTACGTTGTGATTTATGAGTAACCTGGGTTCTTTAAGAGTTAGTGAGAATGGTATTCATATTAAACTTAAGTACTAAGATGAGGAACATTCAACCAGATATCGAGAGATTAAAAAGTAAGTATTTTTAAACATGAAAAATAAGTAAATTAAATCACAATAATTATGTATTGCGGCTTAGGTCAGCGCTCCACCTCCGCGCCAGGGCTTTGCCCTCTAACTTCTGTTAGAACTGTGTGCCTCGACCAAAGACTGGACAGCACCCCACCGCTGTACTCCTTTTATGGGGGGGGAAGAGTATTTAACTATTTTCAATAACAATCAGATAGTCTAGTATTCTACAGCAAAAGATGAGAGGAAGTCAAGTTGCATTGACTCAGTAAATTTACACTGTCTTTGTCAGTAAGTCGAGCCGAGTCAGACTGGTGACTACAGGAATCCTAAGTATATATACTTATATACATACCCATAAAAGGAGATGCTAATCATATAATTTACATTATTTTGAGCCAATGACTATCTTTTCAAAGCAAGCAATTTTACAAAACCAAATGAAATAAATATATTTATTGCAATATCTTAGAAGAATGTTCCTAAGGTTAATAAGAATAATAAAATTAGTAGAAATTAGATCTTTCTTCACAGTGATCTGTATTATGTATGTTTATTATAACTTGGTGAATAGTTCTCATTATTATTAGTTGAATATTATGTAGGCAAGATAGAATTTTCTTCAAAAGTATTATATCTTTAATTATACACATGGTTCGAAGAGATGGAATTTTCTCCAAAAGTTTCCCATCTTTAATTTATAATCATAAATAGTAAAGCCAGATCTTTCTTCAAAAGTGATCTTAGCTGTTTCTCAAAATACTTTAGTAAATCTTCGGTTATACTTTTCACCAAGAAGTTTAGTCACATACATTATTCAGATTCAAGGATTTATATACCTTCCTATGCAAATAGAATGCAATTTAGTCTTCCTTACATGGTCATATCATAAAATTAATATTGCTAGTATTATATAGTCTCAATTAGGCAATGATGGTTCACACATTATATACCAACTCGACGAAATGGAGTCTCCTCATTTCCACAGAGAACATCCATTATCTAAAGAGTGGAGCCTCCATGATCCCTCGAAGGACATCCACCCAAGAAGTTCTTGACTTATTCAAGTCAAGGCCCTACGTGAGCACGTAGCTCAGGTATACAATAAATGAAACAAGCACATGCCGTAGACTCAGATCTAAGTTAAGTAAATAATAGATAAGGAAGTTAATATTGCAATCTATCTCATAACGCTGATGTCTCTTATTAAGACATTTTCATAGAAAATAAATCCAAATTAATTATATTTTATTTTAGAAAAGTTTCTAGACTGATTTCTCTTAAATTTAGTAAATACCTAAGAATATCCTATTTACCTTTATGTACTTGATTTTACCTGCCTAGTCTCTGCCTAAATAAGATTCCTAGACTATCTTCTTGTGAAATAAACAAGCTAGAAGTAAGTATTTTACTTCACATTTAACTTTAAACATGTGCATGTGGTGAGTTATGTAGTTTTCTACGGTGCAATGGGAAACTCCTGACTAAACTGTAGAAGTTTGAGGCAGCTTTCCTCGTGTACCTAATCCCTAAAGCTGAGTGTATGTGCATTCACACGGCCGTAAAGAACTTTGGTTTGTGTGAAATGCGGGCATGTATAAAAATGCGGATAAATAAGTAAGATATATAGGAGACCAGAAACAGTAGTGATTTACACGCAATGCTCGGTGCCTAAGGCCTGGATCTTCTTCGACAGTTCCCCGAGATCACTGTGCAAACTAAGACTGCACTGGGAGACTATAGATTGAATTACAATATAGAATTATAAATCAATCCCTTGCTCGTCTCATAACAAGGTCCCGCCATAAGGCGTTGTATTGAATTTATAGACATTTGACACCGTTAGGCGCCTATAAATCCAACCACGACAAACGTCGCGTTAACTAATCTTTCCTCCTCATCAGAAACATTGAGTTTTACTAACACAACCAAACTCAATTTAGTTGGGATAAGGATAGTATTACTTCCTTTGTTATCCCATACAATAAATAGTTAGATTTTACTTTAGTTAATGTAAGTAACTTTTATAATCAAAGAAAACGAGATATTTCTTAAAATTAAACAATAAAATTAATAAATTAAGAAAATTCAACCAATTCCACACAATCCGAGGAGAAAAGATCGCGTCGATTTTCTTTTATTTTCCCTCCCTAAGCCGTCCATACAGCCAAAAAGCGCGCCATTCGTCTATTTGCTATACAACCTATATGGTATTTCACCTTTCAATATCATTCCATTACTCTACTGTAAATCGTGACTTCAATAGAATCTGTTTAGTTTTGCATCTCTTTTCTCAGCTGTTCTCCGTACATTCCACCTTCCTCTCCAACACAGCAATATGAACTATAAACCAACGTAATACGGTCCTATTTAGCATCCTTACTCTGTTACATGGCAGCACCAATGAGATTTTATTCAGTATTTTATTTTTTTATAATGAAGGTTATTATTGTTTTAGATTTACTTACGAATAATTTAATCTTAACTGATTGTAATGAAATACTTATTTAATTATTTCCCTTTCATTAAGGTTTAAGTTTCATATGTTTGAGAACTAACGAACAGATGATGTTCTGTTCCGTTACAATTTTTCAATTCACTTCATTGAATATCCTGCCGTTGTCTCTCTTAATCTTTTCTTATCGACGGTCGAGTTATAGTGGCGCTGCATTTTGATCGACGAGACCTTGGTTCGATTACCAGTCGGGGAAAATATTTGTTTAAAAAGCAGATGTTTGTTCTCGGGTCCTGGGTGTTTGTGTCTGTCATTTTGTATGTTCCAAGGGACCCGTGACACAAGGGAAAACCTTAGTGCGTGCCTTTGAGTGTGTAGCGTCTCTCTTCAGGCATGTATCGTATATAAATAATCAAGTATGCAGCGAACTTAACTAAACCAGGTGTCAGAATTACTCCACTAAAAAATAGAGTGGTAATTAAACACTGGTTTATTAGGACCACTGAAACTTACGTATTTCATGAAAAGCACTGAAATTTCAACGCTAACAAAAAGACTAGAATTTTAATTAAAAGATTTTTAGATAAGATATTTTTATGCTTTCAGTCTCACATTGCAAAATATTATAAATTTAGTAGTTATTGTAGGTTACAAATTTTCGATATTGCCAGTCCATAAAAGTACGGTTTAATAGGGAAATAGATTACGTAAAGCCGGGACACAGAATCGAATGCGAACGCTTCCGCGGGAAACGCATCGTACGGTTGTTTATGATGGCAATATTGCCGAGTCGCATATTAGAGTTGTGGGGGTTTATTATACTATAGAACAAGTTAAACACCCATACTGAAATGTTATAAAAATATAAACATAGGTGAATAACTTTTTCTTTGTTTTACGTCTCAGAACAATAAATAAATATACTTTGATTTGATATTCGTTCGGTCATAGTATAAATAGTCATAAATAAATAATTTTAAAATGGAAAATAAGACCTGTCTTCCTTTGAAATGAACGAAATATAATGAAGACAATGAAAATGGAAACAAACCAAATATAGCTGAAATTATAATAAAAAACATGTAAGTTACAAGACAAAACACATAGAACAAAAATCTAAGTTAAAATAGACAATTATATACTCGTAAGTAAAAAAGGTTTGGGAACTTCAAGGAGTTCATCCTTTCTGCAATTGCTTCCACCTGCCTTCCAGTTCCTTTCGAATCTGGCTGGTTTTTATAATTTCAAGTCATCTTTAATACATTTTGTTATGTTAATGGTTCGAGTTGTACGGGGCATTTACTCAGAGAGTCTATAATTAAATATATTTTATGGAAAAATGGCTTCCACAATCGTGATTTTACCAATGTCAAAGTATTTTTTTAAAGGAAATTATAACCGAAAAAAACAAAGAAAAAATATCAAGTACCTAAAAAAACTTTGAAGGGTGGTAATACACCAAAGCCTCGTCCGTTTTCACCGCTAGCAGGTGAGGATGACGATTTTGGAGAACTAAGATGTTATGACCCCTCACATCCCCAGGAATTCTACGACCGACGTAGTCTATGACTGACGTACGACCGACATTTGACTTCACTGTCATCTGTAAAAGGGATCTGTATAGCGTAAAAGATAAATATACTGACATTCGACGCTTCAAAATATCGGTCGTTGGCTTACACAGTAGATGCTCAGGTAAAGACCACATTGACAGAGGAAAGGAATAATAACTGAACAAATTCGAAAATGTCAAGCTTGATCTGCTCTTGAGAGTACCAAAAGATGGTTTGATACATCATGTAATTTGTTGCCATCTCGGCTTTGTAATTCAGTAGAATCGTTCCCTATAAACTGGAATATAGCTTCACATACTGCTAGGCTTACCCTATTGAACCATATTTTTGTTTGTTGTCAATAAATATGTTATTGCACAAAATATTTATACAGCAAACTGTTAAAACAATTTAGCTCAAAATGTAACTCGATAAAGTTTGCCAATTTGTTATATTTCATTGTTTAACGATTATCTGGTGAATATAGAGTTTGACTTAAGAGACAAAAAAAAACGCTGCGCCGTGCTGATGATAGCTAATTAAAGCTATCATTAGATTCTTATATTTTATTGTATACATACAATATAAGCTTGATAATTCCACTACATGATCAGTACAGCTAACATTCTTACATGCTGAAAATCAAGACTGATTCGTGATATCCAACTGTCCACATTATAGAATGGAATGGCTTTCCGTGCTTCGGAGGGCACATTAAGCCGTCGTCGGTCCCAGCTGTTGTCGATTGTCTATAGTCGTTAAACCAAGTCAGCAGCTCAATAACAATGTGAAAACAACGCGGTCAGATGTCAAAAAAGTTATTTATTAATTTGTGTAATTTCTTACTTATCTAAGTTTTTAGTTCACTTCCCTCTTTGTGACTCAGGTTGGGCTTAAAATCAGCTTGCTGTGCCCACACCCTTTCCACCCTGCCTTTCTAAATGTTTGCTATATTATGTCTGTGTTTATATTGTGTGTGGAATAAAGGAATTTGTATTTTTATTTTGTATTTGTATTTGAAAAAAGTGTCGACAACGCCAGGGTTGTCATTTCATTTCCTTTGGGCGAGTAGGCCTTTGCGCAGTGTATCATTGTGAAGTTTCACCGCCATCTAAATGGCGTGACGCGCGGGTTTGTAGCAGGCCGTGCTAGTTCAATAATCTAAATATGTTAATAGAAAAACATAGGCCAAACAACTACCAAGGCAATATAAGTGAATATAGTAGGAGGACGTGGAAATACATACTACCCAGTATACTGAATAGTCTCCCAAAAGAATTGGTAGAAAAAATCACAATAGAAGACTATAAATTATGTAAAAACTGTAAAAATCCCATTACTTGGGCTTGGATGATGGGTAGTTACTGGTTGTTGTGAGGCATCAAGCAAATTCTTGCTCGTATAAATCTTTGAAAGTTTCTGAGGCGAATGTTAGTTAAGTAAATATATATTTTAATTGTTCTGAATAAATGATTTAAAAAAAAGTTATGCTGATGTCATTTGCCAGTTTGAAAACTGTCACCAGGGTTAGTCAAGTTTGTCACATACTTGAGTATATCTACACTATACGGAAGGAAGGAATGATTGAATGGAAAATTTTTATAGCTGATGCAACGTGATTTCGACTTAAATTAACATTGTAAAGTTTCACGGATTAAAAGAATAATGTGAATAAATATAAATAAAATATATTTATATTAATTTATGTTACTTACCTTTCTGGCTAATAACTATTTGTTTATAGCAATATCGAGCTCAGTTCATTACTGTGTCAAATCTGTAATTAACTACTTAAGAAATAAATAGGTTCGGTACGGCTTATTAGTACCCAATTAATTAGTTTTGAAATTAATGTTTAAATAACCTTTAATTTATATTGATAATATCTAATAAACAGAAAGCCGAAGGCAATAATAAGATATTAATTTAATGTGCCTATAGACAACATCTAAACAGAGGATGTTCAAAAGTTAGTTGTTTTTATTAATTTTCGAATAAAAAAGATATTAAATCTGTTTTAAGTTATTTATTTTTAGTGACAGATCTTTAGACACGAATAACTAGAACCATAGCGGTATTTCCTTACCAGTAGATGTATTTAATAAAACGAATTACTTTTTAATCATCTTAATTTTTAATAACTAATTTAAAGTCACCCGTTCTAAAGGCACAGGATCATTTATGTAAGTACATGAAACTAAATAAATGTGCTGAGTCCATGTTACTCTCCTCCTCCTTATCATAGTCAAATGTGTGGCGAACTAAAGTGTGTGGTTAGTCAAGTTCGCCACACGTTAAACTTGATGTTTAAAGTTACGTATCGACAGTGTTTGGCATGTTTGCTGAAATAAAGTGGTACAGAGGTTTAAGGGTATACTAAGGCAGTTATACTTATCTGAAGCTTTTGAGTGGCATCTACGTACTACGCGTGACATTATTTTGTTATGTTGATGCCGTTTTGCCTGTTCCGTACTGACGCTATCGCTATGCGATAAAATGAGAAAGCAGAACGCGATACATATGACAAAGTTACGCGTCTATGCTAGCTATGCTGGAAGAAACAGTTTCTTACAATGCGATCTAACAATTCTGCAAAAGTTGACGGAAAGTACAGGCACTACTTAAACAGAGAAATGCCAAAATACGATGAGTCCAAGATCCTTTCTAGAGTGTGTGGAGTTTGGGGTCATAGCATCTTATTGCTCCATAATGGTCATCCACACCTGCTAGCAGTGCACCCTGCTGATCAACGGAAGAGGCTCTGAAAAGGTTTTCTCTACGTGATATTGGTGATTTCGCCATTCTATATTTTAGTTTTGATTAAAATACTCAGACATTGGCAAAATCACGAGTGTGGACGCCATTTTCCAAAGAATTGACTTTAAGATCCTTTCTTATAAAGTTTTCTAAGTGACTTATCTAAAGTGAAGCCTTACTACATTGAGGTAAATGCCTTACTAACACACGACTTAGCCGCCTAATGTGAAACATCAAACAGAGCGAGTCACAGCTTGAAATACATTCGCTGTGTAACTAACCCATCTCAATTCTGAACTTTATTACCCCCACCTTGTAAAGCCGTTACATATTCCGACCAAAGTTCTTGTTAACACCTCAGCTGCAGATGAACTGTTTGCATTATTCAGAACACTCTCCTGCTTCGTGTTATCTTTGCTCTGAAAACTTCAATAGATGTATGAAGTTGGGAAAATAATGCAAGTTGAGACGAACGCGCTTTGTTGACTGTGGCAGTAAATATGTTTCAAAATCGGGTGGCAGTAAAGATGTTTCAAAATAGGGTGTCCTTGGCGCCAACTACAAATATCACTTTAAAAAAATTATACATATTCGAAAAATTAATCTAACAGACGTTACTATAACTAATCCTACAGTCTTTAAATAGAATCCAGTCATCGTTCCTTACTGATAAAATGCAACGAAAGTTAAACCAACACCATTGATATGTGTAATAGTATCATTTGTCGTGATGAACTCAAAAACTCAATAACTACTCGACCGATTCAAAAATTCTTCCACCATTAGAATGCTACATTATTCCTGAGTAACATAAGCCACATAATTTTACCGAATTCCCACAGGAATGAATTCCCGGGCGAAAAGCTAGTATAATATACCATGATATGATGATGAAATGTATGATATGTTAGTATAAACTCTCAAAATATGAGTGAATAATCTATGCTATGATATAAACTTTTTGAGACCGTCGTATTCCTCCACATGCATTTGTATCGAAGTTGGTTTCCACAAAGCAAGGGATTATACCATGCGGCTCAGTTGCAGCTTAAGCTACAGAACTATCGCTAAGCCGACGAATGTAAGATGCAACTTTGTAGCTTTATGTTGTTATACTAATTCTGCTTCTCGTTTTGCTACTTTGTTATTTCATCGTATTATACGAATGCACTATCTACGAGCAGCATTATGAAGAAAGACTTATCGTGTTTGACTGTATTATACGACAAATAAAAAATATTTTTATCCTATTTAATTCCCAACAAAGAATAAGTTTGACGTGTGTCTGTCTGTGGTGTGCTTGTCTGTAGCATCCTAAACGAATGGATCAATTTTGATATGTTCTTTTTTTAATTGAAAGCTGACATAATCGAGATGGTTTTTTACACAGATCCACAGACATACAGCTACACATTTCAAATTTAAAACACCCCTCTTTTTTGCCGGGGTTGAAAATGTAAATATCTTTGTGGTTGACTTAATTACATCTCAAAAGCAAACACAAAGAGTAAACACAGGTAAATGCAAAACGCTTCATTTTCCTTTATAATTTACTTAAATGCTAGATTGAACATTACGTGGAATAAGAAAACTGTCTCCGGGGCGTTTTCATTCGTATCTCTTTTAACAAGATTTTGTATTCTTTTAGAAGTTATTATGTTTAAGTATCTTTCTAATTGCCATCTATGGAAGTATGCTTCCATATTTTTCTAACACGGTATTTTATGTCTAGATGAGCGTACGCCGCAGGCATTTTGTATAAAATTTGTCAGTTTTAAAACAGCGTCATCGTTTTTTAAGGATTTTGTTGTTTGTTAAAACCAAATTGCAAATTGAATTCCCTAGACCATCGTTATTAAAAAAAAATTTGAAACACTACTGCGGTGCGGCAGTTTACAGTTTCTTATGTAAACGAATGTAGAAAAAATCTGTTTCAACTAATTATTAGTAATTTGATTGTATCTACGTTTTCCTTATTGAAAGCAGTAAATAAAATGGGAGAAGGGTCACTCACGCTTGACTGGATCTTATATATATTTTCGATGAGGCGCTCTACATGCAACTATAGCACTTTTTTACTTTAAAATAGAGGTGTCTTTTACATAAACATATTTAAGGTTAACCTCCAAATAATTCCAAATAACTATGCATGCAAAAAACCAAATCATAAATCATACAAAGCACTATGAAGTGATAATACAGTGCTTCGACAAGTAATCAATCGACATTATGTCGTTATTGCAATTTAATGATCAGTTCATAAGCTTTGAATCGAGGTCTTCGGGTGAGGTTAATAATAGACTTAACTACAGCATTCTACACTTCACTTCTTAAACCAGCTTTCCGCTAGTAACTTTGTCCGCTTGTTTCGCTTTTTTAATCGTTACACTGGCACTGGTAGGTGAATGCCCAATTGCCTATCCTTGTTTTTGGTGTGCTCGTCTCTATAATTTACAGAGCGGAAAAAAGTAAAGAATGTACAACTGTTTCTCTACCCAGGCTTACAGTAAGAATCGATAAAAAATTCAACAGTATCAGTTGTCTTGTGGGCGAAACTACACTGTTAATCTGACCAGTGAAGTGTTTTTCGAATTTGTGTAGTCTATTGTAACTTTTCTCAATCTTCTGCCAACACCCCTAAGTATACGAAACTTTATGTCCTCTATAGTGTGACTTTAAATTAGCAATTTTTTTTAAATACTTGAAATTATTTAAATATTGAATTGCACGAGAGGCCCGTGCCCCTTGGTGGGGACACAAATGGGCTGATAACATTTGTCCGCTTGAAACCGAACGAATTTTTCAGAGTTATTGAAAATATACAACTAAATGATTTCATTTTTCATATTTTAACATCAAGACCGATGTACCGTGTTGCATAGTGTAATACAGTTCGTCAATAGGGTGTTACGCGAAGACCATAGACGCCGGGGCAGACTTAAAATGAGATGATATTCCAGATGGTAGCAACTTGCACAGTTCAAAAAAGCGGAAGGATGAAGGCTCCACTTTGCCCAGCAGTTAAATCTTAGCCACATGAAAATAGTGTATTAGCTGTCAGATGATTCGATTAAACCTTCATGATGAAGCTACAAAGGCGCGGAGTCTACCTTATTTTCAATATCTCAACAGCCTCACAAATCAATCTTTAACATTCAAATACAAACCGATAAGTTAATGTTCACTTAATGTTCATTTCGTGTTTATAACACAATAGGTTTTAATTCATGGCTTGTGTATAATAACTGGACATGCATAGAGCAACAAATTGATTTCAATCTGAACTTTGCGTCGCTGTTAAATGACTGTTGATTATGATCGGTAAGCCTTTATCATTTGGTGTTCGATGGCTTGGACGTAAAAATGTGTTATGTACAATATTAATGTCAATAAGAACTGATACAGGGTGTAAAAGACAGCCTAGCAAATACTTAAATAGTGGAATCTACCCATTACTACGATCGACTACAAGTAATTTTGTTTTCCCGGAAACATCAAGAAAAGGAGTTTTTGATAGGTACTTACCTACAATGTATTGCGGAACCGCGCCCCGCGCGCGAACCCCCAGCACCGCACCGCTGTCAGAATGCAATGTACATTCCTGGTTTTTTGTGTTTTACGCTGTCATCATTATTTTTTATTGGAAAATGGAGAGTATTAGCTGAAATATTAATTCAATTTCTGAGCAGAAAATATTTAGTAAAATTGAAAATTTTCCCAAAGAAAATTCCACTGGAAAATGATTCAGAATGATGGTCTGAGTTCTGCTTTTCAGTTTTTGCTAAGGTGTCCCTTACACCCTGTATTACGAGAAACCCACCTTATCTAGACTTTATCAGTAGAGGTTTTTCAAAAAAACACTGATCACGGTAAAATAATTTATCACATATCAGATCGATAAATAGTAGCGTGGTAAGTCACGGAGGTCACATACACAAGGACGTCACGTCCTTGCCTGCCTTTGAGCTAATTACAAATGCCGTTAGGTCATAAATTTCCGAACAACAATGTCGATATAATACCACCCCTACAGATTATTATCTCACCCTTCCAACTTCGGTCCATAAATTTGCACTCACTTTTTGCCTACTGCGGCGAATTCGTGCACTAAGCTAATATTTAGGGGAATAGTTTACAAATTGTTATGATCATAAACTTTCTGAGACGGTAGGAGGTAAATTATATTTTATTAAAACATAATTCTAAAATTAAAATTTTTGTATTCCCACCGACATTCATGATCATGACATATTATTGTTTTAAAATGGCTAAACCAATTTTAATAAAATATTGCCAAGAACTATCTCGATCACGTCAGCTTTCAAACAAAAAAAAACCCGAATAGGAGCTACAATCCCACAGACAAAGTTTCACCCCATTATGCGTGAGTGAATGGACGGATAGTCAGTGTTAATATTAAACACCATTAATAAATTATACGAAACAATACAAATATAGTTTATTTCACACCATTTATAATACAAAACTAAAGATTACTCAAACAGAAGATTGTATAAAAGTCTTACTGCGAAATAGCGATCTCTCCTAGCAACTTACTTACATACTCCGTCACTCTCATAACATTATTTTTTTATAACGGATACATTTTAATAAGTTCATCATGTGAAACAACAAAGTACTTAAACGATCACAAGTTCACAAGCCACTGAACATTGCAGTGTAGCATATCTAGGCTCTATTACCGAGAATTTAATTGGACGCAGCGATTCTAAAACTGTGAATTTAACACACATAAATGCATCGCAAAAGAGCAAAGGTGCTCGTACAACCTGCACATATTAAGCTTGACAGTTTAACACTTATTGTAACTTAACAAGGTTGTATTTTGTGGTAAACCTGTGATCTGGTTATTGTATTTTTATTATATATTCTTTATTGCACAAACACAGTAGGGAAAAAAAAATACATAAAAAATAGTGTACAAAGGCGAGCTTATCTCTAGAAGAGATCTCTTCCAGCCAACCTAATCGGTGAGAAATAGTGTACGAGACGGGAAGAGAGAATTGCGCACAACGTAAGAAAATACCAAATAAGAGAAGGGCTTATATTATTAATACTTAAATATAATGAAATAAAAATAATATATATACTAACATATATAATACATATAAACGAATATAATAAATCATACATACATAATATATAATTTGCTCATTACAGTTGGGACAGGTAGTATTCTTTGACTCTATTTTTGAAGGAATGTATAGATGGACTCTCTTGTATATTTATTACTAGACGGAAACTGGATTTCAAACGAAAGTGATACAATATTATGATGAAGTGGTGCTTTTTTTTACTAAGTATTCATTATTTTTTTGTGTTTGTAAGTGTCCCACGGGGGTCACAATACTAATGAGCTTCTGAGTGTTACAGAAAAAACTTTTGGTTGATGCAGGCTCTAAATGAACTGACCGTAAAGTTGTAAATTAAAATGATTGTCACTGGTAGCATTTTTATATGCCACCACTGGCACGGTCTTGTGATTCGCCGCGTCACTCAAAATACTTGGGATAGTTGGCTTTCTCAATCAGAGTCCAAGGAACTTAGAAGGATACCACTCGTACGGGAAGGACGTGAACAGAACTCAACCAAAGAAAACTTACGCGATGACACGATGCCCACTTACGAAGGCGGTCCGAACGAAAAGAGCGTAACTCAAATTACACAGTCCAGTTGAATTGGCATGAGGACACCGAAAGGATTAGGAGATACTACTTGCATGTCACCACATGTTAATCCCAAAGAACCATAAGGGTTTGAGAAACGCAAAGCGTGAATACGTCGGATAATTCAATTAGCTATACAAACCGCAAATACCGTAATTGATTGGTATTATTCATCACAATTAAGCTTATTATGTGGATCATACATTTAAGTTATATCACTAATAGACGGTTAAAAATCTAACTGACATACCTATGAAGGAAATCCTGGTTGTGGTGTGTCAATTTACAATTCCCGGACGTACAAAAAACCACTAAGTGCCGCACTTATAAGGACCAATTAGATATCCATTGACCTATTGCGCTCAGCCCTCTCAATAAGTTTGAAAGGTTTACTAACTTTATGTCAGTTGCTTGTCAGTACAATTTGCGCCGAAGCAAGTTGTAAACGATATTGCAATCAGATCATGATGAATACTTTGTGGATATTTATTTACAAATATTATTTACTTTACACTATTTCAAGAAAGAGACAGATTCTGTATCGTATCTTAAACCTTCTATTACAATCATACTCTTTTATGGTCCCTACGAAATATACTAAAAAAGTTTTGATTCAACAATAGGTAGGCTTGGAATTGAACAATAAAGTTCACATAACAAAAAGTCCTTTCCACAAATTCTTGAAACTCCCCGTGAAGTCTATGAAGAGACCCTTTCTTTCCCTCGTTAGTTCTTTGAACGGAGATCAACAATTTCCTATAGTAAAAAAGTAATAAGGGGTTGAAGAGAATTGCCGTCAAAGGTGAATCTCAATAAAAGGCTTAACTTAGTTTTATCTCGCGCATATTATGAGCACGGAACTTTTGAAAGGGGAGACTGGGGATTTGAAGAAAACAAGGAAAAGGTGGTGCCGTGGGACAACTAAATTGAAATCGGGTGTGTGCATAGAAATGAAAAAGTGCCAGCTTTGTTTGGGTAAACTATAGTGCTTTTGAAGCTCAGTATGATCAATAGTAGCATTTCCAGATTTATTTGACTTTTGTGTTGAACTTTTGCGTCAACGCTTTTCAATGAGTTTAGTTTCAAAGTGTTAAGTTTTTTGACTGATTAATTTTAGCAGGGGTTATATTAAAGTTAGGAAGTTACGGAAAGTGCGAAGTATGAGCGAAGGATCTCCGTTTCAGATCGGGCAAAAATGTTTTCGTTTGTCCGGCGGATGTCCGTCCGGCTGTTTTTCTCTACATTCCGCATTTTTAACCCATTCTCGTGAACTTTTGTGGCAGGTTCGATAATTATATAGATTTTTTGGTTGATATAGTTAATGGAGGTATAGAATTTAAAAAAGTAAAAAATATCGTGTTTCAGACATTTCGAAAAATGTTTAATCGCAAGGTTTACAACTCACAGAGCAACTAGCAATTTAATGGATCAGTTTTAAATTTTTCAGCCAGCAAAACAATACTCTCAGCAACGAAAAAAAATTATTGCTCGAAGAGCCGAACAGCAAAACTGTTATAATTAAAAACAGAAGGCATTTTTCAGAGGTCTCCCTGTTTAATTAAGAATACTTTTTTCTTCCCCGAAAGAGTTTCTTTCGGCTTAATTACGGTTAATTCTTCCACCCTCTGTCATCTATTTTATCTCAAGGCATGGTAACAGCTCCTTTTGTAATTAGCTCTGTAATGATGGTTTTAAACATAGAACATCTCGTATTTATTAGTGCAATTCAACTTTAGTGAGTGGAAAGAAAAAAGTCAAGGAGATAATTTTGTCTGGAAAATGTTAACGTTAAATTACATGAATTTTATCATGTTACTATTTGATCTTCCTAGCACTTAGTCCCGTTTCTCATTGGGGTGCGCTCAATCATGTTTACTATTGATTATTGATTTAAATGATGATAAAACGAGGGGAGACCTTTGTCCAGCAGTGGGACAAGAACCCCTCAAGAATTTGTTTTTTTTTTTTTTAATTATGATAGTATTTAGAATAATCTAGACTTAATATCCTATTTCGAGAAAACACTATCGATTATTTTTTTTTTTAAATCGGTCTGGCGCGCAGGCTGTGCTATAATGAAGCCAAAGCACGAAAAGTACGCGGCCTTAAAGCTTCGTATTCATTTGTGCTGCTGACAATCGAGACCGTAGGGACCTGGGGTTCTGAGGCCGTTTCTTTTGTCGCTGAGATCGGCAGATGTCTGTGCAAAAACTGGTAACCCTCACTCGATTTCATTCCTTGTGCAAAGGATTTGCTGACCATACAGCGTGGCAATGGTCAGCATCTTGGGCACCTTTGAGCTGGGGAATCTGCGGGGGGCATTTTTAACTAGTGTTTGGTTAGGTTAATTATGACGAGGTGTGTTGCTGATTGGTTTTGTTTTAGTTTTTATTTGTGACGAAGCCTGTTGCGGATGCGTCTTTATACTTATTGTTCTTGTTATTAATTAAAGACAACACGGAAAGGCACAAGTCGCTGCCTTTCATTCCTATCGCTGAGACCTTACCACCTGGACAAAATCTGCCATGGTCGACATGGAAGTCGCTTAACAGACTCCGGACCCAAGTCGGCCGTTGCAAGAAAAACTTGTGTAGGTAGGGCAGCGTGGATGACCCCTGCGAATGTGGCACTTCTCCGCAGTCTATGGCACACCTATTGACATGCCCCGCAAGTCCTGCCTCCTGTACTTACGTAGACCTCTACAAAGCCACAGATAACGCAATCCGCGTGGCTGAGTACTGGTCTACAAAAATTTAGCCTTAGATCAACATGATAAGAAGAAGAACTAAGGAAACACAAATGAGACCTGCCTCCTAGTAATCCATCCCAGGCACCGACACTTAATTTTTTTCTGAATTTGAGGTGTCGTCCTATTGTCTCATGCGGTGTGGTAGGCTCTGTGAAGGGCCGTCTGGTTCGCGACCACCCTCCTACCGAAATCCGACGCCAAACAGCTTGCTGTGTTCCGTCGGTGCGTGGGAGTACCAGTGCCTTTGTAGGCATTTTCTGGGTTAACTCGCTCCATCGTCAACCTCATCTTTTACCTTTATGGTCAAAATTGAGGTCAAGAGTTAACCCATCTTATAATATATAAAAAAAATAACTATAAAAACTTTCTCATGTCGATTTGACAAATTTTTATTTTATTTATTAGGTTACCAACAGAGCGTACACCACCACATTCAACCACATCAAACCTTTCAAATATAAAAACTCAATGCCACTCCAATTATAGGCAAGCTTAAATTAAGTTGTAATAACAATAATACCTACGCTAAGTTTAAACACTGAGAAAAATCCAAACAAATAAAATCGGAACCATTAAAACATACGGTAGCCAGAATAAACAATAAAGATCTGTTTCTGAAAGTATTAATAATAAAAAATACTCGTACAAATGTTAATTGTTGTACTGGAAAGCAGATCAAGAACCGCTTTATTGTAAATTTAACTTTTTAATTATTTTTTTATCATATATTTTTAATCATAACAGTTTTCAGATTATTTTTGTTATGTGAATATTACTAATTGAACTGCTATAAAATAAAAAATCGACACATCATAAACATTCTAACAACCAGAACACAATTTATTAACATTATATTACAGACTATATTAAAGTTGCAGTTTCATTAGAAATGGTAGAGCTGTACCCATAAATGTAAGCGAATGTGGTAAGGCCCTTTTCAGAATGGACATTTTACTTATAAGTATTTAATGATGTCAAAAATTAACACATTACTCTAAAATTAGAAATGTTGTATAGTCCCCGATATTTATCGCGTATCAATTATAAACGACTGAACCGATTTTGATCAAATATGGCTATGAAAAATTTCGATCATATCAGCTTTCAAAAAAAACGCATCGATATTGGTCCATTAGGAGGTACGATGCCACAAACAGACACACAGATACACACTTCAAAGTTATGACACCCCTATTTTTTTGCCGGGGATTAAAAAAGGACAGTATCAATCGAATGACGCTAGTAGAGAAGAAGTAAATTTTAGTTATGGTTAACACATGTTTCTGCCAAGATCTTTTAGTTTTTTGCTCATAAAAGTTGTAGGTACATTACACATTTACAATACTTCTCTAAGCATCTTCAAAATAAAAATATCAAGTTTTAGTCGTATTAAAGTAAAAATACGATATATTATTTAATTTTCATTTTGAGATTTGTTTTTATTTAGAACTTTATTTTAATCTTCTTCCTAGTGCTTAACGAGAGACGGGTCTCTTTATGAGCTTATTATTTTACTTTATTTAAGATCCGCGTACATTCTGAACCAAAATATGAACATGGTTCATGTGAAACGATCCTTACTCACAGCTTCATTAAGACAACCCACTACCATTCGTTCTAACGATACAGTGCACCGGCATTTAATTTTACAACATCATAATACTAATAAAAGCTAATCACTGGTTGCAATTAGATGGAATGAAATTTCGAAAATGGACCATTGTAAAATTTGCAGCACTTGGACGAGTATTTACAATATACAACTATTGAAAGGCATCACTTTACTAAGTCTTTTGTGTGACTTTTTCTGAGTTTTCTGAAGTTTTGTACTCACCACTGATACTGGTGCATTTTGGAAAAAAAAATATACAAAATTGTAAAACTGCATTCTTCATTCTGTTTTTTCGATCGAATTACCTACCGACTTTGAACTAAAAACCCCTTTACACTTATTTGATTTCGGTTTTGAAAATGAAATACGTTTAATGAAGAAGAAAAGGGTGTTTTTCTAGGTACAGAGTAAAAAAAAGAAAACCATTAAATTAATCCACATAAGGAGACCTGACAATGAATGCTAATTTTATAGCTAGATTTTTTCAAACTTGAGGTAGTTTTGTTAAAGAAGCAGAGGTGGGGTGGGCCGAAGAAAAGTGACAGATTATTACCTAAAAATGTCCACAAAAAGTCGGGATGCGGTTATTATGGAGGCGTTAAGGACTGGAAACAATAGGCAAAAATCACCGCTAGCTTCAATAAACAGCGTCTGTTGCTAATCTATGTTACGTATATTTAACTTTTAGTATTTTAAATACTTAACCCATATGGAGTAAATAATGAAAAATAAATAATAACAATTGGCCCGCATTGGGCCCGTGCCCCTCGGTGGGGACGTATATGGGCTGGTAAAAAAAGTAATAACAATATATTATTATGTATAATGTAATAAGATAGTACGGACATCATACCTTTCTTTATTGTCACATTAGAAATACATAACAACGTAGACGACCTGTGGATGCGCAACTGTAATCATTAATTAAAAAATTAAAAAACCGTCAGTGATTTGTGATACTGACCAATCTGAATACAGATCTTATAAAAAAAACTTCGCTTTGGTACTATATCTTTCAATCTGTGTACTCTTTTCAAAACGCAGGTTCTTAAGTAATTTAACAAAAACTCAATTCATGCGCGAAATCCACTGATTCGCAAATGGAGCGCCTGGAGGACCTATAGAGACGAGCGAAAGGATTTCTCCGAAGCGAACTCTTCAAAGAAGTGCAATTTGCATTAGAATAAATTTTTATTGAAAGCCTTGCTCTCCATGAAAAGTATGAAAAGCTCGATTTTCAATGGCGATAAAAATTTTGCAATATAGAGAAAATTATGAAACGACCCGTGTGCGATTTGCAAAGAGTAGATAGCAAGGAGAGGAGATTCCAATTTGAAATGGCATTCGATGAATTAAAAAAAAAAGATGAATAGGTGGGTATAAATAGTGATCTACTTCTGGACACAAGTCTCTCTCATTAAAATTAAGTTTCTACCGCGCTTGATAGGTGGTTTCAAGAAGTTCTTTAGATACTCGTGGTCTTACACGATTTTGTAGTTGTTCCTTAATCACCTTAGTAAGAATAATTCAACGCCCACTAAGCTACCCTAAGCCTCATCTTTATGTGACATATCTTATTCCTTACTATTCCGTGGCAAGCCATGACCGACTTTATTATTTTTCATGCAATGCCGACTCGGCTGAACGTAGTTATTGCTTGCATCTTTGTGCACATAGATCGAGTTAAGTGGCGTTTCAGCGGGAAAGTTTGTATCGAACAGAGCAAAATTGTTTTGGGAAAAACTGTAGTGAACGCAGACTTTTGTTTTTCGTCTTCATGTTGTTCTTGTTCTTTTTTAAACCCTAAAGCAAAGAAGGGATGTTATAAATTTAACTTATGAAGCTGTGTCCATCTATCCTCACAAACTTTCGCATATTTGTAATAGTTTGGTACATTTATTTCTAAATCCTGACGAAGCTTGCGTTCGGAGTATATTTTTGTCAAATATCATTCTGTTCGGTCACATCCATAACAATATATAGATAGTTAGGGTGTCTGAGGTCATAATATCTTAGTGCTTCAAAATCGTCATCCTCACCTGCTAGCGGTGCACCTTGCTGGTCAACGGACGAGGTTGTGACGTATTAGAATACGTCAAGGGTTGATATTGGCGACTTTGCCATTCTATAATTTAATTTAGATAATACTTAGACATTGGCGAAATCACGATCGGCATTTTTCAAAGAACTTAATTAAATTTAACAATTTAGTTTAATAACAGAATATCAGAATATCAGCGCCTGCACATTTAGTGTAAGCATTATGCTGAGTCGCATCCCTGTTCTTCCTGTGCTGTAGTATAGTATTTAATTATTATTATTTTTGTATGTTAATTGTGTTCTTTAGCTTAGCTCTATATTATGTACTGTCCTACAGAATAGGAACAATAAACGTATTTTCTTCCTTTTCTTTTTCTTTCTAACACGTTTAAACTCAAGTATTAAAACTCCTATTAAAAATATAACGGCCTAAAGACGCTATATGCGATATAACAATATCAAGAAATATTGTTATTTTTCCACGATTCTTATCCTCTACGAGACTTCTGGCTATGTGGCAGTTATGAATGACCAACTCGCAGCCCAAAGTCACATTGCGAATGAAAAACCGCCGGATTGCTGTAATTGAAAATTCCCTGCGTAATATACGACTTGCAATTTCAGACCCCGCGCGGTCCTACAGGGCAAGCTCATTTTTCTTTAACGATATTATTTAACGCCACAAATTTTACCATTTTTCTTATGCCCTACCACTGCTGGCAATTTCATTATAATAATCGCATATTACCCTGCGGCGGTAAGGTGAATGAAATTTGAGTGCCTACCTTACTCATATTTTTATAGGGGCATCTATCTTCTGTACATATGGGAAAGAAGTATTATTGTATAGTACACTTGCACTTAAGATGTCTACCTGGCTACCTACACTTGCACTTAAGATCCATGTCGGGGTAGGCAGAGATACGTGTAGTTCTAGCTCATTCGATGCCACTTTTACACAAAATTTCGAGGGTTATTAGTGTTATTACATTATAAATGCTCTATTAATATTGTTAATCTTGGATTTTAGATCTCATTAAGTGACAATTTGTAATTTTCTTTCAATTTTCAGTTTTAGACTATTTTACTAACAAATGAGCCTATGGTGCTTGAAATAAAGACATTTATTATTATTATTACATATACCTCTTCCTTCTTCCTCCGTAGGTACGGAGGGAAAATTCCTCTAAATAGCATGCTGGGAAAACGGGTTAGTGACCGCAGAACTGTCTCGTCCCATGACAGCCCGCCTAACAACCAAGCCAGAGATTTGATTTTGTATCGAGATAGTTAAACCGCAATCAGTTCGGTCTGTAAATTAGCGCGATGCACACAGACGAATATTTGCCTCTAATACATACCACGTGTTATATTAACAGCTGAATCCCTCAATTTTGCGAAGAATTGATTAAATCTGGGATTAATAAGCTTAAATTGATCTACCCCCTACGAAGCATGCATATTGCTCATACTCTATAAAAACGACTGTAAAAACGGAGCTATTCACTTAAATTGCCTCAAAGGTACCTACTTAGTATGCACTCTAGAAAAGAGAACTCGACTGCACGTTTTTCTAACCAACCGCTATAAAGTCTCGTTAAATTCAGCGAATAATCTCGCAAAGGAAAAATCAAAAAAGAAAAATTAAGAAATGTATTTTTCATTTTGAAAGATATAACGTTCGCACGAGTACCCCAGACTTAAAGGTGAGTGCTAGATTGGTTGCTAAGTTATTTAGAAAATTATAAATCCACAACATAACAATAAGTAGGTACTGATCTTTAACTCTTTGTCAGACAACAGGGATAAGTTTGTTTTAAACCCACACGAAAACTGAAAATAGTGTCACTTTCCATCTTTGTTGAATCCGTTCAAATCAAATCAAACGTTTATTTGCTCAGAATAGGTCAGTATAAAGTACTTACTTAATAAAATGTTAGTCACACTATTCATCCAATGATCATCGGCATACAAATATTCGCTTAAAGCTAGACACAATCAGTACTATCAATAATTAAATTCATATTTGTCCAATAATAATATTAATAAATTATCTTATATTTAAAAATTCATTTACACTATAAAATTTGCTAACCATCTCAAAAGTTCGGTAATTTTTTTTTTTTTGTCAACTATGATTTCCTTTAAGTAGTTTGGCAGTTTATTATACATTTTAATACTCATACTATAGCAATTTTTTAGGTACGGTGCTGTTCTTGGGAAATAATTTATAACAAGATATTCTGGGATACGTGTCGCCATAGGGTTTACATCTATGGCATCTTCTTGTTTTTTTTTTTATGTAGTTAGAAATGTAGAGGTAATGAGTGAACATAGGCTATTTTTCTCACCAAACAAAGTGATCGTAACTGTAAACTGATTGTATGTCCAGACCGTTGTTCACGTCTGACTGTTAAACTACAATAACTTACATAAAGAAACTTACTTTTATAATAAATTTTGAATCTGCTCAAGTTTTACAAAACAAAATGTCGTACCATTTTTGTGAACATAGTATAACTATAACGTATTAGATCTCATAAATTCCTTGTCTTAGTTACCTTCAACTGCTGTTAGACAGAGTTTTTGTTTCCTCATAGGATACCGTTTAACCCTATTTACGAGTAAACGTATAAGCATATGACGTCACATCTTTAGATATAGGTCTTTGTCATCACCCTACGAACAGGCTAATTGCCAAGGCGGTAAATTTCAAAAGTGGAAAAAGGAAATATTCCAACGTAATTAAGCCCTCGAAAAATTCTTTTGAACACAGAAAAGGGAATAAATAATAAAAGTAAAACGAATAAAGCCACAGTTCTGATTGTAATTAAAATAATACGGATGCGGATCAGTTTCTAACTAAATAATAATGGAAAAAAATAATTAAATACAAATATTTTGTAGCGAAATTAATAAATATTCGATCAATTTGCCGTTTTTAAAAACATGCAGTAACCGCGACTATTTGATCAAACAATTAAAAAGCTACTATAGTAACATGTTTTTTAAAGTTCATTTCTTCTGCCCACGTGAGTTTTTAATAGTCGATAACTGACTTGATCTCAATGTCTTTAAATTGCTAAAAATGATTATAAATCTATAACCTAAAAGAACGCGATCACCCGGTCGTGAGATAATTTTTTCATGTCAATATCATTCTGCCTGTTTCGCACAGACGCTATGCGATAGAATGAGAGGGCTTAACGAGATAGATAAGACAAAAGCTATGGATGCATTGCGTAACTTATTGAAAGTCTTCAGTATCGCAATTTTTTCAAACTTTCGGCACCTATTTTAACTATTAGTAAAAACGATCAAAAAAGCTCTTTCCAAAATCACAAGCAGTAAAAATAGATCTTGGTAATCCAATCCATTTACATACTAAAAAAAACTTACTGAGGCTTACGTAAAGTGAACGTAAATAAAAAAGGGTTGTCGTAGACCAGGGATGGCGAACCCTAATAGATCAACGTGCAAAGCGGATTTTTCTTTATGCTTTGGGTAGCCGGTAAGCAATTTTACAATAAAAATGACCGGCCATGTGTGAGTCCAATTTTTGCTTTTAAAGTTCCATACAATCAAAAGAATGTATCCATTAGGTATATGAATTCGTCGTTACCTTTAACTAAGACATAAAGTTCAGTTCGCCAACCACACAACTAAATTTTGTAAGGGAATCTAAAGATTCAATAATTAGTAATATTTATTTCTTTGACTTCTGCCTCAACACTTGGCGGTGATGCCTATACACAAATTATGACAGAACTTCATTCAATCATTTAGTAAATTCATTTAATCATCAAATATCCTTTAGAAGTCTGTAAGATCGACTTACGATAACTACCGATACTTATAACTACCTGCCACTGACGTCTTAGATGTACAGACGAGATGATCCAACGTCCGATGCTTCGAAATCTCGGTCGTAGACTTACCGAATAAGTGTATACTCGTAGATGACAATGACAGATAGTGACAATTATCGGCTGGTCCTAGCTGTACGAAATATATGCCCAAGGTCTATTTATTTCTAGATAAGTTAGCATCGAATGTCATAAATTTCTTGTTTTTCCCTCGTGCCATTTTAATGTGCCATCCCTGCCGCTGCCGTGGGCCCGTCGTATTTTCTTCCAAGCATCGGTTTTCACTAAGCCAGTAATTTTGCAATTAGGTCCCACCTTTTTCTTGTCTCCTCGGGATTACTTTCGCCATCGTAAACACACTGTATTGCCTTTCCACCTAATAAATGTAGAGTAGGGTATATTCTGCATCTATTACCTCAGAAGAAATGTCGCCAATTATCGCAACGAGTTTTTTCTCGGTTGTGAAAAAGGAAAAATGATTTTGTAAGAATGTGTACTTTAAGATAAGTCAGTTAATGTTTGGTCATATAAATAAATTCAGGTATTTTATCTAATATCTGGCCAACTATAAATGTGAAATTTTGTGAACTATGGATAGATCTTTGTTACTCCTCCACGCATAGTTTTTTGTCAGATTTTAATGAAAGTTTTCAGCAATATGGATCTTGATTATCACATAGCCTACATAATTTTCCCGCATTCCTATGGAAACAAAGTTGCAGGCAAAGAGATGGTACAAAAATAAAGTAAATCTTGGCTGATATTGGAATTGTTAAAAAAAAATGTCAATCTTTTTCGGTACGGTATAGTGTGAAATATTAGTGAATCATATTAAGTACTTGGACGGCCGAGCTGAAGCTGAGGCTCTTAGGTGTCTTTTTTTTTATTTCTCGATGAAATAATTTACTTACTTTTCCAAAAAAAGGATAAATTTGCAAATAAATAAATATACAAGATAAACTCGTTTAACAATATAGGATAACTATCGCTTTAATTCTTGGAAGGCGTCCTTACAACCCCTCTTTTCTCCCTGGTTTTGCTAGAAAATGTAAAATGCGTTTTCGCTTAGTCATGATTTTTCGCTAAAATCATAAAGTAACTGTTTAGCATCTGTAAACAAAAAAAGCAAAAAACAAACGAATACCTACTTAACAATATTATACAACAAAAAAGAAAATAATGTAGCCAAGAAAATTTTTAACGCTCTCTTAAAACTTCTCCCTGTGCTTAATTATATTTTCATTTATCTTTCGTCTGGCCGAGATCTGAAACATGCTGTATATTGTTCTATTACAGCTTAAAACTGTTCTCTTATTTGATTTCAATAGAAATTCGAAAATCTGACCTTGTAACTTTTAAATAGCCTGTGCTGAGTTTGACAATAGTAGATTTGTTCATTTCGAGAAATTGAAATATTTTCAAATAGTGATTAAATATTCGACGGAATACTTTTAAACATTGAGTGATATTTCTGAATTTTCAATTATATTCTCAAGATCGTTTAACTTTAAACCCTAAACCTAATAATTTGCCAAAAATTGAAAAATCATTTCATTTTTGGCCACTGTTAATTTCTACACGAAGGTGTTACAATGTGAATCTTAATAAAGGGCTTTTGAGCATATGGCATTACTGTGTTGTAGATTTATGATTTCTAACTTTCCTTGTGATGGTTTTTAGCCCCAAAATAAGCTGAAGTACATTTTTTATATTCATTGTTCAAAAATCAAACAATATCACACCTTTCTCTTATTAACGTTAGATACTACGAAAACCTGATGTCGGGCTTAGGGCGAGTCGTTCTTAAAAATATACGTTATATAATGCTACTACAAAAGTTTTGTATATGTTCAGGTTATTCGTTTTTTTTATCTAAAAAAATCTACACAATCGAAATAAAACCGAGAAAAACTTTGACTAAAGTTGGATCGACAGCTGTAGATCTGGAAAGCGCTAATCAACGGAATCTCAATTAAAAAGAGACAATTACAGTTCCTTTGTAGACCGGGAGAAAGGTAGACTAAACTTTTTTCTGGAATACGGGATTTAGGTATCAAATTATTAGAGGCCAATAAATCACTTTTTTCGTAAACAACGATCTTACTATCATGATTATAACATTAGAAAATATGAAAGTATTCACTTAATTGCATGCCATAGTGGTATGTTACAGCGCACTTTGTATTTTATATTACCATGTCATGTTTTTCTTTAAATATTACATTGGAATAAATACTTTTGAAATAAGAAAAGTTTCGCATTTAAAAAAGAAGCATAAATTAATGAAAAAAATCATAAAATTATCCAGTCTCCTAAATAAAGTATCATTCATTTATTTTTTTGTCCGCCATAGTCAGTCTGTCTACACGTCAACTTTCAGTCATACACGAAAAGTTCTGTCCAAATTGGAAATTTTCATAAATGAAAGCTGAAAATGGTCCGTTGTTCGTCTTGATCAACTTTTTAATCAGTTATTAAAGAGCACCATATTCTGAATTAATTGACATTTTAAAGCGGCCCACGAATCGTTTCATTTCATAGTAAAATATTTTATATAGTCAAATATAGCGCAGAAGTGACGTATATTATTTATCAAATGATACTTAGACCCATTTCACCATACTGTATTAGTAATTTAACAGACTATTAGCAACTAACCCGAGATTTGACAACGTCATTTTCATACTTTTTGTTTGACGTTTTGTCTGATTAACTTCTTAACCGTGGATTAACTAACAAACAGAGTATGGTGAAATTGGACCTTAATCTTTAAAATGATATGATTAATAACCTGATCTGCCAAATCCAGGATCAGGTTAAGCGTCTATTATCAAATGGCACTAAGAAAAAAAGAATATTGGATTCTTAAGAAAAAAGTAGAAATGTGTATACGTAAATGTGTATAGGTATTGCAAACACATACAGACTAATAGAAAAAAACATAGCTATTTGCAAAAGCGGACTTGTCCCTAAAGGGAACTCTAAAAAAAAAAAGACGGGATTTCTAAATATCGGGACGGTACCATGTAATAGTAAGAAATTGGCAACACTGCTACAGATATAGTTAACTTATCGCAGAAACGCAGGGCTGTCTGTCGAATCACCGGTGACGTGAGCACCTGGCCCGCTCTCGACGAAATTAAAAAAGTTTCACTTACAAGAACTCCGCAGGTCCCGTTCATTTAAATGCTAAGGGATTCAGTTAGTATTCATTGTGAGTTTTGTCATTCAGCGAGAAGTTTTTAACTTTTACCGGTCCCGCTTTATCCGATCGGAAATTTGAATTTTTTTTTCACTCCTAAAGTTCTTTGTTTAGCGGGCATTAAGGAAATGAGAAGTGTAATCTTATTTCGGCTTTCAGAGTGTTACGATGCAAAGGTAAACAAAATGGCGGTCTAAGCTACTGTCGTATCTTTTCTTAGTCCTCTTTCCGAATACCAAAACAAACAAAATATGCGAATATTTTATTACATAAGCGCGTACACTCAAAACGATCGAGAGAACATTATTACATATAATTTTCCACGTTGAAAACGTATGAGTAACCAACTTCAATCCCAACAATAATTCACTTAAAGTGATATTATTTCTCTAGTTTTCCTATTTTTCGCGGACTGCAATGCTTATTAGCAGATAAATAATAACAATAACGTCATTCAGTTATTTAAATGACGTTTTGGTTTATAAGTATTTTTTAGCTTTTGTTGATTTTTTTAAAAGCGCTGATTTATTTTAGATAAAATTTATATGGGACTTTCAGGAGTATACTCTTTCGAACAAAAAAAGAATTTTGAAAATCGACGAAAGTTGGCGGAGTTATCGCGTAATAAACATACAAAAAAAACATACAGTGGAATTGAGAACCTCCTGCTTTTTGAAGTATGTTGAAAATAGATTCGTACCACCCAGAAACTAGGAGAACTGTTGAATCTCCTTCAAAAGTGGAAATTAAAAAACAAAACTTAGTAAACAGTGTCTTTATTCATACCATAAACATCACAAAATTCGTATTATATTTTCGAGTTCGCATTGATCCAGGTACGAACAGCACCAACGTTGGTGTACACTCCAGGGTACCCTTTTCGAGCACAGCCTATACCGAAAGAGACGATTCCTTTCTGAGTGAACTTGCCATTGTTTTCCGTTACCGCTGGGCCCCCTGAATCTCCCTAGAAAAGGAAAGGTTTTTGTAAGATATTGACGAGGGAAATAAAAAAATGGGTATATTTGTTCCAAAGTCAAAGATTGGTAAACAGTCTGATTTAATGTCTAGTCATGTTTTTACACAAGGCATAGAGCACAGTTTGTTAGATAATTATCTTTGTTCAACAAGAAATATATTTGTCCAACAATGTTAGTAAGAAATATCAAGTACATTGACTTTGTTACTCAATGTTTAGATTAAGCCACTTTTTCGTTCATAACTTTAGAATTACTTAGAAAATGAATAAGGTAGCACATTTTTTTTAAATAAACATCACAATATTCCTATTAAAAAACTAGATTTAAGATGAAAATAGTGTATCGTATATACCTGGCATGAATCTTTCCCTCCTTCTGGCACTCCAGCACAAATCATTCTAGCAGTAATACCACCCGAATATTCTTGATTACACTCCGTTTGTGACACTACAGGGACACTCACTGCCATCAGAGTTCTGCTCGTGTCACCATTTTCCTTAAATATGAATAAAGATGTTAAAGCACCTCTGTGAACTCAGCTTCTTATGTACCTTATTATGTAATCTTATACAATAACATCACCCTAAATTGATAACTCGTATGTTACCATTCAAATTCAATTCACATTACTAAAGCTTTCCCCCTAATGAAAGTCCTCGTATACAGGGATTTTTTTTTATCACAATCCAAATTTTTCTTACGGTGTCAATAACGTTGATAGAACGTAAATAAGGAAGAAAATAGTAGATTGTTAACCAAGGGCTGTATGACATCAATTGCATACGAGGTTTTTGGCGCCCGAGCGCAGCGAGGGCGCTAATTAGCCCGAGTATGCAATTGATGCTTACACCCGAGATAAACACTCTGCTTTACATATCGATTGTGAGGTATGTAAAAAAACAAGAAAGCAGGTTTCTATGAACATTTATTAAAGAGAAAAATGTGTATTTAATTAAAATTTCGCGCCTAGCTAGTCGACTGCCTTTTTTACTCTTCACGATTTTATGGCACGCAAGCGCGTCAAATCGTGCTGGCCAGTTTGATTTTTAAATCGATTTCAACTAACATACGATGTGACTGCGAAACAAATACTTAGTTCGATATTAAAAATAAAATCTTCATAAATTCTTATATAAATTGTCTCGATTCCGATTCGAGTAAATAATCTATACCGAGAAAAAAAAAGAAACTTTTTAAAAATATTCTTCTTGCAATATTGAGTATGACAGTTCTTTTTTCAAATTCCAAAACCTATGCTGTAATGTTAACATTACATGGTAGGTTTTGAAACCTATGCTGTAATGATATCCATACACCCCGGCATTCAGGGAAGTAAGTGACTACTTACGGAGCAAGAGATATGTAAAATATTTTTTTCCTAAATTTTCAGATTTTGAGTGTATAAAAATTGTAAATTGTAAGTGTATAAAAACATACCTAGCACGAATATTAAAAACATTTACATAAAAGGGAAAATTAAATAAAACGGGCAAGTGCGAGTCTGACAAAAGTGGAAAAAAATCACGTTTGTTGTATGGGAGCCCCCTCAAATATTTAATTTATTCTACTTTTTAGTATTTGTTATTATAGCAGAAACCAAAATACATCATCTGTGAAAATTTCAACCTTGTAACTATCACACTTCATGAGATACAGCCTCTGACAGACTTTCTATAAAAACGAGCAAAAAAATCTTTTTTTTTTTTTTGTATGGGAGCCCCCTTAAATATTCTAGGAACTGTTAATCCATAAAATACTATTTCTACCTACAGTGAGAACAAATACTAACGGTGTAATCTGTGTATTACGTATTTACTCAGTTTGCATTTGCCAATTAAATTAAAAGTATTAAAAAAAGTATCGAGTTTGACATGAAGTAATTACCACCTACACGTATCCCGGCGGCGTCAGGTTCGTTGCTGTACAACGAGTTATAATAATTGCGAATCCCTAAGTTAAAGCAAACTCATTTGTGCCATCAGTGTTTTAAAATCTCATTTGATATTAGTCTGTGACGTGTTGCTCTACGCAACGGTTGTTGATTAGATGTCAATGTAATAAAATAAGTAAATGACTTGTTAAAAAAATCACGTTTGTTGTACATATGGGAGCTCCCTTAAATATTTTATTTGTTCTACTTTTTAGTATTTGTTGTTATAGCAGAAACATCACCTGTGAAAATTTCAACTGTAATCTATCACGGTTCATGAGAAACAGCCTCGGACATACTTTCCATAAAAACGAGCAAAAAAATCACGGTTTTTGTATGGGAGCCCCCTTAAATATTTATTTTATTCTAGGTTAGTACAAAGAAATACCTCATCTGCGAAAATTTTAACTGTCTAACTATCACGGTTCATGAGATACAGCCTGGTGACAGACGGACGGACGGACGTTTTTTCCCTTTGGGAACGGAACCCTAAAAAATGAATATGTATACCGAAGCAGCGATAATCAGCCAAAGCTCAGCATTAATATTGCTAATAAAAAGCAAATGGCTGATTTTCTGCTACTGCCTGAAAGCTGCTTCTTGCTACCTATTGACACCATGTATAATATCTAGCTTATACCAATTTGTGTATATAGTTAAACTGTTGGATACCCCAAATAAAAATATGAGGTCAATTTTAAAACAACACTTACTGAAGTCGCTCCCCACCCCGTAACAATTAGATTAATCCCAGCAGGCACACTTTTACTCGAAGACAAAGAAACAGGCTTAACACTGTCTCCATACTTTATGGCGCGAGTCAATTTGATCACTCCTACATCATAATCACTGGTTGTTGCATTGTATCTTGGATGCATTCTCAGTTGCATGGAAGTGTACTGGGTTCCGCCGCTATCAGAGTTTGTGCTCCCTACTCTGACGTATGCTGTCTGTATCCTGTAAATAACGGGGATTATTGAAGCTATTGAACCAGTTTTCATAAGAATTCCTGTCGTTTTGGCTGGTAAGTAAATTGTTGTGTTGAGATAGATGTTATTGCTGCTTCTCTTTCTTCCAAGCATACTATCACCCAGTTGCAGGAACGTCATTAAAGTTAAAGCAACTTTAAATACCATACTGTTACTTTCCGTCTTGTTGTACATTTAAGGAAGCTTTAACTTTAATGAACGTTTCTGCAACCGAGTGTAAGAAATCACAAAAAGAACTTTGATATCATTATGTATCTTTCAATATACTACACTTTAAAATCATTTAGCTCTATGACTGCCTGTACTTCGCAAACCTATGCTTTGTTATTTCTATGATTTTTTTAACAAAAAATGTGGAAGAATATAAGTAAGAAGTCTGCGACCGATAATTTGGAGTATTGGATGTCACTACGTCCCTCTTTTGCGCTATACAAATTACAGTAACAGGCTATCAAATATCGGCCGTATGTCAGTCGTAGGAAAGATTTGAATAAGTTGAAATGTGAAAAAAAAAAATACAACTTATGCTATCTTGATTGCTTTCGTATGATATGGCAAATTTTTTTAGATTTTCATTTAGGTTTCTTGGGGAAAGTTGTTGCCAGAGTCGCCTCTTAAAGTTTATCTAACCAATTTTAAGTCACCCCATACAATTTTGCTAGTCTCACCCAGATAAACAATGAGCTGCTGTCAGGATGGTTCGAGTGTTAACGATGGATCCCCCACATTGGTAGTAATCGTTGCCTTTCTTCAGAAGCAGATAGGCCTGGTAAGGCGCACGCTCGATGGTCGTGTCGTATCCTCCAACGATTTTTCCATCTTCAGACGCGTTGGCATGGCGGGAGGGATGTTTTCTGCTCAAAATATCTGTGGGTGTATAAGTGGTTTGTATTTTTGGTTACTTTTTTTTTAGAGAGTGGGTTTGCTCTTGACCACGACTAACCAAAGACAGAGCGACAATTTGGCGGTTTGAAAACTCTAATTTGATGAATCTGCGTACTCTGTCATAGGAAATACGGGAGCCGGGAGTGCTGTATTTAAAAACTCTGAATAGTAAAAAATACTACCACAAATTACAAAAAAAAGTAGATACATTTTACATTTTACAAATGCAATCTTTCGTAGCCTCTTTTGACTAATCACTGAAATTATTTAAAGTTCAGAAGATAACCAACCCTTGACGGAAACAAGATTGATAATTAATATTTCCGTGCTCAGAAAAATACAAACAAAAAAACAAGACAACCGTCACAATGGAGAAAGAGATATGTATGTATGGAAACACTTTATTGCACATAATCAGAGGTACAAAGCAACACATGTATAAAAAAGCACAAAGGAAACAAAATGTACAAAGGCGAACTTATTCCTTAGAGGGATTTCTTCCAGCTAATCCTTACGAGCGATGTCAAGTTCAACATAATATATTTTTTTTTTTCATTAATTGGTTATTTGATTATGCCTATCCCATATAAAAGAAGAACGAATGAAAAGAAAATACCTACCTAAACTTTGACTTATTGTCAAACAAGTGGCTAAAACCAAGGGACCGAACCATTGAACCATTTTTCTAGAGATCAACCAAAGATATGAAGCAAAACATCCGCGGTAAAAGTTTAAATACTCTTTGAAATTATCGTTTTATCTTGACTTTCATAATCATAACAGTGCTGTAATCTTGTCCTTAACTGCACCATTATGAGATAAAAAAGTTGTTAACAAGCAATTTTCACCCACATATCCCTGTATTTCCAATGTCAAGAACTTAGCACTTTCATTGTCATTACAGAAGACCGTAATATTCAGACAATTTTCTTGAAGTACGAGTAATTTTACTGAACTCAGTGGTTGTAGATGTTTCTTGCACTTACACAAGAAATAAAGCTGTTTTTAAAATATATCTGGTAAGCTTTTTCTGGTTTATGCAAGTTTAAGTCCATTGACTCATTCTAATTCAGTGGGGAATTTGGTTAAACTTAACGATCCAAGAAAAGAACGTGAACAATGTCAAAGAGTATCATCTAATATCTTTATGCCATGTGGTGATCGATAAAGAATAATACCACCCCATTCCTTTCCGTGGGTGTCGTAAGAGGCGACTAAGGAAACAAATGAGACTTGCTTCCTATTAATCCACCCAAGGCAACGTCACCTCAATTTGTTCTGAATCTGATGTGACATCCTATAGTCTCATGTGGTGTGATAGGCTCTGTAAAGGGCCGTTCGATTCACGACCACCCTCCAACCGACGTCCGACGCCAAACAGCTTGCTGTGTTCCGTCGGTGCGCAGAAGTACCAGTTCCTAAATAGGCATTTTCTGGGTTAACTCGCTCCATCGTCGACCTCATCTATAACCTTGGTCAAGATTGAGGTCAAGTGTTAACCCATCTTATAATAAAATATATATATATATATGTATATGGCATCAAGTTTTAGGTATTAAATATGTCCGTTAAAAAAATGATAAAAAAGAAATAGATAAGATATTGTTTTTGGTATTAATATGTATAACAGATTCATAATATACAAATGAAATCAATGCAATTTCTATCAACGTTCTTAATGAAGATGTTTGACCTCTCCTATCACGTCAAGACTAAAATTCGAGAGCGTTTAAATGAATCATCGACGCCTGCCAATACCAATCACGGCGGAATAGTCGACTTCTTTTTATTTTGTTGTTGTTGGATCAGCTGCAATTAAAGGCATAATACAGCTCTTATAATTTTTTTAACAAAGAATTAGTTTATATAAAGAGTTTTGGAAAGAAATCAATTTTTATGCTGGACTGAGAGCTAGTCTTAGTCTATTTTGAAAACTGTCTTACTGAACACAGCCATATTCTCTTATTATCCCTCAACATTTTTGTTAATCCTTTCTTCAAAGGTCCATCAACTGTGTTTATCTTTAGCATGTAGGGCGTGAATATGTATCTAAACTAAAATAAATTTTCATGCATTTGTTAATTTAAAATATTTTCATAATACTATTGCTTAAGATAGGTTTTCTTGTATAAGATCTTACAGCAAATACATTCTTAATTTGCAACTTAATCTTGTTATGTATCCATTGTTAAAATTGTACAGTCTTTCTTATTTCTTAGAAAAACTGTACTATTTATTATTGTGTTATTTAGCACAGACACTATGCTGAGCTGCAGCCTATGACACTATATACGCTGTACCCGATATTACCTAATTAGTTTTAAGTACCTATTTCCTTGTAAACAGTGGAGTGAAATAAAATTTTCTTTCTTTCTTTATCGTCTATGTACCTATAGTCAACTGTGTAATAAATTTTACTAACCCTAGTGTCAGAGTTTTCAAACCGCCAAATGATCGCTCTGATTCGTTTTAACGATTATGGTTAATCGACAAGAGCCGGGACCGCTACTTAGTGAGCCCTCCGAAGCATTGTACTATAACTACATATATAAAATTCCTGTTACTTAACGTCAACAACAAACAAATTGCCCAAAAGCGGAATTACTATTACATTAGTGGAAGTAATTAATTACCATTGGTGTCTTGCACTAATGACGTCAATATTTACAGTTCAATGCCAGTTTTGTCGTGCACGGATATGTTAGGTTAGACGGCTAATTACAAAACAAATTGTTACTCTAATGCAGGGAGGTCGATGGCCTTGTATTTTAAAATTGTAGAGATATTGATTAATCACCATACATGCACATATTACTTATAACTCAATCTATCCCTACACTACCGTCTACATTCCCAATGGGGTAAGCAGAGTATCACTTGGTTTCAGAACCACTTCTTATCACAACAAAAAAAATTCTCAAGATTATTAGATCTTTGATTCAGACACATATGTAAAAGAAATCTTCTCTATTTTTATCCCGAAAAGTAAGATTTTTGGCTTGTTATAGATTCTACTAGCTGATGCCCGCAATTTCGTTTGCGTGTTAATTTTTTCTTTTGAACAGATTACACTTTATTGACGGTCCATTAATGGACCTTCATTTAGTTTATTAAATATTGATTTAGTTTAAGATTTAGATTTACATACAAAAGTTTTTTCCCGCTAACTCCTGTTTCCGTGGGAATTTTGCAATATCCTGTTGAAACTAAGCTTTAAGTTTAATAAGGTACTTGCATGCCAAATTTCAAGCGTCTAACTTAAGCGGTTTAGATTTTTCATACAAAAGGATTTTCCCGCTAATTCCCTTTCCCGTGAGAATTTCGGGAATTCCTTTCTTAGTGCACCTCTACAGTACCTAAGCTACGTTCTTTCCAAATTTCAAGTGCCTACGTTTAGCCGTTTAGGCTGTGCATTGATATGTCAGTCAGTCAGTCAGTTTCTCCTTTTATATATTTAGATAACTCAAAATAAAATTTGACTCTCTTTTTATCCAGAGGCTTTTTGTGAGACCCAAATTTCAGTGAATTTTATAAGTCAGAATCAAGCTTACTCATGATTACTTTATCATAAGGATTTCTGCCGCTTCGAAAATTTGCTAAACCTTCAAATGCACAACTTTGTGACTCTGTACCACATAAATTTTATTTAACTATTTTTTTTTTTTTTACAGTTCAAATAATGTGGCATGCTAAACATTCATTGAAGTTAACGCTACTTTATATATCATACTGTCACTCCTCGTCTTGTTGACGTAAGCAAGGACAACATTATAATTAAAAACTTTACTTTAATTAACTCTGCTACTGAGTTTTAGTCTACAAATTGTTAAGTTCTTAATTGTAACGGTATCCGGTGTAGAAACTGGTAATAAAACCATTAATGATACACACAAGTAGAAACCAACCCACACGCCCATAGGTCGTTTAAAATGTCTGTCATAATCATAATAAACAAAAACACTGTCATAAATAAACTTTGACCCATATGCAGACTAATTACAGTACCCTATCGTAAATATTGTCACGTACATAGGTAAGCGAGAAGGTCGACAATTGAGAAATACACATACGAAACATTCGAAATACAGGCCGTGGTGATATTTGCATAATTTCTTTTGAAACTCTATTGTTGAACACTATACAAACTTATTGTATTTTATCAATTAAATTATCTGGATAGTTATATTACAATATCAATTAGGATGTTTACAAAAAGGTTCTTTGTATTTATTTAACATAATTTTCCACGTCAAAAACGTAAGAGTCACCGACTTCAATCCCAAATAATTTTGTTACAGAGATCCCATACTCCTAAACCATTCATCATCAGCTTCATCATCAGCTCAGCAACATCAGATGGTGACCATTAGATGCAAAAATCTACATAGATTATTTTTTCCCACGGAACATACGTTGAAATGTGACTAAATAACGTCCAGCCCATCTATTCAAGTATTACACTTTATACCTTCATTTTGAGCCATTAACATCGTGGTGCAAAAAAAATCTCAGATCCTTTGAAATAAAGAGAAGTGGGGGGACAAACTAAAAAACCGGCCAAGTGTGAGTCGGACTCGCATACGAAGGGTTCTGTACCATTATCTCTATAAAAACGGCAAAAAATCACGTGTTGTATGGGATTGGGAGGCCATTTAAATATTTTTTTTATTCTGTTTTTTAGTATTGTTTGTTATAGCGGCAATAGAAATACATAATCTGTGAAAATTTCAACTGTTTAACTATCACGGTTCATGAGATACAGCCCCGGACAGACTTATCTATAAAAACGAGCAAAAAAAAAATAACGTTTTTGTAAGGGAGCCCCCTAAAATATTTATTTTATTCTAGTTTTTAGTATTTTTTGTTATAGGACCAATAGAAATACATCATCTGTGAAAATTTCAACTCTGTAACTATCACGGTTCATGAGATACAGCCTGGTGACAGACGGACGGACGGACGGACAGCGGAGCCTTAGTAATAAGGTAGGTACGAAACCCTAAAAAACATCCTACCATATTTTTATACATTTTTTGAAACCTAATATTAGAAGCTAACTTTTTTTTATAATTAGTGGGAAGAATAGATAGAAACATAAGATATTCTCACGATATATATCACTTTCATTGATATAAAGCATCATCGTTTCTAAGAACACCTTTGACACACGTCAAATTCTTGCAGAACAAGACTCGAGAATCGTGACTATTGTACCGAATTCATTTTAATTGGCACCAAGAGGATATCAGCTAATTGATGTCTTACGGTTCGGACACACAGTCAGCAAGTTCAGCCAACCAATCACGCTCAACGTTTACACGAACCTAAGCAAATACTAATTAAGCTGGCTTAATTATGAAGAAAAGGTTTGAAATCTTTTTTCTACCTCTACATTGACAGTCAAGTCGGATGAACATTGTCAAAACTTCTCTAAAGACACGGTAGATATTTTATCATTAGCGAGCGAGTATATTTTTTTATTTAATGATAGAATGTTATTTTTGAAGACGAGGAGGGGGAAGACGAGTGTGTGCGCCTGCGTTTGCGCGAACGCTTGCGCACCCTAATATATCCTGCGCATCTGACCGCTTTCTTATTTTTGAAAATCCAGAAAAAAACCTACTTACTAATATCATAAAAGCGAAAGTTTGTATACCCGAATTTTAATTCCCACGGACCAGATGTAAACAATGGTGATACCAAGCATGAAAAACATTTTGTGATTGGCAGGTTTATAATTTACCTACATGAAAAAGGACTCCTAGATTGCTATTTTATATTTGGCCTAAGAGTTTAAATAACTTTTAACAATTTTATAGTTAATTTATGTATAAATAATATGTTTTAAAATTGTTATATCTATAAAACCCTTTTTTCGTATTAAACTAATTTATATTACTGGCAACACTTCAGGGCTGATGTAATTTCGGGTTTATTTAACAAAAATCAAATATTTTATTAAATTTTTATTACACATTAAAACATTTTTTATTTATTTATAATCTATACTAATATTTTAAATCTATACTTCTGTACTAATATTATAAAGAGGAAAGATTTGCATTTTTTTTATTTTTGTATGTAACGAATAGGCTCCGAAACTACTGGACCGATTTGAAAAATTCTTTCACCATTAGAATCCTACATTATCCCTGAGTAACATAGGCTACATAATTTTCCCGAATTCCCACAGGAACGAAGTCCCGAGCGGGATGCTAGTATTTATATATAATTAACTGAGTCAAATCGTGACGACACATTATTTGACTATCGATACTAATATTATACAGAGGAAAGATTTGTATTTTTGTATGTAACGAATAAACTTAAAAATTACTGAAATGATTTCAAAAATTCTTTCACCATTAGGATACTACATTATACCTGAGTAACATAGGCTTCATAATTTTCCCGAATTCCCACGGGAAAGAAGTCCAGAGCGGAATGCTAATACCACATAAAGCTGTACGGTCTGCGTGGTTTTTGTAAGTACTAATCTACACTAATATTATAAAGAGGAAACATTTGTATTTTTATATGTAACAAATAAACTTAAAAACTACTGGACCGATTCGAAAAATTCTTTCGACATTAGAATGCTACATTATACTTGAAACATAGGCTACATAATTTTCCCGAATTCCCACTGGGACGAAGTACCGCGCGGAAAGCTAGTAAAGAAATAGGTATGTTACGAAAAAAAACTGTATTCACGATCTGAGATTGTGAGCGCTCTTTGTCTTTTCGTGTCGGATTAATTTGTTGCCTAGTTGTTTTTGTTATTTGTGACGTTTCGTATTTTTGTGTCGTTTCGTTTTGTTTCTTACCTGTTAAATTGATATTTGGTTGTTGTTTGAGAAGATAGGTCCCGGTTCAAGTACTTCTCGACAAAGGAGCGTGTCATTGTCACAATTATAAAATTTTAACTAAATTATTTCTTTCATATAAAGAAATGTACTTAAATAATCTATTATTATTTATTAATTTCTACAAGCCCTTGGTGTTATAATCCCTGAAACGACACTTTGACATTGACATAACTTTGTTTATTTTTAGTCCGTGGGAATAAAAATTTTAGTATAAGGATAGATGAATAGATGTTTGTTCCATCTTCATGCAAAAACTATTCCACGGATTTTTATCTAACTTTGCAGTAATATAGCTTAGACATCAGGATAACACATAGGATAGGTACATAATTTTCCCGCATTCCCACGGGAACGAAGTCCGGAAACCTAGTAGATAACAAACCTTCGATTGGACTTGCATCTGAGCGGGCTTATTTTTTAAGGAAGATAGACTGACAGCCTTATATTGCGATACTTAGATACTGAAATTAAGGCACAGTTGCGAAAAAACTCAAAAGATTTTTAGGGAGACGACAGCGGATGTCTTGCGGCTGTGTCGTTAAAATAAAATAACGTTTAGCAGTAGTGAAACATTGTAATAAATCTTTGAATGTAATAGGTAGGTATAAATTCAGTGGATATATTAATTTCTCTAGAGTATAAAATCCATGCCTGGATGGAACATAATAATTAGAGCTGTTGATTCTGAGTTTGTAAACAAGATATTTTTGTAACGCAATTAAATAAATTTCCAAGTACTCCGTATATTGCTAGGGAACTTAAGTAAATATTCCTTAAGTAAATTAGCTTGTCAGGCGTTTGTTTGGGAAAACCTTTGTTGTTTCTTGAAATTAGACCCTCGGGCAGGACAATATAAACATTATATTTTCTGCTTCCTATGTGATACGGCAGTAGGTACATAATTCTATTTTGTAGCGTCATTAATCTTTGAACTTAATCAGGAGATAAATTACATGAATAACTATTAATTATTAACCTCCGACAAAAAGGGGTGTCAAAAGTTTGACGTGTGTATCTGTGGCATCGTAGCTCTTAAACGAACAGACCAATTTCAATGTGGTTATTTTTATTTAAAGCTGACGTTTATGAAACTTTTACACAGAGGCAGGGAACCTGATGGGTGACCAAAGTGACAATTTACCACGAGCGTTTCCGTGCCCACTTTAAGCTGTCGGTCCCGGCTGTTGTCGATTGACTACAGTCGTTAAAACCAAGTCAGAGGCCATAGTCCGGTTTGAAAACTCTGACACACGGGTTAGTCAAGTTCGCCACACGCTTGACTATACCTACACGATAAGAAAATGAAACTTTTTTTTTTTTTTGCTAACCCATATACGTCTCCACCGAGGGTATGGGCCTCCCTTCGAAACACGAAGAGGATTTAAACCATAGTCCACCACGCTGGCCCAATGCTGGTTCGGCCCAATGAATTTTCTTGGTTTCCCGTACATAAATCCGAAAATACG
Organism: Aproaerema taeniolella; assembly: GCA_949987775.1. Lineage (NCBI taxonomy): Eukaryota > Metazoa > Arthropoda > Insecta > Lepidoptera > Gelechiidae > Aproaerema > Aproaerema taeniolella. The sequence continues at coordinate 9,419,315 of OX465243.1, read as the reverse complement.
AATTTAGTGGTACAGGCCCGTACCAAGATTTGAACCCACGGCCTACCGATTACAAGTCTGGCTCATTCCCAACTGGTCTATCAACGTTAAGGGGATAATTTTAATCAAATCTGAATACCATATATATATTTTAAAACCATAAGCTAAGAAACAAATCCAGTTACTTAAAGAGAAATCATTAAGATTAGTAATTGAGAGGTGGCTTTTATCTGTAAAGGTTAAGAAGTATAAATTGACAGATCGTGCAGCAATCAAAGGGCCAAGAGCAAAATAAATACATTATTATCTAAGCATTGCGCTTTGAAGTGCTGATAGAGGTTATGATACCACAACTAGCTACTTGCATAATTGTACAAGGCTGTGATAATACTTGGTTGAAGACGTGGTGAAGACAGGGTACTTGGTGGAGGAACCTAAAAAAGCTTGCCGCAAATGTGGGGCGAATTCAAATTATGATTGTGTTTTGCATGATTCTCCCGATGAAACTGGACCGATTCTGTAACTTCAGTACTGTGTCGATGGAATAGAGTCCATTTTATTTGTTCAGGTGGCAAAATTGAGAACTAAGTATTTAATTTTCATATAGGTGACAACCACCGCACCATTAGCGCCACCGCCCACCTGAATGTAAAGTTGGAAACTACCTAGCAACTGAAAATTCAGTTGGTGGTGACGCCACCAGTCAAAGAAGCCGTCAATAGATGTATGGAATTTGGATAGTTCTTAATTTCGCCACCTGAACGGATAAAATGGCGATCATTCCATAGACACACAACTGAAGTTACAGAATCGGGGCCCTATAACACTTTCATGATGATGTCATAACTCCTCTCCTTTCATTTGTTTTTTTTGGCGCTACGAGTTTAATTGATTCATATGGTCTCAAGATCAATCGTGACGATTCTCATAATATTAGCAATTAGTTTTGGCGTACTACTAGTACTACTAGCACTTGACTGATAAACACGTAAAAAACAACGAAGCACTCACAGTAACTACTGCTAGAATCACATGATGCCCTATCAGCCCCGGTAAGGATTATAGACGTGAATGTAGGCATAGGGACTAATGATGTTTAATGTATGTTTTTTTTTTGGAATCTGTTTAAGTACCAACTGTCAAAAACATTCAAAAGATAAACACAAACACAAAACCTCTATAAAATCTATAAGAGTTCTACAAACACTGACCAAGTTAGAGTTGGTCTCGCTTATCGAGTGTTCCGTGCATTGAGATCAAAGGATGTCATAAATTAAAAAACGATGCCTTTATTTTCACACTGTAAGTGCATTCAATGTAGACATATAACTTTGTTCGTAAAATTATTAAGATTCCTAAAATTGTAAAGTGATTTAAAATAGTGTTTTTAATTTTTATTCTCAAAGATGTACCTGAAATTCAGAAGTAGTAACCCTTTACGTCGAGAATGGCTTCCGACCTTTTACTTAGTGCAATTTGATTTAATTTCCACCAACAAATTGATCGTGATTTCCTACAAGACAGGAACAACTGACGACGCGACGCTGTTCGAAGTCCATTAATGTTCATTTTTGAGCTGTTATTAAGTTAAGCACCATCAAGTTTATGTGTTTCGTAAAACACCAGACATTAAGTTTCACATTTATTTTATTATGTTCCAAGACTAAAATTCAAGAGTCCAAGTATATCAAATTAATATCCAGAACTATTTGATAGTATACTATCAAACAGTTCTAATAGCCATTAAAATACATAGAAATAGTATTTATGAAGACTGTTTTATTATATTATCTAACTTTCAGAAGCTTATTGTAAAAAAACTTTTGCCTATGAATTTTTTTTCGAATTTTATACAACGTATTCAGTCGCAAATTCATTTTATTTGTTTATTTCAAATTTGGAATTTATTTTTATTGTGTATTTATGAAACACGCTGTATAATTCTATATTTTCAAAGACGTCCATTTACGGAATACTCTTAAAAAACCTAAAACCTGAAAGGGCTGCGGGCACGGCTGTTTTGTTTGCGTGCGCCTAAAAGCCTTGATTCTATCTTTATTGTTTGAGGGCTTTATTCTACTTCCTATTAATTGCTCTGTTTGTTGTTAGCACCTAAAATGGATAGGGAAAAAATCTGTTAAGGAGAAAGCATTAGCACTTACACTGTTAAATTAAAAGCATTGTGGTCCAGAAACATTGCCAGTGATCGCTTATATAGCGTCTATACGCGTGACTTCATGTTGTCACGGCGTTATCGTTCTGCCTGTTCTGTACTGACGCTATATAATGCGGTAAAACGGCGGAAAGAAATACATACGATAATACTATACGACATACATACGGTATATTAAATAATTTAACATACTTTCCTTGTGAACTTTAAATAACGTGTTGTACCCTACCTAATCTGACAATGTAATCCGAAATAACAGCATGTTTTGTACCTAAAATTTATTTAAATTCGCAAAGAAGCAATTGCGTAAAGAGTTGTCTTTTATAGCTTTACAGCTCTTGCCATTTAAAATTAAGAAGAGCAAATAAATAAAGCAACATTTTTCCTTGATTCAAAATTAGCACCTCGCGAACTGTTACTGTTACTGACCTTCGAAAAGTTTACTTTTTTAAAAGCGATGTTTACTTTAAAATTTCATTTGACAGTTTAAACAAATATTAAGTCACAATTTCTTACGAAATAATCCCACTTATGTGGGTAGATCATAGTTGGGTATTATTTTACATAATGTGCCATAATTCATCATGATTTATAGGTCTTTACGACTGAAACATTATCATGTTATGATTTAAATGCCAATTAATATTCAAATCCTTTTAGCGTTGTTAAATAGCGTTTTCAATCAATAGCCCTTTATTTGAGAATGTTGTTTATATGCTTTTTTTTCTTGCTATAGATTTATGCACTTACCTACTCATTATTAATTGCAGGTTATAATTATCACAGCACTAGTAACACCATCAAGTAACAAAATAATATCCCTAAAAAATTCGATAGTGAATAGGAAAAAGCAGTATTTATTCTGACAGCACACTGGGCCTTCTATAAATATATTTTTTATAGCAAGATTTATAAACTATTGTTTATATTCAATAATTTTAGTAACTACGGAGATCAAAATTGGTTTTCGGTCCCTAAGAAATGAAGCAAATATTTAGTTCAAATAATAAATAATAAATAATTATTAAACACGTAATATTAAAAGCTATGAGCGCTCCTTGCACCACAGCTACTTACAATCAGAACTGGCGAAAACACGCACAACAATCACGAATCACCAGCTGTCAAGAAGTTCCTTAATTTATTACACCAAGATAAAAGTTGGCAAGGCACTGTAGGTGTATACCTCTTGTCGTTTAGTTATTAAATCAATTTGAAATGATAAATCGCTTAAGAAGACACGCAAAACGATTTTGGCAAGGAAGCTGTGCGGCGCCAGAAATTATGCGAAGCTATAAAATGTGGAAATATTTTTGGCCAGGAACATTGAAAGCGTTGTAGTATATAAAAATTATGTCTTAGACAACAGCGGGTTGATTCCTTTAGTAATAACTAGCTTTTCCCCTGGGACTTCGTTCCCAAGAGAGTTAGGATAATGTAGCGTTTGTATTACTCTGATGTCTTAGAAATACAATATTACCATAAATAAAGCATTATTAAATTCATCCAGTAGATTTTACATGAAAGAGTAACAAACATCTTCACAAACTTTTAATTTTTTTCTCATTATCTTTAGTAGTACAGGATTCCACTGCTAGATACTGGGTTACCTACCTCATATATATTTACCAGTTGCGTTTGCGGCTTGGTACACTGGCGATTTTTTTTAAATCCATCACACAGCTCATAGTCTCCAATCTCCATCCTTGAGTGTATGAAAGTTATTTTTTTTTATCAGGCTGTATAAAATTTCGATTTAACCAAAATAGTTCCGACACCTGGAACCCTGATAACTGTTAGACGGAACCCTATTTAGATTTCGTTGGCTTAGTCAATTCGATAATAATGTTAATATAATCTCCATTGATTACTAAAACAATTAACAGCATCAAACTTGCTTTCGGAGACACTAAAAATAATATTTCAATTAATTGGTTGCGTCATGCCAAACGTAATTTTTATGTCAATTGTCGTTCTCTAGCCGACGAAATAAAATGGTTGAGTTATTACTACTAGTACATAACTAGGACTTGATTACAAAATTTAATGTTTTCTGAAGCAAAATCTGGAACTTGCTGTGGCAGAAGATTTTATATTTTTACGTCTTCTTTCTGAAGCAAAATCGGATAAACTAGCATCAAATTTATGTCTCTATTTTCTCAAGACATAATCTTACATTTCTAAACAGGCATAATATTCAAGAATGAAGGTTTTCGTTTGACCAAATGTAGTATAGTAATGTAAACTAATGGTCAACAAAGTATTGTCCGTATGTTCTGACACTGATTTGGCACTAAGGTAATAAATGGTTGGCACTGAATACTGGAAGTGTTAAAGAAGGGACATATTAAGACCATGAGAAACTGTAAATGGTGCTGATAATATCGTAAGAAGGTAATAAGAATCAAATTAGAATAATTGACACTTCTAGAGCGATTTTTCTCATTGATTAAGACAACTTCAAGGGAAACGGGCTAAATGGCCAATCGATTGTGACCTGACCTAATGTGCCTATCTTGTGATTTTATTTCTAGGTGTAAATCTAATAAAGATTCGAAACAGTTTTTTAATGTTTTCAATCGCGTATTTTTTATATAATTAACTTATTTCCAAGTTAATATTAACATAATTTTTTTTTATTCCACCACTAAGAGATTCTGCCAAGCAATATTTCAAAGTTAACTGTTTTCTCTATCTTTTTAAATTAGTCCTATCATCAACACATTTTTGTCTGGGTATTACTACCACGACACCGACATCTACCATTTACATAACTACTAGCATTCCACCAGCGGCTCTGCCCGCGTGGATTACATATTATATTGTGCCCAACTGTGGGATAAAATGTAGCCTATGTCCTTTCCCAGGCTCTAATCTATCTCAGTGCCAAATTTCATCATAATCGGTTCTGTAGTTTAGGCGTGAAGGGCGGACAGACAGACAAACAGACAGAGTTACTTTCGCATTTATAATATTAATAAAATCCAACGTGTGATGGAACCTGAACGGATAAAGTGGTCACCATTATCATTCCACTGCCATTGAAGCGCCATTGATTAGTAGAATCAGGACTGACAGCGATGAGTCTTCCTATCATCACACTTTGAAGAAATTTGGGGCACAATAAGGTTACATTCATATTATTACTAGCTAATGCCCGCAACTTCGTTTGCGTGATATTTTTTTTTTTTTACAGAGTACACAGATTGAAAACATCTATCTTACGTGATTTAGATTTTTACAATAATAGTATGTTATTTTTATTTTCCCGCTAACTTCCGTTCCCGTGGGAATTTTGCAATATAACCACCTGCATGCCAAATTTCAAGCGTCTAACTTAAGCGGTTTAGATTTTTCATACAAAAGGATTTTCCCGCTAATTCCCGTTCCCGTGGGAATTCCTTTCTTAGTGCACCTCTACGGTACTGTGGCGTAACTCTGAGGGAGCTGGCGACCGGGTCGACAACCAGGGAAAGACAATTAACTGCTTGACTTCATTTATTAGAAGGAAACCTGACCTTCACGGCCAAAGCCGCGGAAGGGACTACGTCAGTTATTTATAAAAGGCGCGAAATGACTCGAATCATTTAAAGTAGGAACCATCGGCTAAAAGCCTTACAAGGAGATGGTAAACGTAGAGGTAATAGAACCTCTACAGTACCTAAGCTACGTCCCTTCCAAATTTCAAGTGCCTACGTTTAGCCGTTTAGGCTGTGCGTTGATATTTCAGTCAGCCAGTCAGTCAGTTTTTCCTTTTATATATTTAGATAGATTAGATTTTAAGTCGAATGTATTCAAAGGAGTGTTCATCTATCTCCGGAACTTTTATGGTAGGTACCTACAAAAGTACACGCTTATTATTTGTCATTAGTCATCATCCAAACATGATAATGACATACTAAATTATTTCACTAACTGAACAAAAATCGCCTAAATGTTACTAGCTGAATTATCGTAACAGAAATAATATACAATTCCTGATCGTAAGCCTGTTAGGGATTATGGTTTTGAGATCGGCGGTCAACCCAGGACGTCTCTAGTGTTAATTGATGTACACGGAAATCCTTTCAGCTCCTTAGCTCAAGCTGCAGTTCGAGAATACATATACCTATAGCTATAAATATCGAAACCTAGATTTTTAAAGGGTATCCAACCAAGCCTCAACAAACAAGGTTGAAAATAGAGAATGCCCGGGATTTGGAACCTAAAGGACTTGTGAAAAATCTAGATTTAGATCCATTGTGCTTTTAGATCTATGGTGCCATTATTTAAAAATCTTTAGTTTTTTAATTTAATTTACTCTTTTTTATAATTTACTGCACACACTCAAAAGCCCAAACTAATGTTTTTCCTTGTGTCGTGGGTCCCTCAGAACAAACATAAAGACAGACACAAACATCCATAACCCGAGAACAAACATCTGCTTTTTACACAAACATTTGCCCCGACTGGGAATCGAACTCAGGACCCGTCGATCAAGAGGCAGCGTACACTAACACTCGACTAAACCGGCCGACCAACTGTTTACCCAGACCGGGAATCAAACCTGGGATAGTCTAATCAGATGCAGTATCTCTTTACTATAGTACCAAACAAGTCGCTATTAATGGCACATTAGATAAATTAATAACACGTACAAGTATCTAAGATTCTTGAAACTTAATTGCTTAAAACCATTAAACCAATCACGCTCAATTTCTTGATCAATTATTGTATTATTTTGACTTTCTCTTTGTATTAATTACGTTCAAGCTATTTTATTGAGATAGTGTTTAATTATCACTTTAGTTCAACTTTGTTGAGTATGATTGGCAGCACGTCTCGATGTTGAAAAACGAAGTAAACTCTTGATCTGATTGTTTTATAATAATAACTCATCAACTCAATTACCTGTTTGTGTTATAATAATATAAAAAAATAATAAAATAAACGCTACACACTCAAAGGCCCACACTAAGGTTTTCCCTTGTGTCGTGGGTCCCTTGGAACACACATAAAGACAAACACAAACACCCATGACCCGAAAACAAACATCTGCTTTTTACACAAATGTTTGCTCCGAATGGGGATCGAACCCAGGACCCGCCGATCAAGAGGCAGCGTCACTACCACTCGACCAAACCGGCCGTCAAAATATGTATAGCCATAACAATAATAGTATGTTATTTTTATTTTCGGCAGCGTTAGTTAGGCATAGCGTTAGTTACAAAAATATGTGTTTTTATTGGAATAGGAAAATGTAATCAATTAATAAGAAAATGTTTCATGAGCATAAAGTAAAGGATTTTCATACATATATGAACGATGTAAAGATATCCTTTCATAAACGACTTCAACAATGTACAAATAACTTTTTGATTGCAGTATTTCGAACTCTGTATGTTTAACTATAGCAAAATATAGTCACTTGAAATCTAAGTGTAACACCGGACCTATATGTGGATACTCGTATACGAGTATTTTGGATTACTATACCGATATTTTTTTTTAAATATATTTTTATTATTATTATGTTTGACGAAACTCTATTGGTGGATTTATAATACTAGGCTAAAATATGGGACTGTAGCTGTAACAAGAAATTGTGACTGTGTGTGCCTGAAATAAAAGATATTTTATTTTTTATTTATTACGATTGATTACTTACGATATTAAATGTTTACTTTGAGTCATCGAAAAGTAATAAAGTCATTATTTAAAACATAAACAGACACATAATAATGAGGTCATGGTCAATCTTGTATCCTTTTTTTGACTCCATATAAAGGGGTACCTATACTACCTATAGTTCCTAATTAGACCCAATTTACTTTAATTTGAACTAATAATGATAGATAGCGCAAGACTAGACTGTGTGGACAAAAAATAGGGAGGCCTTTGCCCAGCAGTGGGATCTAGAGGGCGAATAAAAAAATAATGAATAACGTCAAACGGATTCACCTAGACACGGTACTATAACAAACATCAGCTGCTCTTTTAAAAAATGAGAATCGAACCTAAACCCATCAATTAAGCAACAGTCTCCCAATTTTGCTATATACTCAATTTGTATTTTCAATTTATTTGGAGAAAAAAAAACATTATTATCATGACATTTGTATACATTCCTTAGAATTCCGAGCAATTATATCCCGGACCTTTGGAAGGTATGCATGGGGCTGAAGCCAAAACAAAAAGGCCCGTTAGACTAATGAATTTTGTAATAATAAAAATATTATTATTGCACCACCACCAAGTCGATTGAAGTTAATCATCAACTCCTGAAAATCACTGTTAATATAAGTCTGCCGCACAATATCATGCTTGACAATGACAATGTATATTTGACAAACGTTACAAAACAAAAAAACGGAGCAATTTAAGCGCGCGTGAGCATGTCATGGTTGAATGAGAGAAAACTATCTCGCCAATAATACAAACTTATGAGCAATCGAATCGAGCAATGCAAGAATTGATTACTTCTTATGAAACACATGTGACTGCGTTGTGTGGAAAATAGCATTATACTTAAATAAAACTATCGGAGCAGTTTCTTAACATGCAGGGTCGTAGCTAGAGTTTAGATGACGGTTTTTGTGACATTTTAACGATAGTATTCGAAGATTATTTGACTATTCCTCAAGAAGGCTTTATTCGCAATATTAATTTCTACAGCTCGAGTACGATGGTGATAGCGCGCGTAATGCGCGGTCCTATGTCAAAATGTTCACCGTCAATCAAAGTGAAGTTGGCTCTCGCTCAATCAAAGTGAAGTTTCACCGTCAGCCGAGTGGCGCGCCGCACGAGTACTACATCCTATTTTATTAATAATGATTAGGATTAAAGTTATTCTCAATTAAGCCTTGTTATTTTGTTTTTTCGGAGAAAAAGACTATGCCAGTTGCAAAAGTCAAAATTCTTGAATTTTTTGAATTTCTTAATCAGTTATGGGCTGATTCAAATCCTTGTTTTGATAATCAATTTGGTGTCACCTAATTGCTTATAACTTTATCACTTTTAAAACTTAGCTTCTTTCAAAAAGTGTTTCACAAGTTATTAATTATTTCGTCGTAAATATATTTTCGTAACTTATTTTGTAAAGTTATGAGCTCCTGAGAACGGTTCTGCTGAACAACATAGGTTTTATAGGAGTTTTGTAATACGTTACTAAACTGCAATATGACGCTGACAATACTTCGATGACAATATTTTATGCTACACATTTATGGTCACATTGTGATTTTATGACAATCAAAAATAATAAAGTACTTCTACACATAAATAAAACATAAAATAAAGAAACAAAAATTATTTGATGTTAAGTACTTCTTTTAGTATTATGTAATCTAAATCACACAAAAAAGTAGGTTTTTACCTACTAAAATACACATTTATATAGTTGAAAATTACCTAGTTGCTTACATTGAATTAAAATGTTCTTAAAAAAACTTCGCTGCTACAAAAACTAAGTTTTCGCATCTTGACTTGCCTTCAAATAGCTCAGTCGGTTCGAGCATCAGGAGATCTAATCCTGAAGTCGTGAGTTCAAGTCCCATTCGTGCCTAACATTCTTCTTTTACTAAAACTTTTTTGTGAATATTCCTTAGGCGGGTAAGCTTTTTAAAAAAACTAAATTTGAAGTTTTCTTAGTTGCTTCTCTATAATTTAATATTATTTATAGTGTGAAAAACATCACAAAAACAAAATTATAATTAAATATCGCTATAATTTACAATTTTTTTACAAAGGGTTGTAACTATCTTTAAAGACTTAAATATACAAAAATAATGTTACTAGTATAAAATATTCATAAGATACCAGTATAAAAATAATTAAATTTATGGTAAAGTGTAGAGAATAAAACCAAAGTAATTAACGTATCTTGGTGGAATTCTCATTTTTGCAATTTATACTACTATTACCATGCATTCATGGTAATCGAAACATTTTACTACCGATGTAGAGTCTATAAATAAGTGTAAATTAATTACATGAATATGATTTCGTCATTAATAGTATTTCATAAAATACTTTACAAACATCCGATTAGCAAAAAAAATATATATTTATATAATTTTGTACTTACATTTATGTCATTTATAGTTAATTTATAAATATCACATAATAATATATCACAAATAAATTTTCTCCATATAAAAATAAAATAGTAAAACTTGTCTTTAAATAAAACATTATCAAACAAAAGGCTCTTCCTACGTATAACACATTAATAACAATATTATCTTACAGTTCATCAAAGGTTCGATCAAAACCTGTGTAGTAATTAAACTATTGATTAGATTTAATGTAACACACACGACCACACACACGCTATACTAAATCGATTACAAAAAAACTGCCATAACTCTCGCTACTGCTTTTTTCTATCCTTCACCTTAATAAGTCATACGCATTGTTTAGAGATTGGCAATGATATGGTATCTTTTGGGAACGAGCGCGCGTTTTGATTTTACTTTTAGGTGAGCGTGCGCGGGCGCCGCAAAACGCACAACTCTTCCGCTGCTCAGTGTTTCCACGACACTGGGACAGAACGAACTTAGAACCCGCCCGCGAACTCGCGAACGCATCTAGTGAACTGTGACTTTTGAACGAACCTAGTGTTTGTGTTGTGATTATCATTTTCCTTGACACTAGGTAAGTAGACTTTTTTTTCTGAATGATAAATAAGGCAATACACTTTCTTGAAACTAAGTCGGTTACTTTCTCGGTGACAGTGGAAGAAAGCGCAGATTAGATGGCTCTGCGTGACTGATAAATGGATTTTGTCTTATGTAAATGTAAGAGAATCAATTTAATATAAAATGATTAATGAATCCTACTACACAGACGTAAATTAACTTCTCTATAGCAAGGTGTGTACGAGCGTTATTTTGTTATTGTTGTTATAAATTAATTGAAGAAATATTGAGGAAATAAAATAAATCCCATCTCAAATCAGTCGTTTCAAAAATAACCGGCAAAATATTGAAAAAAGTTTTATAAAATTTGAAATTAATTTTAATTTTTTTGGCTTTAAAAAAAAAGTTAAGATGGAAATATGTAGAAAAATAACTAAACACTATAAATAATGATTTTTAAACTCATTTTAAAAATAATTATAAATTATCAAATGTAATTGAATTATTCGAGCGGTCTATCTCTTAATTAACTTTTCTCTTTTAGCGGCATATTTTAAAGAGATATCTGCTTCAATCAGTTCCACTTTAATTAAAATTGACAGGCTCCAGGCAAAGCGAACATCCGATCAGCAAGATTATAATTATCTACACAAAAACTGTTGGTACTGGCCTTATCATATCTTGTTGGAAATTTAAGCTTTAGGCATTTAGGAATTTTCAATTAACAGTTAAAATTACTAATTTTGCAAATAAAGTTTTGAAAAACTACTATCTATTTTTTACGAGCATATTATGTACGTCCCTGTAATACGAAGGGGAGTTATATGATTACCCAAAAAATAAAATTTTAAACTTGAGAAAAATACTAAATTCCTATTCAATTTTGTTGACAACGGTCAATGATAAACAATTATTAAGCTGTGATGAACAATATAACTTAATAATTTACTCATTACATCATTTTCAAAAGGAAATGAAAATATAGTGAGGAAACTTTGTGTTTTAAATTAACATGCTGGCTGCAATTGGCCGACGATTTTTACCTTTGCCTTATTTTCAAATTTCGAAAGAGCGATACGGTTCGCGCGAAATGTGTTACTTCAGTGAGCCAGAACCACCACACTTAGGCCCGTGTTCACCAAAAATATAACCGACGGTTAAACCGCGGTTAGAAGCTAATCCGATAAAATGTCAAAAAAATGTATGAAAATAACATTGTCAAATCTCTGATTAACTGCTAATCGTTGGTTAAATATTTGGTGAACACTAGCCTTACTGTTTCTTTTCTGCAACTACTAAACATTAATCACAACATTAAAAAAAAATCTTCTTTTTTTCATATTTTTTAATCCTTTTTCTTTTTTCACCAAAAAATAAATTTTCACAATGTAGATAAGTAAGAGTTTGTAGACTTTATCCTCAGCAGAATAAAATCTTTCTTAAAAGAATAAATCGTTGAAAGACATTTACATATGATAATAATAATGAAGCATACAAGTATCTTATATTGTGTCTGCATGATGAGTACCTACTAACTTAATACATTTTATAATTACTTAGTACAAAATGTTGTACTTAAGTATAAGTTACTTAAATGCATAAAACATTTCTAGCAATTTTACCGACTTTCTTTACATAACAGAAATGTAGAAAGTATCTAAGTTCTTATCTTCAGTTACGGAACCGAATAAAATAAGCAGTATCTAAAATCTAAAATAATCTTATGTTTATAACAAAACACAATTTTATTGTATAATAAATTAGTAAGAGCCTGGCGTTTAGATTAAGTGTTATATGTGTTATTTCCATAATTGGATTCGTAAGTTAAGCACTAATACTTACATTTCAAGATTTATACACTTAATTTTAAGACAAAGACCTCTTAACCCTCAATTAGATACGCATTTATCAAATATCAAAAATATACAAATTCAAAATATATCTTCAGTAACATTATAACTAACTTTAGACCTACCCTGGAAAACATTATTTTTGTTAAATAATGTTTAGTTTTACTGTTTAGTTGACTGTTTTTTTTGTTCTGTGTTGTAGTGAGATCTTGACCTGAAACACCAACTCTGAAAAACTCGCCTTAAATCCTCATACATGCATATACCTTTACAATCACGGGACTCGTTGCGTACAGCGTGGTTTTTAAAACACAGGTTTGGCTTTGCAAGCCATATCCTTAAAATTCAAAAAGCTCGTACGAGGAAATTTTAGAAATAGTTAAGTCGCCGTTTTTGCACACGACTATGAGGATTATATTGGCTACCTAACGTGTTTTTTGTGCATTTTTTATGGTAGGTCATAATTTTCATCTTCTCTCTTGTTGTACGTCGGTTTGGGTCTAACAAATTAAGTAACAAAACCGTAATCTCATAATAAATGACTTGTTAAAAAAGACATTCGAAAACGGTGTATTAACATTTTGCTTAAACGTTTACTCGTCATATTCGTCGTATAATGGTCGTATAGTTTTCTCCTCGTGAAATTGCCATCATCGGTGTAAGTCGGTCGCGTTCGTTTGGCCTACTAACGGAGAAATACTCTCACTGGCTAGCACTTAACACTCTTACGCAATAATCGCGACGACTTCGGAATTTTGAAGATGCTCTACGAACATCTAAAAAAGGAAAAGACGATTACTAGCTTTATGTAAAGTATCCATTTTCAATGGTTTTTATTAAATGAAGAAGTGAACCTATTTAACAGGTGGGGTATTTTGACAAAATAGTTTTCAAATGACGATAACGACTATTATCAACTTTGACAAAGTTGCTACGCCATAGTATCTAATTTAGATTGTAGATCGTTTTAAAAAATATAACTAAAATTTTTACTTGTATTAAAAAAAAAGATCACTCATTTTTTATAATAATATGAGATCTTAGCAGTTTTTATAAGTAAATATGAGGTGATTTCAAATATCAGCTAGTGAAACATTAGGGGAAGATTGTCCTCTGATCGCACACTTTTGTTTTTTAAGATGGGTTAACTCTTGACCTGAATCTTGACCATAAGGTCAAATATGAGGTCGACGATGGAGCGAGTTAACCCAGAAAATGCCTATAAAGGCACAGGTACTCCCACGCACCGACAGAACACAGCAAGCTGTTTGGCGTCGGACTTCGGTAGGAGGGTGGTCGCGAACCAGACGGCCCTTTACAAAGCCTACCTCACCGCATAATTAAAAACGCACGTTGTATGAAAAAGCAAAATTAAAAAAAAACCGCCTATGTTCCTTGAGAATATCTCAGTTTTGTTGGCTAATTTACACCTTGATTAATTTTCGCTATTTAAAGTCACCCAATATAATTTGCGAAAATACAATGTTTTTTTAGATTTTTTTGGATTTTCATGCCTTTTTAAAACTCATTTAATGTTGGGTAAGTCAAACTACGAGTGTCACTTTTATCATATACCTATTGAACGAAAGTACCATTAATGTGAGTCAGCTTTACGACCACTTTTACACTTAAACTGTCATTTTATATACGCCGTATTAATTCGGGTAAATGCTTTCATATAAAGTCAATTCACAATTTATTCGTATTGTATTCTCCTTCGCTTGACCTCTGCAATTACAGGCATAAAGTATTTATAGAGTTTATTTTAAAAATTACTGACAAGTTTCATTGCGTTTTGGTATACTCAAGTATAGTTCTAAACGATAATAATATACATGTCAAATGCTCTTTCTAATGATTGTTATCAAAATTGAGCAATGTCAATCTTTAAACCACTGTTTTAAACTTTTTACAGTCGTTAAGATCATAAAATCCATAGTCTTAGTTAAAAAAAAAATATAAAATTGTCGAATAGAAAATTTTTTTTGTAAAACAGAATGAATATTGGTATTTCAATGAACTTGAAATACTGTCACAACAAAAGCTACAAAACGTTTGTTATAAACTTATGAATACCCAGATAAATAATTCACATAACATCACACAAGGGTCGTATTATTGTACTTTTCTAGACATTAATGTGTTAAGTGTCTGCTGCTGACACATAATTTTATCGCTAAAGAATTTATAATATAATATTTGGTATTTCATTTAGCACTTCAAAGAAGTTATTTTGCCTTACGAAGACAGTAAATGGGTTTTTTACGAAAAAGTGCGTCTTATTTCATCACAATATATTTTGAATGTAGACAGAATATCGAGACAGGTAACAAATAGGTTAGTATTTCGAAAACTATATGGGTCTTAGCTCGCAAGCGAAAAACCATAAACTGTAAACTTATATCATGAATATATTAAACTTAATTCAAATTTACAATGCATATACTTTTATTTAAACGTAATGTAAAGTTTTTTTGAAGTTGCTAAAAAATATATGCTTTCCAGATATACTGTAAGATTCAGTGAACTACCTACTGGGATTCAAATGGATCCCGAGGGTTTTTGTATTAACCTGTCACACTAGTCCAAAAATATTCTAATGTTACTTTTACTAGTAAAAACCCTTAACAATATGTTTAAAACTTTTATTTGTATTTGTGTTAGAAATATAACTCTTAAGAATATTCACTGTTGCTCTGGCCCATTTGATTCTCTGTCTACCCCGATAATGGTTACCGGCGTGAAATGTGACTATACTTTACGAGTTAATAGATAAACGATTGTATGTAACTTTGGAAACTACTGCTCCAACACATTTTTTGTTTACTCAGTGTTACTTACGCAAATTCATGAAGTTACTGCAGCAAATAGTGCATGAATCAGTTAGGTACTTTACCGTAACGCAGACAAAATTTTAAAAGAAAAAAAAATTTTCTCACATTCAAGACACTGATTCGAACTGTTTAATATGATTTTTGTGAATTAAAAATATGAATTACAAAACTTCAACTCATCGTGTTCTTACATCGACACAAGACCCGTTCCCATAATTAAAACGTAGATACATAACTCAAAGTTGTAGAGCCTGCATCACAGTTTGATAAACGTAACTGATCGAGTCATGCGTTGAAGATTTGCAGTATGTGAAAGTGGCCTAACTCTGGCATAAGTTATTCCGCGCACGCTACTTTATGTGCGCATACGCGCCGGTAAGGCACCCGACACACGACCGTCTAACGGTATCTGACGCAACTAATTATGTTTGAACCTATCGACCCAAAGCGAAAGTTTGATGTAATACTGTTCAACGCCTCTAGCAATTTTTGTAGTTCATTCTATTTTTGAACAAATAACGATGCGTTCCCATTACCATTGCAATCAATAAATCTTTTTGTTATTGAAGTCTTAAAAGAATGTTGACGTTTTGAAATGTTCTAACTTAACCAATTTATCATGCAGTTGTGCGATTAAAAGTAATTATAAAACTAGTAAAAGAGCGTATTATAGATCTCGATAGTCAATAACTCATATACCATTAAAAATTACAAAATAAAACTCATGTTGGCCAAACTAATCTATGCAATAAAAGTAATTTTGAAGGGTTTTGTAGTAATTACATAGTATAAAGTGATGTAACCTATATTTGATTGAATTTATGCAATGTAACTTATTAAACGTGTGTGTAAATTAAACTTTTTAAGAATATATTCATGCGGACTACTTCATTTTGCTGTTTTATTCACATCAAGTGACCGAGTAATACCAATTAGTTTAAGTATTTTTCTAATAAGTTCTACATAACGATGAATATTAATATTTATTAATTATAGTAACATCCGGTGTATAAAGGACATAAGAAATAGATTTACTTTGTTTGTATAGCGATCAAGTGCATTAAGATTTTTTTTAATTAAGTGTGCAAGAAAAAGTTTTGATTCACAATTTAGAGAGTAAAGTGAAATCATCGCAATAATTTTGCATCGGCAATTTTTTTCTACATACAAATATTCAATGACTTGAAAAAATTAAAATACTGAGCGTGAAATTAGTGATAAACTGAACAACTTTTTCCTAAGGAACGCTTGCACGATTTATTTTTAAAGCTTAAAAAAGGTTACAAAAGAATTTTCGGCTATGGTGCTTTCTAACTTTTGATTGCAAGTTTGATGTCTAAGCTTTTTTACTCATAAATAACTAAAAACACTAAAAATTTAAGTATAATGTATTAATAAAGTATATCTTAAATGTTTGTCCAATATATAATATAGTACCACGCTTTACTACAGTAAAAAGAAGTAAATACCTGATTGTTATGTAAAATGACATGTAAATAAACAAGTCCATTCTTTATTTACATATTCTTTGACGCTGTTGCAGTAGTGAGTTGTATTTTGTTTCTATATTTACAAGCAATATATTTATGAGTTTCTGTTGTGATTCTGCAAACATGTTCTGAGGGAACAGCTGAGCAATGTGATTTTTCCCTCGTTTTCTGTCAGTTGCTGGTTATATAAATGTTACAAACTTATACTGGCTTCTTACGTGGCATCAATAGTACATGCTAAGATGAACATACAACAACATAAACTTCATCCTTATTCCACATGTGCGGTAAACTAACTGTACCACAATGAAGATGAGCATAGGTATACAAAATATTCTATCAAGCCCACTACTCTATGAGTCCTATTATACCAGACCTAGACACCCCCTATTCGAACACTGTTCACCTCCAGTGCGTCTAAAAAGCACCGGAATCATACCTAAAGAACACCTTGGAGTAGGAAGATCCGGGGAAAACCGGAAAAAGTGGGGCTTCAGTGAGAGTGACGAGTGTATCTGTGGATCTGTACAAAGTATGGGGCACCTACAATCTTGCTCTTGCTGTCCAGTCACTTGCACCCTGAGTGAGTTATATGAGGCCAAGTCATATATGAGGCAGTTGCCGTGGCCACTTTTTGGACCAATACCATATAAAATAATAATAATAAAATACACGAAAAGAAGAAGAAGATTATACCAGTACCTCTATAAATGCAATTATTTGTGATAAACGTAACAGTATCACTGTTCACGTTATGTCAGGGTGACATATTCTTATGCTACTTTGTTGTTCTGTATCTTAGTCATACACGAAGTCGCGGGCGGAAAGCTCTCTACAAAGCACTACCAATACACATAAAAAATGTTCAAAACATTTCAAAATCTCTCTCTTGTAGTAACTTAAATAAAAGAAAGAAACACCTCTAAATTCAAGAGCACAAAGCTTTAAAGTTGTCATATAAATTGTGTAATAAATACTCACGAGTTAAAGGAGTCATTGCTCCCAAGAGTTCAGTCCTCCCAAGCAAAGTATATGTGACCTGAATGCCAAAACATCTTGTGATATCCAATCCATACAGCAGCGTCCAGCGTATTGACATTCTGAGGATTGAGACTTAAGTTTTAATTCTTTATATTTATTTTGACAATTATTTATCAATCTTAAACAGCTCAAACTATGATAGGTCAAAAAGTCGCAAACTAGATACGTTATTTTTTTAACCAAGAGCTTAAGTATCGTTTGACTTCTTCACCAATTATATTGGTGTGTTAGTTTATCCTACGGCTATACGCATTATATAAACATTTCCTTTAAGTATAGGAAAATTTGGAAACTCAATCAAGGAAGGCTGGGAGCGTTGTTTATGTAGGTCGACCCATATTCGAATTGCCAGAAGTCATTTCAAATTTAGGCCATTGTTTCTATGTTGACTTTGTACCGGAAGAATTAAGCAGTAGACCATTTTCTGACTCAAAGAGAGGTCAATTATTTTTTTTTCCTCAAGAAAAATCACCTAGGTATCCATTGATAAGTCCACTGGTGAAAGGCGCTATTGAAAAACCATTATATGTTCTAGAATTAACTTTTGAAATGGCTAAAGGAAAATATATGTTATTATCATAAACAAATAGTGAAAACTTGCAACAAAATAATTTCCTATCAGCGAGTAGAAGTGTGTCAAGTCGGCGGATGCATGCCACTGCGCCGTTCTTGACATTCCAAGCGCCTGCGCACTGACTCGCGTGCATCCGACGAATAACTCGTATCAACATCAATTTCATGTATATTTTATATACATCAACACCTTTTTTTCTTTTCGTCGGTTTTATTTTTATTTTAAAACTATTTTTTTTACTTCACAGATGAGGTTTGTTATTAAGGTCCGTACGTTGATCAACATACATGACCACAATCTGTTTTTAACCACGGTCAGCACAGATTATAAATTCTGAAGTTTTTCCCATAAATCTAAAAAATAAAATAATAAATAAATCTTTTATATGTACAAAATGAACTAATTGAATAAATATAAGAATCTTTTAAAACATTTCAGGTACAGAAGTTTCTGTTTTTGCATCTAAAATCAATTGTTGACCCCGTTTCAGTTAACCTCTCTCACGAAACTTAGACTGACTGGAAGAGATCTCTTTGAAAACTAGTTTTGTATTACGTGCAACAAAGAATATTTGTCAATTTCTATTTTTATTATTTATTATAAAATACGAAAATATAAGAATGTAACATGATTTTATTTATACTCAGAATAGTTTCAGTCAGATTAAATGGTCGCAACTCTAGTGATCACATGCGTGGTTTGACATCTTCCAAAATGAAAGTTTCATATAATTATCATGATTGATTGGAAATAAAATTTTGTTTGTAATTGAAACATGTTGTATACATAGTACGTATAAACTGATTTCATATTCTCTGACTAAGACTACGTAACTTAACAACTAAACCTTCCCGCAAAAAAACGTTCTTAAAAATTAAAACATATTAAAAGGCAATGTTTTATCGATACCGGTTTGTGTGCAAGCGTTTATAAAATTTATGAGATGTAGGTACAGAACGGTTAGCGACCTGTATGGGCATGAGAGAGCAGAGAGAGTTATCCAGTTTTATGAGGCAGTATTTTTGCTCAGAAATCAATGTGGCCATATTTAACCAAATTATTTAATTATAAAACATGCCTCAATATTGTATTGTACGCGAATATCCTGTTTCGTTGATAAATTTTGATAGGATATTGAACTTTAGGTTTTACTAGAAAAACTTGACGTGGTTGTAGTTATTACCACTAAGGATTTTGCGTAAAAAATAGACAAAAAAGTCTTTTCGTATTTCAGTGCAAACACTTATCAAACAGCCACATACTTGCCAAGCATGGTAATGGTAACTATAAGTATTTCCTTAAATGGGTAAATCTTTTTCCCATCCTTGATAGCTAGATAGTAGTTGCTACATAGACAACCAGAAGACAATCAACTGACAAAGAGTTGTTATTACTACACGTCATGCTTAGCGATCAATTTAGGAAAGTTAGTGCCATTTTTAAAAAGTTGCTAGCATCCCTAAAATAAATACAAAACTATGAAAAGCAATGAAGTAAAAAAGAGTCGTGTACACTAAGTGAAACCGAGCAAAACTTAAATATAAAGTAACTTAAGTACTTTAAACCAAAGATATCGCAAAGGTCACAGTTTCTTCTTAGCAAATTATCAGTGCAAATGCAAATTTACGATTCAATTATTCAAATAGGTGCGCTTTCGTGCATGCACCCTTAAGTGCAACGATCGCAGCGCCAGTGCAGTGGTATCTTGTTACAACTTTTAACTTTTTTCGTTAAGTCAACTGGGAAATCTTTAGTGTTTGCGGGTATGACAAGAAAAAAAGTTTCACTTGCAAAGTGCCGGATTTTTTTGTATATTGTGTATATTCCAAATGTATATTGTGTATATTCCAAACCAGAAAGGTTTTGTTTCTGTTTGAAGATTTTTTCCATTAGTACCTTTTTCTTCCTCTAATTTTCTGACACAGAGATATCATAAATATTTTTCATCCCCCCATCTCGGAAAGAGTATTATTGCTCTTCGATATCTTAGTTCAAAAGCCGTTTTTATCCGCTAAAGGATAAAGTAAATTGAATTTAGAACATCGTATGCACTAAGTTTGTGAATTCGAAACATCATTAAACCTATTTACTTCTACCTCCATGGTGTTGAATTTATCATAAAACTTTTTTAATTTGTTAAAAACTCAGACTCGGAAACTCCTTGGTGTACTTTTTTAATTTACTTTGCGCGCGCCATTTTCTTTTCACGTCATATTGTCATGTTTTTTTTTATTGTATTTAGTCATTTCCTCGCTGAGATGGGATGAAAAGTTACGTGTTGCACTCGAGTGCAAAGATTTTTCACCTCGTGCCCTTTTGATTCCCTCGCTAAACGCAACTTTGCACGCGGTTAAAAAGCAACGTTACACTCTTGTATAACAAATAACTATTATACGTGTACAAAAATTTTCATATCTTTTATATATATATTACAGTGATTTCTAGTGATTACTTAGTAAGTTGTAGTCAAATAAAAGCATTTATATTCTTTAAAACTCTGTTACAAATTCTTGATAAAAACAGAAAAGGTCCACACAGTTAACTACAGTGAATTTACTGTACAAAAGCAGCTTAATCCCTTTTTCTGCATTCTGTATTCTGTAAACCTAATATTTTTTTTGATTTAGGCTCTCAAATTATACCTAAATCAAAAAATATTTTTTTATGAGGAACTATGGTCAACGAGTCCTGACTAAAAGGATTCACAGACAGTTTGCTATGTTAGAAACCCAGAAAATTATACCTAGTTAACAGATAGCCATAAAAACATTGATCCACTTTCTATTATTATAATTTGAAACATATACCTACCTAGTAAACAAACTTTCCTTATCTGAATAAGGTTAATAATACTACTTTGGACTACGATGCCTATAGTATCTAGGCCAATGAGAGAAAACCATACCAGAGATAACTTGGATTCTCTCCTGCAATTGCATCTGCGTAAGGCTGGATTCTCACACTGAAAAATAAAAACAGTTTATTTTTATTATGGTTCGGATTTAGGACAATAATGCCTAAGTTTAGGAAAACTTCCTGAAAAAGAATGAAGCTTATTAAAAATAATGACCAAAAGTGTCAGTCATATCATCTTCTGCATTGAGTCATCGTCATCAGCACATATACGTCCGCACCAAGAAACACGGGCCTCAAACCATAAAATAAAATTTTAAAAGAAACAAAATTTAGCAGTAATGGTGTAGCTTGACTGTAAATATTGTTTTAATATTCTCCATTTACAAGAGCTTGTGAGTAGTCCAACGTCTTTCTTAGAATATTACCATCACATTGCTTTTTACCCAGTAGTAGTGTGATCAAACTTTAAAAAAACGTATCGTATCACTATTGCTTTGAATAGGACGTATGAGGGCTGATAACGACTTGTAGTTCCACTCCCTTAACTAGAATCAGTAACAGAACATCGCTAAATTTTCCGTTAGTGTAAGCCCAGCCTAAAAACACAGGTTTCTCAAATAGCCAACGCTCTGCTTCCATCAATATCTATAAACTGTTGCAAATGAACGTAGCTGCGAACAGGTTTCACCTCAGAAGGATTTATTTTGCTAAATCTGTGTCAAGATCAAGGAGCCTCAAACACGTTTATTACTCACTATTTTAGTTGTATTTACTTTGTGAATGTCACTGACCCACAAACTCATCAATGATATTATGGAGTCGAGCAGGGAAATAAAATTCGCATAATTCAGTAGAATAAAAACTATTTTTTTAAGTGTCTTTACCTAGAACGCAAAGGACGCTAAGACTAAACTTGATCTTTGTATCACCCTTATCCAGTTCGTTACAGATAAGTAATGCACTGTATAACCAAATGTACCTTATGAACTATGTATATAGTCTGAACAATATAGGATGACTTTAATTAATTGGTGTACATAAGAAAATTCAAAGTCGTGTCAAATCAATTCAATGGTTTTAGTGACTCCTAAGCATTTGTGTCTATTTTTGCTTATTTCAAGGAATTCACAAAGGAAAACCACATATAGAAACTAAAAATTGTAGAAGTTTTCTGCGATTAGCAACCGCAGAAAATATTTGATATTAAATTAAGATTGAACTCTTTTGTCAAGAATGTATTGTGATCGGGAAAAAACTGAGTTTTTTACACATGTGCAGTATGGTATGAGCAAATATTATAAGCAGTTTTATTTAAACGAGTACTGATGCTTATATGTATACAGCCAGGTCAAAAATCGTCTTGTTTAAAAAAAATACTGGTTTTAGAAGATTAAAACTAAAATTTGAAATTCTTAGAAGTAAACATTTATGATTTAATCAAAACTTGACTTAAATGAAAATTTAATCTGAGTAAATTGCCTACACGAGCTTTTATTCCAAGACCCTGTCTGGTCCAAAGTTTGACCTAAAACTTTGTCCTTACGCTTGACAAACTCATAAAATTTGTGAAGCTTCATGTTTCAAAAGATCACGCAAAAGATTCATAATGAGAAATTAAATTCAAGAGACTGGATAGATTTAAATAAAGTATTTTTAAGTCGACTATACGACAAGAAATTGCTTTTAAACAATAGATATTTTGAGCAGTCTATATTACGGTGTTTCGACTATCTTACGCTTTTTACAAATGTATTGCTGACTCCAGTCGAAATTATCCACCCCACGTTCGTAAGGGTTCTAATATAGAATATAATAGCCATGATTCTGGTAACTTGTTAGACAGAATGATTAAACAAGATAACTTGGACGAGACAAAGCGTGTTTATGTTTAGTGTTCATCTTTAAAATTATTAAATACATCATTCAATAGAGATGTTTGTTAAAAGGGTGGTAAGTAAAATGTGACCTTCTAAACCATGCTTCATAATTATTTGGTCTAAAAATAAACATGACTACACGTGGTTAGTCAGAAAATTCCTTCGCACAAACTAACTACTAAATCTGACATCACATCAATTCGAGTTTTTTTTAAAACTACAAACACCATTTATTACTAATAAAACATTAAATAATTTTAGATTTTTATTTTGATAAGATTTCCTGTTTTAAACACTTATCATTCTTTATTGCTGTAAGTGCTAAAAAGTCTGAGGGTTTTTTACCTCAACATAATCAGTTTCTGGAATCTATAAAAACACAGATATAACAGCTTAGGTAATGTTATTTCATAGTCTAGTCTTGTTAATAATTATATAATCATCACACTATGTATTTAACGTTAAAACTTTAATAATTATATATTTAACTTTAAAACTTTAATCATCAAACTAAGTTTTAAAAGTTTTAAAACTAAGTGTGATGATTATAAAGAAAATAAGTTTTAAAGTAAAAATCTTTTTTTGTGTCTTCTCCCTCAAAAAAGGTAGAAATAACTTTATTTTGTGAACCTAGTTATCAGTACAGTTACATGTCAACACATTAATGCGGAGTAAATATAAACATAAACTTTATTTAAAGAAGAAAAAAAATTCAGTACAAAATACTTCGATAACATTACCCTGTTGTTTAACAGGTAAGTTTCTATTACCTCTTAAAACAAGATTGTTTATTTGCTTAAAGCCAGGTTTGGTTTTCGTAAACAAAAACAACAATGTTCTCAGGTCAATAAGTATTCCCTGGTTAAGCTTAAGCCAAGCTTTGCGAAATAAGTTTCCCTATTTGTGAGAAGTTGGCAACACAAAATAATGCGCTACACAGTCGATACTCCAAGTTTAAGGTTTTAATCCTAGTTGAGATCACCGGAGTCTGTTAGTCTATTTGAAAGTAGAGAGGGCTCTCTTTTATCGATATCGATAACTTTATTAAAAATGAGGAAAAGTTAAAGACTCACTATAAATCAGTTTGAATGACAGTCCAACTACACAGAATAAAATACCTAAGTGTTTGTAATTAAGGATTTCTGAAATAAAAAACCGCAAATGTTTAATGCTTACGGTAATTAACAG
Organism: Aproaerema taeniolella; assembly: GCA_949987775.1. Taxonomy (NCBI): domain Eukaryota; kingdom Metazoa; phylum Arthropoda; class Insecta; order Lepidoptera; family Gelechiidae; genus Aproaerema; species Aproaerema taeniolella. The sequence goes on along the minus strand of OX465243.1, from coordinate 9,394,835 downwards.
TGATAAGTGCTTAAAACAGGAAATCTTATCAAAATGAATATCAATTTTTGTTTTGAATATGCCTCAATCGATAATGGAAAGAAGATTTAATTGTGAATTTCTAACATGGATTATTGAATACTTAACTTTCCACACTAAGAAGGGTGTAGTAGACTTTTTTCACATTTACCTGTGAAATAAAAGGAAAACAGGTCAGAATTTTGATTTTAATGATCGACGCTAGCTCCGCTCTAGCGTATGTTACTTAAACTTTGACCATCCCTGTTTTATTTTAGAGGAAGAGAGATGAGCTAGCAAACTCTACCATAACTTTTAAATGAGATTGACATCGGATTTCAGTTTAGTAGTATGGCGTGCTTCCTTTCATGACCTAGGAGCTTAAAAGTTATTTCTACCTTTCTGTAAATTATTAAAAAAGTTATATGAAAGTACGCTATTTCAAAGTTTTAATTATTTAGTAAAAAACAAGTTACTATAACACAACACAATGAAAATGGTCATTGTTAACACTTTAAGAGGATCGTCTCATTTTTTTTTCCATACAAACGGCGTCAATGGATTCCAAGCTGACGTAATCGAGATGGTTTTTAACTATATTTTATCAAAATAATTTTAGTTGTTCAATAATTATAAGCCAAGAAGCAAATAAAACATCCGTTCTTTAACAAAACTATTTGCCCCAACTGGGAATCGAACCCAGGTCCCGTCCCGTCGATTAAGAGGCAACATCACTGCCACTCCACCAAACCGGCCGGCAAAGAAAGTGATCTAAATACAGTAAATAATATTTTGCGCGCCGAGCCGCTCGCCTTCCGTACTTCTCTCGCACCGAGCGCGCGCTGTGAGTGTGTGCGTGTTCTCGCGTGCTTGTGTGGGGCCGGCAACGATGACATCGAGACAGCATGAAAATCTTCAAAAACCCAAATCGCGCGACAGCAACATTTTAGAAGCGTAATGCTTGAGTTAGCATTAAGTAAAAATAGATTATAATAATTATAATTGTAACTTTTCACGTGCAACTGAGCCAATACACTCATGTCCATAAAACCATCTTTTACTTCACCTGATACAACCCTCCTAATAACGGAATAATTACTGAAATAATTACTATATTAAACTAGCTTTCCGCCCGCGGCTCCACCCGCGTGGACTACAGGTTATATCGTGCCTAACTGTGGGATAAAATGTAGCCTATGTCCTTTCCCAGGCACTAATCTATCTCTGTACCAAAATTCATCAAAATCGGTTCAGTAGTTTAGGCGTGAATAAAAGACAGACAGACAGAGTTACTTTCGCATTTATAATATTATATATAATAAGGATTAATTACATTTACCCCATACTGATGTTGTACTTAATGATTACTATAATATTCGTTTTGGTCGCTTTTTATTTTTGTAAATTATGAAACCTTTATCGGTAACTTCAAATTTGGTTGCGAAACTTTAGTGGGTGTTTCCTTCAATGAAACTAAAGAACTTTCCCCAAAAAATCTATACCGTGTGGTGTTTAGCCGTGTGATGATCGGTTGAGAATAGCACCACCCATCTCTTTCCGTGGGTGTCGTAAGAGGCGACTAAGGAAACAAAAATGAGACCAGCCTCCCAGGCAACGACACTTAATTTTTTTCTGAATTTGAGGTGTCGTCCTATGGTCTCATGCGGTATGGTAGGCTCTGTAAAGGGCCGTCTGGTTAGCGACCACCCTCCTACCGTAGTCCGACGCTAAACAGCTTGCTGTGTTCCGTCGGTGCATGGGAGTACCAGTGCCTTTATAGGCATTTTCTGGGTTAACTGGCTCCATCGTCGACCTCATCTTTGACCTTTATGGTCAAGATTGAGGTCAAGAGTTAACCCATCTTATAATAAAAAAAATACAAAATTATTAAAAAAAAACAACTTCTCATACAAAGGCAAATCAGCTAGTCGCGCAAGTTGTGTGAAAACGTGAGTTTTTTTTAATATTTCAACCTTGTTACTGGGGAAAAGATGTTCAGTTTCATGAGAAAAATCACCCCCTAAAATTTTGCTGATTAATTTAAAGTCACCATACATGAATAAATTGGGGATGTTATGGACATTTTTTTCTTTTTTAGTAGGAAGACTTACAGCCAATACTAACTATGCATATACCCGGTTTTATATTACATCTAGCCAATAAAAAATATACAATAGAGCTACGGACAATATTAAGCTTTTATAAATGAACCACAAACAAGCAAATTAAAAAACAAAAATGTATTCAGTGAGTCTTGATCAACAAATATTACAAAGTTTCTGCAACTGAGTACCTTAACACATGATATTTGTCACATAAAGCCCTTAGTTTAGCACATGCGTCTGGTAAGATAGTACAAAAACCGGCGGCAGAATTATGACCGTGCACAGTTCCGGTAAGACGTGACTTTCACATGAAAGCGGCGTATGCGCAGCTTGGTCAACACGCAAAATTCTGATAGTGAGATGTGTGTAGTTGCAAAATAAAATGTAACCAATAAAATAAAAGTGTCATAGAATGGTTGACTTATTATATGACACAGTAAAAAGCCTCTTGAACTTACTTTTACACGTACATACTAAAAACTAGCTTATTAACAACAGTTTCAATCATATCTTTGGTCTCCAGCTAAAAAAAATGAGTATCTACCTTTAAAAAGTAAGTGGATCTCCAAGCTTTGAAAAAAAAGCAAAGCATCAAAACAGAAATCACTACTTTCCACTGGTTCTCAAATAGCTTTTCTGACTCGTCAAAGTCAAATCTCGGTAAATCGGCCGATAGATAACTTGATATCCAAGCCTGATATTTCATTAGCTGGAATGATTGGCTGCCAGTGTGCCAGAGCCAGTTGTTTGGCTCACGCCAGCGACTAGCTTCAACTAGCAAATTAGTTACCAATCACAAATTATGAACAGTAAGTAAATAAAACTTCAAGCACAAGACAGTACCTTGGATGTTTAGTGACCTTTACCACTTATGTATTCTAACTTTGGTATCATAGTTAGGTTAGGGTATGAGAGGAACAGTTCCGAAAAAAACAGAGCTTTTAATTAAAAAAAATGCATGTGAAAATGTAATTATTTTTTACTAATTTGTATTAAGAATTAGAAGGACGGTCCTCTTTACACCTTGTATAGCCGGTAACTCAATGTCCTTTTACTATCGTTGATTTAGGGTCTTAGAAATGCACAATAGGGCAGTACTGAAAAGTTTTACTTATGGTAAAATTATAAGTCAAACAGAGAAAAGGTAACTAATGGCATGTTTTTTTTGGTATTTTATCGTCTAGTCGTCGCAATTGTATGAGCTCTTGTTTTATAGAGCTTTACATTTCGCTGTAAATAACACTTTTATAAAGCTTAAATATACTCATATGTTTGTCTCAAAATTATTGGTAAGTAGTTAGTAGATGCACTTTTAGAGAAAGCCACCAATAGAAATGGCGACGGTGGCGGAAATATAATAATATCTCGATTGTACGAGCGCGCTACGAGAAGATGAGACATATTTATAGTTTTTGCTGCAGCCGCCGCTCCTAGTTGTGACCAGACCGTAAAACATTAAACGGTAAGATCATGACGAAGCACTAACCTTGGTCACAGTTCATTGAAATATAAGGTACGTGACTGACGCTACTGTACAGCAGCTATATGTCATCTTAGTACTCTTTGTTAGACTTCTCTCGCCGTGTGGTAGAAATGGCCGCTCTCAAAAGCTTTGCCCCAGGGAAGATAATTAGGAATGGACAGCTGTGCGCTAGACACATACTGGCCACTAAAGAATATAACTTCAACCTTAATTAAAACTATTATTTTAAAGTCTAGGGAAAACACAGATAAAGAAACACTAGTAAAAGCTCAATTTATGTTTGTCATTTCAAAAAACATTAATTATCTGTAAAATAATACAGATACCCAACAATATTTTTGATGCTGCAAAGTATTTATATTTTAGGAATTCTTTGTTACTTCATTTAATTTATTTGTAAAATTAAACATCATGAAGGGATTTATTAGAATAAGATAATCAAGGTCTTATTGGCTCCTGAATGACTGTAATAAATGTATTAATCCGTTTTTAGATATATACCACACTTTGTTTTGAATAACGACAATGTGTTTATACTTATAAGTAATGCCAAAAATTTAATGACTCTTGCACAAACACAAAAGGAGTGACTATATTGTTGAGACTATTAAAGGTATGAGCAACAGAAGGCTTTAGAGGAAAATCGCAATGCAATTTATGTCAAGGAATACATATAGTTAATCACAAACTCATGTACTTGAATAAATACTATATTTGTTCAAGTATATTACTTACTTATCCTTCTGAGTGATGTAATTTTATGTTAAAAACTAAATACATAGTATATTTGCGTAGCGATAATAAAATATAAATCTAAGTGAACTTTGACATGATACCTATAGTGAGGGGACGTGGGAAAATAATGTACGGATTCAATTTACTAAACATGCAATTTTGCGTTCAATTGACACTTCGTGTTGGTAAAACCACATAATATTCCTTACCAGAACACGTTAATGTATTTTTTAATTTCAAGTGAAGGTAATGAGATATGTACCTAAAATTTGGTTATATGTACCTACTAAATATATTAAGTTTTGTAAAAAATTTAAAAAAAGAAAGGAATAAAATGTTCACTTACTATCAACCCGTAAAATGACTTTATGATTAAAATTAACACTGTATTAAGTTGCGTACGCGCCGAGTACGCGCGTTGAACTCTTTTGTATGAAAATTACTTACAACATTGCTACGATAAACACTTCTACGAATATTGTAGCATGCGCGCAATATAATTTACTAGCATTCTGCTCTTTAACTCAGCAAACAAATAAATTTTCTAGATCGTAAAGTAATCACAAACACTCAGAGGCCCACACCAAAATTTTCCCTTGTATTGAGAGCCCCTTGGGACACATAAAAATATGGACACGAACCCGAGATCTGCTTTTTGAACTCATTCGATGGCAGCATTACTAGCCACTGAACCAAAACATTAGTTAAGCCCTACACTAACTCTTATGTTTCTTATGTGGGTAGATAAAGTATCAAGTTGTTATACTAGGACCTCACGACCACTTGGCGTCACGTTTGATAAATCCTGTAAGGGCATAAGGTAGTAAGTATGGTGATCAAATTATCAGCCTTTTGCCTCGAGACCCATTCACAGATACAGCGCTTGTTTCGAACTACCTACGGTCACTGGCAGAATGCACTGATGGGCTGCTAGTTAATTTATACTGTGGTATGCATTCTATATCCACAATCGTCACTGGCTGTTCGGATCTAAGCGAGTTGCTGCCAACAAATGTTATTCAATGAAAATTAAAATTTTCAATCGAAATTGGAGATTCGGGAACAATAGACGGTAGGACTCGAGCCATGGCCATGCGTTGAGAGATTCTCAAAGTATGTAGGTGCGTTCATTAATTGTGATTTACGAGGTGTTCTCATATTAAGTGTGTTAGAATAAAAAAAAATCTGTAAAAAAGATCATATCATTGTTTCCTTTGAAAAGCTGCAGTGGAAACCAATAGCACACAGCTCCCGATAGTAAATAACATAGTGGTTGCAACTTGCCCGTACTGCAACTGTTCATAACATTCTAACTTATGATCATCATACCAATGGTTTTTTAGGAAACCAAGAAATATTAAAAAGAAAACATCCTCATAGTAGTTTATTCAATAACGGTCAGTCATGGGCCATTGCGTGACGTCACAAAGTCTCAATTTATGCTGTTACGTCTCAAGTCTTGTCTGAGGCAAATGACACTTTATGTAATCCACGGCTAATGTTTTTTGTAATCAAGAACTAATCGATTTGCATAGAAAATACGTCTCTGAAATACTATCTTTATTTTACGAAATTCTTATGTACGAAGCATTCAAACACCTCTGCCTTTGCTACTTATTTATAAAAGGAACGTTAGATTAGTAAATTGTAAGGGCAATTTTAATGTATGAAGGTAAAAGATTTCAACTTTCCCCTAAGAAAATGTCGATACTATAATAAATGAAGCTTTTCAAAATAACTCGCATGATACGTTGATCGCCTATTGAATGAGTTATCAAAATAAAAGTTAATCATTTACCGGTCACAGTTTATAATATAATTGTAATGATTATAATATAATTACTAAGCTGCTGAAAATCTACATACAAATCAGAGTAATATTGAGACATATTACGTGTATGCTACAATATTCGTAGAAGTGTGTATCGTAGCAATAATGTAAGTAATTTTCATACAAAAGAGTTTAACGTGCGCACTGTGCGCGTACGCATCTTTACTTTATAAAGGCGTAATAAATTAATAAATTTATAAAATTTTTGTTTTTGGGTCCAGTTTCCATACAAAATTACCCATTCTCGTTTGTTAATATCAATTATAATGTCATTTTACGGGTTGATGAGTAAACTGTATTGTAACAAATTGTCTTTCTTTTTTTTATTTATGTTTTACAATATTCAGTAGGTTTAACCAAATTCTGAGTACCTCATTCCATTCATTTGAATTTTTATTGAAGTGATTTTAAATTATTTGTTAAAAATTAAGAAATTACGATCACTAACTAAATAACTCTTAAATACATTTGTCAAAATATGAAAAAACAAAATTACCTTTTTATGGGGAAAGTTGTCATTTTTGTAAAAAAATAAGATTCCAAAAGGCTGTGATTCAGTTTCAAAAGTTTCTACAATTGTAGAAAAAATTGTGAAATTATATATATAATAAGCATAAAAAATATAATTCTAATTTTGCTAATTCTACATATATATTACTAACCAAATTAAAGTAGTTTTATGATAGTAAATATTTGATCTTTACAAATATTAATGCCGGTCTTTACAGGAACTAAACATCCAAATGACGACGTTAACTAGCAAGTAAATTAAGTAACAAGTCAAACAGCTTTCTTTACACATCACTGTCACCTACTAACACGTCGTTTCTAGTTCTGATAAGATTATTCGAGATTAGGTAATAGCTGCTAATAGAAACAAGTAGTCTTATACTTGTAACGTTCATTTGTTACTGACAGAAATAAGGAGATTATCATTTTTTAGCTGCGTATTATACATAACCACAAAAACATACACTGCTTAACATTTTCTAAGATACATTCAGAATACTTTTTCGGAAGCTATTTACCACGTAAGACTTTTGGAGCAGTATATTTGCAAATTGTGAGGCTATTTTATCTTATTCATGACCTGCACTGTAATATGACATTTAAATGTGTACAGTTCAAAAAATATTTTGTTTTTTATCAATATATTATCAACAGAAATAGTCAAAACCAAAAGAACACACTACAATGTAAGTAGATAAATATTTATTAGAGTCCTTATTTTAAATTATAATATTTCATCAAACAAGTAAAATAAAAATCATGATTCATACGCAACATACGAGTTAAAATTACCTCACCTCTACACATGGACATGTCTTAAGTGTAGTCAGCATTATATTACGAAATTTCATAAAACTATCCAGTGAGGACGATAATAGCATCTAAAAACGTGTATTGCAATATCTAATACCTTCTATATCACTTCCTTATGAGCCCCAGTAACGTTGCAAGAAATAATATGTTATACATTTTATAATAACTAAATATGGCCCGTGTATTAGGTCCATTACTTACACAGCTTATTTAGACTTGTTCTAAATTTAATAGGCGTATATTGTAGTTACCAATTGTTTTTATGTTTTTAAATTTCATTATTTTTCGAAATTTTAAAAGATCGTAAGTAATTAGAGCTAGGGAATTTCAGATCTGAGTTTTTAATCACAACAACAAAAACAGTACTTTGATTTACCAATCACCAATTTAATAATTTACATTATTTATTAACCGACTTCAAAAAAAGGAGGAGGTTCTCAATTCGGATGAATTTTTTTAATTTTTTAATTTTTTATGTTTGTCCTCAAAACTCCGTCATTTGTAGACCGATTTCAAAAATTTTTTTTTAGTTCGGAAGCATCTACTTTCAGATTGGTCCCATAAAATTTTTATCGGAATCGCTTCAGTAGTTTATGTCAAAAATAAAATAAAACTGAAATTGGATGATAAAATAGGTCATCAATGTAAAAGAAGAAAAAACGAAGTTGTTCCCTGAGACTTTTAAGTTGTTTTTTGGGGCTCTGTTGGGCCCTGGGGCTACTAACTCTACCGATCACCGTTTAGTGACCGGTAGAGTATATTACCACCACACATCTTCCTGCCATCTGGTGATCGGTTGATAATATCACCCACCACCCCCCATATCTTTCATGCCATCTGGCGATCGGTTTGAGAATTGTACTACCCCGTATCTTTCTTGCCATCTTGCGACTGGTTATGAATATCACCACCTCATATCATCCGTGGGGTGAAAGTAATTGATCACTATATCGCTCTTTAATCTTGAGTGATTATAAGTAAATCTACGAGGAAGTTATATGAATGACTAGCATCCCGCTCGGGACTTCATTTCCGTGAGAATTCGGGAAAATTATGTAGCCTATGTTACTCAGAAATAATGTAGCATCCTAATGGTGAAAGAATTTTTCAAATCGGTCCAGTAGTTTCGGAGCCTATTCGTTACATACAAAAATACAAATCTTTCCTCTTTATAATATTAGTATACATAAATGATAACTTTTAAAAATAATAAAATAAAATATTTTTAACAAAAAATTGATCCGCCTTCAAAAAGGGTGAAATAATTTTTTAAAGCTATGTTCACGAGTAAGTAGTGGTTACGGGTAAAACAGCAAATAATTCATAGCGGAATATGGTAAATAGAGAGGAATGTTTTTTTTGACGTCGGCGCCGGTTTGAACAGGATCTAGTTTAATTAAATAAGTATTCTGCTTTTTTTGGCAGAAAGAAAATTTTTATGAAAAAACCTGCTAATAAGGCATTGCAAATTGTATGAAAATCTCAAATATACCATGTAGGTTTTTTTAATTTATTTATTTTGTGATTGTCTCTTTGTAAGTGTGTACTGTGATAAAAATACATTTCTTATCAATACATATAATACATAGCATGAGAGAAGTCAATTAAAAAAGGTCTTGTTGCTAAAAGAAATGACACTGGCCGCTTGGCGCTATTCATCTTTTGATTGTACTTAGATGTTGTTTCGGCCATTGATGTTTAGTTATATTACCTCAATGGTTTCGACTACGTAAATTTTAATTTTTGAAATTATGTCATAATTTTCTTGCAAGTGTTGTATAAAGTACCGTGTATTACTTGGCAGAAAGTGCTATTTCAATTACTCTCAACCCTCGTTGAATAATAAACTATTACAGCACTCTACTGTACTTTTCCAAATACTTACTGAACTTTTTTGCTCATAAATCAAAATATTATCCCTGCAAAAAAAACTCTAATTAAGCAGTATCGTAGGTGTACCGTTGTGGAAAACTAAGTATGTTGTTATTTCTAACATTCGATATACCTGTTAGATCGTGATCGGTAAGCACGAACTATTTCAATAACCACCTATAATTAATATTTAAACAAATATTATTTTGATTAGTCATAAATACCTAGACAGGTTTGTTTCGCGATAAACAAAAACTTATGCTTATGACTCTTGGCCCAAAATGTTCGTTAACTGTCGGAACTACAGTGTTCAGTACAGTCACAAATTCATCTGCCTATACAGGGCTTTAGGTAAATCTCTTTCAACCTCTCGGGTGCTAAATCATTCCATGAAACTGAACAACTTTCCCAAAGGAACATGGGTCAAAATACAAAAAAAAAATAGACGTGTGGCACTCGGGGACTGCCGCGGTAAAGCTGTTGCATAGCATTTTGTATCAACTTATAGGGCTACTTTTAATTATAATTGCATAAGTTGATACAAAATGCTATGTAAAAATTTCAAAAAAGTTTACCATTTTTTTTGTTTTTTACGGCCGCCATCTTGGATTTTAAAATGGATATTATTTTCGCAATCAGAACCCCGAAAACCTATTAAACGACACCCATGTCGGTATGCCCGAAAATTTCATATCCGCCATCTTGGATTTTTGGTGGGGGGAATCGAGACGCTCCGGGCTTTGCCCTTCGCGTCACGATTCCCCCAACTAAAATCCAAGATGGCGGATATGAAATTTCCGGATGGCGGTCGGCGGGTAATATGCTTCTACGCGGAGCTCGGCCTTCGGCCTCGCCCTATACGCAGCTCGCCTCGGCTCGCGCGTTCGGCTCGGTCTGCGACCTTGCTTCACCTTAAAAATCTTAATTTGTATGGCGGCCATCTTTAATTAGGGGGGGGGACGCTCCGGGCTTCGCCCTACGCGGAGTTCGGCCTTCGGCCTCACCCTATACGCGGCTCGACTCGGCCTTCGGCCTCGGCTCACCTTTAGAATCTAAAATTGTATGGCGGCCATCTTGTATTTGGGGGGGGGGACGCTCCGGGCTACGCCCTACGCGGATCTCGGCCTTTGGCCTCGCTTTTTACGCAGCTCGCCTCGGCCTACGGCCTCGCCTCGCAGCGTGGCGTCGGGGTTCGGCTCGGCCTGCGGCCTCGCCTCACCACTCCTTGTATGGCGGCCATTTTGGAAAATGGTGGAATCAAAAGAGTGACTCAATATTCGGAATCATCGACCCCCAAACCCCCCAGATACCGATTTTCGTCCGGATCGGAGCAACTTCATTTTATTATTATGTTTGTCTAGATCCTTGAATCACGGGCAATTATGTCCCGGACCTTTGGAAGGCGTGCGTGGGGCCGAAGCCAACACGTAGAGGCCCGTTAGACAATTCAATTTAGTAATATTATTATTATTATTATTATTTATTTTTTATATATTTTGTATTTTTTGTTTTTTGTTATTATTATTATTATGTTTGTCTAGATCCTTGAATCTCGGGCAATTACGTCCCGGACCTTTGGAAGGCGTGCGTGGGGCCGAAGCCAACACGTAGAGGCCCGTTAGACAATTTAATTTAGTAATGTGACACCAACCGGCAGTTATCTCTGTATGCACTATAGAAATGCACCCAAAGACAACCCCCGGTTAGTGCAGGACTATTGAAAGAAATGGAAAGAAAGGAAACTGGGCTATTGGGTTGAGAGGCTAGTGGACTGGGTAACTGAACTATGGGTAGGACTATTATTATTATATTATTATTATTATTGTTGCACACACACAAACACCGTGTCGAAGACTGCCGAACTGAAACGACGTTAGACGATGCACGGCCTTCAAGCCACACCTCCGTGCCCGTCGGAGTGGGGAGCGTTAGGTTTTTTCGTTACGGAATTTCTGGATTCGGTCCCCGTGCTCAAGGCCCGCGATAGAAGCTATGCAATAGCTTAAAAATAACCTCCCATACAAAATGTGCTAGACTGATAAAGTTTGTATGGGAACTCAAATTTTTTTTTGACCTATTTTCCTTGGGGAAAGTTGTTCAGTTACATGGACTGATTTACCACGCGAGAGGTTGCAAGAGAGATACCTAAAGCCCTGTATAAACCATTAGAAACCGTCTTATGATTAAAAACCAACAATGCTGTTGAAAAAACTTGCTTACAAAAAAAACTTGGAAATCTTCTTTCCATAGAAAACCACTCACATTAACTGCAAAAATAAGTTTGTAAACCCAACTTGTTTTTGCGGCCCGTTCAAAGCAATTCATTGTAAAGAAGTATACAGAACTAGTTTCGTTTCCGCAAAATAACTTTGTATTTATTAAATAGTTGGTTTGGTAAACATAAATGTAACAGGTATTCGAGTATATTCTTTATTCGAAAGATACATGCGTACATCCATACGCTCACGCCTATGATCCTCAACAGGGTGGGCAGGGCATCAGATGTTATAGGACCACTTGAAGCGACATTTGATATAAATTCTAGGGTTAGTAGATGAAATATGACGGGTAGTGGTGAGAGATTGTTAGTCTCTCGCCCACAATACAGCAAAACCCTCACGTCTAATACTGACTTTTACAGTATGGCTGGGTAGAGTTAGCAGCTGGTAAATTCTAAGTTTTTCTTTCCCTCCCGTCCAGCTTCGAAGGTATTCATAAGGTATTTTGGTAAAACGTGAACTTCTAAGAACGTCCTACAGACACGATATTCAATTATAAAAGGTGTGGTTTTCAGACTTGTCCTTAATTAACAGGACCTAATAGATTCATATTCAATAGACACCGTATTGTCAAAGCACTTCATTGTGGAACTTGAGATTTAGTTTCAAAAGGAGGACCGAAGCGCACGGGGAATGCGACTTCCTCTTTCAATATTCTAATGAGAAATTCGTATCTTATTGCTTTGAAAACAGTATGAAAGGACCTTCCGCGCGCCAGTTTGTTTTGACTTGCCCGTTAATGGAAGAAAGGCTAACGATCTTACTTTTAAAAGGTGGTTTTATTTAAAACAACATTAAGATTTGCTCCAAGTATTGAAAAGAGAAAAAGAACTTCATTAACGCTACACACTCAAAAGCCTGCACTAAGATTTTCCTTTGTTTCGAGGGTCCCTTAGAATATACACAAAGACAGACATGAACACCCATGACCCGAGAACAAACGTCTGCTTTTTACACAAACATTTTCCCCTACCAGGAATCGAACCTAAGACCCGTCGATCAAGTGGCAGTGTCACTACTACTCGAGCAAACTGGCCGTTAGGTTTTCAAATTTTTCTTCAGCAAAGACTAGAATCATAGTTGTTCTTAATCATCGTTTTCTCTATGTATATTTAGAATAAATGTCTATTTCTATGAAATAATTTGACATTAAAATGTATTTTTTTAAATATAAATAATGGTTTCACCAAAACTTTTATCTGAAATCTCTTTCGTAGCATCTTATTTGTCTGCGTTTGGCGAAATTAAAAGATAATGTGTATAAGTTTGGCCATTTTGAAGTTTGGACGGTTGCAGATTGGAATTATTACCTGCTGTAACTCCGAGCCGGCCGTCGGCCGTACCGCCCCTAATGCCCGAACTTTCAAGATTTATTTATGTCCAGATGCTGACAACAATCACTACGATAAATTATACGTAAGGTTGGCTCTAAAAATTTTACAACTCTTTCTTTTACGACTTACGACGGTTTCAAACGAAACTGACAAAGTTTTTGGGTATTTTGTTTTGTTTACTTAGCTGTTTATTATTGTTTGTTGGGCAGTTGATTTGTTGGTTATACTTGATTCTTTTAATGTTTTCTGCTGGATTGAAATTATCGTTGATTCTTCGTTGCTTCCTCTAGAAACTATAACCACTCCTTATTTTTATAGACGTTTGTAAAATTGTGTAGAGTAAAGAATGTGCCGAGTGAGAAAAACGCCTTAAAAATATTCAAAAGTTATTCATGATTATTGATTTTTCTTTCAGTCTTTTTCATTCACGTATTAATTTAAGTTCTAAGATAATATTTACACTGCTAATACATTGATTAATTAAAGTATTATTCGTAAATGCCGGAACTAAACCACTACCTTCCTTAACATAAAAAAACAAAAACACGCACAGTTGTAGTACACACTTAGTTTAGTCGTGATTTAACAGTCTACTAAGATGTCGGGACTTGAGGAAGCTAAGCGTGATATCTAAAGAAAAAAATGTAGAGTATGTAAAGTCATCAATAAATATGACGTTTGAATAGCTAGCACGGGCCGCGACAAAATCGCGCGTCACGCCACTCTGACGGTGAAACTTCACTTTGATTGCGCGAGGGTACCGCGCAAAGGTTTGCTTGCTCTCTGGCGTTGTCCTTTCGAAACTGTTTTGGTCGCGTTGTTTTCACGTTCTGCTGAGCTGCTGGTAACTTATCGAAAGAAAATTAATTTAACACTTAGTGGTATATTATCATTGTTAATCCATTTTTCTAAATATATAAAAGGAGAAACTGACTGACTGACATATCAACGCACAGCCTAAACGGCTAAACGTAGGCACTTGAAATTTGGAAAGGACGTAGCTTAGGTACCGTAGAGGTGCACTAAGAAAGGAATTCCAGAAATTCCCACGGGAACGGGAATTAGCGGGAAAATCCTTTTGTATGAAAAATCTAAACCACTTAAGTTAGACGCTTGAAATTTGGCATGCAGGTACCTTAGTAAATTTAAAGCTTAGTTGCAACAGGATATTGCAAAATTCTCACGAGAACAGGAGTTAGTAGGAAAAAAACTTTTGTATGTAAAAATCTAAATTAACACGCAAACGAAGTTGCGGGCATCAGCTAGTGTCATTATATTATTAGTATTAGTACTTGAAATTTCCTAGAGCACAAGCGTTAGAAAATAAGATTATATTAATAATGGAAGATCAATGACAGCTCCACATGTTCGGTGTCGGCGCAAAGAAATTATAGTTTGCCTTTGCGCATGAGTATGATTTTTACATGCCAAATGTAAATGTATTTAGTGAATCTACCTTTTTTTACACTCATATTTTTGTTACACTGAAATCTAAGAAGAATCGGCACGAGGAAGCTGAGCGTCAAAAATAGAGGCGTTAAGTAACACATAAGGTTCAGCCGCGTGACGAGTTAGCACGATTACTGTCGCGAGTTTGCCTACACATAATTTGTCATGTTAGTTTGTTCACGTTTGTTTTGATTCTAATACTTAAGGTTCCTTTCAAATAATGGAACAGAAGTAGGTTTTAAGAAAAAGTTTACGCTATGGGCTTATGAAAAGTGTTAGAAAAAATTATAAAAAAGCACACTACTGTTTGTTTGACCAATACAGTTTGAAATCACTTAAGCGTGAATAAGCTCAGCTGGCGGCCGAAACGAAATTAGAGAAGGATTTGTAGTGGGTCATCTTTAAAAAGCCACATTTGACATAAAGACATGTTCTCCGTAAACCGATACTGTTCTGTTTACGAAAAACTATGCAAGAAGCACTGCCGCGATGATCTTCGTCGGACCCAAACGGAACGAATACACCACATGAATTAAATTCTTAAACATTAGACAACTAAGAGTATTTAATGTAGAAAACAAAAATTCTATTGACATAACAACTACCCACATAGCAACCTTTTACCCCTACTATGAATCATAAAATTATCAAAATTTTATCTTTATGAGTGTAATAGATACTTTATGAGTGTAACACAAAACTGCTTGATCAGTTTGTCTACGAGAACAAGAGTCTCTATTTATGTAAACTTAATTAAAGAGGTGATGAAAAACATTAGTCATCAGATTCAATCGATAGGAGTAGGTGCTTTTTTAAACATATGTGTCGATACGTAAACAAATACAGGCATATCTTGCTTTATATTTAAGTACTGTGTGATGTAATTGTATATCACTAACTCACGTACAACATATACAGTTGCAAACATTTCCACCAATTATTTTTAAGACTGTCAAATACAAAACACTCCTCCCAGGCTTACTGTCAAAGTCCGTAAGTGGGACGCAACGGTTTTGCTGTAGCTGTATAAAGGCTGACATTTGACAGCCTCATAATACTCATGTTCCATCTTATAATACCATGTGGTTCTTGAAACATATGACGTTAATATATATTCTTTATTACACAAACACAGTAGGAAAAAAAATTACATAAAAAATAGTGTACAAAGGCGAGCTTATCTCTAGAAGAGATCTCTTCCAGCCAACCTAATCGGTGAGAAATAGTGTACGAGACCGGAAGAGAGAATTGCGCACAACGTAAGAAAATACCAAATAAGAGAAGGGCTTATATTATTAATACTTAAATATAATGAAATAAAAATAATAATATACTAACATATATAATACATATAAACGAATATAATAAATCATACATACATAATATATAATTTGCTCATTACAGTTGGGACAGGTAGTATTCTTTGACTCTATTGACGTTCTGCCTACCCAAACAGGAATTATAGGCGTGAGTATATGAATGAATGAATGAATACATCCTTAAAAGGTTTAAAAATATATGTCTCTTGAAACAACAACTTCATAAGTTGAGATAAGAAAGTTGAGATTTCAAATTAAGTTTTAATTATGGTCTGTTAAGAAAGGGGTAAAGTCGACCGGCGCAGTGCAGGTGATTTCATCTCGCCTTGTTCTATGCTAATCTTCTAGAACAGAATCCAATTTCATTCCACATTTTAGAAGTTTCTTTTTCTTAAATTATTCAAATACTGATTAATTTTGGAAACTCATCCTCGGTTTCATTGAATGAAACAAGTTTAATTAACAGACTTCAGTATTGCGCCTTCGAAATATTAAAATAAGAGCGGCCTAAGATTGTTAGGAAATGGTAATTTTCAAAAGTTTTTCCTGTGTATATTTTCGAAATTCTCGTCGTTTAATGTCCAAACGGCTTTTTATGACATCTTGCTAATGACAAGCTAATTATGGAAAAATTGCTACTTAAGAATAATAAGTTGTTATTTATTTCTCCGGACCCCTGTTTTCTACAGTTGTAAAAGAAATCTACTTAAAAAATTCTTTTAACGTTTGAATAACTATAAATTTTTCTTTCGCTGAAATATATTTTTCGTTTTATGTTGTTGATTACCAAAGTATACAAAACTCCGATAAAAAGCTTACATCATTTATTTTGACATTAAGTATTACATTTTTTCATCAACTTTCGAAAACGATTAATCACTTATCGATAATAAGCCTACAGTACCTTTAAAGGTCAGCACTCACTAAACGCTGTGTCACAGGGTCTGTGCCGGCTCACGCTTAGCCACTCTCACTGTGACCCCTGACTCTTCTCACTAGTAAAGGCTCGTCCACATGTAAAGTTATACAAAATTGATATGAATTCAAATACAAAAGGTACTTGCTTACTTGTCGAAGTGACCCTGGCTTCTGGGCATCTACTCTTTAAGCCTACAACCGATACTCCGGAGCGTCGGATGTCAATGTGTCTCTCTCACAGATGACAGTGACAGATGACAAATATTGGTCGTATGTCGATCGTAGACTTTAAGGCCTGCATTACAGAAGGAGACTCAAGTCTTAATCTATACTTAAGTATTTATTGTCTCTTACTCTCACTATCAAAATGACAAAGATGACTGCTGCTTAAGTATAGATTAGTAATGAGTCGCGTTCTGTAATACGAGTAGATGTCCTGCAGCTCCGACCATCCTTGTATACCATAATGTAAACGCAAACACAGAAAATGTTTGTTTTTGGATTTCTCTTAACTAAATATTTATTTGTGTGGGTTCGAGTCCCAAGTGACTCTTGTTACAATTTTGCATGTATTTTTTGTAATATTTAAACAATAAATATTAGTATTTTTCAATAAATATTAGTTTTACTTGCAAAAACGTTGTTATGTTGATTTTGGAAATATTTACGGTGAAACACTTTTAATTCTAGTTACACCATTAATTATATTATACAGTACTGAGGAATGACTTTAAATTGACTTAATAATTTTTAGTGGATTCAAAATACTAGAATCGTCAAAAATTATAATAAGACCAAATCGCCAAAAAGACGCTCTAAAATGTCCCTTTATTAACTTTTAGTGTATAGAGGCTTTATAATATTATGTAACTGTTACGCTAACATTATGCATATCTTTTCAACATCATCACTGCGGAAATATGTACATTATAATGCTTTCTTGTCGGTTTTGTTACAATTTATATGTTCTTTTGACAAGGAACATAACGAAAATTTACATAAAGTGTGTTTTTATATAAGTTTAGAATTAAATAGCTTAGACTATAAGTAGATACTTGCCTTTGTAATTATTTAGATTATTTTTAAAACTAATTAACTTACAACATTAATTCCATAACAGATTGTTGCAACCTGGCCTGTCGTATCGTCTCTAATAAAATGTTCAGTGTACCTATAAATTTATAAGTTAGGCAAATATAATTCCAAAAATTATAAATCAAATTCGTTATTTCCTCACCTAATCCTAATTCAGGACCAGGATTTAGGATTCTTGTCCTTGTCCTCAATCTTGACCATATGGTCAAAGATGAGGTCGACGATGGAGCGAGTTAACCCAGAAAATGCCTATAAAGGCATTGGTACTCCCACGCACCGACGGAACACAGCAAGCTGTTTGGCGTCGGACTTCGGTAGGAGGGTGGTCACGAACCAGACGGCCCTTTACAGAGCCTACCACACCGCATGAGACCATAGGACGACACCTCAGATTCAGAAAAAAATGAAGTGTCGTTGCCTGGGATGGATTACTAGGAGGCAGGTCTCATTTGTGTTTCCTTAGTCGCCTCTTACGACACCCATGGAAAGAGATGGGGTGGTGTTATTATTAACCGATCATCACACGGCAGAAAAGCTTGTTCTCTAGTCAGGTCATTAATAACTTTCAGAAGGTTTATCCGTTTATATCATACACCTATGCAGGTTCTTCGCTTCATACAAACGGTGTCTGGAAGAGTAGATACGTTCTGAATATAGCTACGTAAAGATAACATTACTATTAACTCTATCGTTCGGAAATCTATTTTAAATAGACGTGTTGATTGATTGACAGATGTTTATTGAAATAGCTGTAGCTTTTCCAGTTTCAAAATGATTATACGTGAATACTGTATATTAATCTAGTAATAATGCTTTGAGGCGACAGCATTCCATGTCAAATTGGTTACTACCGCAAATAATATACTGTACCCCCTTGCATACAATGCCCTTACCTACCTATCTATATGACAAATACTACCTTCCTTTTAGTACACGCTAAAATGAACATCGCAGCGTATTAGCTAATTAAATATTATGTATCTAACGTTATGTGAAAAACAATTGTATGTCACCTATTTATTTTCTATAACCTTCACGAAAATTACGCAGACCAGATTTGTTTTTTATTAAAATACAAAACTAGCTTTAGAGCAACTAAGTATGTGTATGTGTATTTGATAAAGGGCTCATATAATTTACTTATTTATTATGAATCGTGTTTCCTTTTCAATTCTCACTTATATCATTTAAAATAAGATATTTTTAGGTCCAGTATCAATCATTAATAGCTCACAAATTTTCTTGAAAATCTTTAAACTAGATAATGATATATTTTTTTATAAATATTCATTACATTTAATTGAATCATTCTCGCTACTTTTGTATTTTAAGTCGCAAATTAATAACAGGAGTTTTGTGTTAGGGCTAATTATCCTTGTGCTTTTAATGGACTTCAGTTAAATGGCACAGCGCGAGCTTTATTTACATTTATATAATTACACGATTCACAACTTTCAGTATCAGTAAACACACTACGAATGAAAAAATCAATTTTACGCACGGAAACCAGAGCGGTGGCGTGCGAAATTTTGATTTTTTCGGTAAACCTCCGTAATATCTTTTTACCGACGATTGATTTACTTTTAGCTAAATAAAACTGCATAGCAGTGGTAACCATTACTATAAGCTGTAATAGATATTTATATTTTAACATTTTTTCAAATATTTTGTATAATTAATCCTGCGACTCTAATGGCATGCAACATAATGCATAATCTTGAGATCAATTGGTCAGTACCTTACTGCTTACTTTAAATATTTATCTGTAAATAAATCTACTCTCAAATTTCTACTTCCAAACAATAATGATAAAGTTTGAAATGAACGAGCTTAATTAAAAGTTTATATTTACTTTTGTTTCAGAAGGACAAAAGCGCGGCGGTTCTGTTTGGTAAGCAAATAATTGCGTGTTATTTCCAATATCATATTGTTTGCAGAAGAAAAATTGAATTCACTGTTAGTTTATTAACCGAGACTTTCCACCCACCGTTTTGTCGTTGTTATTATTTTAAATAATATACCTACCAGTATGTTTTTATCAATTGAAACTTAAATATAAATATAAAGTATATATATAAACATGACGTTACTTTTTAACTTAATATACTTGTACAAATTAACCAATTCTTAACTGTATGTATCTTAATCATAATCGAACATTTGTAATTACGTCGAGAAGTTAACTTCGTCTTTCACAAGTCTTAATATATGTAATTATGTACGCGTATGCAAACACTTTATTGTACAAAACGGATTTAAATCAAAAAGGTTACAGTAATTTACAAAAGCAAGCTTCCCTTCGGCACAAGCCTTCATAGTTTACTTTAAAAATATGTAGGTGTATATATATAATACTACTGTTTTTAATATTATTTGTTAGTTAACGATTTAGAGGTGTTAAATTGAACTACAAGTTACATATTTATAATTCTAATCAACCTAGTATCGACTAATGTGACTAAATTATGTAGAAAAATGACAAATTGTACAAATTGCCTGGCCATTATAATTATGTCACTGTATATAATTGGACCCCATACGAAAATGAACTCAGATATTTTATGAGTGGAATATAACAGTTGACTACTTGTTATGTAGGTAAGTCATGAGTACCTATCTATTTATATAAACCTACGCCAAGAAAGAAACAATAAATAACTGCGGCAATTCACTGGGTTAAGTAATACCCATCTTATTAAGCGGGACCATCGGAAACTATCGACCTCGGACTGGCGGAAATAGAACTAATCGATTTTCATTCCAGTGCAGGAAATTAAATCCTTTGAGAGTGCTTCGATAACGGATTTCAGCTAAGCACGACACGTGTTTCAGCTAGCCAGGGCTCGACTTCTAATACGTAGGTGGAATTTAATTATTTGACTATGTTTAGTAAGCAGCTAATAATTAGGTACTCAGGTGTTGGTTACTTTTATACAAAACGTTCCAAATTATATTACATACATACATTCATGACTTACCGCTCCAGGTAGAGGCACATACTAAAATATAAAAAGAAGAGTTCTGGCAAAATAAAAAACCTTTAGGAAATGAAAATATTTCTCGAGCAAAAATATAAAATGTTGCGCCAAATTCTATTTTGATTTTACTTACATTTAACTAATAATTTAAACAAGTTTCTTAGTCCGCTGTGATTTGAACCCTAAAGTAGTATTTTTAGGGTTCCGTACCCAAAGGGAAAAAATGGACCCTATGCGCTGTCCGTCCATCCGTCCGTCTGTCACCAGGCTGTATCTCATGAACCGTGATAATTAGACAGTTGAAATTTTCGCAGATGATGTATTTCTATATTCCATATAGCAACAAATACTAAAAACTAAAATAAAATAAATATTAAAGGGCGGGCTCCGATACAAAAAACGTGATATTTTTGCTCGTTGTTATAGAAAGTCTGTCCGAGACTGTATCTCATGAACCGTGATAGTTAGACAGTTGAAATTTTCACAGATGATGTATATTGGTTGTTGCTATAACAACAAATACTAAAAAGTAGAATAAATTAAATATTTAAGGGGGCTCCCATACAACAAATGTGATTTTTTTGCCGCTTTTATAGAGACAATGGTTTTTATAGAGTCCGACTCGCACTTGGCCAGTTTTATTTTGAGTTGCACTGAGAAAACAGTGAGATTACAAGACTACCAGATCGTAACGTTTCACAGAAATTGTTGCCTAAACTAAACCATTACTTTTTTAGCACCTTCTAAAATTCTAGTAATGGCTACGTACAAGGAGCTAAAATTACTAAAATAACAACTACAATTTTATCTGGCTGTCCCGTATATAGCACAAGTTTTTTTTCTACTTGTATAGAGTATTTGCTGACCCGGGATTAAAAGTTCTCACTTTTTCAACTGCGCTTTCAAAAAGACTTATTCAAATGTTTTTAACTTAAAAACTTACCACACGTTTTACTTTCAAAATCTCTAGTCTAGAGAGTAAATCTTCTCTTACTAATATTTTCTGCTACGAAAAGCTGGTAATAAAGTCTTAAAATTCTTTATGTTTTCTGCGGAACCCAAAATGGTAGCAGGTATTATATTTAAGCGGGTTTTTAATATCTTTCATCGGGTGTACTTTATTAAATTCTGCGCGATTCTAACGTATGCTATCACCGTGAGATTTGCACAAGATTCAACTAATATTTATTCAGAAAATTAAAAACCCTTCCTTATATAACGGATTAGCAGATTTCTGTCGAATGTTCAGTGAAATGAAAATACAGGGGATAGGGATACGTTGCCACGTGTATTAGCTCATACGAGATGTATCCATCGAAGTGGAAGTAACAAAAAAAAATTCACTTATTTTTACAATTTTAAGAAAGTTATTACATTGCTGGGGATAAAACGTCGCACTTAACTTTAGGGAATCAATTTTTGGTATTAATTTTATTGATCATGATTGGACAGTATCGTACAGGGATGTTTTTGTCACTATGTGAATTTTAATCAACCAAAAATATAAAAATCAAATCGAATCTTATACGGAAAATCTTTCTAAAAAATTAATTTGTCACTTTTATACCCATACAGAAATTCTACTTTAAATTTTTAGTCCCGCTAATCCATTCATTATTATGTATGATGTTTTTTTATATTGTATAAGTGACGCTCGCAGAACTGATACTTAAAAAACTTTTTTTAAATTCATATCAGCAAACCCTTTTATTTAATATCCATATAATAACTAGTCTGCTATCGTGGGCAGTTCACCATGCTTGAATTAGGGTGACGTCACTAACCTAACCATGCATTGTCATCCAAACTTAATATAATTTGAGCTCAATCGGTTCAAAATAACTGTGTTAAAATTCAATTGTAAGATTTGACCCGAACGAATATACTCTACGTAGGTACATACCTTGCACGTTAATAACAAGCTTATTAGATCAAAAGAGTGTAGGTAGGTAAAGTCCTTCCTTCCATTTGCATAAAAGTTCGTTACCAAAAAAACGTAACATTTTTAAGAATTCCTTGTAAACAAATAATATGCCTTAAGACAAGGAAAATCTCATCTTAAACAAAATTCCGGTCCCCTTTCATGTCCAAAGAATGTGACAAAAACATTTTTGTCAAATGCATTCTTATCATGGCCCTGAAAAGATTCAGATATTTTACAAGGTTCGTTTGCAAAATACATTATATCATATCATACATTATTGAATATTTCGTTATATTACAGAAATACATTATTAGTACAATTCGGCTTTCTGTACTGTAACAAAATGACAAAAAAAACCTTACAAAAGCGAGACGAAATCTATCATTTCGTTTTTTTCCATACTTTGATTACTCAATAAGTACACTTGTCTTTTGAGGCATTATTCGTTGTAATATCAGGTCACTCAATTAGTTAGAAACACTTAAAGGAGTTATTCTCGCCATGAAACTGAACGTTTATGAAATTTCCAAGATATTTAGGCAATCAGCTTTTTTTAGCAAAGAAGTGTTTTTAACCTTATGTTTCTTGGAGAGAGTTATTTAGTTTAGAAGGCTGTTTCACGTCCGTAATTTTCGTGCACTCACTTATGGTCAAAATAATAAAACGTTTCTTTTAACAGGTGGTAGTGGCGCTCATTAGCTATCAATTCATCCATGAGTACAAAGAGACTTAGAACCAATGACTACACAGTGACAGATTTTTTGATAATAACTAACTTTGTCGTAATAAGCAGTCAAGCAATTTCATTTTACATTTGAAGAAAGCAAGGCAAGTTCTCGGAGCTCACATTAATGTTGTTTACAGAAGTAATCCGATCCCGGGGGAGGCACGGTATGACGTGTGGGCAGCACACTTCGATTTGTCCCGCTCTCCCCCGGGAAATTAAGAAACGGGATATCACTGACCGGGCTAATGCACAGAGACGGACTTGGCAGTAAGAGTGAGATGTCTCTTACCTAGCGATGTTCATGCAGACTAAACCAAATAGCGTAACTAATGTATGTAGTTTTAATAAAATATATTAAACGTTATTTAGGAACACAAATTTATATAGAACAACATAAATTTGTTCCGTATTATTTTTTACTGCTTGGATTCATGTATAACGAAGTATTATGAGAGTACTATGTAGCTGCCCGGCCGCGGTTTAGTTCGCGTTGCATAGTGTCGCTCTTCGGCTATCACTGTTCAAATATGACGTGGAGTACCTAGTAAAGTGACAATAAAATTATGACCTAATTCATACTTAGGAAACGTGATTCCGTATCACGAAGACCCTAAGATCCGTAATAGAGTAACTTCAGTGTGCCAAACAATTTGTAAAAAAAATAGAGTTGGGCACAATCAGGCAAAATTGAACAAAATTGGATCCTCTTTTTGCTTAAGTTATTCCTGAGTCCGATCCTAATATCAAGTGTGTGTGGACATGTCAAAACGACGGTGACATCAGAACGTTTCACTTGTCAGATTTGGAACGTGCCTTCAGTTTGCATCCTCGGAATTATAATGTTTTAATAAACTTGAATAAATGGACATATTATATGAGTATTCAACCAAATATCAGACTGTACTGTCTGTTCCCTCAATTAATTATTCACCCAAGTTACTTTTCTGCAGGTGATGAAATACTTAAGCGTGAAGCATAATGACAAATACTAAGTATTATTTCTCGGTGTGTTTATCTAGTGACATAATTTATGCACACACAAGTGAACTTAATTTAATCAATGACAAAGAACTGAAAGGACAAAAAAATAATTAACTCAATTATTGACTATCTTGCTGATAAAATCAAAAGATTTGATCAGCGTATAGTATACGTAATAGGTATCTTAATAAGATTACTTATTATTATTAAACACCATATCTTTTTAAATATAAAACGATGAACTTTGTGTTTCAAATCTCTTCCGTATTGGACAAAAAATGGTGTTGGAATAAAATAGAAGCCAGTAAGCTCAGTTTAATCGAAATCTTTGATAAAGATCACATATGTTCACTGTTTATAGCACACGTTCAAAATATATATGGGTATATCGTGACTCGCTTTTCCTTGTAAATTCTACCTGTTTTTTAGGGTTCCGTAGTAAAATACGAACCT
The DNA here is from genome assembly GCA_949987775.1 of Aproaerema taeniolella. Classification (NCBI taxonomy): domain Eukaryota; kingdom Metazoa; phylum Arthropoda; class Insecta; order Lepidoptera; family Gelechiidae; genus Aproaerema; species Aproaerema taeniolella. The sequence goes on along the minus strand of OX465243.1, from coordinate 9,370,032 downwards.
TTACAGTTTCCTATGTCCGTCTGCCGCAGCTTTTTTCAAAGAGCTTTGGTACTACAAAGTTGCTATTTGGACGGTCATACATATTAAACACACCAAAAAAGAGTAAAACAAAATCTTGAAACATTCTTTTTTTTCGTGAACCTCCCTAAACGTACAGAGACCCAGCGTATCAGGCTACTTATTTTCGTTGCAAAACCGCTCTTATCGCAACAGAACAGAGAGCACGCATATGACTTGATGTGCGGCCCTCCATACAAGTTTTTTTTTACTCGCCTATACTATTGAGTCGGATGTCATTGGATAGTAGCTTTTATAAAGATTTGTCGAGAACGCTTTTCAATTCCGGGATATGCTTTCAAAATATTGAGCTATAAAGTAAAAATTTGTGACCCCCAACCCTCTACCAGCTAATTGATGGTGGTAGAATATATAACGAAGTTAAAAGGAAAATGAGTAATAGGCGAGGAAACCTACACTGCGCGTGGCCCGATACTATCTTACCTGGCTTTAGCAGACGTTAATGCCAAGATAAAATTACTTAAGCAAACTAATGTCCTAAAAACAACTAATTAGCCAAATATACGTTTGTATTGGTTTCGGTGTTTCGGTAAAAAAAAACATTAATCAGATCTAGAAGCTACGAATATCATTTTTTCTTGCGTTCAAAATATCTTATGACATGAAACAGGACAGGTATCCTATCTATAGATGAGTGGGAGGGGAACGCCCGTCAAACATAGGCGGGTGATCAGTCTACTTATTTTGGGACCATTTCACCTTCTAAGAGCTTTAGTAAATCTTATTATGTCTTTAAAGCTCAATGAATCGATATTCCCTCTTGATCTGATTCGGTGTTCACTGTTGTTACTCCACTGTTTGTGATCTGTCAAATTCTGCATTATGCATACCCTAAATTACAAATGAGACGCTTGAGCACTGGAAAGAAGAGTTTTTCTGTAACATAATAGCTGTTTGTAACAATCAATCTCGGTATAGAGTCATTACCTACCTAGAAAAACACCACTTAAATTCTAGATTAGTGACATAATTTAAATAAATACTTGTAGCGGTCGCCAGTGATCCAACTTTTGCTTTTTACGACACGATGATTAGAAAGTGGAAAATTTAGTTACTTAGTTTACTACGTGTTAAATTTGCTGCAACTGTTTTTATCTCTAATTTGCCCACAGATAGCATATTTTAGGTTATTATTAGCCGTTTGTCAAGAAAAAGACACCTTAACTCTACCCGTGTATAAAGCAAAAGAACGAGGAAAACGAACTGCTGTTTTAGTATAGCGAGAATTTGATTCCTCAAAAATCATGTATTTTTACTACATATATCGATGTGCTGTGTGTCCTTCTAGCATATTTCGATGTGCTGGGGACCGAAAATATTTTACGTCAAACGATATCCGAGCCATGTCTCTATGGCCGTTTTTTAATTGGAAGCAACCAAAAGGGGAACTCTGACGTAGCCCCCGGGTGTAAACAAAAAGAAGGGACCAACCTTTAATAAAAATTTCGTCGTTTCTCCAAACAAATAGGTACAAGAATGTTTGGAGATATTTACTCGTTCCGGAAATCAAAATATGAATAATTCAGTTGTAATATGAATACTTACCTGTACTTAGATGTTTATATAATGAAATTCCGATAAATTAGAGAAAAGGAAATTGCTACACCGACAAGAGCGTGTCTTTTAAAAGAATAATTTAATATCATGTCGTATGAATATACTTACTAGCGAATGCTCGCGGCTTCGTCAGTGTGGACTTAAAAAAAGATCTAAACTATAGTGCCCTATTATATAGTAAAGGCAAGCGTATAGCCCGCTGGGCTAAGTATTATATTTCACAGTTGGTCGAAATCACTTACTTTTTGTACTTTTTCGTCACGTACGAAAAAGACATTACACACGTACTTATTTGTCGCCGATTTCTTTCGTTTCCCATGGAAATTTGGGAAATTTAAGTAATAAATTTATTATTTTGATGTCTAAGCTATATTATTGCAAAGTTTTATCATAATATGTCAAGTAGTTTTTGCGTGTTTCAATAACAAACACCAAACATCTTAAGTTTCATTTTTGTAAAATTAGTAGGATATGTAATCGTAAATTCACACATAATCACGAGTTTAGGAATATGTAGCAAACTGTAACATCAAGGTCGCTACTAAAAAAGAAGTCTCAGTAAAAATGGGAATAATTATATATATTGTCGTCTTCTAACAGCGACAACAAGGCCGCTCATTCTTGCAAAAAGTTCGTAGCAAAAGAACAAAACAAAAGGGCCAAAAATTTCGCTGGCTCGTCATTATAACAGTTGCGCTTTTACTACAGATGATGAAGTTTTGAGCGTAAATAGAGCTTTTTGTTCTTTTAGTACTAGCTCTGACGTAGATATAAAAGCCAGCGTGGATATATTTTTTAAAGACTGCACAAGCAAAAAACATTCTATATTTAATTTTGCACACTTACATTTGGTGACTTTAAATAAGTAAGCGAAACTTTAGGAGATGATTCTTCCCAAGAACTGAAAACTTTGCCCAAGGAACCTGTATGTAATTCTTACAAAAAGATTTCAACTTTCCTTATAAAGGCAAATCAGCTGATCGTACAACTTGTATCAGGATGCAAACACCTTTGTTCCCTGTGGAAGTTTGTTCAGTTTCGTAAGCTGATTCACATTCTTAGTTTTTGAACTAATTTAGAGTCACCTATATTGATTTTGATAATGTATTTTTATGACGTTTTCAAGAAACACTTTTCATATGTTCTATGGAAATAAAGTATTTTTGATTGATTTGATTTGATTGATTGATTGACTATACTAATCTAAATAAAATAAGAACAATTTAATTTTCTTTAAATATTTACATAAACGAAGCCGCGGTCGGAAAGCTAGTGTGTAATAAAATTTTACTTCAATGTTTGAATTTATAGTTTCATAATTAATAGATAGCTATGATTTTTATCAGTTATTTACAAAATAGCGTACATTCATGAGACCAGCAACCAGCCAATTCGTATGAACTGTAAACATTACTCCAAAATCAACCATAAACATAAAACATACAAATTACACAAAAATGCAACGCTGACATTATCTAACATGCAATTAGGCACACTATGCAACAGACATGTTGTTTTGCCCACAAATAGGCTGTGACGAGTTAACTACGTCTTGTAATAGTGAAGACCAGTTTTTATGCAGTTTTTATGCTCACACGCATACTGGGGCTCTTCGGTTTGTAAGTTGTTCGAATTGTTGTGGTAAGAGCGTGGTTTGACCTTAAAATACTTTAAGTCTAGGTTTCTGTGCCATGTTTTTTTTGTTTATCTGAATAACAATGTGCTTTATCCTAGCTTTGGTCATCAAGGTAAAATTTTGTGTATCAAAAAATAGATCGAGGAATGATCAACACAAGAATGAAAAATTTGAATTAAAAAAATAAATTCTTCATTAGTAAGAATGCATATTTTGTATTTTATGCACAAAATTGTGTGCTCAAAAAAAGAACATTAACTGATATAATTCACTCTTCCAAATGGTAGTTAGGCTTTTACCAGCATAGTTACAACAATAACACTAAAGTTAAAAATGTTGTATAACCCCCAACATTTAAGCCCTTACCACAAAAAATGAAACTAAAGCTTAGACAATGCTTAAAACCGGCTTATGTCAAAAGACATAAGTCAGTTTTAGACATTGTCTAGTGGTATTTTAATATTTTGTTATTGCTTGTAACTCTTAAGCGGCTGAACCAATTTTGATCAAATATCGCTAAAAACCATCTCGATTACGTTAGCTCTTAAACAAAAAAACCATTCGTTTAGGAGATACACACGTGAAACTTATAACAGCCCTCTTTTTTTCAGGGGTTGGTAAAATAATATTCCACGACAGTATAAAAAACAATACAATACTCTTTATTGCACACAAAAAAAAACATAAAACATAACATTAAACAAAAACAAATGTTCATGATGTAGTGTACAATCCGGCGGCCTTATTGCTATAGAGCAATTTCTTCCAGGCAACCGGGGGGTAAAGAAACCGATACAGAAGGTGAAGCGGTAGACGTGCAAAGAGTAATATACATTATACATATCTATACCTAAATATATAATAACATATACATACAAACAATTTAGGAAGTACGACACAACATTTGCTGTCTTCATCCATTAGCCCAATTACTTGGACGTGACAAATCGTTGAAACAAGTTTCATAGCTTGACATATCGTATGGCGACAGGTTGCGCAAGAGTGGATTGTGTAACTCTAGCACGTGCTTGACGCGTAGCTTGCTAAGTATCAATGGAAGAATGTTATCAATGCAAATAAGCGTTTGCTTGAAAGATAAGCTTATAGATATAATGATTAATGAATCGTAACAGATTTATAACGGGGTATCATGATGATAATAACTATAGTAATGATTATTTATGTTATTTTTATTTGGAAAATTTACAGCTAATTTACGGAGGTAAACATACAAAATAATGATAATTATTTTTCACTTTTTTGAGCACCCGAATTTTATATTATTTGTCTCTCGATTAAATACGATCCTTAAGTGTACATAATAACTTAAGTGTACATAATGCTTCAGGAAAACAAAACTAAAAAAAATCATTTTGAAGCATAATTTTAGATAGTTTCATTGTAACTCTGCGAGATTTTTCTTTAATTTTTATTTTAACATAACCTCGAACGAGGTCAATTTGAAGATATTATTTAAATACAATGAGAAATTTAATAACCATGACTAAATTCATGAAAAATCGAATTTTACGCCTCGACCTTTAGCCGACAATACAAACAATTGATGATTTATATTACCATTGTTTTATTAGTTATCTTTTACATTTGTTAATAATTGTTCTTACCTGTTCGCTATTTCAAACAAGGACAATTAAAACATTGAAAAACTTATCTCTAAAATAAAACCTTGTATCGAAGCGGTCTGTCTCATAGTACATTTTCGGTCAAAAAACGCAAAATAGTCTACAATCAATAAAACATATTATATAGCCGATTGTTGACTGTTCGTTCACACTTCCGGAAAGTACTGGTTCTCTACTATTCGCAGTGATCAGAGCTATCAAATCGATTCTTGTCATTCGCTGAAAATGAGGCAACTATACCTATCTGCAGTAATAAGTTTGTAAAACCAATTTGTTTTTGCTGACCATTTCCATTGGTTTGTATCTAAAATTCGTTTCTTAACTGAAAAACAGCTGAGTGTATCTATGACGATTTTGAATGGAAATACAAGTTCTGCAAGTGACATTTCGCCAAACATTTTTCAGCACCTTTGGAAAGTAACATGACTCATAGCCACTCGCTGGAACAAATGAGAAATTAATTCAGAAACATTTCGGAGAAATTAACATTAAAATAATATAATGCAATGAATAAACCAACTTACGGACTATTACGTATTTCACGTAATTACACGTAACTTTATAGGCATCTATTTCCGTACATGGCATAATTTGATATCTAAAGTTATTAGATTATTATTATTGACTAATTTAAATATAATTTAACAGAGTCATGTAAATAAATAAATGCATAAAATATATTATAGCTCTTCATTAACTACAAACTATGGGTTAGTGTTATTGAGCCAGTATTGTTTTAGGGGACATCCATGTATTGTGTCATAAATTATTGCAAATCATCTTACAGTTGCCCCCCCCCCCCCCGTTACAATCATCCTATCACCATGACCAAATGACCCCCCTCTAGTAAATAATGACTTCATTTCCATTTGAAACATTAAAAAAAAATTAAAGCAAATGTTAAGATTTTTAAGAATGCACAGTAAAACTTTTATTATTTGCTGCAATTTTAATTCATATTATGTAATAATTTCTTTTGAGGTGTTTTGGGGTGATTCGTACCTTCCAAGATGACGTCAGTTTTAAGTTCGACTCCAAATGACGTAATATATGGGCGGTCCCCTAGTGAGGCAGATCAAAGGTTAGTGCCACTTTCTTAATAATAACCAATACACTTAAAAACACATTAAAATTGACTCTTGGGACCTATCCCATATGCGTAATAGATATTCGCGATAAAACTGTTATTGTCTTCAACCTTTCAAACGAATATTTTTACGCACCAACTTGTTGGTTACTTCAACTCTAGACTAGGAGTGACAAAACAACATATAATGTGACAGCTGCTAACTCTACTAGGGCATACTGTAGAAGTCACTTTTGACGCTAGGATTTTGCTGCGCTGTGGGCGAACGGCTGACAATCTATCACCGCTACACTCAATACTCATGTTTCACTTAATAACTCAGAATAAATGTGAAATGTGGCTTCGGTTGTTCTGCCAACCCCGAAAGGGATTTAAAGAATGAGTATGTGGATGGGATGGCACTTGTCGATCCCCTAACACTTCAGACGCCAAGATTGGCATCTCTACGATCGACAGTCGCCCGATACTTGTCACTACCTGTCACTGTCATCTGTATACTTAGTAGAAGAGAAAAATGTACAGACATCCGATGCTCCGAAGTATCAATCGTTGTCTTACAGAATAAAAAAAATATCGTATTTAATTCATACACTCACACCTTGAATCCCTTTCAGGGTAGGCAGAACGTCATTTGGTTCTGGATACCTCTTAGTGACTTACAGTATGCCTGGGAAGAGTTGGCAGCTGGTTCATTCTATTTTTTTCTCTCACTCCCAGTACAGGGCCTTTAAAGAAAAAATAACGCTACACACTGTTTTGTCTTAGCCCACACTAAGATTTTCTCTTGTGTGGTGGGTCCCTTGGAATATACACAAAGATACACACGAACTAGAGAACAAACATCTGCTTTTTACACAAATATTTGCCCCGACGTTGTGAATCGAACCCAGGTACCGTAGATCAAGAGGCCCCGCCACTACAACTCAACCAAACCAGCCGTCAAATCCTAACGACTTGCGGTGACAACACATCAAACAAAACACCAAAGAACTTTCTCCCAAAGCATTCGACACACACACGCAAGCTGTTTAAAAGTAAAAGTGTCACTTATTTCATTAGAAACGGGCTTTGCGCACCTTTTATTTAGAACATGCTTAAAAACGCATTATTATTCAGTTGTTACGTCTCTTACGCAACTAAGAAGTTTTTTTTTCACAACTTAAGATAAAAATACGATTTAAGAAAAAAAATGTAGTAACCATTAGTAATTCCCATCACTTCGTCTAAACAATTGTAAAAATAACTATAAAATAATCATAATTATAAAAATAATTATAGTAAACAAAAAAGCTCTGATTTCTTAGTAAGAATATAAAAACCAAAAATAAGCATATAAATATTTTATTCCCTACTTGCAAAAAACTTATATTTTCTTAGGCCAAATCAAATATGTCGCTTGAGTGAATAGACTGACGTGCGTTTTGTATTGGCAAATAAAATGTTACCACAGAATTTTAGTTGTCGAGTAATGCGGACTTGCGAAAAATCCATTTTATGCGTGAGCTACTCACATATGTAAATGTATGAGTAAGTAAATCGATGTGTACAATTCTTGTAAGTCAAACTTACAAATCTTTTTATGTCCACGTAACCGCAGCCCTAAGTTGCGTCAATGTAATATATGTTCTATAGAAAGATGTTATATACATTTAAATGCATTGATAATAATAATTTTGCTAAGATTTTAAAAGCTCAATTTAAAAAAAATATAATATTAAAAAAGGACAATGGGCAAAAATGTATGGAACTTAGTCCAAGAGCCTCCACTGATGAGAATTGTAGGAAATAAAAGTACATGCCTGTTATATGATTCTGGCAAAATATTATCAAAATCCGTTTTGGGAATCTTTTTTTATGATCAAGTTAACCTGATTATTAAAAAAATATGATTTTACGTTTAGCGTGGTGTTTTTTTATTTCCTACTTGTATTTCCTACAAGTCTCATCAGTGGAGGCTCTTGGACCACTTTTGCCCATTGTCCTTTAACGTGAGTTCTTTTAGATACAGACAAAGACGACCACGAATACTAAGACCCAAAAACGAACGAGAACCCAAGAACCGTCGATTCAGCGGCAAGCGTTATTAGCCACTGGGCCAAAACTTTCGTGTTTTCAAGGACTAAAAAAATAATAGTATTCAATATTCATAGAAAAGAAATATAGAGACAAAAGAAGTTTTGGCTGATTATGATAATCTGTCATTATCATAACGTTATTAATAGCCGACAAAATATCTGACAGACGTTGCCACAAGTATATCTTAGTGACCATAGACTTTTGTGCATATGAGTTCTTTTGCCATGAAGCAAATAAATAAAATATGGTTAAAAGAACAACTCAAAAGAAATTTATACATTAAATTACCAATTAGTTGTTCTTTATATGCTTAAAAATGTGAAACTATAAAAGAAATTCGATTCAGAAAACAAAATAAGAATTTTATTAGCAAACACATTGAATATGGCGATAACAGCGAACATTTTCTTTTATTTATTTCTGATGAATGGTCACATAAAGCATTTTTGTCAGCACAACGTCTTCTTGAAATTTATTATCATATGCGGCGGAGAAACGAATTGACCGGACTTACCTTGTAAGTTACATGTGGCTTAGCTGTGCAAATAAAATATCGATAGAAGGTTGGTTTTCTACCCATGGAAGCCTACTTTATTTATTACTTAAATATATATATTTTTATTGCTAAATTAAAAATTAAACTTATTTTACGAATAAACACCGGCCGACGGGCGAACGTAGACACCCAATGGTAGACGGACAACTACGTCGTGGTATGGCCCGCAAGAGATGGCGTGACGACTGACGCATTCCGAAAGGATTGACCGGACTCTTCAGATAATAAGAATAACTTGGAAAAACATTGTGGGGAAATTTGCCCAGCAGTGGGAAAAGGTAGATTTTAAAAAGCCTATAATTTATTTTATTATTATTCATTGCATTAAATATAAGATGAATATTCCAAAATGCTTAATTCTCCAATAATTGTTTGCTAGCGAAAATATCAGAGAGCAAGTGATAAACCAGTTTCTATTTCTTTTTACTTTCAACGTGCTCGTTTTGTGTGACCATTGTAACACAACTGATAGAGATCTATTATTCAAATTTTACACTATTTACAGGGCAATAGTCGTTGCACCATGTAAACTTACGCATAAAAACCTTCAAAATAGAAAATTCGACCTTTATGCTTTGTGAGCAATCACTAACTTATGTATTCTACGCGGTAGGTTTGTATACTCGCAGGAAAAGGAAGTGACGCCACAAATAGCCAGTTCATTCAAGGCGTCGGATTATGCTCTTATTATACTTTTGATTCCTTATATTATTGCCTATAATTATTCCGTCTGAACGCTGATTACTTTGTTCTCAAATAGATAATTCTAAATAATACCCTTTCGAACCGGGTACAACTGCAATTATATTTCAAGGCAGACTCACTTCAATTTACTTATCACTGATTTTGGTTGTACTTTCTAACATGTAGTAATAACGAAAATAACAACTTAATCCTAAGGCAAGTGCATTTCAGCAATTATTCTGAAACGTACCTATGTTTGCTTATTTCACTCTTAATTTATAAGCCTCTCTGTATTTTAACATTGTAATAAAATATTTTTTTACGGAAGAGCATTTTATCAACATAAAAATAATGTTTACCCACATTTTGTTGAAAGAGCTTTGGTTGAGTTCAAAACGATTTTCAAAATCTGGTCAAATCACTTATATTTGGGTGTTTTAAAAAAAAAACATAAACTTACTTAAGACATACTAAAAGTGAATCTGAGTTGTAGAAATGCAAAATTGCCACGGTTTTCAATGAATAGCCTAAATTCACAATGAAGAAGTGCTGCAAAAAGAATCACCGAGATAAGATCAGAAAGATCGCCCGGTACCGAGCCATCAAACCTCGAAAGTTCAAAAATATTCAATCTTCATTTAAATGAAAACAACAAAAATATTAAACAATTTGTTAATCAAATTAGGTATATTGTCTCGCATGAAATATGTTCACATTTATCTCTGAGTAAGTATCAATCGTTACAACAGTCTCGTTTTCAAAGCAACGACACGCGCTGTACGTTTTCATGCCTCCATAACTGCCTAATTTGTAAGCTAAATTGCTCACGTTAAACTCGGCTATGAACTTGTCTACAGTTGCAAAAGTTAAACACAAAAGTCAATGCCACCAAAAAATTACCTAGTCGGTACTACACTCTAATAATTTCGCTTTAACGTTTCGCAAGTCCCTCTCGACGAAGGTATTTCATGTTTCATATTTAATATCGGTTACGATATTCCGAATTATTTGAGGGTCGAATACCAAAAGGGCACAATAGATGATACTTCCTGAAATTCGGACATTTTCAGAAATACCAATCATGTACCTATTGGTGAAATTTATGAAGCCTTCAAAGGCGGGCGAACGTAACGACCCTTCAATTTCCTTTTCAGCCTGAATCTATTCAGGGAGCGAAAGCATTTCCTCCCGTTCCCTACTCCCAATCAGGGGTGCCCAAATAAAATATAATATTACGTAGGTACTTTAATCGCAGACGAGGTGAATATTAAAATGATTTTTCACCGTTGATTGGACATTAAAGTCACATTTAAAGGGAGGGTGATTTTCTAATCTAGCTAGGGGCGTTTGGAAGTTACGCGTATTTCTAGCGCCAACATTAAAACGGGCGGGGTAGTGTCGGGCGCATAATTAAAGGTAAGTAGGAAGGTGGAAGGAAACGCCGGTGTTTCAGGAAAATGTATTTGTCGTTGCCAGGCGAGTAGTTTTGTCGAGACATTGAGTTGTTCGCAAGATGAAAATGAACTAGCTCTATTTAATAAAAAAAATAACAAATCACTCTCACATAAAATAAAGACTTGATTCAAAGAATTATGTGCCATCTGAATTTTCTTTGCTTTTCGAATTTTGAGTCTAATATTGTGATTTTAACACGTGAAATTCTTCGAGCGCGGGAATTGGAGATGTAGCAAAAATGATGACCAGTGGAGCCAATCAAAGTATCATTAAACCCATCAAAACATCCAAACATCCACTATAAACCATTTGCAAATAAAAAATGATCAGATACATACTACATCCAAGTTTTAGTAAGCAAAAATTTTCTAAGCGTGCAAAAATTATATCTCTTTTGTAAATCCGAGATTTTCCCGCGTCTATTAAAGTCGTGAACGGGCTCGTTAAGCGAGCTTTGTTGCGCGGGCGACGACGACGCTGTTGTGGACGATGCACACCTGTCCAATTTATAGCAGAAAGAAGTTGAAAATGCTCTTTGTACACGTACGCTGTCCAATAATATTAACGTTAGAGCTGGTGGGTAAGGATGTTACGCCCTCACTCGGAAAACATTCGAGGTAAATGTCCCTGCGAGAGAAATATGAAAATTATGTTTTATTAGTAAACTTTTTTACTTTTTGTTTCATACTTATTTCCGACAAAAAATCTCATAGAAGCTTAATATTATCAGTTTAAAATATTATCTTGTTGAGCGTGTCTTGAAAGCCGAAATCTTTTTCTTATCGTGTAGGTATAGTCAAGTGTGTGGCAAAATTGGCTAACCCAGGTGATAAAGTTTTCAAACCGCCCAATGGCCTCTGACTTGGTTGCCGAAGTTATCTTGAGTAAGTCTTGAGTAGTGATTTTATTGTTTTATATTGTTTATACTAGATTTAATCATATTATAACAGGTTCTTGCCACGAATCTCTTTAAAACATGTATGTTGATTATTGATAAAACTTACTGCCGTACTCAGAGACGTCAATTAAAGTTAAGAAGTAATTAAATGTCATGCTATCCTTGTTTATATCAACAAGAGTGAAAGAGACAACATCAGAGTTTAATAGTACTTAACTTTAATTGACGTCTCTGAGTACGGCAGTTAGACTACAAAAGCTATTTAACCATCAGGTACGTCTATCCTGTTGTAATTCAAAACACTGACTTTCCAGAAACATCTACTTACAGAAAACTATTTCTGGACTCGAAGCAAATAAGTTTAAAAATGTTAACCCTTTGCCGTCTAGTCTTATTTACGGCTTGAAGTTGAGACGACTCGAGAGCTAAGTTTGTTTGCTTTAATCAAATGTTAAAGGTTCGTCAACTTAAGCCGGTAGCAGTGAGATTGTTCGCTCCGGGCTGAGATCTTTATTAATAGCGTCTCCTACGATCTAACCAACTTTAAGAAAACTTCCCTTAGAGATAAAGGTTGGAGTATCTGTTTATATTTCAACTTGAAAGCGCTCAGTAGCTCTCACTGTCTTCGATCAATATAATTAAGCAACGAACCCACAATGGGCGTTGCATCTTGATCAGTGACTATAGCGATAATTTTTAAGACGTTTAAAACGAGAGGCATCAAGAGGTTTGGAAAATCATGATGCTCTGTCTACCCCAATAGTGATTATAGACGTGAGCGTATTTATGTGTGTATATTGGGTGAAAAAAACCTCCTAGCTTTATTCAAAATCCTGAACCAGTATCACTCAAAGAACACATTTACGAAAAAAATGTTTTTTAAAATATTTTTTCAATGGGAATAGTTCATTTTTTGCCTAAACTTAGACATTACTCCTACACTAGGCACGCGAGGGGTACGGGAAGTGCTCGGGGGGTGCACCCGAGTAGTGTCTACGTTTAGGAAAAAACCCACCGATAAAAAAAAAAACTTTAAAAAATAAAATAAAAAGTGTTCTGTAAGTGATACTGATTCAGGATTTTCAATAAAGCTAGGAGGTTCTTTTTCAACCTGTACAAGTATCGCGTTGTTTCTCAATTGACATTAATCGTTCTACCAAGTCAAAAGCCATTTGGTGATTAAAAACTTTAACATCGATTTGATTGGTTTTCCGAGATAGCCAAGTACTTATAAATAAAAAAGGAACATATCAGGCTCTATTTCCTATACCTGTATAATTATAACGCACTTATTTATTTCATTTATTAGTCTAAAGCAGCTGAAAGCGATCGTTATTCCCAGCTTATTCCATCTTCCCTTTAAATTGTCTACTCCGGTGCTAAAGCGTCCTCGTTTCCCGATGTTTAACAACTAAGAGTTTATTACTAGACGAGAAATTTCCTCGAGGGGAAATTTTCTAGAAATTCGTTTTCCAAACTAGTATATTTATCAAGGACGGTTTGCTTTGAGGGCGGTGTAAAGAGACTCTTAAAACGCTCCATTTTGAATGTACAAAAACTTATCTTATTTTAAATGTAAACTTTTTGGCTTCAATAGTATTCGATTCTGGACCCACGACTATGGACAGTAGACTAAACGTTTCATTTCCTGGTGCTTTTACTTTCCTGATGTTAGGTAACTGATGCTTTTTTATTTGATAAACTTGACACCAATTTAACAACTTTGAAGTCAAAACTTTTGTTTTTGTTTCTTAATAAGCAAAGTTTGGGTAGCGCCAATGCTATCTATCAGTAGCAAAGATTCACTTTCAATTTGTAAAATGTCTTTGACACACCCAGCCAAGCACAAACAGTGAAATTCTATTACATTAGTACCTTTATGTTAAAATACTTTCTAAATTCACACATTTTTATGTTAAACTCGCGTCAGGACATGTGACCCTGATCGAAAATGCGTAGGACTAGGGATGACAATCGATAAACGTAAATCGATAACAAATTTTATTAAAATATTTCAAACTAGAAATATTCAAATAGGTATTGCATCTACAACACCGTCTTTCACAGCAAATAAGATGCTTACATTATTAAATGAAGCCTGCGATCATGTGACACCGGACGACTGGAAAAATGTTATCATGAAAACAAGAGAAACGATTCAAGAGGATTGGGAGCGTGATTGCAAATACGACACGATCTGTGATGAAGACTTCATAATTAACCTGCAAGACTGCTCCAGCGACTCCGACTCAACGTATGGTAGTGAGGATGACCTTGGGATGTTCTCCTTTGAATAAATACAAACTGTTTCTGTTTAATTCGAATAATATGCATTTTTATTTAAATCCTATCAGACTATGGCAGATCACGGTTTTTAAAGAGTTTTATCGACAAAAAGTATCGACTAGGCATGTCGTAAGTGTCACAGCACTAGTGATGTACGTCACAGAGATCAAAGACGGAGGGGTGTTTAATAAATATAGGAAATAAAAACTGCAAAAGTCAAGATGTCATCCGTTGTTAGCATAGAAAAAAAAATTAAATATTAATGCAAAACGTTAATGTTCAAGTTTTCACTTCTGCCGGCACTCTCGGAGTTCAACTTGTTGTTTTTTTAATTTATTTGTTTAACAATAGTTGTAATTACTTTACTACTATATCGTCATTAACCGACTACTAAAAAGACTATTACCATACGATTTCGACACATGACCAACTCTACTGTTAAATTATATCCAAAAGGGATCCTTAAATAATTTTGTTATAATCGCCTTCTAAGGTCGACCCTGGCACGGTTCTGCTATTTACTATTTATCTAAGTACTGAAAATTACACAGCACACTATGAAAGCTTGTCGGAACACTGTCATTAACAAAATACGGTTTCCCCTTTATGAATTCGCTTGTGTTTAAAACCCTCATTGTGTACCGGACTCGACGATTTGAATAGAGAGTTATTTACGGCATTCTTAAATGAAAGGCGTATGTAAATAGTGTGTTATGAGGTTATATATTGGTTCGGATGCCTCGTGGAACAATAGATTTCTTCCTGGAGTCGGCAGCAAGTGAGATCTTGATACCTCTTTCCGTCACGAGATAAATAACGCCACCTATCAACGTCATCTTCGTTCTTTCAGATAGTATCGAACGTAGAGGCATGTTATCACCTTTTCCCGGAGATTGTCTCGTTACTCGAGATTATTCACGTATCTTGTTTTTAACAGACTTCAAAAAAAGGAGAAGGTTCATAATTCGAGTTCTTTGTTCTTACGCGAGTTCTTTCTTCAATCCTGAGTTCATTTTGATAAAAAAAAAATAATGAAGCTTAACAACGGCATTCAAATTAATCTGAAATTTGTGTTTGTCCTTTTACAGACTTCTATATTAGATTATATTTATGTAGGTACATTTTATAAGTTATTAACACACATAACATAATCAATGGTTATTCTCATTAATTAATTTTATATGAAAAGGTGTTTATATTCAGTTATTTGCAATATTAATCTATAGAGCGAGTCTCACACATTTAATACACATGCGCACACGCTCTTTCTGTAGCATTAGAGATCTACAACGACAATGCTTTTAGAAAGTAAGCCACGAATTGATTCTATTGACAACACTCTCCATTCATTGAAAATTTATATTCATTACGCAAAATTTTCGTTATGTCATACTCCTAATCTTTGATGCTCGAATTAGATTGTACCGATAGAATCAATGAGGATGATGATAATGTTTCTTACATCATTTTAAGATGTGTGAAAGAAAAATAGAGCATAAATTCTCTCTGCTAAATTAATATACACTCAAGATAACATCAAGCTTGATGATACCTTAGACTTAGTGTAAAACCAAATTCCATAGGTCAGAGTGGAAAATTCGCAATTTTATTTTATTTTTTCTAGCCACACTTTAAGGTCATTTATTAGTTAAATTAATATAAAAAAACAGTCTCCAGGCCACGCACAAAAACAAACTTAAAAAGATAACGTCAGTTACGATTAAAAAAATAAAAATAAAAATAAAAATAAAATAAACGCTACACACTCAAAGGCCCACACTAAGGTTTTCCCTTGTGTCGTGGGTCCCTTGGAACACAAATAAAGACAAACACAAACACCCATGACCCGAGAACAAACATCTGCTTTTTACACAAATGTTTGCCCCGACTGGGGATCGAACCCAGGACCCGCCGATCAAGAGGCAGCGTCACTACCACTCGACCAAACCAGCCGTCAAAAACGGTGTACGAGTATAAGGTTGAGCAGGAAAATGCCTTATCAAGTTCCCTAACAATTCCAACACATTCACGACCTTACTAATAATTTACACATAACGTAGTGCAAGCATAAGACGATCAAAAACCTATGAAAAACTGTGTTTGCGCATGTTATACGCAGTATTTAATTTAATGTTGGTAAAACTTTTAAAATTTCGCTAAGGCTTAAACTTCTAATTTTCACTTTGAAGTTTCAAACGGAAATATACTTTATATTGTTGCGTTTGGCTTACATCTCCACTAACCTCTAGTGAAAATAATTTTGAACAGAAGCAACGTGTGACGAATTAGAGATCAATCGTAATCGATCTAATCTTCAGGAATCCCTGACAGATCACAGACCGCTAGTGCTGCGCAACCCTTCACGGTTTCGATAGTGCTGTCCCGCTTGCGTCATAATGTAACGACCCCCCCTGATAGAGATAAATAAAATCCCTTACAATCCTACCTACCTTAAAACTAACTGAACCTTAAACTCTAATCTTAAGAAGTGACTAAATAATTTTATTTGATCTAGATTTGGCCAAGTGATCATTCTAGTTTTAGAGGACCTACGTTGTGATTTATGAGTAACCTGGGTTCTTTAAGAGTTAGTGAGAATGGTATTCATATTAAACTTAATTACTAAGATGAGGAACATTCAACCAGATATCGAGAGATTAAAAAGAAAGTATTTTTAAACATGAAAAATAGGTAAATTAAATCTCAATAATTATGTATTGCGGCTTAGGTCAGCGCTCCACCTCCGCGCCAGGGCTTTGCCCTCTAACTTCTGTCAGAACTGTGTGCCTCGACCAAAGACTGGACAGCACCCCTTCGCTGTACTCCTTTTATGGGGGGGAAGAGTATTTAACTATTTTCAACAACAATCAGATAGTTTAGTATTCTACAGCAAAAGATGAGAGGAAGTCAAGTTGCATTGACTCAGTAAATTTACACTGTCTTTGTCAGTAAGTCTAGCCGAGTCAGACTGGTGACTACAGGAATCCTAAGCATATATACTTATATACATACCCATAAAAGGAGATGCTAATCTTATAATTTATTTTATTTTGAGTCAATGACTTTCTTATCAAAGCAAAAAATTTTACAAAACCAAATGAAATAAATATATTTATTACAATATCTTAGAAGAATGTTCCTAAGGTTAATAAGAATAATAAAATTAGTAGAAATTAGATCTTTCTTCACAGTGATCTGTATTATGTATGTTTATTATAACTTGGTGAATAGTTCTCATTATTTATCAATAGTAGGCAAGATAGAATTTTCTTCAAAAGTATTCTATCTTTAATTATACACATGGTTCGAAGAGATGGAATTTTCTCCAAAAGTTTCCCATCTTTAATTTATATTTATAAATAGTAAAGCCAGATCTTTCTTCAAAAGTAATCTTAGCTGTTTCTCAAAATACTTTAGTAAATCTTCGGTTATACTTTTCACCAAGAAGTTTAGTCACATACATTATTCAGATTCAAGGATTTATATACCTTCCTATGCAAATAAAATGCAATTTAGTCTTCCTTACATGGTCATATCATAAAATTAATATTGCTAGTATTATATAGTCTCAATTTGGCAATGATGGTTCACACATTATATACCAACTCGACGAAATGGAGTCTCCTCATTTCCACAGAGAACATCCATTATCTAAAGAGTGGAGCCTCCATGATCCCTCGAAGGACATCCACCCAAGAAGTTCTTGACTTATTCAAGTCAAGGCCCTACGTGAGCACGTAGCTCAGGTATACAATAAATGAAACAAGCACATGCCATAGACTCAGATCTAAGTTAAGTAAATAATAGATAAGGAAGTTAATATTGCAATCTATTTCATAACGCTGATGTCTCTTATTAAGACATTTTCATAGAAAATAAATCCAAAATAATTATATTTTATTTTAGAAAAGTTCCTAGACTCATTTCTCTTAAATTTAGTAAATACCTAAGAATATCCTATTTACCTTTATGTACTTGATTTTACCTGCCTAGTCTCTGCCTAAATAAGATTCCTAGACTATCTTCTTGTGAAATAAACAAGCTAGAAGTATTTTACTTCACATTTAACTTTAAACATGTGCGTGTGGTGAGTTATGTAGTTTTCCACGGTGCAATGGGAAACTCCTGACTAAACTGTAGAAGTTTGAGGCAGCATTCCTCGTGTACCTAATCCCTAAAGCTGAGTGTATGTGCATTCACACGGCCGTAAAGAACTTTGGTTTGTGTGAAATGCGGGCATGTATAAAAATGCGGATAAATAAGTAAGATATATAAGGAGACCAGAAACAGTAATGATTTACACGCAATACTCAGTGCCTAAGGCCTGGATCTTCTTCGACAGTTCCCCGAGATCACTGTGCAAACCAAGACTGCACTGGGAGACTATAGATTGAATTACAATATAGAATTATAAATCAATCCCTTGCTCGTCTCATAACAAGGTCCCGCCATAGGGCGTTGTATTGAATTTATAGACATTTGACACCGTTAGGCGCCTATAAATCCAACCACGACAAACGTCGCGTTAACTAATCTTTCCTCCTCATCAGGAACATTGAGTTTTACTAACACAACTAAACTCAATGTAGTTGGGATCAGGATAGTATTACTTCCTTTGTTATCCCATACAATAAAAAGTTAGATTTTACTTTGGTTAATATAAGCAACTTTTATAATCAAAGAAAACAAGATATTTCCCAAAATTAAACAATAAAATTAATAAATTAAGAAAATTCAACCAATTCCACAAAGTCCGAGGAGAAAAAGATGGCGTAGTTTTTTTTCTTTTCCCTCCCTAAGCCGTCCATACAGCCAAAAAGCGCGCCATTCGTCTATTTGGTATACAAACTACATGGTATTTCACCTTTCAATATCATTCTATTACTCTACTGTAAATTGTGACTTCAATATAATCTTTTTAGTTTTGCATCTCTTTTCTCAGCTGTTCTCCGTACATTCCACCTTCTGCCTCAATACATCAATATGAACTATAATTCAACGTAATACGGTCCTATTTAGCATCCTTACTCTGTTACATGGCAGCACCAATGAGATTTTATGATATTTCATTTTTTATAATGAATGTTATTATTGTTTTAGATTTATTAACGAATAATTTAATCTTAACTGATTGTAATGAAATGCTCACCTATTTAATTATTTTCCTTTCATTAAGGTTTAAGTTTCATATGTTTGAGAACAAACGAACAGATGATGTTCTGTTCCGTTACAATAACATCAGTTTTTCTCTCACAATAAAAATTACCTAACTTTCTGATTGACGTTGAATAATTACAATTTTAGATATTTTAAGATATTTATTGGTACGATTTGTCAGTCGAGGACAAGGGGAAACTATAGGCGCCAACGGAAAAGGTTTCTAAACATCTTGCAAAATAATAGCCAGAAACAACTGAGGACTTTGCGAAACTTTTCGTGATCATAAAACCGCAGCTTTTCCGCGTCTAGCAATTTTATTACGGACTGACTTAGCCGCCTGATATTTCAAATGCTTTGTTATTAAATTACAAGCGTACGTGATGATGGCTGCCATGATATGACTTGAAACGTACTTAGAAATTTACGTCATAGTTACTCCACCTGACGCTTTCCAAACCACTGCAGCAGTGACTAGTGCAATATCAATTTACACTAGCGAGACAAAGTCATAAATCATTTAACTAATAAGCCACGAAAGTCGCTCACTTTGCTAGATAAGGCAGTGCACATGAGTAATTACACCCATTAGTCACAACTAAGCCATAATCACGTAAAGAGTGAGCTCATATTTATAGCAAGATCATCTCAAAACAAACAATAAACTATCGCAACCCATCTAAAGTGTAAATGATCATTAAGAAGTCCGATTCCTCGTTGCACTTTAATTCTACCCATTTTTGTAAAAAGTAGCAAAAAATTGTTAACATATTTTCCAGTATACTTTGAGAGCTGTCACTGACCATAAGCATTCCCTTCACTGCTTTGCTACTGCTCTCGGTCTACAAGAAACGACAGACTTGATAGCGCAGAGTATATTTCTGCTTCACCTCTCGCAAGAAGTGCCGGAGATTGATAAAAACGGGTAATGTATTTAACACAAGGTGATAAATTTGTAAGTGGAAGTGTTTTTGGGGTAGACGGAGGTGGTATTGAACGGGGCCAGGCTCTCGGTCAGCTTGCGGCAAACAGGTTTCATTATCAAAAGTCAATAACTTTCCGATGCATTCCGAGTCACGGCCAGCTCGATCAACAGACGTAATAAGATAACTTACTTGGCTGATTACAAGCTTATTGAACGAGACACTTCGAAGATTAAAAAAGATAATGAGTCTACAGAAATGGCAAAAGTAACATACTTTCTAAGGCTTGGGTTGGGTACCTACCTAGTGTTTTATTACAAAACGTGAACTTTCGCTACGACTTTGAATTACGTTAATAGTTACTTCGATGGTAAAATCAAATCTCCATCATAGTTCTAACTAAAATGTTCAGTTTTTCATTAAACTGGAAATAGGACTATCGTTTTCTAACCTCTTTTGGAAAACCTAAGGAAGTTGGGTAGACATTTTTTAGGCAAAACAAAAACACAAATGCTGAATCTAAATTCAGCATTTGTGTTTTTGTTTTGCCTAAAAACTCACGGCTAACCGTGAGTAAGAAATGAGCAAAGATAATGACATTATTAAGAACGTACACGTACAGTTAAGTATGGTGTAGATCAGGGGTTCCCAACCTTTTTTTGTCTACTGCCCACTTTAAGAATAAATTATTTTTTAACGCCCCCCTTTTTAAACATACTTAAAAACCGCTAAGTACTTATAACTGATTATTGAAACGCAACTTTATAGTATTCGGACAGAGTATCTTTTATTGAAAATAAAACAAACTTATTCAATTCTTATATAAAAACTAATGTGAAGGTTGAATCTGATGCTGTTCAATAAGTTTGTTGATATCAGGTTCCAATTTACTCAAAAACAGCCGCAAGTCGCCACGTTCGGTAACACGCAAACGATTTCTCTTTTTAGTAAGCAGCGTTGCCACAGCACTAAATCCACGTTCACACAAATATGACGATGGGAATGCTATCAAGAATCGTTGAACAATTGACCACAATCCAGGGTACAATTGCAGGATCGGTTTTTGTAGCCAAAATTCTTGATATCCATTTTTGAACTTGATTTTTATTTCTTCGTTTGTTGTCAATTCTATAAGTTCTTCTTCCAGCTGAGGTGACATTGCTATGTTGACATTTGAAAATGGATCCAACACCCAGTCTGGTATTTCCAAGTTTAAAATGTCCTGGTATCGTTCGGTGAAGTCAATGTGGAGGTTTTCCAAATGTTGGCAGTAGGCAAACAAGTCGTCGTTACTGCAGGATACTGATAAATTCGGAAAATTGTGAAACTCACGTCTGCCCATATTTTTTTTGTGCAGAAGCAGTTTGGCTGCGAAAGCAGCAACGACATTTTTTGTTTTAATTAAATTTAGTTCATCGCCTTGCAGTTGGAGGTTCACGTCGTTGAACAATTTATACAGGTCTGTCATGTAAGCTATATCATTCTTTGATGTTATGAGCTTGTTGCGCAGTTCTGTATCTTTAGTTTCCAAGAACTCTATCACAGAGTCAAACAGGTTATAAAATCGAATCAGACAATTGCCTCTTGACAGCCAACGAACTTCAGTATGAAGCAACAAACGGTTGAAATCTTCGTCATTAGTAACACAAAGCTGATGAAATAATCTATCATTCAAAGAGCTGCTACGGATTTTATTGAATGCTTTGATGACATATTGCAGTGATTGAAATAGTCGTTCACTTAAGTTTCTAGCAACCAAATGTTGTCTATGAATAACGCAATGTATAGCAAGGACATCTGGAATTTTATTTTTTAGGTACGCTATGAAGCCTTTATGGCGCCCTGTCATAGCCGGAGCGCCATCCGTAGCAACTTGTATAATATTTTTCAAAGGAATCTCTTTCTCTTCACAAAACTTTTCCAATGTATTGAATATGGTTTCGCCTTTTGTATCTGTCTCCAAATTTCTGGCAAACAATAGTTCTTCACGTATTTTCTCATCTTTAATAAACCTCACGTAAAATAGCAACAACGCTTCATTAGTTGGTAAAGTGGACTCATCGAGCTGAATTGAGAATTGACTAGTCCTCAGATGATTGCACAATGATTCTTCAATGTTTTCAGCCATTTCATCAATTCGTCTTTGCACAGAATTATTACTCAAAGGAATTTTTTGGATAATATCTGCGGCCGGTTTATGAAGCACAGTAGTTATTACTTCCTTTATTGCTGGCAAAATTAACTCTTCTCCGATGTTGTGTGGTTTGCCTTTTTGAGCAATTAACAAAGGGATATTGTACGAAGCTCGAAGTCCGTCGTCATCTTGCTTAGCAGCCGCCGAAAATAGTTTTGATACACTTGGCTGAGTATTATGCTTCTTCTCTAGGTCTTGAAAATATGCTACATTCTTGTCTTTCTTATCTGGATGCATTTTATTCAAATGACCTTGCAGTCTTGAAGGCTTCATTGCTTCGTTCGAAAATGTTTTTAGACATAGAAGACACAAAGGCGACGACGGGTTTGTGGGATTTTCAATAAATCCGAATTTAATATATTCCGCAGAGTATTGCCGTCTCTTCTTTTTTACTTCCGACATTGTTTTGTTTTGAGAAATACGTAAGTGGTATAATGAAGTACTGCTTATCTATTATGCGCGAAACCGCAAATGAAAATAAAATAAATTTACGTCGTTTATATAGGATTGCATAAGCAGCACGCACCAACAGGAATAAGACAAACGTGCATAAACTCGTTTATCTCATTCGACGCCCAATCGTACTCGACAAGCAAGAACAAGTATTATAGAACCAGCCGATTGATACAGGAATGTACAAATCGGATTATTTAACAAAAACCTGTTTAAACATGATTGCCCACGGTCTATTATATCGAACCGAGTTTGAGCTATATCTTAATTAATATTAGTTGATGTTCACAAGATGTAGTCGAGAGTCGAGAGCTCAGTCGGTATCTAAGAGTCTTCCTAGCTAGGTAGATGAAATTATAAATCGACCCCAAAGCCCTACACAACGCCCCCTTTTTTTTTCTGGGTCTCTTACCGCCCCCCTTTAGGCCTGCAGCGCCCACAAGGGGGCGTTATCGCCCACGTTGGGAAAGACTGGTGTAGATTAAGTTCCGACAAGAAAATTAATTACATAGTAGGTTAAACAACTAATAATTATTTTACAATTAAGGTAATAAAATATGACTTGTTTGCAGATGTTATTAATTATAGACATCATTTTCTAATAATTATTATTTTGAAATACTAATAAATATTTAATTTATTTAATTAAATTTAGCTTGATACATGAAAGTAACTAATAAACGGCCGGTTTGGGCGATTGGTAGTGGCGCTGCCTCTTGATCGACGGGTCCTGGGTTCGATTCCCAGTCGGGGCAGTAATGTGTGAAAAGCAGATGTTTTTACTCGGATCATGAGTGTTTGTGTCTGTCTTTAGGTATGTTCCGAGGGACCCACGACACAGGGGAAAACCTTAGGATGGGCCTTTGAGTGTGTAGTATTTATTTGAGTGTGTGGTGTTTATTTAAATAACGTCTACTGACTATTAACTTTACACTGCGATCGACAATTTGAAGCACCATCGAAAGCAATCGTTTGTCTTCCGGTCTGAGTGGGTCTGTAAGTATCCCAAGGGACCTTAGATAGAAGGAAAGCCTTAATGTAGAGTGTAGACCTTTGCTTTGTATGAATAAAAATATTTAGTAAAGTTTCTCGTATAGCATTACGAACGTAAATTACCCAAACAATTACGCTTTCTTCTTGATTGTAGGGTTGTGGTTATTGTTTTGTATTTAAGTAATAGTCATAGCTGCCTGATAACCCAATTTTACTCTACTTTCTAAGTAAGAATTTTGTAACCTTAAATTAAATTTAAACTGGGCAAGCTATGGCATTTCGCATTCCTCTACTTTTATCACTCTCTTTATAACGCATCAATGGGTACTATTGCTTATTGTCAAATAAAATACTTCTAAAGAACTGCTGCAATTGATTTTTAAGAATTCTTTCCCATGCATTTAAGTTTAACCTAAATCTTAAAACTTGGTATTTCTATTTTAATGTTCTGTTAATCAAAACATCGCCTGGTTTACTGATTTATAAAGTTAAAAATGTTACGATTTGCTAAATTAAACTATATGTTAGTGCTTACAGCTTTACACATCCCCTTGATAATAAAAGCGTGAGCTTATGACTACAACAGATTAAGGTACTACATGTACTTACAAAATTGGAAGAGTAATTTTTCTGATTACCAGTAATAAATCTTACCAACAAACGACTCTTACAAATAGCCCCGTAATTTCCTATTCGTGTGCATCACGACTGCATGTGCATCTAACGTGTTTGCATAACAGACAATAACTCACTTGAATTCCTTGAAAATTTGAGGTTGTGAACTCTTTGAGGTAACTTCAACTGTTGCGTAGCTCTGTTGGTGGTAAAATTTAAGAATAATTCTTAGAATAATACGTAAAAGACAAACTTTTGTGAAATCAGTTTATAAACCTCTTTCCACCATAAAAAAAACAATTCACCGCATGCCAGAACATTTATGGGCCAAACTTACTACTAACTGGGTGCCCCAAAGGAAGCGAGAGACGAACGGGAGAAAAACAAAAGATGGGTCGAAATAGCGCAGGATAGGGAGTCATTGAAGAAAATGGTGAAAGCCTTTGCCCAGCAGTGGGATAATATAGGCTAGATAGATAAGATAAGTTATGACACCAAAATATGATGTGTCACATCAATTCCGATAATGCATTTAATTATTAGCACTATCTTGTGTTAAAATATTAACTAAAAGTAAAAACTGAAAAACTACCAAGTCATTTATACTTTTGGTAAACCGTTTCACTAATCCTACACCTTTTAAGAACATTCTTACTTCTATATTCAGAAACGTATTACGCCCGTTTTCAATGAAGTCAGAAAAATTAGCCGAAGAGAGTAACTCCAACGGCACACTTTCAAAGGTTCCTATCAAGTTTGTCGGGCTCCAACGGACGAGCAAATACTTTAATTCTAGAACCCGGATTTAGATGTACTCTGGATAAGACAACATGGTCGATTCCTAATTTTCCGACTAAACTTACCAAAAAAAGCATTTCAGTAATCTAGCTCCCATAGAACAAGCCTTGCTTACCTCTAGTTTGTGGTTCAATCGCGCTGTGTGAATTGTTCAAGAATCTTTATTTATTTATGTACTTGATAGTATTTGTTTTGGTTAAAATAAATATTACTTTTTATTTTCAGGTATGTTCAAATGACCGTAATCGTGTAAGTTACTAGGAAATAAGAAAGTAGTTTGAATTCTAGAACATTTGAATTAATTTAAAATATTTCAAATACCCGTGCCCCTCGGTGGGGACGTGTACGCGCTGTTAAAACACGTGCTGTTAAAAAAACGTGCTGTGGACGTGTGGACGTGCTGTTAAATAAAAAGTTCCCAACTCATACAGAGCTCTAATTGAACTCACTAACTGTAAACGTGAGCTAGCAGAAAGAAGGTAGGCTTGATGAATTTACACTCTAAACTGCATAGATTCCTGATCTTCCTTCAGACTAAAACAGTTTTACTCTTCCATCGCACTAATTCTTCACGAGTTTGTTCAGTGTGTTTACTTAGCGCAGGCTTAACCGTTTAATACGTTTGCTACATAAAGCCAACTGCAAGCTGAGTTGCAACGCTCATTACACTTATAGTCCGCCTTAATGCTGTTTCTGTTTCAGTGTGCATCGGGTTCCAATTGCACTCATGAGATCAACTGTGTATCGATTTTAATGAAACTTTTCCCGGGAAAACAGACTCTCACTGTACGAGTTGTAAGACTCAGTATGTTTTAAATTGTAGAGCGTCGTCTTGTTGTTCCGTGACGTTTGTATATTGTAGAATCAAGATGTTTTCTATATTTAAACTAACGCCTACAATTCCTTTCAGGGTAGGCAGAACGTCATATGGTTCTGAAACCACTTGACGCCACATTTGATATTCAGTCTAGCGTGAAAGTTTCAAACTTCTTATAACTCATTTAAAAAAATATATATATATATATATATATATTTTTGCTGTGCCCTCACAGGGTTTCATATTTGAAACTTGTATTATATTAGTAAGACCTTGTACACAATATGGAAATGCAAATAAATGATTGAGTATTGAGTATATATATATATATATATAAACGCTACACACTCAAAGGCCCACATTAAGGTTTTCCCACGTGTCGTGGGTCCCCTGGAAAACACACAAAGACAAGGTTTGCCCCGACTGGGGATCGAACCCAGGACCGCCGATCAAGAGGCAGCGTCACTACCACTCGACCAAACCGGCCGTCAGGCATTTTTAGGTTTATATTCTTAGATGATTACGTCTTACCTGTATAGTTACCGTATAAATATGCTGATCGGTTTATCTATACTATCTATACTAATATTATAAAGAGGAAAGATTTGTATTTTTGTATGTAATGAATAGGCTCCGAAACTACAGGACCGATTTCAATTTTTTTTTTCACTATTAGGATGCTACATTATCCCTGAGTAATATAGGCTACATAATTTTCCCGTATTACCACGGGAATGAAGTCCCGAATGGGATGCTAGTAAATAATATAAATGAAGACTCATGTACTTCAGTATATTATATTTTATCCATTAATTTGTTGTTAGTTTAAAAAATAAGCTGTGACCAGTATGGGTCCTACAGGGCAATCGCGCTAAAAAAATGGATTGAATCGCAATTGACACGTAGCTGGGGGGCTACCACCTAAGCGAAGCTGATGCTGGGTAAACGAATGGAACGTTGTCGATTGCTTCTTTATAAGGAGACCTTGATTAACGACATGAACCAAATACAGCAATGTACATCATTCCATTCGTTCAATCAGCATCAGCTTCGCTTAGTTGGTAGCCCTCCTGAATTTATATTATATATTTACGCACAGCTGAACAATAATCTCACTGTCCACTTGATGTCCAAAACAGTCGCAGTAAAGAATAAAATCTGTCTGAAAATGCAATTACGGCAATAATTTAACAACCGTTTAGTATTGTGCCATAATTTCTCTGATCTGTCGGTTCAAAGGGTACTCTTAAGAAACGAACAACGCCAATACTAATTTTGGCATCGTCGTGCCGACACGATTTTCTATTGCAAATCCATCGCTAGATTATTGGCAATTAGACTGTTTTCGCATGTAACCTTTAACTCTAAAACAGAAACAATAACTTCCCGTAAATTACCGTACGTCTTAGTTAAAATTCTAGTCATTATGTAGAACACTAATTAGATTTGATACGATGTTTTTGCTAAGTATTAAAATTTTACAGTGTGATAACCAAAAAGGCTATTTAAGAGGTTTAAGTAGCGTTTAGTTACTTTTGTATTTTTTATCGCAAAACAGTTTTTTTATAATACTGATTCGAAACTATTTGTAGTAAGGAAATCTAGAAACATTATGCATCTAATACCGGCTAACTACTCAAACGTTTCCGAAATGACTTAGGACTTTTGAATGGTTAAACAATCTTCAAGGTTTGTGGTGAAACTTACCGTAAAACCATCTAATAAGCATCTACTGGTTGAAGTCCGGGTAGTCTCTCTAAAACTAATGAATTTGTATAGAAAACATGAAATAAAGCCAAAATAAAAACGTTACATGAAGTAAATCTAGACCTTCTCGCTAGGATTAGAGATGACAAATCTTTAAAAAAACGTATTATTATGAGAAAATTCAGACGGAAAATTAAGACAATGCTAACAAAGTCAGATAAAAATCTAAAACTGATGTGCATAATCACCAGTTTTTCAAACAGTTCCTTCATCAAGTTTTTGGGCTTGGCTGACTACCTTTTTTTCTGGTTTAGAAGTACCTAGTTTGTACTTGCTTTTGAGGGAAATAAGTTTTACTTTTAGTAAATGTGTTATTCCTCTTAAACAACACAAAGAAGATTCTCCTGAAAGAAACTCGGTTAATACAAATTAACAATAAACTCTTTTTCATATTATGACATACTTTTTATAGTAACTTTAATACATATATCAAAACTAAATAGGTTCGTGTTACTTATGTGACTAAGATCTCGTTATCCTTACGTTTAACGCACGCGGTATTTAATTTTTCTTGTCATTTATCTTCAGAGCAATTCCGGCTTTATAAGTACAATGTATTTCCGCAGAGTAAAACTAATAAATAATATGACAGGATAAAGTATATATGTATATATATGCGTAGATATACTTAAATATATTGTTGTTTACCCTTCATGACAAATTTCAGTTGTCTGTCACGGTATGAGTTAACGTGGACGAGAGTTATGAGTCAAAGCGCGCGTGGTCACGACCAATCGCTGGAATGTGGCCTAAGTGAAAGGCTGCAGAGATTACAAGGCTTTGTAATAAGTATTTAGATCGCCTGGTCTAATTATCTCTTGGTACTTCGCGATGGAAGATAATAATCAAGAATAGAGATTGTAACACATTATGCAAATACATGTAGCTGCTCATTTAAAAGACCTTAGCTAGCCGCTGTTTATGAATGTCATTTTCCTATTGAAGACAAATATTTTATTTTAATCTTTTTTATTCTGCTTCAATTTGAAACATAGCTTTTCAGACAATTTTATTATAATTTTATAGTATGTATTTCGATTTTGCTCCAATGTTCGTGATAGATGTGTTGGGCCCGCATCTTTTAAAGTACAGGTAAATGGCTGAGCTTGCTACATCCTCGATAACATCTTCGCCCTTGAGGTAGATTGTGGTAAGGAATGATTTAGTTTTAAATAGACAAACATTGAATGGTTTGATTGAATGTAAAGTCGAACCAAACCAAGAGAGAAATAATACTTTATTCTAAAAGCTTAGTATTTTTTTTAAATCGTCGTTCGCCTTTCTCTTAGACCAACCGCGGTCAACTCGGGCTGCTCACGATTAGGGTCAAGCTCCAAGGTCCACAATTACATAACCCCACAGACATTTCTATAATTGATATCTGACGAGACCGGCCTATTGTCCAGTGACAGTACTGACACCTCATGATCGATGCTTTAATGCGCTGACAGCATAGTTAACTTAGGGAATTAGAGAACACGTTGTTTCTTGATAATCCTTCTATAAAATAATTTTTGATGATTTTATCTGTCGTGTCTTGAAACGACCAAAATTATAGCGATCAATACTTCAATCTTTCTCAAAAATTTTCTGTTTAAAGTGCTTTTTTGCACGGTAGTGTTAAGTTTTGTTCTTTGAACCTAAAAATACAAAAGCAATATGACATTATTGCCTAGTAGGTAATGTTCTATTAAAACTATTCACAAAACGAGCATATTGCAAATAGCACCGTTACAAATCCTTTTCAATATCAGCCTTCGTTCATTTCCATAAAAAGATGTAGAATTGTCTGCTAGTTCCATAAACGAGAATAATCATGGAAGTTCGAACTTCATTGCAATATACAAATAAAAAATTGAGAAAGGCAAGTGCGATGACTTGCGAAAGGCAGTTTTCTAAAATCGGGATGAAAGAAATTGACCCTCGTCGATATAAAATATGAATGAATTTAGGTACAATCAATCGGAAATGGCGACCATTCCTTGCTCTGTTATATTTCCTTCATAATCATCATCATATTTCCTTTAAAACATTTCAAACATTTTACAATTATAGTCAAAACCAAATTATAACATCCCTTATAAAACACCTCATCTCGTTATGAACATCGGTACCTCATCTAAAGTTTAAAAGATGTTAGCAATCAATTTCTTAACAAAGTCGCCCGTTAAAATTGATCTTAATAAAGAATAAAACCAAGCCTTCTTTTTTTCTAATTTTATGTCTACGCTCCGTGATTTTGAAGTCACCGGAGGCCGTATAATACTTATCTGTACAATAGATTATTGTACCTCTTGATCTTTGCACCTTATCCAAACACAAAAAAATATTCGAATCAAATTCCTTCTCAAAATATCACCGCCTTGATATTTATTCTGTTTGTTTACTTGTAGATACAATTATTAGTGTTGTTCTAACCTTTCGCTAATCTTTTCATCGATATAAAAGCACGAACATCAATCTTAATAAGTCGAAACAATAGATAGCCATTGGATTGACAATGGATTTGCTTTCAATCAAAATCGATAGACGTTTTGAGTTCATTGTCATTGGGACCCTCGGCCTTGGCTTTTGATAAAGGAATAGGTAGCTTAGTTTGTTCTATAACGCCTTTGTCTATTGCTGAATTTATCAATTAAACTTCCCCTAAAAGGTATCTTAGTTCGACATCATGCAATAACTGATATAGATTGTATTTCAATGTTGTTGTCTTGTAGTGTTTTATTGACGATAGGATTTTTTATACAGGTATAATTGAAGGGCTTCCCCGGTGACTTCCCGTGTACATATTGCGGGAGACTTTGTCGTTCCCGCATAGGACTTTTTAGTCACCAAAAAAAGTGTCTTCAAGCAACTGCTTAAATAGTCTGTTAAAGACTTTCAAGGCCTATGATTATGAGTTAAAGGGCTGGGAGGACCGACTTCTTTTTCAATCGAAAAAAGTAACGGGTCAAAAACTAGTTTATTTTAACCTTTACCTTTATGTGGAGAGTGGAGTAATAAATTGATCCTATCGATTTCTTGACCCACAACAAAGGGCTATAGATTCTTATTAATCAAGGGCAGCCACAAACATAAATGAACCAACCGGCTACTGTTGCGCCGTATCTAAATTAATTCGTGAAATATCAATTGTCTTTTGACAGGTCATTTGCTAATTTATAACGTATCTCTTTGTTCTACCATCAGATACCGTTTAAAGTGTAACTTGATTGCCCCGAGTGCTTGGTAATGGTATTAGTTGGAGGTAGTTTCAAAATAAAGCTGCAAATTGTTCTGCTGACTGTATGTGCGTTACTATTTGAATCATGTAAATCCTATTTTGAGCAATAAATATTCATACATGGAAAAAATCACATATTTGTCATCTGTTAAGATAACGCAGAGGCCGTAAATGATGATGAAACATAGATAATTATAATCAGTAAATTAATACTTACTAATTTTTTGAATTGTGAATGCACATTTTTTATTTAAGAACTAGGAACACAAACAGGCAGCTTCTTATACAAAATAGAGTAACACCAGGTTTTGTTTTTTTACGGTGAACAAGGCTACTTTTCATTTTTTTTTAATATGAAAAATGCAGAGGTTGTGAACTCTTCTAGTAAGCACTGTCGAAATGTAACCGAAGCATATATGGGAAGACACTCTGTATCCTGTAACACAGTTTAAACTATATCACGGGATACAGCACGTCTACGTTATTATGGTATTACTAATGTGACAATAAAGATTATAATGTCCATGTCAACGTCCAGGCCTAATTTGAAGTTCGACTAGAAATCGACCCTCCACTAGAAATCAAAACATAAAGTAGACCCTAGTACCTAATACTCGTTGTGGTTTATTGACAACATGACCTCCATTAGCTGAACGTGGCTTAAAAAGTTTTAACAACATCCAAACCCTTTCAGCCCTGTATGTCATTTTAGGCATAAATGCAAAAATTTTACCTAAACTAATTTACCCAAAAAGTTTATAACGGCTTTTACACTAAACCATCAATAATTTTGGTTGACATAAATCTACATTCCAAAACAGTGGCGTGGGCGGAGGCTTAACCACGCCGAAACCTATTAACTGTCAGTTATTTACGCACATTACGTTTGTCAGTCACTGCCAAACGTTTAGCCCCTAGCTGCACATAAACAATAACTCTTATTACGATAATACATTAGTAATAATGTTACTATACTTATATTTACAGCTCGATCCAAAATGTCACTATTACAGATAATGACTTTATTTATACTACACATACGAGTATATACATACGCTCACGCCTATAATCCCTGTCGGGGTAGGCTGAACATCACACTAGCTTAAAAAGCTAGGGGTAGCTTAAAAATAAATAAATAAGTAAACGATACACACTCAAATGCCCATACATAGGTTTTTTTTTTATGTCGTGGGTCCATTGAAACATACCTACACAAAGACAGACACGAACACCCATAACCCGAGAAAAGACATCTACTTTTTACACAAATGTGTACCCCGACCGAGATTCTGACCCAGGTCCCATCGATCAAGAGGCAGTATCACTACCACTAGACCAAACCGGCCGTACAAAAAAATAATAACTTGCGTATCGTCTCCACTCAAAGAGGTTTTCGAGGGCAACCCACAAATTAATAGGCACTTACAAAGTTTCTTATATACTTTCTATTATTTACACTAAAAATTGAAAAATCAATAAATGTTTTAAAGTAAAAAAAAAACCGACTTAAAAAAACGAAACTTGAAGTCAAAATCATTTCATGTCCGACATAGTACCTACTGATCTGATATTTGTATAGGTCCACGACCGATACTTTGGAACATCGGATGTCAGCACATTTTCCCCGCTTGCACTTTACAGGTGACAGTGACATGAAAACGGTCGTATATCGGACATCAGCACACAAACAGAATAGATCATTTATTAGTAGTAATATGAGATCAAATCAAATATGAAAAATTGAACTAAATCAGAAGTTTTTATAAATACAATCCAATAAAATGTTTCTTCACTGTTAAATGTTGCTTTAGTTTATACTTAAAGTAAAGAAATGACAAACTAAGAACAAACTTATAGATTGTAAGTATTACTAAATTTAGTAACAGATAGATTACGTATTAGTAAGGCTTCATGTATTACCATAATAGGCAATAACGATCATATTACCATGATTGTTCTGACTCGTACAACAGCGGTACGTGAGTTCATTATTGCTAGCATTATCTTTGTTCTAGGCTGAGTTAGCTTTTATCTAGGCATAAAAACGTTCTCACGCTTACAACGAGTGGTTTTTTCACATAATGTGCAATTTCTCATTCCTTGCGTATAAACGAAGCATTTATACGTGTGCTATTTGCTTCTTATTGTTTTTATTTTTTATGTGAAAATTCTGGTTAAATCTGAAATAGTGTAATGTGGTTTGTTTGTATAAACAAACCATAATATATTTATATATATTTATATATATTTATATATATATATATATATATATATTTATATATATATATATATATATCCGTACAAGGCGTGAATAGGTTGACAAGTCGAATTATATGAAGTCAGATGTCTTTTATATAATTACTCATTGGTAGAGAGTTGTTCAAAAATTCACTAGTAGAATGTGTGCGTTAAAAGTGGACCTGTCGACTTATTGATTTATTCACCATATTAAACTAGCGATCCAGATGCCAATCAAAATAAAAAAAAAATTCATACAAGTCGAGTTATCAACCTATTCACGCCTTGTACGGATATATCTATATAAATATGTGATGATATATAGTCCACCAACCCGCATTGGGCTAGCACGGTGGACTTTGGCCTAAATCTCCTTTGTGTTTCGAAGGGAGGTCCATGCCACTCGGTGGGGTCGTATACGGGCTGATAAAAGAATAATTCAATTCAATTCATTTATTCCTGAACAATAAATTCTGTTGGAAAGTCAGTTTAAACATAACAGTAAATATGTAATATGACACTATTCATGAGCTAGATATGTGATTCCTTATATTTTATCATTTCATCTGTTCAGGGAAATGTTTTGGCTATTCAGATAATATTTTGATTATTTAGACCTAAAAAATACCTATTGATAGTTACCTGGGGCTTAAAAGCAAAGAGGGTACCTATTTGATTTTTGTTTTTTTTTTCGATTCCTAAAACATATCGCATGATATCAAATAATATTAATGTGAAAATTAAAATAAATGTAGATTTAAATTTTTTTTTGGATAATTTGATTACTATTGATTTTTTGTAATCCCCTTCACCTATTCGAAGGGAATCCTATGCCCTAATCCGGTAGCGACGCATATGAGCTGATGACGATTTACAATTTTAAATTGTCTCTACAAGCGATATTTTCAATTTTCTTTTAATACTACTTTTAAACGTTATATGAGCCTTCAATGGGCCTTTTTATAATTCGAAAACGGCACGGCAAAATTGTATTACCATTGCCTCCTATGTAATAGTAATACTAGAAGCTGAGAACATAGGGGGCAATGGTGATTCAAATTTTGAAATGCCGTGCCGTGCCGGTCGAATTATAAAAAGGCCCATTCGCTCTCGCATTTTGCCTAGAAGAGCCTTGAATGCAAACATACACTAGAAATATCAAACACCAGTTACCGGCATCCTGGTTGAACTTGTAACCAGTTAATGACCGCAAGCAATGATGTGATACAGATAATCGGAATGCATAGTAAAATGAAACAATAATGTCTTGACCTTTGACATGACCCTGCATTGCAGTGGAGGTTTAGCTAAGGTTGGCGACTACTTAGAGAGTTATAAATTTAAAAAAAATTGCTGACTTTATGTTATGGTTCCAAACAACTAACACATTCCCTTACGATTTGTAATGATAACTCGTTCTTAAAACTGTGTCTGTGTGTGTGTAATGAATAACTTAAAACATAAAACTCTATTCACTTGTTCTCTGAAACATCATTACTACGAGTATCACTCTAGGTAACGTCTAATTCGAAGTAGTTTTTTTTTTATTATTACAGATTTATCTCGAGAATCATATATATTTTTTTAAATCTTGTACAGACATAATAATTTTATAATAGTATGTATTTATGTATGTATTTATTCTTTATTGTACATGAGCATAAGTTACACAAAACACATTATAAGAAAAAAAAAGTACAAAGGCGGACTTATCCCACAAGGGGATTTCTTCCAGTCAACCCATTGAGTGTTTGAGAGGAAGGAGTAGTCGGCAGGTAGCATTAAATGTACAGAAATAGTACAATATAATATATTAATATACAAATAATATAGTAAATTAAACATGTACATATTTAATACATAAATATATAATATAAGATTATACATATATATAATAAATAAACAACAAGATGCGAGAAAATACAATATTAGCTAAGAGCTTCAGCATCGAAACCAAAGTGCTTTTTGAGCCTCAATTTAAAACTTTCGACTGAAGGGGACTTACCGACAGATACTGGTATGCTATTCCAGAGCCTCGCCGCGTGCACTGTAAAAGACCTGTTGTATGTACGTGTAGTGTTTGGCGGGATAGTGAGAGCAAGGTTAAAACCAGATCGCAGACGCTCACCACTGATTTCAGACCTATGTTGGAATCTTTCCCGCAAATACACTGGCGAACAGGGAGAATTAAGGATTTTGAAGAGCATACTTTCCTTGCTGGGACTCTCTGCGCTTGCGGATGGGTAGCCATTTCAGCTTAGCACGGAACTCCGAAACGTGGTCAAATTTTCGTAGACCGAAAGCAAAGCGGATGCACACATTCTAGAGTCGTTCCAGTTTGTTGACTATTCCTAGTGTTATAGCGTCTTGACAACTGAACCTTATTGTTCTCAAAAAGTGTGTTAGAAACGTATTTGTATTCCTAAAGAAATAAATAATATTAATTTTTCGC
The DNA here is from genome assembly GCA_949987775.1 of Aproaerema taeniolella. Classification (NCBI taxonomy): domain Eukaryota; kingdom Metazoa; phylum Arthropoda; class Insecta; order Lepidoptera; family Gelechiidae; genus Aproaerema; species Aproaerema taeniolella. The sequence continues at coordinate 9,334,446 of OX465243.1, read as the reverse complement.
TGCATTTTTATCTTCTAAGACAACCCTGCAGAAATACACCATCTAGGGTCATGCGTCATTCCTATAATTATTTTACTACCTAATATTACAAACTGCTCAAATGTAATAACATTAATTAAACTGCACATAACGAATAATTAGATCCACGACTCGAAAAGGCTTTGATTTTTAATCGAATGAGGCTGGCAGTAGTAATTTAAATTAGAATTGTTATTGTTTATTTGACCTTTATACAACCGTTCAGGGATGATTGGTAAACAATGAATCGTATCATAATATTGCTTTTGTAATTCAAAGGTTATTTGTTACCTATTTCAGGGTAATATTGTTACAAAAGGACTCATTTTGGGCATATTTTGGAGTCTTACAATAACAGTGCCTTAGTGTAGTGTAGGCAATCACTTCACTCTAATTTATTCAATGAATCTTTAATTATCCTTTTAGTTTCCTAAGAGTTTCCGTTTGCATCCACTTAATTGTAATTCCAGATTAAGAACAATGAACAAATTTGTATGAGGTTTTCTATTGTTTCTATATCAAGCTGAAACCAATCCTGAACTGTAAAATATAAAGTAATTAATAAAGGCTCACCTGGGTTCACTACCAATGGAAACAGTGTTTTAATTGCTAATGCAGAACATATTACAAGTATGTATGTCGCCGTAACATTTTCAATCCCGTAATTTTCTAAATATACTTAGTATGATTATATCGCTGATGATATGATATCGAACTGTCTCCATTTTTTTCACATTGACGGACTTTTTTATAATATTAATGCAACCTTACTTAGCCTAACTTATCCTAATTTAACGTTTCATGAATGTGTAATTTTACTAGGCAAATTGTAGTGTCCGGGTGGTGATAATTTCATTTTTGAAATTGTAATATACTGTTTCTTACAATTTTCCGGTGACATACGCATAGTTTCATCTTCACATGGTAATTCCTACGGCAGCAATTAATCTTCTTAATTAACAAGATCAATTATTCACCCGCATTCATTCCGCGTACAAATAAATAGCTTATACGGCATTAAACATATGTAAGGGAATTATAATCTAGCTCAGAGACAATCCTATTTCCATAAGCGATAAATCTACCTGCTGTAGAGGCACTTATTCATAGTGCGGACGTTATTTTCATATATCTAGGGTTGGACGTAATATTATTATGTTTGCGACTCCGATGTTTAATTTAAATTTTACGTGCCCTTTGACAATTCAGATAGAAATGTTTATTTTAAGCATTCATATCTGTTTGCTTTTACGCTAGGCTTCATATTTAAAATAAACCTTTGACAAACAAAATGTGAAGAATGTTAAACACTCAAAGTGATCAAGTTTTTGACAAAAAAATCAAATTCGTTCATCAAAATCAATTGGTCAAGATTGAGGTCAAGAGTTAACCCATCTTATAATAATAAAAAAACAACTTCAATGACAAGGCATTTTTCTAAGCGGAACAATTAATGTAGGTAAAAGACAAACAAATTAAAAGTAACTTTTTCGGTTAATAAATAGATCTGAAGAATTTAGGGCACCTATTGTATTGTCTGAGAAGATCTTTACTTCCTACATTTACACCTACATTTTGATGTGTGTGAATTTTTAATGAATAGTAGTTTTCATAATACCCTCAAAGACTTTAAAAAGTTTATGTTTGTTTGTTTTTTTTCAACCTCATTTGTAATTAGTGAATATCTACACCTATGTAGTTTATATGAGAGATCTTCAACAGTCTTTAAACAAGTTAGAGGAAATTTGGCGGTTTGAAAATTCTGACACCAGGATTAGACAAGTTCGCCATACTCTTGATTATATCTATACGATAAGAAGAAGATGTAAGATATCACAAAACATTAATTTCTATAGATTTCCAAATATTTTAACTCAGAGTAAAATTTTCAACTTCAAACTTATAATTTTATAATTTTTGTGAGGAAAATACTACTTACTCCAAAATCCCTGAACCACGATTAACGCAAGCTGAACTGCACATTTAAATATTCATCATTTAATTATCTCACTTGCTCGCACATACACAAAAGATACCTTCACAAGATATGATTAAGTGTGTCCTTTACAGGAAATTATCCAAATCATAGACACAAGGTTGTGCCAAACTAAGCAGTTAGGAACACCTTATGACATGATTCAGACCGTGACAAAACAATGCTTTACATTATTTAATGAATAATGTGATAATGATCTAGTTGTTATTGTGTTTATGCTAAATAAAATGAATCCACTGTTTATTTTTTTATTACTAACTAGAAAACAGGTTTTATTCCTGAAAAAAATTAAATTTTCATTTAAGAATAGTGCTACGAAATTTGACGATGTATTGATTTGAAAAAAAACAAGTCACTATGTAGTATTGTGCTAACATTGCACAGGTTCAGTATATATTTAAATTTGGAACATGACAAAAAAGAATAGATACCTAATTTAACATTTTAAACTTCTTTTTGATATTACTGAAAATAAAGACAGCACTATAACTAAAGCAATAACCCCTAACATACCTAATTATGCTTTACAATGCTGGGTTCGTACGTTATCTGCGAAGACATGACGTAATCAATCCACTGCCGATTAGGATGAAACGTTAATGAATAACGAACTAGAGCTACGCAGCTCTGTATTCTACTATGACCGAAACTCTGATATAGATACAGACACAGAGCACATGTGCTCTGTGATTACAGAATTTGTAATCAATGTTTTGTCAAGTAAAAGTATATCAGAATTTTATCATAGTAGAAAAAGTCCGATTCATGTCAAAAGTCAAAAATGTTTATTTCATTGAACATATAAAATGATACTTGAACACGTCAATACACTGGGCGTCAAAAATAAGTAGTACAGTTTTAAAATTGCGATTTCTCCCAAACTATAAAACTTAGACCTTTGAAACAAAAAAGGTTAAAAAGAAAATTTAATCTTATTCAATAAAAACTTCATGCATTATAAGAACTTATAATGCTTGACTTTAAAAAAAACGAATAAATAAAAACACTTTTTTTAAACTGTTGAAAGGTGTTGTCTTACTTAGGATTTTTGTGTTTGACACATTCGCTGCTGATAAAGCAATTGTAATTGAAAAGCATAGGTATCTTCAGAGAGTAAATTTGACTAATCATGCCTCTTTCACCAGAAGAATGTGCAAGAATCTTAGCTTTTCTCGAAGTGGGCATCAGTATGCGTCGTACTGCAAGGAGGGTGGGTGTAACTTTAAGAACGGTTCAGCGAGTAAAGCAAAGGTACGAAGAGACTGGAAACCATCTAAGGAGACGAGGTAATGGCAGACCCAGGTGCACAAGTACCCGAGAAGATCGCTTTATTGTTTCCACTGTGTTAAGAAATCGACACCTTAATGCAGTTGAGGTTCAGCAACAGCTTCTTCGGACCCGAACAGACTACATCAGTGAGAGTACAGTGAGAAGAAGACTTGCTGAAGCTAACCTGAAGCCTCTAAGACCAGCAAATGGCCCCAAACTTGAGACAGAGCATCGCGTAGCAAGACTACGCTACGCCCGTCAACACGTACAATGGGGCGAAGAAGAATGGGCTAGAGTTTTATTCACAGATGAGTCTCGATTCTCTTTATACACTTCAGATGGACGGCGGAGAGTCTACAGACGACCCGGTGAGCGATACATTCAAGCTTGTATCTCGGAAAGAGTCCAATATGGCGGGGGCTCTGTACACGTATGGGCTGGTATCTCTTCAGAGAGTCGCACAGAGCTTGTGGTAATAGAAAATGGGACTTTGACTGGTGAAAGATATGCCTCGGAGATCCTCAACGAGTATGCAGGGCCATATTTAATAAATATGGGTGATGGAGCCATCCTAATGCATGATAACGCCCGGCCACACACTGCTCACCACGTACAAGAGTACATTCAGGAGGTTGGCATCAACTTGATGGCTTGGCCATCGAGAAGCCCAGATCTCAACCCGATTGAACACGCCTGGGATGAGCTTGGGAGGCTAGTCAGAAGGCGCAGTCCACCTCCTGCCACACTCAGGGCTCTAAAACATGCGCTGATAGAAGAATGGGAAAATATTCCCCAACACCGCCTCCGAAACTTAGTGTTCAGCATGCCAAACCGGATCCAAGCTGTAATTAGAGCCCGAGGCGGCAACACAAGTTATTAAATTGTGAAAAAGTTCCAAAACGTGAAAATTAAGTGGTTGACATATCGTTAAAAATTGATACTTTTTAGTATTTATCTTAATTTTAAGTTTGAAACTTTATTCATGCCAAATAAAATATAACTTTAATAAACTTCGTTAAGTTTACTATAAACTGCTTTTTATTTCATAAGTGTAACTACTATAGTTTAGGAGTAATTGCAATTTGAAAAGTGTACTACTTATTTTTGACGCCCAGTGTATTATGAATTACATTAGCACTTTTGACTTTGCGCCTATTCACAAAGGTGCAGTCTTCCTCAGGAGAAGAATAGGCAAGAAACTCCGAGGGTCGCTCTTTTTAAGTCAATCATATAAATTTTCTTACTTTTAATTTTAATTGACTTAATATCTCTGAATAACTCTGGAGCTGAGCAATTTATTCCCATGGTTGCTTGTCTAACAGATAATCCGAAATTCTATAATAGCCCTTTTTATAAAGTTTTTGTTTAATTATCGTCTTAAATTTTTCTAAAGGTAGGTTTTGAATACACATGGGAATCTTATTGTAGAAGCGTATACATTGACCCATAAAAGAGTTTGTTACTTTATAGAGACGGCTGTCTAGTATATAATATCCATGAAATTACCAGACATCTTCGGCTGGTCCCATCTGCCTTATCCAAGGACTGTCAAGTCTGCATTCTATATAGAAAATTATGATCTCCACTAAAAACTGAAGTAGTCTACCTACTTGACAATAATAATTTTACAACGAATTTATTATCTACTAGCTTTCCGCCCGCGGCTCCGCCCGCGTGGACTACAGATTATATCGTGCCCATCTGTGGGATAAAATGTAGCCTATGTCCTTTTTCAGGCTCTAATCTATCTCTGTACCAAATTTCATCAAAATCGGTTCAGCAATTTAGTCATGAAAGACGGACACAGACAGACAGAGTTACTTTCGCATTTATAATATTAGTATGGATTAAGTAGAGACCCCAGTAGTCTGTTAATAACAATCGACTAAGAATTACAAATTTTCCACACAATCCACTTTCCCATTAGAATTTGCCAACAAAACCATAGGAAGCATTATTTGAAATAATAAATCTTGTACATCAACTTTAGTAGAATCAGAACCCAGCATGAGAGCATGAGCAAAACGAAGCTAGAGGTGAGAAATATAATTAAATTCTGTATTATACGAGATACAATAGGCAAGACAATTCACAGAATTTCGAGACAACTTGACTTATTGTGAAATAGAACACATAATGATGTGGCCTCAATGTCAGATGGAGTAACACTAGGCTTGGTAATTAAAAAGTTAATGTTTATGGTAAATGCAATAGGTATAACTTACAACAGATTGTAAAATTTTAAGTGATAGATACCTTTGGATAGATCACTCACTTTTAGTCGCAATGCTTAACAAAACAACCCCTAAACCATTGGGCCTTTTTATAATTCGAACGGCACGGCACGGCATGACAAAATTTGTATTAACATTGCCTTCTATGTTCCCAGCTTCTAGTATCACTAGTGCATAGGAGGCAATGGTAATACAATTTTGCCGCGCTGTTTTCTTATTATAAAAAGGCCCAATAGCCTCTCCCACATTTCCTTACTAATATTATAAACGCTAAAGTTTGTACATATGGATGTTTGTTACTCTTTCATGCTCAAACGGATGGACCAATTTTGATAAAATTTGATATGGAGGTAGCTGACACCCTGGATTAAATATAGGCTACATAATTTTCCCAAATTTTCACGGTAACAAAGTCCCGAGCGGAAAAATAGTCCTTCTAGTATTATAAACGCGAAAGTTTGTATTATGGATGTTTGTTACTCTTTCACGCAAAAACTACTGAATGGATTTTAATGAAACTTTACAATAACACATAGGCAGCTTATACATACATCAAAATAACACATAGGCTCCATATTTTTTTTAAATTCCCACGGCAACGAAATCTCAGGCGGAAAGCTAGTTTTTATAATATATACGGCAACGGCAAAATTCGAAATTTTAAACATTCGGATTTTTTTTTACTGACGTGTATTGCTGTGATTTTATCTTTCAACTGACCGTGTCTGCGACAGTAGCACTTTCGTCAAATTTAGAAACTTTTAAGGCTTTACTTACGAAAACGTGTACTCAATTTAACTGTTCCTAGTTCCTCTATAAAAAAATATAAAAATTCTTAATTACTAGAATAGAACTTAATTAAGTCTTACTAGGCCAACCCAGATTGTGTTGGGAGAATTATAATTGGTGACAGGCTTTTACACGAAAGTGGTATCAAACGAAGTAAACTACACAATGATATTATTTCAAGTGAGCGTAAACTAGTTTATACAGAATATGAATGATTTGTCAAGACGGATTGTTGTTACTCGTGCTAGGACCATTCACAAAGATAACATCTAAAATATTAGCACTATTAGCACTCTATTCAGTTTCAATTTCTCGCATTATCGTTGGCAATTATCTATATTTTGTACCTTCTGTTTTCAAAACACGGTGTAACCTTGATATTCTAATAACCTTTTAACAAAAGGTAAATGTGGTACAGTTGTATATTTCGCCTGGTTTTGCATAATAATAGTACAATGGGCTGAATCGGTCTCGTCGTGGTTTCAAAACGCAGCGAAAGAGTAACACCTCCTCTTAAGGCTTAAGACGAGTGTACATCTTTTATTGTGCCGTTCAATTCAATACAGTATGGAATAAAGCATGGTCTGTGCAATAAGTTTATGAATGCCCAGGTATGGGATTTACTCGTGCTTCCATATAGGGCTGCCAGTAAATTAATTTCTCTAACATGAAGTTCATTGTTCTCTACTACATTAATGTATTGATGAAACAATAAAAAGTCATTAAATTACATCGATCTAAATGAAATAAATAAACAGTTTTGTAATTTGAAATACTGGTACGACAATTTCGGTTTTTAGCTGAAAGATAACCCTGTTGAACCCACAGCCTATTTAGCCCTCGGGCTCACTTGTGAGTTGTAACATGGAAACGTTTGAATTTTTCCTGACTAAAATTAAATTTTCTTAGTATTTAGCGTTTCATATGGGCCAGATGATATTGTGAATTGTGCAATTGATCTGCTCAAAATCTTCCCTTCTAAAAAGCATCAAGGTCGGTGGTATACATTTTTCTAGACTCTAGCACGCCAATGTTCGAATAGTTTACTTTTAAGCAACCCTACTAAATTTTACCTAGTACAATTTCAATAGCATATGTGTCGAAATGGCACATGTTAAACATCATTATTTTACCTAAGTACTTGCTTACGCATTTAATTACAACGAACCTTGCATAGTTATTTAGCAAGTAAAAGGAAGCGAACACCGGACAGTTATTAGGTCATTTTCTTTGTTATTTTCATGCACGTACAGTTTCATGGATTAATTAGATCACGTACTTACTACTTAGTTATTTTGCATAAAAGTGAAACAAGTCAAAACTTTTGTAAATAGACTAAGTATTTTTTACTTTTTTGAAATCTTGTCGACAAAACATTACTTTCCTTTTCTGCCATGACACTAGTTTGCGTAGAAAAGCAGCCTGTATCACTCTCCAGCCCTCCAACTATTCCCATGCAAAAAACAGTTCTTTATAAAAAATGTTTAGGGAAACAGATTTTTTGATACTAACGTTTTTGGATTTTTCTCGGTAATGCAAAATCCAAACACATATGTCCAAATGGTATAAGAAGGTTTAAAGTAAGCTCATCAAGACAGTTTTTTTCATACTAAATTTATCGAAAGCGGCAAGTGTAACAATAGTAACGCAGCAATAGTAAGGCAACAGATGAAACGAGCTATATTTAAGCTTCGTTTCATTAGACAAATCCAAGGGAAAATATAACAATTTTAATGAAAATCTCCAGGAATTGTTCGTTCAAGTAAATTATGCTTGAGAAAAAATCGGCAACCCCATGCTTAGGGTGGCCTGCACAACATTCGATCTAAAATGTATTTAGCTAAATAGATTTAAATCTGTAAACATGTTTAGGCTATTAGCTTTGACAGTTCGTTAAACACGATAAAGCGTTAAAAAAATGCTGTGCAAGATGGTTACTATGTTTAACGACTAAAATATGTTTAAACCTTCGCGTGTTTTTTGAACAGATGGTGTATGAGATTTTTATCGCACGCGGCGTAAACAAGCATGCGACGGGAACTCTTAAACATTTAAAAAGTGTTAAACAAACCACTGTTAAACCTCTTATTAGTCTAAACTGCCCTTAAAACATTCAACTAACGGAGACACATGCAAGTTGCAAGACGACCCGCCTCACTCATGAATAATTCCGATCGAATACGAACAATGCCTATTTCTTGTACATCCATTCGGTCAACGTTACCAAGGACAAATTTGTCATCTTTCTGTAATGTTTGGCAAACCGTCCACACCCACAAGGACCTTGTTCCATAAAACTATAGTTTCACAAGTTACAGGAGTAATAACCGGCAATGCCAAAGGAATTACGACGGTCTTTGACTGAAACCCAGCGTAGGTGGTTGCTGTGCCTATAATTTTTTTGTTTTCTATATTTATAAAGGTTTTTATAAGTGATAGTGTGTTGTGTGTTGTGCTAACTTACTTTAGACAATGAAATGATATAAGAATTCAAGTGATAATGCTGTATCCGCTCCGTTTGATTCCGACAAAGATCGTTGCGGCAGTGCTTCTCGTCACTATAGTTTTTCATAAACAAAACACTATCGAAGAACCTTTTGTGGTCGCTTTTAAACTGATGGTCTCGTTTACAATGCTTTACCAATTAAAAAAGGAATCCCGGCTCATTATTGTTGGAGATGAGGTTAAGTGTCAAAGTTATGTCTAAATACGGTCGAATCTAACAAACTCGCATGGACGTGAGGTTTATTTAAATCGTTGTTAGTGGCAATCTGTCGCCTCTACCTACCCTAACGGATAACAGATATTAGCGTATGTATATTGGGTGACTTTAAATTAGTTTGCAAAAAATGAAGACGTGTATCAGCGTACGTTAGTACTGAATAACTTTTCCCAAGAAACAAAGGTCAGAATATGAAAAAAAAATTCGTCTCTCCGTACAACCTATAAGCGATCAATTTTCTAAGGGAAGTCAATTTTTTTTATGGGTTTCTTTGGGAAAGTTGTTCAGTTTCATTGGGAGAATCGTGTGGTGATCGGTTGAGAATAAAACCACCCCCTCTCTCTCCGTGGGTGTCGTAAGAGGCGACTAAGGAAACACAAATGAGCCCTGCCTCCTAGTAATCCATCCCAGGCAACGACACTTGATTTTTTTCTGAATCTGAGGTGTCGTCCTATGGCCTCATGCAGTGTGGTAGGCTCTGTAAGGGGCCGTCTGGTTCGCGACCACCCTCCTACCGAAGTCCGACGCCAAACAGCTTGCTGTGTTCCGTCGGTGTGTGGGAGTACCAGTGCCTTATAGGCATTTTCTGGGTTAACTCGCTCCATCGTCGACCTCATCTTTGAACTTTATAGTCAAGATTGAAGTCAAGAGTTAACTCATCTTATAATAAAAAAATAAAAATAAAAATCGCCCCTTAAAGTTTCGATAACTAATTTTCAATTATTGTATGTACTGTCAAACATAAATACACATTTATGTCCATCTCACAGCCTTCATTAGATATTTTAAGCATAGAGAAACCTCTTAATGTCATAAATACAGTAATCGCAATGGGGCAGGAAATGACACGTGGTCTCTAATTCGTACACTTAGCTAAGTAAATACGGAACGTCCGGAACTGTAAGGTCGTAACATATTAGCCAAACAGAGCATTTGAGAAACATCATGATATTGATATATGAACAACAACGTATTTGGCACATCCATGTAAAAAGCATAATTCGAACAATTTGATGTCAAAAATTCATAATAACATATAATACACACTCAATATTGCAAGTTAAAGAACCAAGTCCATTCTAACTTGAACCACATTACTAGGAAACAAGACACTTTGATGGACAAGTATCCAGTTAAATAATTTAAGGAAGAGTCTGTACATTAAAAACAAATATTTTATTAACAATTAGATATAAATGTCAGTCGTTAAACTGGAAAATTATTTAATTCTTTAAAAAGATCAAGCATAAGCTCGTCTTTGTCCCATAGGGATAGATAAGTGTGAAAAATCTCCTTGTCTGAGCTAAACCCTAATCACTGCAGTTCATTCTAAACGACCACAAAGACCTTTGGCCTCTTAATCTCCGCTCTGTAATGATCGAATTCAATTTTAATCTCCTCTTTCCGTGAAACGCTGACCTCTCACTGAATTAAATTTCTTCTTCTTTTTCAGATTATCGATACGGATCATTCAACTTCGAAGCACCGTCTGAACGTAAGTCAATTTACGAGTCACTAAGCTGAAGTTTAAATCTGAATATAGCAGAGTAATTTAATATTAGATATGATGTCAAAGTTTATGAAGAAAATTAAATAATTCTTAATTTAGACAGTGTTGTTGATTAAAAATAAGTCAAAGGTAGTGTAATAAATAATTCAAAAAGAGTTCTTATGCAATTCACACAGCGCCATTTAATCCCAAACTAAGCAAGGCTTTTACTATGGGTACTTTTTTGTTGTAAATGCATAGAAATTAAACATAAACACCCAGACCCAGACTCCTGACCAATACATGATAATACGATTTTCAAATATTTTTGTTGAGCGCAAATCGAATCCCCAACTGTTCGATTTGCGCTCAACAAAAAAAAACTGATCAGAACATGAACAGTAGGTAAGGTCATTACCGACTAAGTTATCATCAGGTCAGGATCCAGACCCAAATCTTACAAGGGTATACCTTTGCCAGTTTTCACCACGTTTGTGACATTTTTAATTCAACAAAATATTATTTGTTTCGTTTTGCCGTTTCTCTGCCCATATTCATATTTTAAGCGCCTATTTGAATAAGAAGTTACGTTATGACAGACGTTTTAATCTATAACATTTAAACAATGTACAGTTAACCAAACATGGAGTAGACATAAATCAACACCTGTTTCTGCGCTAATCGTTTGAATAAATAATTACAAATCATGCATCATTGTGGTCGGTCCGCCCATCCGTGATTTGCAATGCGGACTAATTTAAGCTTTGTCTTTGAATAATTAATTGTATTAGTACGTTGGTAACTGTATTTGGCATAGAACATTTTTTAATTGATAAAAGATAATACAATCAAAGAGGAAAGTGCAGCAATATTTTTTTATTCTTCGCTGGAGGAGGAGTAAAAGAAAAACGTAGAATGTGCCAGCTACCTTCTCTTCCCAGGCGTACTGTAAAAGTCAGTAAGTGGGACGCGAGGGTTTTGCTCTAATGTGGGCGAAAGGCTGACAACTTATCACCACTATACATCATGTTTCACCTTATAACCCTCTGAATTTATGTCAAACGTGGTCAAGCGGTTTTAAAACCAATGATGCTCTGCCTACTCCTTGTAGCCGTGAGCGTATGTATTTTTTACCAACCCATATACGTCCCCACCGAGGGGCACGGGCCTCCCTTGTAAACACGAAGGGGATTCAGGCCATAGTCCGCCACGCTGGCCCAATGCGGGTTGGTGGACCGCTCGTCTTTCGAAAATTTTCTTGGACGGGCGGGTTTCATCACGATGTTTTCCTTCACCGTTGAGCAAGTGATAATTAGAAATCCGAACATAAACCCGAAAAGACGAATTTAGTGGTACAGGCCCGCACCAGGATTTGAACCCACGACCTTCGGATTACAAGTCTGGCTCATTACCAACTGGGCTATCACCGTGAGCGTATGTATGTATGTATGTAATATCAGTTTCTTAAATATTTTAAATGTGAAGCCAAAAAACTTTAGGGTTCACTGAATCATAGATCAGAAACTCATTTAACCAATATAGAAATGTTTAAAGAGTCTTCTGTCAATGTTACTCCGTAACGTATACCCAGTGTTACCCTGAATTAATGGATCAGAGTAAACAGCATAAAGAGGCCTTTGTAGCTCGAATTAAACGTCACGGTGTCATTATTCAGCCTCTGGTTGACACGCGCGATCGGCGCCCGCTGCTGCCTGCCAAATCGGTTTACACAATGCGATTAGCAATTACTTCCTTAGATAAACATTTTACTGAAGAAATTGTAATACCTACAAATGGTTGTATTGTAGAAACTAGCTCTTGCTTATTAGAAAAATCAGCATAAATCGTCTGCAAAATATGAATTAAATCATTAATTGTGTTATTTATAAGAAAAACAGCGATTTATTCTGAAGGTTTCGTTACAATCATAGCTACGTCAGCTTTTTCTTGTTTAATCCGTCTTTTTTTCAAATTCCGAAACATGAATTATTGAATACAGGGAACAAAAGCTTCACAATTAATCATTATACTCCTGCTAAAAAGTCTCAGTTCAACTATCGCGAGAACTAAAAGGATTTATACGGAACCATTAATTATATCAGCAGCGTAACGTCTGCCGAAGATGCCGCCGACCCCGTGTAATATCCAACATCTGTCTGTCTGTATTGAACTGATTTAACCGGTTTTACTTTATAATTGATGTACATTTTGCCAGTTTGCGGTTTTTTGTTTGTAAACTTTGCCAATGCGTATATAACTCATTTGCATTATTATATTTATGATCATGATGATAAGTTCCGACCGATTTCGGCCATGACGACCACTTCGACTCCTAATTTGATTGGCGCTCGTCCGCCCGAAGATGACTTATATTATAGCCAATCTTTGTTATTTTTGATAATATTTATAAACTTATATCGGTATTATCAATTTATAAAATAATTAGGAATTTACAAAGTTAAAGCTTTATTATGTAGGTACGTATCATCGTACTAAACAAGCGTCAAGTTATAAAAAGTGTTTTGTTTAATTTTACTTTCACCGTTGTGACTATAACAAGGAACTTTTCTAAGTCATAATCTAAAGATGTTTTTTTTCTTAATTATATATTTTTGTTGACAGGCTACACAGAAACAATAAATTGAAATTGATAAACTTTTTAGACCAAACAAAACCATACAATTTCAGTAAAAGACATGGATAATCATTGTTATTAAAATATCAACCATTTATTAAGAGACCTATCTCAATGCAGTCAGAACATTTATTTAAATTGATGATAGAAAAACTGACAGGTCTCCTATATTCAGTAAGTTGGCAGTACCCGTCAATATTAAGAGTAATTCATCTTGATACTTGGAACCGGATCAAAATCGATCCGTGGACCATGCATCATCACATCTCAGACTAGAGAATACAGCTCTAACAAATATCAAAACACTTAAAACTGCTTTATTTCATGAAAATCTGCTTAATCAAAATCGTTCCGCGTACCCATTTTTACACTTTTAACATATTTTCACTTAATTTCTTAATTGAGTGAATGACGGACGCCGCCGGCGCCGGCCAGTATATATTGTTTGAGATAAAAATTCATAATTATTTCTGTTCAACAGTAATAACAAGATTTTCACATCACAATTCCCCTTGATACTTTACTGTGTTTGTATCTATGTGTATTTTGTGAAAGTGTTTGTTTTATGTTTATTGTTGCTGGTCATTGAATAATCGTTTTATCTATCTATCTATTTTGTGACATAGGCCTAATTTACTCACTGTAATGTATAATTTTAAAAAAAGTTATCGCTACTTTTATCAAATGGGTTCCGACCATAAAAAAACCCTTTTATATGGCTCCAACTCAATATCATGTTTCACTAATTAAAATTACAATCATCATAACGTATTGTATTGTAATATCATCATAACGAAACTACACATCGTAAGTGTCTGAATACGAATTATTTTCTTATAGGAATTTATTATACAATCCTAAAAGCTAAGTCAATCAGCCGATCGTACAAATTGTATGGTGACTCCTCTTTTTTTTGCGTCCTATGTCCCCTGTGGAGAACATTGTTTTGGCGTCTATACAAGTTTATCTGTGCACTGCATCACCAAGCATGCAATATACATGAAAAGATAATTCATCCGCGATACCAATTTCAATTCCAAGTTAAATATTCAACAGAAAATAAATGATACAGATGCATCGCATTTTCGCCATGAAGAATCCAATAAAAATGAACAAGTACACTTTTTGTGGAAAAAATATAAACGTGCGGTTCCGTAGCGCTGTAGATATCTACTCGTCACGAGCCCATACAAAACGCGGGCCTCCCTTCTTAACAGTTAAGGGTGTTTTAGGCTTATCTACTACGTAGGAACTTTAAATTATTAATAGTTGTACCAAATAATAAATTTATGTGTGAACCTATGACTCCCTTAACTGAACTTTACAGGATTACACAGAACTATATCATTGAATAATAGATTTGGTAGGTTGTTAGAGTTGTAACTAATAAATAATGCAAAATTGTATTGAAACATTTTAGTTTAATACTCTGACCAATATGAATAAGGTGACCTTTAATTAGTAAGCGAAAAACTGAACAAACTGAAAAAACTGAACAGCTTTTCCCATGGAACATAAGTGGAAATATGAAAAAAACGTGTGCTATCAGCTGATTTCCTTTGTATGGAAAGTCTTTTTTTTGAGAATTTCATGTAGGTTCCGGGAACGTTGTTCAGTTTCATGGGGATAATATACCCTAAAGTTTCGCTAGCTTTTTATTTTTATTACAAGATGGGTTAACTCTTGACCTCAATCTTGACCATAAGGTCAAAGATGAGGTCGACGATGGAGCGAGTTAACCCAGAAAATGCCTATAAAGGCACTGGTACTCCCACGCACCGACGGAACACAGCAAGTTGTTTGGCGTCGGACTTCGGTAGGAGGGTGGTCGCGAACCAGACGGCCCTTTACAGAGCCTACCACACCGCATGAGACCAGACGACACCTCAGATTCAGAAAAAAATGAAGTGTCGTTGCCTGGGATGGATTACTAGGAGGCAGGTCTCATTTGTGTTTCCTTAGTCGCTTGTTAAAAGTCACATGTTACACAGCATTAAATAAATAATACATTGGTAAAGGAACCCTACTAGGCGTTTGTTTTTTTTTGTAGCGTGTAAATCAATCTGTCAATCTCACTAATCGAATGTAAATAGAATTTTAAGACTGATAAATTAAAGATAAGGTTCGTGAGTGACTTGGTAAACAAGCGGTGTTCATTTCAGAGAATAAACGAGTATTGATTGTTGTAATTGAACTTTTTTTGTAGTTTTTCTATTCTTTTTTGTTTCGAGTGAATAATTTACTAGACACGCACTGGCTAGCGCCCTTTACAACATCACCACTACGTTTATAAATATAACACAACTGCCTTTTCTCTCATAGTTTTTTTTCCGTAGAATATTAAAGTAATATAGTTTATATGTTCAACATTTTTGGGCGGCTATTTCTCGAACCAGGCTATCAGTAAAAGTAAAAAAAGTAAAAAAGTATTTATTGTCACAAAAAAAATTACAAATGAAAACTTAATAACTAATTTTAAAAATAATAATAAAAAAGTGTGACAAAAGGAAAATAGCTCAGCTTGTGCAGTGAAAGGCCGAAACCACGTCATTGCGCTGATTTTCAGCCATTTCCTATTCCCTTTAAGATGGTATGCGGGAACAAGTAGTATTGAGGGCTTAAGGCTAATAAAATTTATAATATTAATAGTTTTACAACAATCTTTAAAATAAAAAAAGGCAACATTTTGAAATTGAGATCACTACAAGTAGGTACTCTCTGTGTGCATGAGTGGTGTATGCGTGTGTGTATGTGTATGTGTGTGTGTGTGTGTGTATAGTGAGTGTGTGTGTGTGTGTGTGTGTGTGTTTGTGTAAATGGGTAGCTGTTAATATTAGATATCAATGTGCTGACTACACCAAGCCTTTGATAAGTTCTAGCTGACCCCACTTTGAAGAGCAAGCATCATGTAAAAAACTCAGTTAATAAATTAAACTAATCATAAATCTATAAAAGTTTTTTTTTTGGGCTTATTAAATCGCACGCTTGAGTTTAACTTTCTTAACTTTATTTTTTAATTAAAACCTCGATTTCATATTAAACTTAGATACTAGCCTTTGTACATACAACAGCATGTTAGGCTATATATGTTGACCTTGATGTCATTCTTACCTCGCTTGTAGTAGCGCTGGCTTTCGTAGTACAAATGGGTAACCTGACGTGGCTGCTCTCTGTACTTGCCATTTTCCAGTTTAGTCAGACTTCTGCGAGATCTATATATTTGACAATTAGAAATGCTAATTGCAAGTCTATAGACGGCGCTTTTCAAAATATTGTACAGACTTAACTTCAATAATGACGGCAATCTCTTGGATCAATACAGGAAAAAACTTTTTGCCTGTAATATAATCCTGATGCGCTAATCCTATCTGTAAAATAATCCTAATGATGTAAAATAACCCTATCTGACTTTTTACTAAAAAGTCAGATAGAATTATTTTTGTACTTGTAACAATGACCGGTATTGAAAAAGTAAATTATTTTTGGATACTTGGAGATTAAATCTCCATGACATTTTGATGGCTAGACATGGTGTGTTTCCTAACGGAAAGTAGGCCAAATGCATTATTTTCAGTCAAATAAATTGTCAACGACGTATAAGTCTGCGAATTGGTTCTGCCTGCGAATAATTTCAGTGAGAAATATGAGCTCTACGATCCCGTTTTTGATTATAAGACTAACTGGGAAGTGTCCTGTCCCCTGCACTCACGCCAAAACAATGTTCCCGTTACCCTCGGAGACTGGGAGTCGAGTGAATTCGTTTGAGGGAGCTGAAAGTAAGTGCCACTAACATTGCCACAATTGCAGAACTTATTGTCCTGTATGTGCTTGTGAGTGTGCTTTGTGTGACGTTGAAATCTTAAACGAGAGGTAGCATGTCTTTTACTTCTCATTGCTTATTAAGTTGATTTTCTTTTTTGTGTTTACTTGTTCAGTTTCTTGCTCTATTCTAGTACTGTTAACAATCAAGAGTGTTTACAGCCCCACCTTCTTAACACACATAAAGTGAATTGGTTGGTAATGCAAACATTATTGCGTTGTAACCCGCACCACATCTGTTTCTCTCTTGCCATCTCTAAGGTAGACTGGAATAGATCCCTTATCTTGACTTATCATATAATTTACCAAGTTAGTTTGAGAGATTTTATCCTTATAATTGACCCTAACGATCGATACAATAAAAGTACAGGGTGTTCTTACAGATTTTAGTCGGTTCGATTGCCGGGTGTGGCAAACGAATTTTCGAAAATCCTTGAATGCAGTTTTCTTTCTTTTCAAAAATAAAGGAATGTTTTCTTTGAGTATTTTTTTTCTATCTACAGTATTAAGAGTGCTTTCCCTTCAGGTGACATTAAAAAATTTCACCCTGTATACCTTCTTACTTGATTGTACTATAAAGATAGTTGAAGCTTCTTTAAATCGGTTGGCGACAAGAGTCGGAACCGTGGCAGAAAGCCTTCGGAAAACATAATCAAAATATCCGTATTTTACTACTGGTATAATTTAATTAGCAATATCTTTAGAAAATTACTAATTATTGCAAGAAAACCGAAATAGGTGTATAAAAAAAGCTTTTTCCTTTAAAATAAATATTAAAGTAAAATTTTTTACACGTGTTCTAACAAAGAATTGATGTTCTTTGTACTTTTAATAAAAGTGCAACCTTGCAGCTCTAATAATGTGGTTTCAACATGGCTTTGTGCATTTAACACACGAATACGTCCTTTGTTTAAATTCTACAAATTACCAAGCCACGCTGCCGGTTTATAATTAATTTGTCTATTTTTTATACGCTAATTTAAGCCGTCTTTTGTTGCTGTACTTCGAACCCACTTATTTTTAGAATATAATTATATATCCTTTTTCTGTCACCATGAGTAAAAGTAAGTAAAACATCGCTGTTTGTTAAATGCAGCAGTTTTCGAAGGCCAAGGTGAAATGAAGGAAACATAATTTTAAAAATCAAAACGCTGACTAGAAATTTAAAAAAATCTGTATGATACAATATCTAAGGCAAGTTTAGCCTTGATTCACTTCCGCCGCATATCTTCATGTAAATAAATACTTAGATAAAATTATCTAACGGTGCCTAAAGTATAAAACAATCTACATAATTATTCCAGCTTCAAATTGGATTTAAACTTAAACGATTCTGAAATGTTAACTGTACTCAAATTAAAGCCGTTTATCTTCTAACCATCCGATCCCGGACAACCCTCAATTCACCACAGTGTATTGTATGCACTTGCAATAAAAGTGATTTTCCGTTAAATAGTCCATTATTCGTCGATTAAACGAACATCCTTCTAAACTGCCTAAAGCATAAACACCGATCGTGCATACCCCTTGTTTAAACTGCAATGTTTTGCAATCCTCCTATTGTTTATATGCAACGACGAAGCGAGAGGCATGCAAAGTGCATGATGTACTAGCTAATAATATGTGACCACTTTATTGATAGGCTGACACAAATTTAACAAGAAGTATTTCGTATTTTGTCCTTTGCAAACTTATTTAATTTACTGCTAAAATATGCTCAATGATTTAAACTTGGCAGTAGAGTTTCAAATAACAATATCAACCAAATAATTTAGTCAACCACCGAAATGCACAGCGTTGGAAGTTATCCACAAGGTAGCCCGACGATCAAGCAAACTTTACAGGAAACCCTTGAATAAAACTGGCATATACCTAATTGGCTGATTGGTGTGGAGACCATTAAAAGACGGCCAGGTAACTAATATGACGATGATGAACACTCTCGAACTTGAAAATCAGTGGTCATGTGTACTGTCTGTAGTCTTCATGAGCAAGATGGGTCTTTCTATATTTTTTTCTGATGTTACTATAATTTAGTTTTATATGTTTAAATCTCGGAAAGAGGTTTGCTACTGAAGTCCCAACAAACCATAACTTTTACCAAGCGAGGATAGCTGTGAAGATAGGTAGACTTAGTGACGTCAACTGTGATTTATTCATGTGAACACGAATCCTTGACTCCAAAACACACATAAAGCTTAGTGTCATCTTTGTCATCAACTGTTCTCTGAAAACCTGTGTCGTAAATGTTTACATACATATTTATTTCACGTAACATGTGATTGCCAGACTGAAACAGGATTGTATTTAGTGATATAGCCGCCTTGGTTTTAAGAAAATTTGTCGCCCAAATATTCCAACTTGAAGAAGGCACACCGATCACTACTTACTGTCATCACATAATAAACTATCACAGTAAAGTTTGTGTCTGTAACGCAAAATCTAAAACTAATCCGATTAATGTAGAAATAATTGTAAAATCTCATTTTTTTGCATACAATTTTTTTTTTATCTATACATTTAGGAATATGAAATGTATTTAGTACAGCTTATGCAAACCGTTGCAATATTGTATGTGTCGAACTCCATCCAGCCGTTCTAATTATGTCGATACAATCTATCGCCTCCGGCTTTGTTTACCCAAATCAGACACTGTACAGAACGTCAAAGGTGCATGAGTTGGCAATAAATGTACTTACTCTACTCACGGAGTCTCAGCACTGTGAG
Organism: Aproaerema taeniolella; assembly: GCA_949987775.1. Taxonomy (NCBI): domain Eukaryota; kingdom Metazoa; phylum Arthropoda; class Insecta; order Lepidoptera; family Gelechiidae; genus Aproaerema; species Aproaerema taeniolella. The sequence goes on along the minus strand of OX465243.1, from coordinate 9,314,748 downwards.
GATACACTTGAGAATGCATTTTATTTTACGACGGAATACATTTCTTGAATCTAAAGTCATTCCCATGGGAAAAGACTCGTAAAAAATAATTCTTGCTGCATTTCCACGCTTATTTTAAGTTTTTTTTTTCTCAAGCAACACATAAACGTTCTGAAGTCGTATTAGTACGTTACTAAACTACGCTGTTTCTACGCTGTTAAACGAAACTTAACATACGCCATAAATATAAAAGAGTTCAATGCTAAATATACTATTTGATAAAAATAACTACCAAATACATTCAAATGCCTATCTTGGATATAAAAACAACAGTATTGCGAATTATTTCTCCATTTAAACTCATAAAATCGTGAGGTGTGCACTGATAAAATGGTAGAAACGTTTTGTTCATTTGTGCAATAAAAATATATCGAGAACACTTAAGGTAACGTTTAGGGTCGGTCTCACTAAAATAACTTCGTGCTTTACTGACAATTTAACAATCTACAAGACAGAAAATTATTCATAAACATTTAATTACTTTACTATTCTTGGCACGAATACTGCAACGTGTCTATAGTCTCCTTGAAAATTTTGGACGCAATTGTTGAATTTTATGCCCCAAAAGTGCCTCGTAGCCATGACTTGTTCTACGCCAATTACTTAATTACTCTAAGCCATATTACAGGAAATTAAGTACATAATTGCTTCAAATTGTAGCACAAATCTGTGCTTACAGAAGTGTGACGTGAAAATGGATAGCCTTGAGAATAAGATTTCTAGTTTTCACAGCGTTCGCTCATGTTTGCCCAACTTCGCGGTAATTATGTTAATTAATGAATTGTATCTAAGTTGCAAGGCATCGTGGATGATAGATAATACAGATATAAGGGCTATCGAGATGACTTAACTCTACCTTACTTTAAACGTGAACTGGAAATTTTAAAAGTGATTGTGTTTTGTTTCTCTTTATAGGACGCCCAGCGACTTCGTCACCATAGAAACTTCAAAAATCCATGTTTATTAAATTTCAACCTCTATTTTAATGAGTCTGTCATTAAATCAAGACTTCTCATTTTTTGGCTGGGCGAAGATGAAATAGTAATCCCAAATTACCAATGAAAGACATAATATTTACACTAGTATACCACTTGTTTATTTTAGTTTTATTCTATACCAGCATTCCGCTCGGGACTTCGTTCCCGTGGGAATTCGGGAAAATTATGTAGCCTATGTACATCGGGGATAATGTAGCTTTCTAATGGTGAAAGAGTTTTTCGAATCAGTCCAGTAGTTCCGGAGCCTTTTCAATGCAAATAAACAAACAAACAATCAAATCTTTCCTCTTTATAATATTAGTATACATTAAAAATATAAAACAAACAAGTGGAACTAGTGCAAAAATTATGTTTTTCATTAGTAATTATATGGAGTTCCATCAAGAAGCAACAATAAATAGGATAAACTACTTTAATTATGAAAATGTTCTTTATGCGTTCGTGACTTCTGTAGAGTTGGATGTATGGGAAGGATTATTAATAAATTTTTTGTGATCTTTTTTTTATGATAAGATGGGTTAACTCTTGACCTCAATCTTAACCATAAGGTCAAAGATGAGGTCGATGATGGAGCGAGTTAACCCAAAAAATGCCTATAAAGGCACTGGTACTCCCACGCACCGACGGAACACAGCAAGCTGTTTTGCATCGGACTTTGGTAGGAGGGTGGTCGCGAACCAGAAGGTTTTTTACAGAGCCTACCACACCGCATGAGACCATAAGACAGATTCAGAAAAAAATGAGTAGTCGTTGCCTGGGGTGGATTACTAGGAGGCAGGTCTCATTTGTGTTTCCTTAGTGGCCTATTACGACACTTACGGAAAGAGATGAGGTGGTGTTATTCTCAACCGATTACCACACGGTTGTAAATCAAGAAAATTAGGTACACCTACTCGAAAAAAAAATAGAAAAGTCTTCAAGTACCGTCTCTATAGAAAAAACTCAGTAAATAAAATTAAGGTTACTTTACTCTGCTCATTAATAAAATTGCTAACTTAGATAACTCGAAATCAACGACATATTATGACTATATAATGCATGCATTTAGGTACAGAGGGCCGCACATTAGGTTACCACACGCGTGAACTCTGTGCAGTTGCGAGAAGAGCGGTTTTGCAACGAAAATGGAGTAACCTGATGCGCTGGCCACAGGTACATATCGAAATAAGATGATTCTAGTGACAGCCTATTTCATCCCTTTTGTGACCTGTGTGTTAGAGGTCACAATAAACAACTATATGATTCAGAAGCTATCAGAAGCTTAGCAAGTTTTGCGCCAAAGTTAGCCAAGTGGTCAAATTTTACTTCTATTTAAATTGCTATCATCATAATATGTTTATATCCTTACTAATATTATAAATGCGAAAGTAACTCTGTCTGTCTGTTTGTCTGTCTGTCCGTCTGCCACGCCTAAACTACTGAACCGATTTTGATTAAATTTGGTACAGAGATAGATTAGAGCCTGGGAAAGGACATAGGCTACATTTTATCCCACACTTGGGCACTATATAACCTGTAGTCCACACGGGCGGAAAGCTAGCAATTAATAAATAATAAATCATTTATTTCAGGCTTTGCCCATATTACACAATCAGATAAATACACAAAACAAAATACTAAAATTATTACAATTAAATAAAATAAATGAGAAATTACGTGCGACCTAAACGGAACAGAATAAAGCACTCTTTAATTATTGGTATCTAAGACGCGTGTTGAACTTGTTTTTCGCTCATTTATTAGCTGTTAAAAACAATGCTAACATTAATGTGCAACAGCCCTTAAAGCACTCATGCGCGTAGAACAAAGCGATGTTTCATTGTTAGGTTTGCAAAACGCGCGCGAGTCGGCCTTATCACTAAAAGTGCATTCGATCAACGAACACCGTGAGATTCTCCCACGTAGACCCGACAATTACCGCTTTACCAACAGTTCTCGCCCGCGACAGGTTAGAATTAAACCCAATTGTAAAGGAAGAGGTTTTACGGAATTGTGATGGACAAAGATAAACGATACATACGCTTGTGTGCTCATGGCTTTAGTAGCTCGCCGCCCTCAACGTGTCTTTTTTCTATCTCGTAATATAGAATTCGACTAAGAGGTATCCATGTTACAAATCATCATCTAGAGTTCAAATGTTTTTGAACTGTTGGGACGACAAATTAATAGCAAAATGCCCGTTAGTTGAAACTTTGTTTCATTCTAGGCATGACCGTAAAAGTTGTACGACTTTCAATATTTCGATCTATTTTTATTAGAAAAGGTCCAAAATATCTACTAAATCTTACATAATGGTAACATCAAGATACAAAAAATAACACACCTAACTATAAACCGAGGATTTTCCCAACGATAACTTTTCTTCGTCTGCAATCCTCAAAATCAGATAAACGTGGATAACAACCACGTTACTCTAATTGAAGTGACGGGACTACTCAACAATTTGTTTGAATACTTCATTAACATACTTAACATTTTGCAATAACTTTGCTCTTAATTTGAATGTTAACCGTAACTGTCTGAGATCAATCCTCATGTTTTGACAGTTGTGATGGCTCTATTTGTCAGGGCACTAGATCGATTTCAGTGAAACGTAACCATTGTTAGTTCACTCATGCTAATAAATTCCACACCCGTGGGCGCTATGCATTTGGAACGTTTATGAACATTATCCTTATAAATATTAATTAATTGTGTATGTGTGACACCAGAATAGATTAAACGTAAACCTAACTCATTGAATAATTCAATAATTAATGCTGTAATTATCGGGTTGTCTGTTACTACATTGTTGTGTTAATCAATATCGACAACACGCACGTATTTTTTCAGTAAACTCTACAATGCTGTAGTTTATAGACACACATTGCATTAAACTGGACCACTGCTTATACATATAGTATTCAATTGAAAATTTTAACTATATTCATTGGAGTACCAATAATCTACAAGAATTTGCGTCAAAAGAATCATTTTTTTGTAAGATAAAATTGATGATCATGTCAAAAAAGATTTCTCGACTATTCTGAACCACTAAAATGAAAATATCTTCAGTTTACCTCATTTGTGAAATATGTATCTTTATAAACTCATATTATATTTATGCTGCAAAATGTGCAATAATGTTGTGTCTCTTGTATCTTCTCGTACAAGAAACTAAAAAGTTCCTTTTAAAAAATGTATGTCGGTGTAAGTGAGTTACACTCAAGATATTTAGAATCTTAGTCTGTGTACGCTCCAGAAGGAAAACACAGTTTCAACATGAGCTGCTCTTGAAGTGTGTCACACAAACATACGCTGATGAAAGGATCAAGTTTTGTTTGATAATCCACTCCTTTCACATGTTAATAATCACATCTCAGATTTGATTTCTCAATCAGCGTTTGTATTGCCATTGTTACGAGGAAGCCCTACGACCTGTCACGAACGTCATCGAAAATCACGATCGGAATTATTAGATAGTGCGCAATCCAATTTCATGTAGACGCGAGACGCCTGCGACGCTACAATGCAATTTGCCATCCGACGTTTCAACACGCGTGCTATATTTCCCCACGTTCCCCTTTTCATCTCCGAGAACGTCAAATAGATGACGCTATTTGTTGAGCGAAACTATCGATATTTGAATTGACGTTAGCACAGACAAGGTATCCAGGTAATCGACCATGCAAATGCTCACAAGTTTATCCATCTTCCTTTTTCGAAACATCGACAATTGCATCGGTACTGTACTTTTCTCACCGCCGCCGAGGGCATCAAATTTATTTTTATGTATATTTTTATTGTTTGCGGTGAGGATTGTCGCCTCCTTAGGGGCTGTTTGTATGCGGACCGAGAAGAATTACGTACGCGCTACACAGGATCCACTTTAGCAAAGCGATAAAACAATTTGTTTAGAAAATGAGTTGTATAATATGTATTACTGAGTGTGGCACTCTATATGAGAAGAATCTTCAAACTAGCATAGTTTTAGTGCTTATTTTATAGTAGTACGTGTCTCTTGAGTAAACTAACTGCGAGTTTAAACAAAATGCATTTTCCCGCGTGGAATATATAAGATGCATTTGTGATACAAGTATGAGCGTCGCGTCGACTTGGACTTTTTGCAGAACTAGTGCAGCGTAAGTATGTCGTGAATGCACATTTGATTGCATAATTTAGTTAAGTTAATCAAGCTCCGACTGGAACAGTTTTCAATTTAGCGTCACTTTTGTAGGTCTTTTGCGAAAAATACAATTTCTTGGAAATGCAGTGTGTTCCACAGAAATAATGTAACACATGCAATGTAGCCATGTTGCTTAACGTGCCGTAATCCAGTGCAATTAACGCGTAAATGAGCATTAGTGGTTTAATTGGAACATTGTTTTGAGCAGTCAGGCGGACATATGGAAAGGAAACATAATGAGAACATTAAGGTGTACGATCTAAGGTTGACTCTAGTGATTTACTCTTATGTGGATTAATTCTATAGTTTGCAGTGTACGTAAGTTACCAAAAGCATACTATCCGCTATTCTGTAGATTTTTGGATCTTTTTCTGGTTAAGTAGATAAAAAGAGTAAAATTGAAAAGCGTTTTATGTTTGATTCTTTTTCCATGAATCACTGTTTGATTTTTGAATATGGCATTAGCAGTAATCTGAACTGAATTTTCAGCTAAAGTCTTCGTTTTGCTACAGGTAAATTAAGTCCCTCTACAGTCCACATTGAAAGAATCCCGGGAACTCGTGAAAGCAATCGGGTCGCCCGGTCGGTGTTAACGGTCGCAGTCATTTCTTTGGCTTCCTAAGCTCTGGTTCGACCCCTACCAATGAAATCTCTATTTTTCACGGAAAGCGGAGATTTTTTTTTTAAATTTTCCTTTTTCTAGGAACTTTTTGGATTTTTTTAAGAACGAATATGCTTTTTTTGTTTCAGGTAGATGTCTTTGAAAAGAATTGAATAAACATTAATTATAAAACGAAACAAATAATACAGTTGTCGGATAATCTAGACGCACCATTGTTGGACCAACAAAGAAGTTGGGAGGTGGAACCGTGGCATTATAACTGCTAATTTGGCGATCTCAATGGTTATAAAAAACTGCATCTAAAATAATTTTTAAAAAATACACATTATAGTAACGTAAAACTGGTAGTATTCAATGAGAACCAACATTTGCGCATCTTTCTGGACACAGAATAATCAAGGACTTTAGTTACCGATTACCGACGGTACCTAATCCTGTCAGTAAGCTCGAGTTCTATTGGAAAACTCAAGTTTTACTGAGTCTCAACATAATTAACATTGAATGAGGAAAAGATAAACACCACCACACTTATATGTAGGTGGACTTAATACCTATCCCATAAAAAAAAAGAAATTAGAGCCAAGTTCAATATTTGCCTTATATGCCAATGATATATGCCTGTTGACTTCGACGACAAAAGAATTGAGATCTAAATGGGTGGCAAGTTCAATGGTCAGTCCTGAAATTTATTTATAACTGGGTTATAGATTTGATGTATAAGTCAGTGATAAAAATGTTAATTTTTGTACGTTAATATTTTAATAACCGTATGAGGAGTGTTTATGTTTGGAGCACATATGTATCTCGCGGGTCCCAACATATGAGCCAAATGTTTATGTGCAATAGTTATTGAATTATGAGGGGGTCAAAAGTGGCTCCAAATGGTTAGTGTAAAATTACACACGGTGCTGCTCGCCAGTTTCTTGAACTTGGCTTTGAGGCTGAAAATTTTCATATTAGTTAGTGTTAGAGTTTGAAAAAACAAGTTTTATTTTCCCTCGTAAAAAGATTAATAAAAGATTTTAAATTACAGTGTGTTTCGTGAGCAAGCGTGAATATCTTATTACGTGATTATTTTTAAAAAATTGATTCTGTTGTGGCAAATTAAAACTAGGAAAAAACTTTTTTTTACTATTAGCTCCTGCAATTTTAACCTGTTTGAAATTGGAAAGAGTTTATTTAAAATTCACGATGTTGCGACACCGCAATCTATTTTCACTAAAGCCGAATTCGGAGCGTAACTCAATTTGTATACAAACCGAGTACCGAGTCCGCGAGTACTGGAATAATGGAATAAAATTAAAACTATACATAGGTAAAGATTCCGCTAATTCGTCAAATTTTTCTAGTAGATATTATTTGCATTTACCTTTCCACATATTACATATGCAAAGAAAAATATAAGCATGTAGCTTTTGTTTTAATATTCTGTCAGTAAGTCTAAGGCCCGTATTCTTGATGGCGTCTCAAGTGTCATTTTGAACTCTCATCATCCAAAACTAGATTTGATTTCAAGTCAAATGTTAAGCATGATCTTATTCAAGAAAGCATTTTAAGTTGAATTATGACAGCCCTCAGCTGAAACTAGTTTTAAAGCCCAATTTGATCTCATATATTTTTTTATAGTCTACGGTTTTATAATAATGGAATTCTGTGTTGATTTGAATTTTTGGTATTATTGACAATATTTTGACGTTTTACTTACCTTAAAATAGTTAATTTATGATATATTTCAACATTTTACATTGAATAGGAACCGTGGAACTGTCTAAGGTGTCAAAAATTTATAGATGACAGGAAAAAAAACGCTTGAATACTCAAAGAGAAAAGTTAGAAAACCAAGATCAGACCTGACATCTGCTGAGTGATATTTCAAATGTCACCTGAATGTCACGCAGCAGATGTCACTCAGTGGAACTTTGATCAACGAAAGTGATGTTCTAGAATACAATCTCAAATTAAAAGTTGTTTTAAAGCTTGATTCACGACTGAGACGCCTTCAAGAATACGGGCCTAAAATAAATAAATAAATAAAATTGTTTATTGGAAAACTAGAGTGACACCCCGCCACTCTAGTTTCCCAAACCCCCTAAAGTCCCCCCCCCCCCTAAAGTCTTTAGTCCTCTAGGGCCTAAGTCACTGTAAAGTTTGATTTCATCTTCAAATGTGAAAACATCATCAAAATCCGTTTACCTAGTTGTTCTTGCTTGAAAAAATAATCTAAATTCATCCATCAATCCACATTTATTATAAAATATATAGTAAGAAAAAGTAATAAAAAAACATTTTCTAGAGATTGACAATGTCGTCCCTAGCTCGGTGTCATTGTGTCAAAAAAGACATTCCAAACATTATTAGAATACGACTACCTATTTTCTACATTGCAAATCCAGAGAGGTATTTTAAGCGGGTTAAAACGAAACTACTAACAAAATGTTAAACCAGTAATTGGGTTCTATTTTTTGTAGTTTGTTTGCAGTACACCGCAATTTGTTCGCCCTATATCGTAATGAAATTTACACCTTTATGTAGAAAGTCTACCGACATTTCAGGATTTAAATTAGGTTACCTTTAAATACACCTAAATTCGAGGATTGCTATGGTATTTTATTAAAATGGAAGTGGCTAACTCGGACGTGGTCGAATGTTCGCGGTACAGTGCTCTTATTGTTATATTGTCTCTCGGCAAACTTAGTGTTTCGGATATTATAATATCCTTTATTGCACACATAGTTATTAAAATCAATTGGAAAAACCAAGTGTACAAAGGCTAACAAAACAACAATGAAGTGTGTAAGTCTTAATTTAAATTATTGTAGACCACAAATCTAGTAAGTAATAGACGTGAACATTAAAACAAAATAACAATAAAGTAGGTACGTAGTTTTGAATAAAACTTATCGCAGACGATAACTCTTATAATTCATAGAGATTTAGTGTGCATTCAGAAAATCGATGATTGTTGAGACACTACAAAAATTAGAAGCGTTTTAAATTGGTTTTAACCCTAATATCAGCACCAATCAAATAAGTACTTATAACACAAATAACATACCTGTAACCAAAGTAATTATAACATCTAATTTCCTGAATGGTATGAATTCAATAATACGACTAAGAGCTAAGGTCCATTATCAAATAACCGCCGCCTAATAACCCCGTGGGCGGCAATACAGGGTTCACAACCTAACCTTTCACGAAGGAAATAAAGCCTTTCGCAGCAGTCTACACTCCACCTAATTAGGGTCGATGCACACGTAATCCCATTGTTTAGATCTATTATCGGATATTTTATCTAGACATTTCATGATATGGTGAATGCGAAGATTGATTAAGTGTTCTGAATGTCTTAGCTTGAGATTTATGAAGATTTTTAAATTACTTGAAGAGGGAAATATATAGAGTATACATACTTAATTTAGAGCTATGTAACTTTTTAAATTAGAGGTAGGTAGAATAAATATAATGCAAGAGTATTAATATAATAGTAATAAAATAAGGGGAAAAAACTGTATGAATCTCAACCACTTTCACCAAGGAACATAGATCGAAATATGAAAAAACTTTTTTGCCTCTATACAACTTAAGTGATCAACTGATTGTCGAAGTACATTTTTTTTACAGGGAGTGGTTGAAATTTTTTTTTTGAGAATTTCATGTAAGTTTCTTGTGGAAAGTTATTCTGTTTCATGAAGATAATTTACTCCCTAAAGTTTCGTTAGCTAATTTAAAGTCACCTCATATAACACAATATATTATTTATAATTCGATATACACGTTCAGCTAATAAATGTTTGTGAAGACACACGATCTCGACTCGATGCCCTACAAGTTTGCTGAGGCGTCTGATTCAACGGATGTTCGGATCCTAGTAAATGTTTATGTAAGGCAGTGTTTGTTCTTGGGTTTGTGTATTATCTAAGACTTTACACTCCAAGTAATTTATGTGCGTTATGTGGCGGTATATAAAACTATAATAGTACATTATGCTACAAGTGTGCTAAGTTGGATATTACATTAGAGGCGAGTTTGGAGCCCGAGCCGAAGGCGAGGGCTCAACGGAGCCGAGAATGTAATATCCAATGCACACGCGTGTCATACGACATTTTTCAACACATTTGCGAGGAAAGAAAGAAATAAAAACTTTCCTTTGATATTGACGGCAACAAGCTATCACTTGCATGTTGCGCCTCGGAAAGTATTTCTGGCGGTGTACCCACGTAGGTTTCCTGTTCTGCACTTGAAGAATACATTTTTTGTGTTGTATTTCTGACAATAATAACAATCTGATGAATACAAAATTAAATGCCGTTTGTGAAAAACATCTGAAAAGAGGCACGATTATTTTTTTCTTTTTTCGCTCGCAAAATGAGATTCACATTGACAAGTATGCCATACAGCCAAATAATAAAAAAATACTTAACTATATATTTTCACGTTTTAGCATAAATAAATGATAATTTTCTGTTAAATTTTAATGATTTAGTAAATATTAAACTATTTTATTTACAAATAGTTTAATATTTACACTTAATTTTAAATATAAAATAAGGTCGGATCTCTTTGCTGAAATTTAGAAAAAAAAAACATTACGTACTAGTGCTTTATTTTTATTACTCACGGGCTGGGTAATACATATCATTATGAACCTTAAAACAATGAAATAAGACCCACTTTATGAGCAAATGTGTTGAAAAATACATAATATTTTACTTTTTTTCAGGAGGTTTGCCATGATTGCTTAGCGCGATCCAATTTAGGACCTAAACAAGTCTGCAACGCTTATTCGTACCATGATGGCTTATAAGCGATTCAATTTTGGCGCTGTTGCGATTCAAAGGCAGACCAGCGACAATTTATGTAGACATTTAAAATGGACCATAGACAACCGAGCAGTTCAAAAGCAGCGCCGTCATGGTACTTACCATTTTAAAAAACATTCCAATTGCGAAGCAGTTCAAAGTTGGATCCTAAACAGAGATGCTTTTAAACGATCGTGGTAGGTACCGTGTATGTTGCATGCTGCAGCTGCATGCTGCTTTTTTTATTTTTTAAATAATTATGTGATGAGTTCAAATAAATCTCTCCAAATAACTCCAATGAAATTCCCGAATAAATTAGTGACAAAACATTTTTTTTTATATTTGTGCGCATTTAGCCCGTACTTTTATAATGTGTGCTAGCGACTATACTTATTTTCCAATTTTCATTCAAAAAACTGCATGTCGCCGCATTATGAAACATCTTCTAGCCTAGTTATCGCATCGTTGGGCCTAATTCAGGCAAACGATTTACACTAACAATTTGTAGCAAATGAGGTGAACGGAACTGGGACCCTAAAATTACTTAAACGTGGGCCTTGCAAAAGGCAAATCTACCTACCTGTGTTATTTTATTCGGTCCACGCACGTATGAACGCTTACATGACTCACCGTGGTCACCTGAAAAGGGAAAATCGGCAGAACGAACACCATTACCAATAGGAAAATAGTATCAAAGCAGAAATTTTAAACAAATCTCAAAAGTTTTACAAATTCTGTAATTTTCACAAAGTCAACTGTTACATTGCAATAATACATATTGAGTGGCTTTAAATTAGTTGGCAAAAATTAAGAATGTAAATCAGACACCGAATTTAAAAAACTAAGACTACTTAATATCATATTTCGCCTTTCCATACAACGAGAGCGATCTACCGGACTATGGTGATCGCAACGACATATTATCTCACGCGTTATCTCGTGGTCACGTGACGCTTTCTCGTAATCTCATTGGTCGAAACAGTCACGTGACCACGAGATAATGCGTGAGATAATATGTCGTTGCGATCATCATAGCCCGGCAGAGCGATTGCCTTATGAGAAGTCAAAAAAATGTTTCGATGATTTCAAATCGGTTCCTTAGGGAGAGTTATTTAGATTCATGAGAATTACCCTCTAAAGTTTTGCTAACTAATTTAGTCGCCCCGTGTAAACCCACCCAAACAAATCCAAATAGTTCCACCAAAATATTGTATATATTTTATTGAGTGTCACAAGAGAGCATCACTCTATGTATAATACAGTTTATTTGCTGTCATTTATGGTTAAACTGTAAAAGACAAAATTTTAGTAGCTACTCAAATTTAATAACTGAGAATTCTAATAAAACCCACTGCTGAATTAGACAGTAAAATAATTGAAGAGAACTTCCTATACCCCGACTTGTCTATCTGAACTAAACTAAAACATTGCTAAGTACTTCCTCGCCGACTTTCCGATCGAGCTGCGAACAAACAAAGTGGAGCGAACACAAACTCGATATTAACTTGTATCGTCGAACTAAACAAGGTACAACGGCAGCTTTACTTCACACTAGTTCACACCAGCTCACACTAGTAATTATCTATTAACTTAGGTTATTGGGAAAATATAACAGCTACATCAAAATCTGTATTATCCCTCATGTGTACTTAAGTTAGTTGAACTTTGAAGCCTTTCTAGTTTTTTAAATATTATTATTGGGGTTCTATTTTTGTAGTTTTTAAAACGCGTACCCTCGTAGGGGTTATTCACAAATAATTTTTGGAGAAGGTAAAAGAAAAATGTTCGCGCCTAACATTATTCTTTCACTAAATTTTTTTTTTGGTTAGGGTTAATTTCAATTACCTATATGATAGACAAACGAAATAGGCGAAAATATTACTAAAGCTCATTAAAGAAGTAGAATGAATACTACTTCTACGACACACTCATCGCCCTATAACAGTACGTTTATAGAAATCTAACATGTACTAACGTTGCTAGAATCAAGAATATGTTAACTATGGACTCTAAACGCGTGACTGCAGCTCGCAAATCGGGAGATTATTCCATTATATTCAGAACTGCATAACAGTTTCAACCTTATAACCTTTTCGTGGAAAGTATGCCGGTATTTGGGCACGGCCGTCGATCGCACGAACCATTCTAGATAGTGTTTAAATACCCTTTAGTTCTAGATAACGTCTAAACGGCATGCAGTTAGCAATTGCTGATAACAAGGACTGAACCCGTGACTATCCACTATTAGTCTCAATTGTTACAAAATGCTGGCCGTAAGTATGCATGATACGTTTCTACGAGCTAGTTTCGATAATCGTGCACTCTGTGATTAGGTGTAAATGCTCCACAATCACAGAACAGAAGCTTCCTATTTTCAAGACATAATTATTTAAAGGAAGTAGAGAACACTGCCTTGTAAATCTGTTACATATAACTTTAATTCCTACGCCATTGGTTTCCTTTCATTTCTTTATTTAATTCTTCTTTCATTCTGTCTAATTTGTAACTAACATGCTACTCACAACAAAGCTATATAATCTTTTTAAGACGCAACCTACTATAACAAATAGAGCTTTTTACAAATAAAAACATATTTATTATTCAAGGAGCTCCAAAAATCACAAGATTGTAGACATACCTTGAAAGAAAAACAAGAAGAGACAAATAAATTGAATGCATTTTTATGGTATGATAACGAATCAAAAATAACTTTACTTTCTGAAAACTTTTTCTTCAAGGGGTTTCAGTCAAGGATATTCAAAACTTGGGTAGATGGAAAATAGATTATTTTCCTTGATAATCGTCTATTTATCAAAAGTCTCAACAACTTCTGAAACTTGATAACTCTCCTCTCTGACCTTTCGCTATAATAGCACAATATTACAATGAAACCTATTAACCATCCGAACAGCGTTTAATCCGGCTAATTACAGGGTCACGATAAACATAATTATAACCCACCCAAATTCAAAATTAGGTAAATAACGTGTGAACTAGGTCTATTATTATTGAATAAAAACCGCCATAAAAACTAATAGCTCCGGCTACTTAATATCCGTGTAGTTATATAAAAACGCTAATGACTTATAATCAACAATGATCAATTAGCTTTTTGTTGATTACGCTTGATCCTGATGTAACCATGTGAATTTTGTTAGAATCTTTTGTTGATATGATAATACTATTTTTAAAGATGATGGTTATTATTTTAAGTAAATTAAGTAAGTAAATATATTTTCTGTATAACCCCTTATATGAAACGGATGTATTTATTTAGTATTCATTGTCAGAAAATATATTTCTTTTAAAATTTTAGTATGATCACTAACATATTTTTTTCTGGTCCGTGACAATTACATGATGATGATATAATCCTGTCATTCCTCATCAGGGACATAGGACACGTAGAAAGGATTTCCAATCTTAACAGTTACATAAGTGCGGCAGCTTCAATATGTATACAAAAAAAATAGAGTCTCTTAATGTTGACGTATTTCTTTTTCATTAATACGTTTTAATGAAATGCACATCTCTCTTTCTGATTACACTGGTATATAATAAGACAAAGCACTTTTTGCAAAGTCATAATTATATAACTACTTAAACCTTTCAATAAACATTTTTGACTTTTCCAATATTAACCCTTTACCCGTCAAGCTAACCCAGCTAAACCCTATCATAAAGCATGGTATAAAACGTTATAACCCGATCAATGTGGGGTGTTAGGCGGATGAGTGACGGCGGCAATCGTTGGGATACCTCTGAAATGAGCCGGATAATGCGTGCCAGGCATTGCAAATGCTACTGGCCCATTTCCCGCTCAACGTGACTAAATTACATTTTCAGTTATTAATACGCAATTTATTATTTGCTTTAAAATATAAGATGTTCAAGATAATCTAAATTAGCCAAAATATTAGTGCTACGGTCTAAATCTATGAGCATATATTAAGAACACATAATTTCTGAATACCAATTTACCACGTCATATGAACGAGAATCTCCCCTTGAAACTGAACAACTTCTCCAAGGAATTCGACTTTTCATACAAAGGCAAATTGGTTGATCGCACATTATGTTGTACTGAGAGGTGAATTTTGTTTTTACTTTTTCATTCGACCTTTGTTCCTTTGGGAAAGTTGTTCAGTTTTGTGAGCTGATTCAGATCCTCAATTATTGCTTATTTAAAGTCGCCTAATATAAAATACAGGATCCTGACTCACTGACTGACTCATCAACGAAAAGTCCAAAACTTTGTAACTAGAAAACTGGAATTTGGCACAAGGGTTTCCTTTATAACATGGGCAAGAAGTCCCCGTCATCCTTTAGCTCTAGAACATACATATTTTTGGTGGATGCAAGCTAGAGGAACACGGTTCTTATAAAATACAGGATGTCCCAGAAATCGTGAATCAAACTGCTATGGGAGGTAGCTTGACTAATGTCCTGTACATAAAAAATATGAAGAAAAAAAAACGCACATGACCATAAAAAAAATAATATCCGAAAAACGGGAAAATTATCAAATTTTATTAAGTTTCCAGCTCTAATTATTGCGTTTTGTGTTTATTTGTAATTGCAAAGAAACCCAAAACGCAATAATTAGAGCTGGAAACTTAATAAAATTTGATATGTGCATTTTATTATTTTTTCATATTTTTTATGTATAGTACATTAGTCAAGTAAAAAGTTGTCTTTGTACTTTTACAAATAAACACAAAACGCAATAATTAGAGCTGGAAACTTAATAAAATTTGATAATTTTCCCGTTTTTCGGATATTCTTTTTTTTTGGTCATATGCGTTTTGGTTTATTTTCTTATTTTTTTATTTATAGGATATTAGTCAAACTACCTCCCATAGCAGTTTGATCTACGATTTCTGGGACACCCTGTATAATCTGATGCAATAAATACACTGACAAAGGCTGATGGTGAGGTTAATGTAATTACTACTGAATCTGAAGATTGCCAAGCATCAACCGAAGGCATTGACTACACAGTTTATAAGATTAAAACGAATCAGATACTCGGAAAAATATTTCTGAACAGGACGATATACGAAACGAAATAAATGCCCCATCGAATCTCAAGAAAGGGATAAAGGATAAGTGGATGATTTGTGACGTGACGACAAATGTAAAGGGCCACCGTGGCGTGTGGCGAATGCATAACTGCGACCTAGATACTAGTAACAGTATACACAATAAGGTGTGTAGACACAACCATAGCGGCAAAATTCTAACTCTATAGAGTTATAACATTCGGAAACGTTCATAAAGCTATTTTAAATAAATATAATGCCTTTCTTGTATACGTCAACGAGACAGAAAGTAATAGTAGGATATCTGGGGTACTATTTTTGAATCACTCGTCTCATTTCGAGTGATATCTTTCGTTGATTTGTGTCGATGCTATTGATTTTTGAATTTTTTAACTATTTAATTCTATGAGTGCTAAGACCCTTTCGTTGAAGTGCAGTGATCAAAAAGTTCGGAAATCAAAAGAATCCGTGCAAATCAATAAAAGATATCGCTCGAAACGAGGCGAGTGATTCAAAAATAGAGCCCCTGGGCTTTGTTCCGGTACATGAATTTCGAAATATCGAGCCTTATTCCTAGTCCACGCACCAAAGGCTCTGTAAGCGATAGACCCCGCGAGTCAACATTTTTCTAATTGGCTGAAATATTCTATTTTTACTATTGCAACCCACCCCCATGACTCCGCCATTTTGAAAAATTTCCATAAACTAAATCGTCAAAAAATTCCATATAATTATCGAACCTGCTCAAAAAATTTCACAAAAACCGTTTGAGAAATGCAACCTGTAGAGGAGAACATCCAGATAAACATCTAGACAGACATCGAGATCTACGAAAGTATTTTTGCCAAAGCTGAAACGGAGACGTTTACTCGTGCTTCATGCTCACTCGGTCATTTAAAGGAAACACTGCTAAATAGCTTTTATAAGTCCAAGGGTTTGGGCTGGCATTAATTCAGTAACTCGACACATATAGAGAGTAAAGATGGATGGAATTCGAAGAAAGTTACCTTGTCTTTACGCTAATGATAAATAAAATAAGAGTCAACCTAATTTAGTCGATTAGGCAGCACCTTACACTTACTGTAATGTACTGTTACGGTGTTCTAAATTCCCTAAGCTCATCGACGGGCAAACATAATCAAAACTCAATTCGAAAACACTTCCAACTCATCGCATCACGCAACGATTCTGCAAATCCAATACTACGACTAACTTCTCCATAATTTCAACTTGAATATTGTCATGTTGAAGTTTAAATTACGAATGTTTTGTTGAATTGTTAGAGTATTTGATACGACACACATTGTATGTTCTATTCGAATTTTAAGTAACAAAATTCAAATTTTTTAATTTGAATTTTTTTTAACAATTTTCATGTTCCACGGGAATATTCATAACATTAAAACCGACTCTATTATAATTTGCATAGTAATGACTGCAAATTCGCCGGTGAATAATCGAAGCCACAACAAGGATAGTTTGTCGCTTGCTGCTGGCCACATCCATTGCGAATGCAACTGCATTCTGAGCGGGAAAATTCGTGCGGTGACTGACAATTACTTCTCAACATTGAAGCTTTTCGCTGGGCCTTATTGACGAATAACTTTTCGACGAATTTAATATACAAATCGATTTTAAAATCTACATCTTGTTTCTACAAAATGCAATGCATAAGAAATCGACTTTGTTTCAGGGCTTGAAAACGGTTAAGGTATAACGGTATGGTACAGGTATAAAATTTCAATACCGTATCAATTTAAAGGTAGAGTCAAAACGGTTAGGAATTACGGTTACGCTACCGTTTTATACCGATACCTTAACCGATATCTTTATCATTTTACAATAATATTATACCTTTATTTTTATCGCTACCGTAACCGAAATTATTTCGGTATACCGAAAAAACGCCAGCGCGATGTTGCCGGCAGCGGTGGGGTGTAAAGAAAACCTTTATTTATTAATTTATGTACCACAAAAAATAACGGTACCGTTACTTAGCGGTACCAAATAATTTCGCTACCGAAATTTTTAGCTACCGGAAAATAACGGTACCGTTATTTACGGGTACCTAAATTTTAAAGGTATGACGTCATACCGCTAACCGTTTTAACCGATATTTTTTCGGTTATTCAAGCCCTGCTTTGTTTATTTATTTATTTAACAGTTTATTGTACACAGGAAAAAACACAAATATTAATACAGACAAATAGATAAACGAACACAAAAGGCACAGCTTATTTCTTTAAGAAATTTCTTCCAGCAGACCTTTAATGTCTATAATCGATACTTCGGAGCATGCATTATACAGATGACGGTGATATTTACCTAGTGACAATGTGTTGACGCATGTCGGTTGTGTATCGGTCGGTACCATATTTTCTTAGTATTTTTGACTTAATTTTGCAAAAAAAAATTTTTATCGCGCACAAGTTATCATTTAGATACTAATGTATAACGAGAATCATCAGATCATCGGATAAATGGCCAAAATATCCCCAATTTTGTAGATTTCATAATTGAATTTTTAGTTAAAATATTTCAATAATTTTTAGGACAAATCTTTTCTTCAAGCGTTTTAATCAAATGTTTTTTAAACAGATACTATACAGTTTATGTTTCTGTCACAGAACCTCCAATTACTGCCCTTTTTTATTAATACTTGTTACTCATCATAACTCATAACATGCTACTCTTTAATTTCGTCAAATCATTTCATTATATCCGTTCATAAATGAATTAAAGCTTCAATAAGCAGTGTGGCGCATGACAATTCAATGGCAATAGAGTGACTGGCAATAACTCTCTAATTAGAGATAAAAACGATAACAATGGAACGAGCTATTACGATGATGACACCTTGTTAAACGAACCCCATCTATGATGACTACATACATATCGATTGCTAATGGGAAACACTTTAGTTATTGAGCCTGTTATGAGTTTTTCTATTCTTTTTTTTATTGACTCACTAGTTTCTACCCTCGACTTTTTTTACAAACTACACACTCAAAGACCCACAGGTTTTCCTTTGTGTATGGGTCCTTATTCCAGGGCTGCTGGACAAGATTTTTTATTAGTGTAAGTGATACCTGTTGTCTAATGTTTCATTTTCTCACTTAAGTATTCTGTGCGCATACTTTTTGCTGATCTAACAATTCGTATGAAGAAGTGGTTTTCTTACCTTTGTTCCTTGTTTTTTCAGTTGAATCATATCCTGAATTTCTGTGGTGTATAAACTGACCATTTGCAAAGATATTTACATAATAGAGAGACAGATATCTGAAATACCACTACGCAGTTTATCCTCACAGGCTCCCCCGCAAGGGACATGGCGTGCAGCTATGAATATGTATGATCGTTCCTGTGCGTCAATACTCTCGTATGTGCAATGCAGTGCAACGCTCCTGGTTCATTTAGCTGCCATTATTCTGTCGCACGTTGACGTCGTGTCAATCTTAGTTTAGTGCGTTTGCACTACCTACAAGTAAAGCCTGCATTACATATGCACGTATTAGTTGTACTATAGATAGTAAAATTAAACATGAGCGTTCCTAGGGTAACGTAAGCGCCCTGTAAGAAAATATTTCACGAAATTTCCATCAGAAGCGGAGGAAAAAGTACAAGTGCAACATGTATACAATGTATTACTTGATTTCAATCATAATAAATAGATAACACCATATAGACCATGCTTATCTCTAAATTATCAGATTTTAAAAGACATGTGTTCGATCCCAGGCTTTTTTTGAATCAAATTGTTAAGTATTAATATTTTATCTAGAACTTTGACATCGCACAGCGCCATCTCTTGAGTGTTTTCCGTAATAATCATTATATTGTATTTAGAGCTAATAAAATATTGTATTTTGTTTCAGGTAAGTTGTCCTCTGGAAATCATCGAAACCCAAGTCTACTAAGTATGAACCCTTTAAAAATACCTTCCTATGTATTAGAACAAAGAATGAGAAACGTTTATAATATGATAATTCCGCGCGAGATTCCGCTTGATGCGAGGAAAAGTAGCCTATGTCACTCTCAGGGCTCTGTGCAAAAAATCTAGTCGACCCGTTACAATAATAATATAAAGGAAAGATAAACAAGCACACTTTCACATTTAAAATATTAATAAGGATCGTTAAGGATTACCCTTCCGGAGCTAGTATGCTTTTGTATTAAAATTCGGATTCCGAAAAAAATTGAATTGAGGTTGACTATAATAAGTCTAAAAGCAAAGAAGTCTTGGCAAATATCCTGAAGGCTTGACATATATCTAGCACAACAGGTTTGCATTAAATGCACTTGTGAGTAACCTACAATACAATACAATATACTTTATTGCACTCCAACACAGATAAGGTACAGTTACCTACATACAAAATATTTATTTTATATTTTATACAATTATTTTATACAAAAAAGTTATGTCAGGGTACAAAAGGCGGCCCCATTGCTAAGAAGCAATATCTTATCGGCAACCTTTGGGTGTGGAGAAGAAGTAACAAAACATTTAGATGTGGGTGCAAATATAATACATGCTAGTTACATAGAATAAATTACACATATAGAACCTACATATATGATCACAATAATGATGAATACACAATACAGGGAGCTCGAGACTGGTCAGAGTAAATAATAATATAATAAAACACTACAGACTCAAAGGCCCACACTAAGGTTTTCCCTTGTGTCGTGGGTCCCTTGGAAAACACATAAAGACAAACATAAACACCCATGACCCGAGCATAAACATCTGCTTTTTACACAAATGTTTGCCCCGACTGGGGATCGAACCCAGGACCCGCCGATCAAGAGGCAGCGTCACTACCACTCGACCAAACCGGCCGTCCGTCTTCATTTTATGGGTTTTACGTATTTTTTTTTAGAAACGCTGCTTGTGAAGCTAAATAGGCTAATTTAAAAACACTAAAAACGTTTTCATTACAACTTACTATGTATAAATATCATGACACAAAATAGTTATCTCGTAAATTCCTTTTACTGAGGAAACCACTTTATTTCCTCGTAGAAAATGTTTATGGAATACCATCTTCGCTGGTTGAAAAATGCCACGGCGACATTTAGCGTGGCGTAAGCAATGTAAATGAGGGCTCTTGAGTTTGTATGTCCCCTTTTGCACATATGCATACAGTGTTGCCATGTGAAGAGTTGGAAAGTTTTAGTACCTCGTTTTAGAATTTCATGGACGGTCTTCACAAAATTTTGTCGGATCCTCACAAAAACTAGCAACATATTTTTAAAAGTCCTTGGAGAGTTTTGTATTCACTTTCATTATTTTTTTTGTGGTGTGACATGTATATAAATTGCGTTTTTATTTTAATTCGTCATTTATTTCACTTATCTCTTGCTTTTTACAACGTTACAATTGTATTAAACATTGCATTTATCAGGCCAATTAACATGCAGTATTCAAATAAGCATTTGCATAAACCTATACTTTTTTTTAAACTGGCAATCTCAAATTCGTTTGACATAGAGAGATGCATGACTTCGAATAATCGTGTGGCTAGTGGTCGCAAGTAAACGTGCAGGGGAATAAACAAGGTTGAGAATCAGCTCTATGGTAAGAGTTTCAGAGGAAAATTCCAAGCAAAGATTTTTTTTTTCTTTTTTTGGATTTTTTCAAGCAGTTTTATAACGGAGAACTTTACTCAAATTGAAACATTTCAAATTAAGGAGAAATGGAAGCTTAAGAGGTCTTTGCCCAGCAGTGTAGAAAAAACAATTTAAACATAATGCTATACTCGCAATGCTCGTAGTACTAAACACGTAATAAAGTAATTTAGATTAAACTTTAACCTGATTTAAATAATAATAATAAAAACAATTTATTCAAGTAATGTTTGTCCACTGTGGCGTCAATAGGTGACATTATAAAAATGCTCTGTCGATCTCGCAAGAGAACTCAGCTACAGGCGTGAATGTATACTTATTTATGTTTACGTTTTATTATTAAACAAACAATACCCAACTCCGTCAATTTACATGTTTCCGCAAAACCGAACATCACTATTTGGATTACTCCGGGTCCAATACAGGTAATTATCCTTTGACGTCAATAACTGACATAAATAATTCATCTGAAGATAGAGACTTCACAAGGAGCCGATGATTTCCATGGCTTTCATGTTTCAGTTTAATAACGTTATTTTGGCGGAACGAGTATGTTCCGCTGTTATGATTACGCCTTGAATCTCAAATCTCAAACGCACCCTTTCTTATACTTCTCAGTAACTTGTCAGCTATTTTGTCACTGTTGAAGAGACTCACCCCGACAATTATGGAAAGTGAAAAGTCCGAGTCGTAATGATGCTCTGAATATATTTTTTGCACGAGAGCTGACATATTTTTGTATTTAGTGTTGGATAGCAAATGCATGTATCTGTGTCATATAGGCCTCAAATATGAATGTTCCCATTCCGCTATCTCCGCGGAAGTCACTAGTCCCTCCTCGTTAGTATCTCGATGCACATGCACCCATATGTATTCACACGCGACCTACTTACATTGCTTTGAAAAAATGTCACTATATTTCCTTCCAAACCAATTTTCCACAACTATGATCAACAATAAAAAAACATTATTTTAACATTTTACCCGTAGGTATATAAAATCTTTATGTTTCATATATAATTAAGCAATTGCAATGTTATACATATATACATAGGTATACAATGTACTTATATCATACATATCTTGTACAGAGCCAACTAATGCGTTTTTACTAAATCTAAAATTTTAAATAGATAAAATTCAATTCAATCAAGTGGGTCAAATGTCGTCAAAACAAATTAGCGCATTTTATATGCAACACAAAATATCATATCCGGGTATTTTTCATAGATAAGTATATTGTATCTTTGTAGTCAAAGATAATTAATTTGAAAACATTAAAGAAGGTCATCGTCATCATATGTACTCATAAGTAAATTTTTTGAAGTTGTAGGAAGTCAAATAAATCATCTGCACAGTTTTAACTGTCTACAAATAAGATAAACCTAACTCATTCATGACGTCGTTTTATCATGCAAAATGTACAGTGAAACAATAGACTGACACATCTAATACGACCTCTTTGGAACGTGATATTAAACTCATGACTTTCTGACGTCAGCTCTTGACTTCCGTGAAGCTGACGGAATACGCCAAGGGCTATATCACATGAGGCTAAATACTGACAAAGGCAACAAGAAAGCCAATCTTTATGAAATTAAACAGTTGGATGTTTAAAAGCGATTATATAGCGTCATAGGAAAGCAACTTGCCAAGGTCAAAACCCTCATACTTATTATTAAAATTGTACTTTTTTCAGCGATGTTTAAAATTAAAGTCTTTGTTCGTGTCTTAAGGAGCTACAATCCTTACTTAATATTATAAATGTGAAAGTGACTCTGTCTGTCTGTCTGACCATCTTTAACGCCTAAACTACTGAACCGTTTTTGATGAAATTTGGTACAGAGATAGATTAGAGCCTGGGAAAGAACATAGGCTACATTTTAACCCACAGTTGGGCACGATATAACCTGTAGTCCACGCGGGCGGAGCCGCGGGCGGAAAGCTAGTACAAGATAAATCTGTCTGTGAGCCTTTGAAAATGTAGCGTTTTTAATTTATATTTTTATTTACGTAACTTCTGTCAAATGCCAATAAAGATTATTTTAAAATAACTAGCTTTCCGCCCGCGTGGACTACAGATTATATCGTGCCCAGCTGTGGGATAAAATGTAGCATATGTCCTTTCCTAGACTCTAATCTATCTCTGTACCAAATTTCATCAAAACCAGATCAGTAGTTTAGGCGTGAAAGATAGAGAGACAGACAGAGTTACTTTCGCATTTATAATATTAGTAAGGAAGTAAGGATATAGAAAATATGGTCATATAGAAAGTACTGTCTTTATTTTGTTATATAGCGCCTCCTACATTTTCAGTTCTTATTGTTTCAAACAATGTTTCTATGAAGCTCCGCGTTCAAAGCGTCTACTCTAAAGCGTCGTCGTACAAATAGAAACGCGGTCAACTAGGAGATAAGATCCCTTTAATATGTACGGACTTGAAATAAATACCTCAATCGGATTACTAGGATCTTAAGGACCCTTTGCTGGGCGATGCAAATTCCACCCTTTGATCAACTCCGTGTCTTAGAGGATTTGTAATGACCGCAGATTTGGTCCGTAAAAAGATTTGCCTAGTAATTTATTAGTAGAGATACTGGGATTTGCTTTGGTAGAGTTTCAGTTTGATAACTTGGTTTGCAGTTTCTAGGTGTATATTTGCTTATGATCCATAAGACATGCGTTTTAAATAATGCTGTTTATGACATCAGTTATCACTTTCTGAGGGTGGTTTCGAAAGTTAAGTTAGTTGAATTGATAAGAAGTTTTACCAATTTCTGTGTTTGTACCCCTGCATGAAATGATTTTAAACTTAACAGCAAAACTTTAAAATCTAGATTTTCCCATGAAACTAGGCAATTTTCTCAATGGAACCCACACCTCCAAAATCTTAAAAAAATAAATGTCTTTAATAATATGGGAATCAGATATGGAGAGGTGATGGATGATACAACTTGTACGATATTTGGGGGAAATTGGTTAAGTTTTATAATGTTTTGTTTAATTAGCGTTATCTAATTTGATGTCACCGTTTCTACTCAGTCACAGATAATTGTTCTTGATGGTGATCTTTTAAAATAACAAAAATAAACTTTGAAATAGATAAACTTATGTATCTTAAGCGTTATGATAACAAACAAAAACTGTGAAAACCATAACCATAACTATTCCCAACAACAACGTTAAACGCTGAAAATTGCATAAACTGCAGCTGAGTACACCCGCGAGCGTGCTTCCAAGTTAATCCTCATTTTAATAGAAATTTCTTTATGTAAATGCTGAATCGAAAGAACCTCTCCATTCATTATCTGGCAGCTTAGGAAAAAATCTATTAACGTTGAAAAATACCGGGATAATACCGTATTTAAACCGTCTCAAGTCTACAGAATTTGTTACATCAGTTTCTAGAAATTTTAAATCGCCAAATTGTCAATCGATAGCTAAGTTGAAAGTATCTTTGTAAAGACATTAAATTCACTAATTTCGTTCACGTGGCAACTTCGAAAAATCAGGTAAGGTAATTCAATTCAAATTATTTATTTCAGACCAGTAATCCATAGATACAAAAATAATATGTTTAAATTTAATACATGTCACATTAAAGAAAAATAAAATAATGTCATTCGAAATATCTATCACAATTTAGTTTAATTTAATTTAAGTGAAGCTGCACCCAATGACGTAGTAGGGGGGAGTCCCATCTATCTACAAAAACAGTCAGGAGACTAACTGGTTACATGGTAATACTTTCTTAAAAGTTTCATCACAATCAGTTCTACACTTCCATAAATAATTAAACAAAGTTTCAGGGTGGCTACTCTGCTAATTATCAGATGTTATAATTATTAGTTCTAACAATCGTTTAATTATTGTAACCTATCTGACCATTCGTTTGACGGGCAGCGGTTTCTAATATTCTGATATCATGTTTAATTGGTCTGTTAACAGTCGTCGTTGTTAATAATTACACATCTAACTAACGTACAAGGTTATTCGCGCACGACCAAAAAAGGAACAAAAGGTCAACTTCAAAGAAATTCACTAAGTTCAACAAATGTTCCCATTACTCCCCTCTAGCGCTGTCCCCTGGTGGCAGATGGGAATTTTTTGTCCCGGATTACAATGCTAGAGGGGACTAGTGGGAACATTCGAAGTACAGACATCACCACCTCAGACCTAATTTGCACCTATAGCTATACATTTTCATTTCAAAACCGCTCTTACCCCAGCATGCGTTAGAGTACAGCAGGCCGAGTATGATAGTGACAGCGCCGCGACAACACCACGATCCTATGTCAAAATGTCAACATTGACAACGCCATAGGGCGAGCAAGCCTTTGCGTGGGACCCTCGCGCAATCAAAGTGAAGTTTTAGCGTGAACCGAGCGCGAGTTTGTCGTTAGCGTGCTAGAGCTGCAGATATATGGAAGAGCATTATTCTGGTGGAGTTTTCTTTGTTCTGAAGATTGACTGATAATTTTTCGATACGCGAAGGTTTTCGCGAGTGAAATGATAATTTTTGCTTGGCAGAAATGGCTACCTATTTGTATAACTTCTTATTTCACTGTGTACTTACTGTTTTCTATTTGCATGTTCCACATACTTAAAAAAAAAGTTTATTGTATACTGTGTTCTTTGTACAGCACATTATTCCAACCGCTTGACCTTAGAGTAACATTAATGAACTGAAGCCCACATATCAAACCTACACTTAACCGCTAAACAGTACTTGGAGCTGCCAATTAACGCCTAAGATGATCAATAGTCGAAAAAGACTCACATAAATAAAAAAAATTAAACGCCTGCACTTTTGTAAACAATAAGTACATTTTTATACATTTTAGCCTTCACCTTTTTGACTGTTAGTTAAGGTTAGTTATATTATAATAATGGTTTTATTATTACGCTTTAAATAAATTGAAATTTAGGAAGACATTACACATGGAAGACATTGGAAGACATTACGTATTATTATGATTTGTTTAATGTTGTTTAATGCTGTATCATTTTATACGCCATGCTGAGTAAGAAGTTTCGGCGCTCTTATCTAAATATGTATAAAAGGAGAAACTGACTGACTGACTGACATATCAACGCACAGCCTAAACGGCTAAACGTAGGCACTTGAAATTTGGAAGGGACGTAGCTTAGCGGACTTAGCGGGAAAATCCTTTTGTATGAAAAATCTAAACCGCTTAAGTTAGACGCTTGAAATTTGGCATGCAGGTACCTTAGTAAACTTAAAGCTTAGTTGCAACAGAATATTGCAAAATTCCCACGGGAACGGGAGTTAGCGGGAAAAAACTTTTGTGATCTGTTCAAAAGAAAAAATTTACACGCAAACGAAGTTGCGGGCATCAGCTAGTGTCCTATAAATCTAATTACAATGATTTTATTGTATTTTTAGCCCCCAGCAAAAAAGAGGGGTGTGATAAGTTTGACAAGCTCCTATACAGATGGACCGATTTTGATGCAAGTTTTTTTGTTTGAAGAGATAGTTCTTAGCTGTGTTTATTCAAATTGGTTATAAGCAACCATCGGTATGATCGGGTATGATCCAAAACTTTTAATTTTAGAGTTGTGCATATAATTTACTCAACATTGATACAATACATAAACTTACAGCTAAATAATATGAAATGTTAAATTGGGATTACATGACCGACCTCTAAATACTGTATTGTGACAGGCAGGGCACGAACTAATGACAAATGCAATTAAAGATTATGAAGTGTTATTTTGAAAAATACTAATAACTTTTAATTGCTGAGTTAAGTTGCTTAGAAAATACATATTTTATGTGTTTATTTAAGACATGTAATTACATTTAAGGTATTGTCTTCTTCTTATCGTGTAGGTGTAGTCAAACGTGTGATGATCTTGGCTGACCCTAGTTGTCAGAGTTTTCAAACCGCACAATGGCCTCTGACTTAGTTTTAATGTCTGACAATCTATATTCTTTTAAAACCAGCAGCTTAAAACGTTAGAAGACTACTTAACGTATCCTCCGAAGTACGGAAACGCTCGTAATAAATTGCCACTATGGTCATCCATTAACTTCCCTGCCTCTGTGTACGTTGCTTAACCTCACTGATCGATTGAGATCAGCAAGCGCGACTGGGCTACGAGCGAGGTGTTGTGACTGTATATATTACTAAATTGATAATCAGATGAGTGTTGTTTTCCCATCCAACTCTGAAATTTAAAAAAATTATCACCCTCGACATTCAGCGCTTATAACTCTTAAAATCAAATATAACTAAGAAACATCTCGATTACGTCAGCTTTTAAATTAGAAAAAAACAAACATTAAAATTGAATCATCCGTTTAGAATGGAACGATGCTGCAAATACACACGTCTAACTTATAACACCGCTCCTTTTAACGGGGGTTAAAAACTATTCCTCATTTCATTTAAGGGATTTGAGACAATTCGTGTTTTTATCATTTATTTTTACATTTGTACAAAATCAACACATCGTGAAAATATTTAAATCACAAAATCAATTTAGCCAGGTTAGGTAACGTAAGTGGAATTCCCTGAAAAATTTCACAGAAAGCAATCACGAATTTAATAAATAAATTACGCAACAGAACGATTAAATTGTTTTTCTATGTTTATTT
Organism: Aproaerema taeniolella; assembly: GCA_949987775.1. Lineage (NCBI taxonomy): Eukaryota > Metazoa > Arthropoda > Insecta > Lepidoptera > Gelechiidae > Aproaerema > Aproaerema taeniolella. The sequence goes on along the minus strand of OX465243.1, from coordinate 9,286,820 downwards.
TTAATAATTTCATAAATGATTTATATTTTAAAGTCTCAACAGTGTAATTCCGAATGATAAGCTTCGTGTTCATTCCCCCGGGTCTACGTTACTCCATTCAATTCTCAAAAGCAGCGTCTTATCTAAACTTTGGTAACAGGAATAACACCAATATAAATCAGGCATTGTTTATTGAAACAACTTGTTTTACAGACTGTGTTTATTAATTAAACAACCTGTGTTTTGCCTTCAATTTCTGTTTCGTACAATCATGCTTTAATAACAAAAATAACAGCTGGGCCCCGATTTTGTAACTTTAGTTGTGTGTCGATGGAATGGATGCCATTTTATCTGTTCAGGTGGTGAAATTGAGAACTATTTAATTTTCATATACTTGCTGACAACCACCCCGACCAGCAGCGCCACCGCCAACCGAACGTGAAGTTGCAAACTACTAAGCAAGTGAACATTCAGTTGGCGGTGGCACCATCAGTCAAAGCAGCCGTCATGAAATTTGGATAGTTCTCAATTTCGCCACCTAAACGGATCAAATGACCTCCATTCTATCGACACACAACTGAAGTTACAGAATCGGGGCCCTTTTCTACCCATTGATATTAGATGGGTAAGTAAACATTTTAAATTATTTAACCGCTATTATCTTTTCACGGTCGTCATAAATGACACCACACCATCCAACTATTTTAGAAAGGCATCTTAACAGCATCTTCAGCTAAATTAAACCAATTTACTGCTGATCGCCAATTCACCTTCTGAAATTAGTCATTTCTTAGAAGTTTTTCTCAGCTTCCTTTTTTTGGTCATTAAGGCCTGGTTATGGGACTTTTGGACCAAGTCCTATTTGAAACACTTCTTCATTATCATTTGATGTTATATCTTCTGAAAATATTTTTGTACATAATTTGTATTGCCAGCTGCTACATCTGTGGGCTTTTGCGGGCTGTTGTTAATTAGAACGACGATTATGTTTGGTCGATGGTTCTGCATATTTGCTCATTACATTTTCTCATATCACTATATATTTTGTTCATATCGATCAGGAACACACATAGAATACAGTTTGTTTCTCGAGGCACAGAAGATGTTCAACCCATAGAAAGTTGGATAAAATTACCTGCCATGGATTTAAAATTGCTCAAAAGATTCACTATGATTCGTTTGTATAATGTACGTACAGCAGCACGTTAGGTTATCCAATAGCTCTACGAAAGCCGCCGCTATTGCAAGCAAAATAAGGGCGACGTCAAGGTCAAGGTCAACATGTATAGCCTGATGTGCTGCCGTGTGTACTGTGGTATGCAGACCTTCATGGAGGATCGGGCATAACGCAACTTCTTTCTCATTCGGTCATTTCGAAGAAGATAATTCAAATATCAATTTAAAAGGATTGAAATGGTATTCGATGTCAAGATTCGAAATGATTGAAGATCTGGTCTTGCGCCATTCATTGATTATTGGGAATTCATTGTAGTGAGCTCGCGGAAGAAGTTTTTGTATGTGTTCGTAGGCGTGCAATTAGCACTTAATAAGCGTTACTGGATTCTGTAAACCCTGGACGTGTCGGAAAGTGAAATAAAATTGTGACAGAAGTGCAGATTTTGATTATAACCGTGTACCTGAAGAAGAAATAAGTCTTTTAATTATTCGCCCCCAGAAGAGCCATTACAGTACATTGGGTGACCTTTAATGGACTAGCGATTATTAAGGATGTGAATCAATCGCCTACGAAACTGAACAACTTTCCTCACGGAACATAGGTTACAATTTAAAAAAAAAACTGTTCGCCTCTCTATACAACTTGTGCGATTAGCTGATCTGCCTCCCAATGGGAAGTCGAAATATTATTTTTTAAATTTAATTTCTTTTCCTTGGGGAAAATTGTTCAAATGGAGAGAACCACAAGGAACCAAACCACCCTTAAATTTTCGTCAACTAATGTAAAGTCATTCCATATGAAAACATGCAGCATGAAGAAGAGTAAGATGATAAATTCCAATCTATCGCGCCCCATTGAAGAATAGGACGACCTTGTCAATATTACTTTAGTTCAATCAAAATACGGGGCCAAAGGTTAACTGTGAAGCGATCTTCGACTATTGTTAAAACGTTTAGTTCTGAGTTCAAGAGGCTATTCTTGAATATGTGTTAGATATTCGCAGACGATACCGATATTTAAAAAAATAAGAGTATTGTTTTGTCCACGCTTGCGCAAACAAAATTAAAGATGTAAGCTTCCAAAAGGCGATTTACTCAGAATTATTAAAAATTACAAAAAAAAGTTGAAAGAGTGTTTCTCGAATAGATCGGTAGGTAATATTGCTGTCTTGTGTGACGTAGTGAGCTGTGATTGGTCGGAGATGCAAACGCAGATGACACAAACCATAAATATAGAAAAAGTTAAAAGCGATTGAACCTAGGATTTATTTGTCTATTAATTTATATATTTTTCTAAAATGTATCATTTAAATATTAGATAAATTTATTTACTCATAAATGTCCCAGTCTGCTAAATTCTGAAGTATGATAAATTAACAAAGTTTTTGAAGAAAGAAGGCTGAGTTGAGTAATAAGCAATGTTTGCCATGTCTGAATTTGTGACGGATATGGATGCACTTAAGAAAAAAAATTAGCGTACTTTATAAATAACTCAATTTTAGAACGATCGAAGAATACAGCTTGAGGTACTGGAATAGCGATCGAGTCACGGTCAATCGAATAAACACGAATTGTCTGTTTTTAAATTGAATTTGATCTCATACCCTCTTGAAACTATCATAACATTTTATGTTCAAGCTTCTTATGTCAAGTACAAGGTTTATTTACTCACAGTTCAGAGTTTTATGCTTTAGTCTCTTTGAGACCCTGAATCATTGTCCTATGCAATGCAATTCAAGTCTTGTTATAAAGCGTTTTTTTTAAAGCTATAATGAATTTTTCAATTACACAAAGAACTGAAGACGAGTTGAAACTTTAATACACTCGTTCATAACATAGAACAATTCATCAAAAGTGTAATTAAAGCGGTACGTCCCGTAAACCGGTGACAGGAGATTAAGTTCAGACTTAATTACTAGCGCAGGCAAGTTCACTGGATGGTTTAGTTTAGTGGCCCGTCTGCTTGACTGCTTTAGTGCCTCGTGCCTAGTACTTGACTCTGATGCGACGCTTTAATTTCGCGTCAAGTTGGGACTCTCCCGAATGTTATTGCTGAAATTTGTGAGGAGATTAAGTTTGATATTGCTTTGACTCACAATTAAACAGCTGCTAATATTCTTGAGATGAGGTGCAGAAATTAAAGTTCCTGTTATTTTAGTCCCTTCTTTTTCCATGTCTTGCTCACGTAAACAAAAACATCACGGCATTCAAAACTTTTGACCTTTATGATCTACGTAAAAGCACACTTAAACTGTGTAAACTTAAGTATTACTTTAGTAAGTACTTTAATGTTTTAAGAGTTAATTTATTCATATTTTCATTCAAAAGGCGCTTCATTTCAAAATCTAAAATCTAAAATTGCTTTACTCTTAGCAGTCTGTATAAGTATCTCACTGCATCTCTACCACATGACTGTAATCAACGCCAATGACAACAAAAGTTGCAATATATCTGCAACTAACTGCCTTACGAGATATCCTAAAATCTATTAGCAACATATTCAAAGTAGTAGCTAAACTTGAACGTTATTTTGTTTAACCAGCTGAACTAACATAGAGAAAATTTTCATTAGCTCTAATAGCTAATAAGGTGCTTAAGATTAGAACAGCTTGGCACGCTGCAGAAGGTGTTGGAAGTTTCAATTTTGCAGTCTCCCAGTTATTGACGTAGTAATAACTCCGTTTATTAAAGCTGCTGCAATTCCCGGCAACTTGCAGCATAATACAAGGATTTTGATATTAGCCTTTCTGTTGCCTTATTATTCTGTTCTAATTATTGTATAAAAGGTGTCTAAAGGGTGGTATTCGTTACTTAACAACTGCAGACCGAGTTTGACCATGTCAGCGCCGCGACAACACCGCGATCCTATGTCAAAATGTCAGCATTGACAAAGCCATAGGGCGAACAAGCCTTTGCGCGGGACCCTCGCGCAATAAAAGTGAAGTTTCAGCGTGAGCCGAGCGCGAGTTTGTCGTTATCGTGCTAAAGCTGCTAAACAACTTTATTATTTAATTCGAATATTAATTTTATTAATTTCATTTCCTTAAGAAACACATGATAATGAACAAGATTTTTTTAAATTTAAAATTTAAGTAATTAAGAGATCAATTTAAAAAAGTCAGATAACAAGAGAAAACCATTGAATTAACAGATATTACAGAACAAAATGAAAAGGCTCGTTTGGCACATCGTAGGGCCCTCGTGAATGTTAATCCTCGAGATTAGTATTCAAGGCAAAACAACAACTAATAAAAAGGCGCTGCCGTTGGTGAAATTGAAAATATCCGCAGCCGTCAGGAAAATGAGCATCCACTCGGTCACGAGGTAAGAATTGCAGGATGGCTATTCCACTAATCAATGGCAGTTGAATGACAATGTTCGCCGTTTTATCCGTTCAGGTATATGTCAATGTTGATGATATACGACCGTGTTCATGTCAATGTCATCTGTAAAGTGCAAGCGGGGAATATGTGCTGACATCCGATGTTCCGAAGTATCGGTCGTGGACCTATACAAACAGGGCCCCGATTCTGTAACTTCAGTTGTGTGTCGATGGAATGGTCGCCATTTTATTCTTTCAGGTGGCGAAATTGAGAACTATCCAAATTTCATACATTTGATGACGGCTGCTTGGACTGGTGGCGCCACCGTCAACTGAATGTTTAGTTCCTATGTAGTTTACAACTCACGTTTAGTTGGCAGTGGTGCTGTTAGTCGGGGTGGCTATCAGAAAATATATGAAAATTAAGCAGTTCTCAATTTCGCCACCTGTTACAAATAACATGGCCTCCATTGCCATTGAGACGCCATCTTCTTCTTATCGTGTAGGTATATTCAAGTCTGTGGCGAACTTGGCTAAGCCTGGTGTCAGTTTTCAAGCCGCACAATGGCATCTGACTTAGTTTTAACTACTGTAGTCAATCGCAACAGCCGTGACCGACAGCTTAACGTGCCCTCCGAAGCACGGAAACGCTCGTGATAAATTGCCACTTTGGTAACCCATCAGATTCCGTGACTCAATATACGTTGCTTAGCCTCACTGATCGGTTGAGATCAGCGAGAGATACTGGACTACGATTGAGACACCATGATTAGTGGAATAGACGCCCAGCTTCCAATGCCCGTCACGTTGGACAAAAAGTTTGTTTACGTTTCCATCTTTATTATAATCTGAGCGGAATCCCCGCAGCGGATGCCCTCTGGATTTATTTTACACAACACTTTCTTTGTGCTCAGTCTTGAATTTCTAACTGCACATTATGAACTCATCCTTAGATTCGCTTGTAATGCTAATGGCTCATTGGTTTTCCCACATGAAAAATCACCTGAATTTTTGTAATTGGCCAATATGGAATACGAAATTATAGGACTGTATATGGAATTTGTGGCCAAGTTTTTATCATTTAGCTCTAACTTCCCATGGGAAGTAGAATAACTGAAGGTTCTATCTTTCCAAGCCCACACATATTTTTTAAAGAATTTTTCAAATGTGATTCGATAATTGTCTGTTAAGTACAGCCAACCCCTTTAAAACTAGTGAAAAAATGATTCTTTTTTTATCTTTTCGGAAAAGATCTATATACCTATACAATTACTCATATAGTACCTCTCAAGTAACTTACCTATGAAAGTGAGTAGTATTATTGAATACTTGCTTTCCGCTCAGGACTTCGTACCCTTTCAAATAAAAAAAAATATGCAGCCTCATTGGCTATTCTGATTTCTAATCTATTAAACCGACTTCAAAAAAGAGGAAGTACTATGTTTGTGTTATTGTTACTATGTTTTACTGCAAAGTTTCATCAAAAACTATACATGCATCCCTCCATCCTCATAAACATTTTTATTATTTTTAAAACGCTTACCCGCGTGAGGGATATTCACAAATATTTTTTAGGGAAAGAAAAATATTCGGCGCGAATGGGACTTGAACCCACGACCCCAGGATCAGATCTCCTGGTGCTCATAAACATTGTATTTCTAATATAAGTAGGATTAATGAATCGCAAATAAATAACTGTCATTACCGCAATGTTGATCCAAGCAAACAGATTTTGTTCGAAGTTTTTGTTCGTTATAAATACGAATTAGAAATTCTGTTTGTAACTTCACAAATTTTGTTGAATCGCTAAGATGAGAATACCAAATTAAGATGGGTTTAGTAAATGTAAATTTGGATTCCAGTAGGAGCTTGATTATTGACGCGGGTTATCCGTGACTCCTCTTTGAGTATTGTTTCGAATTCATCAATATCCAAATCTTATTATATAATATTTTTTACGAGTTCTACGAACCCTTTTAGTTACGCCATGTCCGTCTGTCCGTCTGTCCGTCTGTCCGCGGGTTTCCTAAGAAACCCTTAGTACTACAGAGCTGAAATTTGGCATGGTCATACATATAAACTACGCCGCTAGAACTGTTGAGCAAAATCTTAGAAAAAAAAATTTTTTCGGGTGTCTCCCATAGACGTGAAAGGGCGATGAATTTTTTTTTTCTCGCCTATATCATCAAATGGGGTGTCATATGACAGCCTTTTAAAAGACAAAAGGGGTTTACTAAGAACGTTTTTCGATTCAGCACTCCGTTTGCGAAAAAATAATTTTTAAAGTGAAAATTTTTGTCAAACACAAGTGTCCCCCCCCTCTACCAGCTAAATGGTTGTTTCTAAAAATGTAAAAAAATGACAGTGGTAGTATATACAACGAAATTAAAAGGAAAACTATCCCACATAAGATGGCTCTTCAAGTTCGCGAGTAATAGTCGACCAAGTGCCAAACTTAGTTGGGATTCTGCTCGTAGAATTAAGAAGCCAGCTGCATATTTGAACCATGTTGCTACGGAACCCTACAATGCGCTTGGCCCGACACGCTCTTGGCCGGTTCTTATACCATACGCGTACCTTGCAAGCACTGACATATCTAATTTAATAAGTTAATTACCCTGACTTTAAATAAGTTACCGAAACAAAGTGCAATCTAAGGTTAAATGTAATACGATGATAGCGACAATATGATCAAGAGTCGAAATTCATTGATTGCAGTCGTGATCCTTTCTTTTCTTTCCAAATGAATGAGGCAAAAACTTTAAAATACCAATTTTTTTTTTAAAGACGTCATGTCAAAAATAAGTTACATAGGATTCTAAATAAGATGCACGATTTTTGATACGAGAGGAACTGGAATATGTAGAGATCGTAGAAAGTTTTCAGTATGAGCAGGTGGTGTTTTAGTATTTTTATGCAGTGTATTTTATGACATACTAGCTTTTCGCCCGGGACTTCGTTCCCCTGGGAATTTTTTCGTCAATTTTCCAATGTTTTTAATAGTTATTCTGCTACTCGGGACGGGGACTAATATAACAAATCGAAAACAATGAAAATCGGTCCAGCCGTTCTCGAGTTATAAGTGTTCGAACAAACCCGACTTTGTTTTTTATATTAAGATGAGGAATTTATGACATATTGTAACGTAAACTGTCATCATATAAAATAATCGTAACATATAGTATTGCAGCAATCCCCAGTGAATAAATGAATATCGTTCTCGAGTTATAAGTGTTCGAACAAACCCGACTTTGTTTTATATATTAAGATGAGGAATTTATGACATATTGTAACGTAAACTGTCATCATATAAAATAATCGTAACATATAGTATTGCAGCAATCCCCCGTGAATAAATGAATATCTGAACATATGAATCTCTCTATCCAACAAAGCTGAAAACACTCGTGACTGTAGCAGATTTAACAAGCTGCCTCTGTATGTGGTTTCGGTCAGGTTTATATTTCCATCTCGTTCTATTGGCAGGCATCCACTTGGCGGGATTGGATGGGAGCTATTCGAGCTGCAGCTATCCAAAGGCTGATTTGAATGACCACTGCCCGCAAAATGTAAAGTGACTAGCCACTTACTTCCATTCAGCCGCTTTTGGGATATTGCGTTCAAGTAAATGTCTGGTTAAAGCTGTATTTTACCTTATTAAATTAACTTTCTGTAGAATTAAAAGGTATATCTGTGTAAAACGAATGTATGTTCTCCGATCCATATGTTTATTTATTTGTGCCATTAATTGTTTATTTATTTATTTACTTTATTGCAAACTTCACAGCTTATACATGTTACATTACATAGCCCTTATATTAAAAATGTATACAGCCAATTAAGAAGTTAAACATATTATAAACTGTAGATTTAGATTAACGGGTAGCATAGATATATGAAAGTGGTATTACGTTGATGATATTTAAGGTGCCAGTGATGATATGCATTTTGATATGCATTTTATTGTAAATTTGCTTAAGAAGGGATTTTTTTGAAATTGAAATACCTTAGAGGTTTAAAAATAAAATATTTGCCCTTTTATACAGAAATGCAGTCACACCAACATTTAAACATGTAACATTTGTTCATTTGTAAGTATTTAAGTTTAAGATAGGGTGTATTTGGAAATATCAGCAACAAAATTACACAGGTATTTTTTTATTGGAAGGTTTACCTATAAATCCCATCAATTTACGTCCATGAGAGCTTGACCTTTCGCCGCACAATGAGGATTAATGAGTAGGAGATTACGCTAAATTGTAAGTTACGGTAAACACTCCGAAGGTTCCTACCTAAACAACCGCTACGAATTAGAGTACTTATCTGATACTGGATTTGTATTTAAGAAGTTGCTACACAATAAATTAGCTCGGCTTATGTCAAGTTAAATTTGGTCGAATCTTAATGTGTTGACGTATTATAGACAAACTGCAAAGGCCCGGCATGCTTTATATACCTCAAAACATGATACATTTATTATTTTATTTAAAATTAATGAAACAGTCACATACACAACTGCCTGATTTTCGGCTATTTATTTTTTCATTTCCGTCAAATCATTAATACTTAACTGCAACATGCGGCCTACCACCACTTCATATAATAAACAAACATTTAGCCTCCCTTAAACATAGTTTGTAAAACAGATGGTTTGTGCAACAATGTACAGTCTCGCATGGTATCTATCTAAACAAGAAGCTGGTACGAGTATCTATTCTAAACCATTGCACTGGGCCCAAAAATTGCCCTCTGTTATCCCCTGTGCACTGCGCAATACGTTTTGTGTACCTAATTTCGTGCTCGGTCGTGTGAATTGAATGTGTTTCGCTGTAATGAGAACAAAGCCCTGATATAGGTACATTTGATAGGTAAAAATGAAAGTATAAAGTTTTGTAGAGACAAATGTATCATCAAGGATAATTTCTTGGCTAGGGTGGCTTTATTACTAAAGAGAATTCTTTGGCCGAAATACTATTCGAATTGTAGCATATAATACTTAATTTTGGTCATGGCATAAAGACATTTTAACTTCAAAATCTTGCATAGCTTTGTCCCATTTCATGAACCTTTGATAAACTAAAATTAGGTAATCGTTTAGATCTGATCCCATCCGAGTTACGTTATCCCGGTAACTATAAGAAAAGATTAATACTCACTTCTTTCTTGCATGTTTCCACTACATTGCAATAGCAAAATAATAGCACTAAAAAACTCATTGCCCTCAGTCTTTGCAAAGATCAAACACCTTCCGGACTAACTTTGAAAGTTCCCTATGCGCCCGCCCTATGACGCTGTGCCGCTGCTATTTCAGGGATGAAAAAGAAAATTCAAAAGCCTACTCATACTGTTCGTATGTACTTAGTATGGCGCCTGTGGTAATAAAAAAGCCGTTAAATAGTCTGGAAATAGTGCTAATAGCGCATCGCATGTTAACACCACGTTTTGGTAGGCATTAGATTAACCTAGCCTCATCAAACCACCTATATAGCCTCTATTTTCTAGTGCCCGAGTAGGCTTCATGTTTGGCTCCTTCATGTTTGGCTACAAACTCTTTTATGGGTCAATGTATACGCTTCTATGATAAGATTCCCGTGTGTCTTCAAAAATTACCTTTAGAAAATTCTAAGACAATAATTAAACAAATACTTATTATAGAATTTCAGATTGTCTGTTAGACAAGCAACCATGGGAATAAATTGCTCAGCTCCAGAGTTATTCAGATATTACGTAAGAAAATTTATATGATTGACTTAAAAAGAGCGACCCTCGGACTTTCTTGCCTATTCTTCTCCTGAGTAAGACTGCACCTTTGCGAATAGGTATCTAAACTTTAACACTATTCGGGTAATGCCTTTGCTCTTCTCTGCGCATCATCCACTACAGCAGTGTTATTAGTACCCATAAGGTTTAAGCACATTTAGCTGCAGAATTTACCTCCAACAATAATGAACGTAATGAGATGCAGCATCTCATTAGTGAAGCCGTGAATGTAATAACAAATAATCCTACGTAAACTAAAATTAGAACTAGGATGAGTAATGAAATTGTTTGTAATAAGTACATTCACATAAAATACACATAAAAACATATACTCACTAATATCCCTTTTGGGGTAAGCAAAGCATCAGGTAAGATAAAGGGTCAAAAATATTCATTTATGAATACTATGGACAAAGATAGAGTATGAGCCTTATAAGCACTTTTGACATACACAATACCACACTTTATTGTTGTTAACTTATATCAGATGTATGAAATTTGGATAGATTCTCAATTTCACCACCTGGAGACGTTTTTTTGAAATGATAGAATTCCAATTCGCATGAGAATCGTATACAAATCTTGTCAATTCGTATGCGAATTGGAATTCTATCATTTCAAAAATACGTCTCCTGAACGCATCAAATGGCGACCGTTATCATTCTATTGTCATTGTTGCTTAGTGGAATAACCATCCAGGTTAATTACTTAGTGTAATTTACTTTACTTGTAATTTGCTTGTTTTACCTAAATACAAAACAATTGACTCCATTATTAAATATCTTAACTGCTGAGAGAAGTAAAAAATACCCGTATAAATTAAACTTGGTCTTACTCGACTCTGCAGAAGCTAGGAGTTATAAAACAGCCCCAGCCTGAAAAAGATTTATGCATTCGTATTTCTACAAAATGTCGTTAAACAAGAAAATGAAGCATAAACGGTGTCGTAAACAAGAAAACTTAATAGTTCAAAAGTCAACGTCCTAAAATGAGTTTCCAAATTCAACTTTCGTCTTCTTCAGCTAAAACACATCAGTCAAACAAAAAGATAAGAATACGTCATCAATTTTGTCGTTTAATATAACACTAAACTCATAATATCTCATTTCAGCTGAAAACTCAAGATCCATAACAATAACAATGTGGATATTAAGGTCTGCACAGATGAAGGTGGCAATTTGGCATCCATTTTTTACGCCGTAAGCCTAAAACGGAAACTTTGGAGATAAGACGTTCGATAAAACTACCTGTCAATGTCATCAGTAAAGCATACGATACTATTGGGTTCCCATCTACGAAATTGGTCTTTTTTTCTCAGTTTTAATTTTTTTTCATAATTTCTTTGATTCAGCAGCTATTTTCAAAATGATTTTTGATTTTAATACTTGATTTTAAAATTTCATAACCTCAAAAAAAATTCAATAATATTTGCATGAAAAAAGCAGTTTTCCAAAAGTCTTGGAAACTTTTGTAAAACTGATTTTTTCATGCAAATATTTTTGAATTTTTTCTAGATGTCCCCACCTATGAAATAGCTGTTTTCCATACAAGATTTTTTCCTGCTAATATCAAGAATTCAAGACACGTTCGCCAAAAAGACGAACTTTTTGAACTCGACCTAAAAAATCCGTTTTTTTTTTCATTGAATAACGTGCATTATGATTAACGCAGAATAAAAAAAGTAACTGTTGCTAGTAGGCCTTTCTGCAACAAAACTCTACGTAATTAATAAAACAAAAATATCCCATAAAAACATCGCATAAAGTACTCTTACTAAACGATTTAATATAAAATCAGCAAACAAAGAGTTATCATTTTACAGATGAAAACTATAGCGGGTTAAAATCTAAAGTGTGCATTAAGCCTTATACTCAGCATCCATTAGCAGAACCGCGTATTATTCCTACATTAATGGTGTCTACCCTCTTCAATCTGAAATTCAAAATTTTTGTTCAAACAGATAAATGGACGGAATATTCTCATAAGTACAATTCAGAGCAGATCAGGCTTCACATTTTGAATTTTATGCCGTCTTTATTTGATGCGGCTAAAAGAAAAAAATCTACTTTGTTCAGCGTGAGCTGCTCTCGATTGTCGGAGATATTCCAGTTTTTATGGAAGTGCTGACAGTTTTAATTTAATCCAGATAAAACTTTAGAGGTTTATTAATGTTTCGTTCTATTTTTACAGTAAGTTCTTTGAGTTTTAGATATCAATATAAAACTCTCTTCAATTTAATTCGAAAATAATTCTGAACCGCAGCAAAAAGTTAATATTTTAATGAAAAAGGTGAAAGATCTAGTTCCTCGATAGAAAAAGGTATCAAGGAATGAGAACCGTCACCTTCTGCAGAACATACATCAGTACGGGCTACAATCAATGTATTTTGTTTTATTGGCCAGATCATAAAAATTACGATGATTATGACAAGGAGTCATTGTAAAGTCCCTCTTAGAAGTGTATTACTACCTACACAAGGTACTTACCTATTATATTAGGTAGCATTTTTAGGAAATAACCTTTATCTATTAGTATCATCACATTGCCGGCTTAACAGAGGCAGATATGAAGAAAATACAAAATGGCCACTTTATAAAATGAGAACAAAAAAACCCTAGATAAGGACTGGGGCCGAATAATGTATTCAAACATTATTCAATTAAATGCACATGAATAATTCACATAGAAAAGAATATCAACCTCCGCAGAGCGTTACGGATTTTCAAGTTTTTTTGGTTTAATTAAATTTATTGCCAACATTAAGGAGACAATTTTCTGTTTCATTAAGAGATTTTTTTTATGTCTAAAGCTCGAGTCACCACAAATATACTCTCAAACGGACTTTTTTGCACGCTTAGTGATTTTTCCAGTAGGTACAAAACGTATTACTGTTTTTATCAAATTCATTAAATCAACTGTATGGGATTCTTTATTAAAAATCAAAACGTGCTAACACTAAACACCTATATGGAGCTGCGACTTCATGTAGGAAGCAAAATTTTAATTAAGAGCAACCCAACTCTCATTTTCATAAATAACCTGAACAATACAATAACAGAATAATTCATTACTCTTACAGACCTTTGCGATAGTTGGGCGCAATCCAAATTCCATAGCTCCTATCTCAGAACATCACACACACACATACACAAACAGTTGTCTTACAATATTCCACACAGCTTCATACTCACACATACGTACAAAACGAAAACCTTGTTTACCATAGACTCGGCTATCTACATGATATATCGGATATGTTTGTCCGTCCCGTCTGCGTTGTAATAAATTTCCTGACAAACAATATGTCCCGGCTTTGTCTGCGTCCATCCATCTGACACTGCCACCGTTGGCGGGGTTTTCTAATTCAATGCCGGCCCCTATACGAATACATGCAATTTCATGATGGGCAAACAGAAGGATACTATCTTGTACAGCCGTTAGCCAAAGGCATGGTAAAGTTTCCCCCTCAATTAGATTTCCACACAAATTTCTCATCCGCTAAAGCAAAAGTTCAAAATAGAATAAAAACATTATTACAAATAATGTTACATTTAAATTAAGGTAAATATACGTAAAGCTAAGATCAAGTTACACATTCTCAATTCAACATCAGATATTTCAAAACATTCTAGTACAGTGGTACTTAAACTTTAGCCTGTAGCAGACCTGATAAAATCAACAAACATTAGAATTGTACAATAAGACAAACCGTGATAATGGATTGTTAATATTCTACTACAGGTAAAAATCACAGTGAAATTTACCTGTAGTAGAATATTTTTCAAATAGAGTTTCACAACATGTCAGAGTCCGAATTCCTGACATAGAAGCAACCATAATAAATGAAAGAAAACGCCATTTAAACTAGCAAGCCAATCCCTACTAATATAATGCAAAAGTAACTCTGTGTGTCTGTCTGTCTGTTACGCTTTCACGCCTAAACTACTGAACAGAATTGATGAAATTTGTTACATAGATTAGACCTTGGGCAAGGACACATTTTACCCACAGCTGGGCACGATACCTGTAGTCCACATAACGCGGCCGGAGCCGCAGACGAAAAGCTATTAATTTATAAGACAAAAGCTAGTAATTTATAGCTGTAGTTAAAGCAAAAGTATGTTAAAGTATTAGGACAAGGACAAGTAGGTAAGGTTTAAAAAAATAAAAAATAAAAGTTTTGTCACATAGCCCTTAAAATTTTTGGTTTTCCCGGAAAAGAGCTCACCATACAGTTTGAGAAACTTAGCTCTAAAATAAAAGCAACCCTTACCAGCTTTGTGTTTCACCGTCTATTCCAACGGCATGTGACAGACAAGGCTGTTTCTAAGAAAGTATCGGGTGACGGTAATCAGGTAACATTGTGTGTGAACTCTTCACGTGGTTAATACCACATATTCACTTTAAAAGGTAGTCTAAATTTCTAAGAACATCGTTTTGTTATGAAGTATCTTGTTAAAACTGATTTTTATAACTTAAATTAATGATGATACGTGCCTGAAATTAGAATCTTGTTGTATATGTCGACAGACTCGCAATTATATCGGCAGAAAATATTTATCTTTTGGAGTCAGTCTTGCAAAGTTAGTTCTCTCTATTATAACCTGGCTGACGTCACAACTTTTCCAAATGGCGGGCTCGAGCATTATCTAGATTAAGTAATTTGAAGACGTACCAAAACCCAGGCAGTAGCAGCGTTGAGAAGTAATTCAGGGCGAGAAAAGCCGAGAAAATCGTCCGCTTAGCATAAAGCGATAATATTTCAAGCGATCAAATTTCACCTCATGCTAAGCCGCCTACAATTTTCCTACGAATAATCTGCAGTAAAATATAATTTGTATAAATTTCACGCTCTGACCTGAATAAAAATTCGATTTTGCGTCACATAATCAATTCTATCAAAGATACGGTTTACCACAATTCTGCCAAAAGTACCCATTACCTTACGTAGGTACAGTTGGCATGCAAATATTATATCAGACGCTTTTCAATTTCCAATTTACGAAATGGATTGCAAAATGTTCTCATTTATTTTACATCAAAGATATTTTTTGCTATTCAAAGCAAAGTTTATACGACATTGAGCAGTACTTGAACGATTAAAAATTTTGATTGGTGACGACGTCGCGTACGTCGTGCTCGAGGTCACAGGTTCAAATTCTTATGTTTTTTTTGCAAACCGTGTCAATAATGGTAACGGCCCTTCAAGGTATAAAACCTTGTGGCTGATGCGATCTCTTTCGGCGACCTTTATCTATATTTGCATTAGATGTAGCATTTTTCTTTCATTTTGGACAGAAGAAGTGGGCGATGGAGTATTGTAGCTATGGTATATTGTATCCATTGTTTTATATTACCTACAAACGCAGGGGCGCGCCTTCATAGCTCACTGACTCACAGGTTCAAAGAAGGTTGATCGAAATGCCTTTACTTGCGAAATAACCAAGAAGCCTCAAGTCGTGCTGAGGAAGCTACGCGCCTTTGTTAAGCAACCTAACATTTAGTTAATGTAAATGCTTTTGTTTTCTTTCCTGATTATCAATCATGAGGATGTCAATGAGAAACGATTAAACAGTGTCAATTTTGTACTTTTGATGCTTTATTCTACAGTTGTGGCAACTAAAAGTGACGATAAAGGGAATTTCTAAAGAATCCTTTTTGTTGTCGTCACCCAAACATTTTAAATACCTTTGTACAGCTTTATGAATATAAAATAGTCACTGAGTTTAAAACAAAATTCGAGACTGTTTCAAAATAAATGTTTAATTGTCATTCGACACGGCAAACGTGTCGGATTGGGCCTTTTGCGGATTTACATCGAAACGAGATGAGGTCAAATAAACAAAATGAAAATCCGTTTGTACATCATTCTGTTTAAAATTCTTACAGCCGCGTCATCTGCGGTCCCTGAATGCAAATAGGCTGACGCCGGGAGTGTTTCAATGAACAAAAGCGCAATCACTTTTGTTATACACACATTTGTTCACTTTAATCACACTTCGAGTTGTTTTTTGGAAATATTTTTAACATGTCGCATACTGAATGATTCGTCTGTTTACGAATAGATAATGTCAGCATTTTACAAATGCAGAAGCAAAATTCTCATAGAGTAATTTTTGTGCAGTTTTCTTTCTTTCTCTTTACTTTAAGGCATTTGAAAACGGCACTACATTAAATAAACAAATTCATTAAACAATTCACCTTCTAAATACCAAATCTATACATATATGTATGTGACGATTTTAGTAAAAGGTACAACTTTCGTGGTAGTCAATAAGAGCTATTTACAATAGCTCGTCACACTAATTTTGAACCTTAAGGACTATTACGAAAGTTGTACCTTTCCATTTTCACAGTCACATATATTTATCACTTGGAGGATACCAGGGACTTCGTTCCGGTGGGAGTTTCGTAAAATCCTTTCTAAGTTATTAAAAGAACCTTCGTGCCTTTCAGCTTTCAACGTCCAAGGGTTTGGGCTGGACTTTGATGAGTCAGTGAGTCAGGACCTCTAATTTAATAAGATAAGAAGATAAGAAAAATTATTTGCTTAAAACATGGTATAAAAGGTGTTACAATAAGGTACAGAACTCATGTTTTGCCATATATGAACAGCATGCAAAATGTTCAATTAAATTAATATTATTGAAGTAGTCAGCAATAGGCAAGTGAAAATTATATTAGTAACTATTTTTAGAAGATATATTTATTCAATTTTTTTCTCACGAAAGTATAGTCACGAATAATTTTCGTAAGTTTTTCCTAGCTTTGCAGCCACGACAGTAAAACTCGAGAACTCTTCTGATTGAAGAATTGGACCGCAGGTGCAGTCAGATCACGTGGAAGTAGTAAAATAATAAAAGTCTATCCTTCATGTCACCGTTTTGAATAAAATGCAGAACGTGCCTGGGGTGCAGCCAAAACTACGTTTGCTGTTGGATTTATTTAAGTATATTCTGCGATGTTTAAGTTTGAACAAATATCTACGTTACTCTTCATAGTAACATTGACTCCTTGAGGTTTTTCTATACTTTTCTAAGAGCTATATTGAATAGCAGAAAAAGAGCTTTCTTAGAATCTATCAAAATAAAAAAATATGAATGCCCGAGTCCATATTTCATTTTATATTATCGTACCCGTATCGTACTACTATCACTTTCGAATATGTTTTTTTTACCTTATTTAGTCACTAACTTTCCGCCCGCGGCTTCGCCCGCGTGGATTACGATTATATCGTGCCCAGTTGTGAGATAAAAGGTAACCTATGTCCTTTTCTAAGGTCTAATCTATCTCTGTACCCAATTTTATCAAAACCGTCAGCAGTTTAGGCGTGAAAGCGTAACAGACAGACGCGTGCGATCGCTGCTAATCATAAAGTGCTATAGGGCGAAGCGCGGCCTTCAACGCGTTATTTATAGGCAAAATATCCATTTAAATTTAATGCTGTAAAGGGCCATATTGATCTATATTAAATGCACAATGTATTTAAAGTTCTTAAATGTATTGCTTAAATTCGTTTCGTAAACAAGCCATTATTTCTCGTAAAAAGTAAAGGATAAAAAATGGTTATTGTGGGTTATCCCTAAGAGATAGACATATACTCGTACCATCACGGACTTTTTTGTAGATCTTTTTAAGGTTTTTAAATCTAAGAAGATTTATACAAACTTTCATCACCTATTTTATCCCCTTAGGGGTGGAATTTATATCCCCTTAGGGGTGGAATTTATCAAAATCCATTCTTAGAGGATGCCTACGTCACAGTAGCTTTATGCATGCAAAGTCTCAGCCCGATCGGTTTAAAATTGACAAAGTTTCATACAAAATTTAATCCCCTATTTTATCCCCTTGGGGCTAGAATTGATCAAAATCCTTTTTTAGCGGATGCCTACGTCATAACATCTACCTGCATGCCAAATTTCAGCCCGATCCGTCCAGTGGTTTGGGCTGTGCGTTGATAGATCACTATGTCAGTCAGTCAGTCACCTTTGAGTTATATATATTTAGAGTTTATTAAGTTATCACAACAAACTCACTTCGTTGAAATGAAATGATATTTATGATATTTATTTTAACTTCTTTATTTCTCTCGTTTTTTTAAAAAAAATAAGATATACCATAAAAAGAATTTCGGAAATACGTAGAAAAAAATGAATCATTTTTTTTGTCATTTACACACATTTTATAATATAAATAATATAGCCTGCCCAAACCCATATATCGATAAGTAAATTCCAGTGCAGCCTAGCCGAGTTCTACCCCTATGGCTTACACTGCAGCTAGCCTGGTACCCTGCTTACAATCGGGGGAGCATTCAAATGCTTTCAATACGGCGGAGGCACAATGGATGCCAATCTGTCTGGAATTCAGCCTCAATGCCAATGCCCGTTGCCACTGGCTTCGGTCTGTCTACTAAGCACGATTATTGGATTACGCAGTTAGAGCTTTGTCACTGTCATCTGAGTGCATTGCGGCGGGTGTTTAAGTATATTATCGCTACATAGTGTACATTAAGATTCCCTGTCGTGAATCTCCGCAGGAATTATCTGTAATTAGTTTCTTAGAGTAAAAGACTCATTAAAGATTTACGATTGCGTTGCGGTGTTTCATTATCGTACTAAGTGAGTTATTGAGTTTATGAACAACTTATTGGGCTTATTTATATTTCGAATGGCGCGGCACAAATCTGTGTTACCATTGCCTTTTATGTTACCAACTTTTAGCAGCACTAGTACATAGGAGGCAAGGTAATACAATTTTGCCGTGCCGTTTTCAAATTACATAAGACTCTTTCATTCAAACTTGTCGTCCTAATTTATAAATATAAATAAATTGATACCTAACTTATCCAGGGTTTTCGGACGAACAAATACTGATATCTGTTATGCGCGTAAACAAAAGCTGAATCACGTCTTCTATATTTGCGTAGACAGTGCACACTTTGGTAGCAAATCTGTTGATTTTCAATGTAAATATTTGGCGATCGCCATTGGTAAGCTAGAGACGAATGTTGTCCGATAATTTATGTTGGCAAGCGCGCCTATTGTCGGCAAACAGTTGGCTGGCCCAAATTTATATTCCAAGTTTCCCGGCTACCCGCAGAAATGCCCTCCGATAAAGAACTTACAGGGCAGAACTGATACAAATGAGCGTAAATAACGGGAAACCGAGGAAACCCGATTGTTTGCGCAAACTTTCAGTCTTTACGGGCGAACTTTCTGCGAACCAAATTAAATATAAAGGGAAAAAAAGTGATCGAGTGATATCAGCGATCCGATTCAACCCTCACAGACAAAGTTTTATCAAAGTTTTTGAATGGACATAACTTCTATTTGTGGAGCAGCGATAAGTATCATTGCCTACATTAATATCGCCACTAAGTTATAAATAACAGCAGAAAACTTGTAACTACAGATCCGCCTAAGTACCTCATTTTCTGAATTAACAAAGCTAGTGATGAAATTATCGTAGCAAAG
The DNA here is from genome assembly GCA_949987775.1 of Aproaerema taeniolella. Classification (NCBI taxonomy): domain Eukaryota; kingdom Metazoa; phylum Arthropoda; class Insecta; order Lepidoptera; family Gelechiidae; genus Aproaerema; species Aproaerema taeniolella. The sequence continues at coordinate 9,267,107 of OX465243.1, read as the reverse complement.
GGAGACCACAAATAACTGTTGTGAATATAGTGAGTGGATCGGTTCACAATGAATTGGTAGACCGCTGAAATGAGAATGCAATCATCCAGTGCTCGTTTTCGATATCCATATTATCCATATCTACTTGTTATTGTGTTTATCGAACTCAATAAAAGTTCTTGTAGACAGAATTCGAAATCGATCAATGCGGTAAAAATATAGCAACACTAGCTTTCCGCCCGCGGCTCCGCCCGCGTGGACTACATGTATCGTGCCCAGCAGTTGTGGGATAAAATTTTGCCTATGTCCTTTCCCAAGTTCTAATCTATCTCTGTACCAAATCATCAAAATAGGTTCAGTAGGTTAGGCGTGAAAGCGTAACAGACAGACAGACAGATTTATACTTTCGCATTTATAATATTAGTAGGGATAGGGGCATTTTACTTTGATGAGTGATTATGATTATTGTGCGAATTTTTCACAAGCTTTAAGCGCGTTAAGTCAAAACATTTCTTTACGATTCCACTCTTTATCGATTGGAGTTTGCAGTTTTACAACTCTGACAAAGTTCAAACTCCAATTTTATTATAGTTATCTCACACAAGACTGTTCTTCTTTATAATGTGAAAGTTCTAAATTACTTTTTTTTGTTGCAGGTCACACTTTTGGCGTTTCTTCTTTCCTGTTTCAAAATGCAAACAAACCCTGCGTTCTGCTGACGTCATCGTTCCACTACTCACTTTACCATGGACCCTAGACTTTTAGCGATATTGGCGATCTCCGCCCATTTGTGTAAGTATTACATAATACATATTATTCAAATGGTACCTTTAAGTCACTACACATTCACCACACACCACATACTTTCATAAATGTTATTTGAAAAATATCACGTTTAATGAATTAGGACCGCCAATTTTATATACCACGTTATTTTTTTTATCAGTACGCAAAAACAGACCCGTAGTTTTTTGTTTTATATCGTTTGATATAAAAATTTCAAACTAGATCGTCTGAAGCATGAAAATAAATCAAAATTTTTGTATGGAAAAAAAAATATCGTCCAATTGACTTGAAACTTGGTAATAGTACTCTTTAACACAATTTGTGACACCCGTGTTTCTGCGTTTTACAAAAATCATCCTCACATTAAAAAGGGGTATCAAAATCTGAAAATGTTGGAAAAAAAAATTCCCTCCTTATTTACGTTCTATCAACGTTACTGACACCTTAAGAAAAATTTGGGTACTGATTAAAAAGTCACCCTGTACATATGTATAGATTTAGGCAAATATTAGGCCTAAACCAATTTGGGAAAAAATTGCCTAAATTATTATGTTAGTAGTCAACTGAAAGGAAATATACACTTCGCATATTCTCTAACGTACTAGGCATCAAAGTGGTCATGAAACCACTTTTCTAAAGGTATTATGTAATGTCATAGTGTACCGAAACCCTCAACCTCAAGTCTGATTCATAGCATACTCTAAGTTTTTCTTTCGATCCTACTGTCTAAGTTTTTCTTACACTACCATTTTTATGTTCGTCCTAAAATGAAATAAACCAGCGAGAAAAACGATCGAAATCTGGTTCAAAATTTCCGAAAACTGCATCCGAATATTCCGTGAGTCATCGATACTATTTTCAATTTAGCTGGACTGCAATAAAATTTTAAATAGATTTACAATCAACTTTTTTGATAGAATTGAGCAGCCAAATTGGTTCTGTGTATTCAAAACGTGGACAGAAATAGGTAGTGTCATATGGGGTGAATATAAATTTGTTAGCGAAACTTTAGAGGGTGATTCTCCCCATGAAACTGAACAACTTTCCCCAAGGAATCCTTATGAAATTCTCAAAAAGTTTTAGACTTTTTAAACTAAGGCAATCCACGGTGGTGCAACGGTCAAAGAAGAGAGGTCAAAACCTCTTATAACTTTGTTAGATGGCCCTCTTGTATTATTATTATTTATTATTATGTTTTATCCGTATAATCTGTTTTATCCGTACAAACTTTTTGAACCCCCATTTCACCCCCTTAGGGGTTGATTTTTGAAAAATCCTTTCTTAGTGCTTAAATTTCAGCTTTCTAGGTCTAAGGGTTTGGGCTGGGCGTTGATGAGTCAGTGAATTAGGACCTCCCAATTTTATATATAATATGAAATTTTAAAAAAATATATATTGGAATCACTATTAAATCTCAACTACAATGATTGTAAAATGGCACCACAACAATCGATTAAATTTTTCCGTTAAAATAATTTGGCAGAAAAAGAAAAAAAAATCTTGCCGCCGTCGTTCGATGTCCCGCTTCCACCACTCTGTGGCTTATATACTTTTCCGAAACTCATTATACATATACAATTTACTTTCTTCTAACATTTTCTTTTTCTCATCTGATCTAACTTGCCATTTTTTAATATTAATCTGACATGAGAGATGAATAAAATATTCAAAGAACCAAATCCAAGCATGTAATGCGCAATATCAACATTTTACAGCATCTGCGTCTTTAAGATATGCTAAAAAACATTTTTTGCCGATCTGTACGCTTCTGATAAGACCACATTTCAAATAAATGCCTCCTTAAAAATAATATTTTGATTGTCGTACCTGAAATAAAAATAAAAATTAGTTCTGCGTTTCGTAGCTATTGCTACGCTGCGTCTACGGCGGACCCCTTGCTAAGTTTTGCTAAACAAGAGATATAGTGCTTCGTAAAACAGATCGTTACAGCAACCTTTAAAGTTGATTAGCAGACTTTTGAAATTTTTGTGGCCCTCGACAGATTTAATGAACAACAAAAAATACTAATAATATGTTTTTGGCGTAGCACACATATAAAATGAAAAACTTAGTAAGAAGATTATAAAATATAATTATTTATACCTTTTTTTTTGAAATTCCATAGCACAAACACAACAAAATCTTAGAAATCACCAACAACAAATACCGTGCGGATAAGTCACTGATAAGGATAATAATAATTGCTCATAGACGCAAAGTAGCTTGCCTGTATGTTTTTATAAGATGTACTTCGGAGAGTGCGCTCAGAGGCTGCATGAGCTCAGTCCGCCTGCCCCTTTTTTCCATCGGACTTCCAGACGCACTGCGGGGTATCACCCTTATCTTATCGAAATCCCTCGGATACGTACTGAGCGCTATTCTTCATCTTTATATTGCGCGCTGCCAAGGAGTGGAATTCCCTGCCGGCGTCTGTATTTCCGAGTTCATACAACCAAATATCTTTAAAGTACGAGTGAATAGGCTTCTTCTGGGTGAGCTCGCTACATCCTCGACCACATCTTTGCCCTAAGCTAGATTGTGGTCAAGAGCGAACCCATTTTTAACAAAAAAAATTTTGAAGTGAAAACTTCTTTAGCGGCGTTGTGCACTTTGAAGTATTAGGGTAAAAAATGTTAAATTCGCGTCAGGACACGTGACCCTGATCGAAAATTCGTAAGACGGAGGGAGAGTAGACCGCAAGGAAGCAATATATGTTATTGTTTTTTTTTTAAACTCAACAACTTTTCCTGGAAATTCTAAAAAAAAACTGACCTCCCATACAAAGGCAAACCCGCTGATCGTTGATGTTATGGTGAGGCGAGAAAATGTTTTCATATTTTGACCTAAGTTTTTAAGAAAAGTTGTTAGGTTTCGTGGGCTGATTCACATCCTCAATTTTTTCTAACAAAATTAAAGTCACCCAGTATAAGAACCTCATTATCATATTAAGATTGAATTTAAAAGAGCAACCCTCGGAGTTTCTTGCCTATTTTTCTTTGATAGACCAAGATCCCAGGGCCACCAGACCTTACTTATTTCTCATTAACCAAAAGTGTGAGAAAGAGTAGTACAAATATGTACTATTAACATATGAATACCTGCTAGCCTGGGCCGACGGCCAATTTTTAGCTACCAGGTTCTGAAGGTACTTCCAAAAATTAATCACTTGTCTTGAAGTCTGGGTGCTATAAAAAATATTGTTCTAGTTCCCTGAACATTATTTAAAAAAATCACGGCTCAGATAGTAGGTACAATCGCATAATTTACTTGTGAACTGTAAAGCGTCTGGCAGAAATTACAGCCGACGTAGAGTGTCTGGCGGTGTTGATCATTAATTTTTATATTTAATTAATTATATTGTATAAGACATCAGCACCCAGACTTCTAGACAAGTGAGTAATTTTTGGAAGTGCCTTCGGAACCTGGTAGCTGAAAATTGGCCGTCGGCCCAGCCTAGCAGGTATTCATATGTTAATAGTACATATTATAGCACTACTCTTTCCCACACTTTTCGTTACTGAGAAAGTAAATAAGGTCTGACGGCCTTGGGATCTCAGTCTATGAGGAAGATTGCACCTTTGCGAATAGACGCAAAGTTAAAAATACTAATGTTCTATGAAAAAATACGTTGACATTTTCATTTGACAAAATATTTGTATTCGTAAAATACCTGCTCTTCAGTGCCAGTGCACACGACCTAGTGTGGTTGACAAAAACATATTACCTAATGACACCCATCAAAGTGTACGTAGGTTCGGTTTCCACGGATAGTTAGACTGGAAAAGCAGAGGGATCTAAGGTCCTCGGTCCGTATCTAAGGTGGACTATCTCAGACCACTTGCCAGCAAATGGGCCGGAAGTAATGTGGATATAGAGACACGAAGCTTACTACAATTTGTTACCTATCCATTGCCGATATACGAAAACTTTGTTCAGAACTACACAGTTAACATTCGTGTTGAACTTCGATCAACTATAAGTGTTGAAGGAGAAAGTTAGTTGTGGTTTTATGAGTCATTTTTATAATACACATGGGGAACCTTAAATAAATTAAAGATATTAATCAGCCCACAAAACTAAACATCTTTCTTCAAGTAACATATTTCGAAACAATGATATTATATGTTACTTGTTCGAAACATGAAAAAAGTTTACATCTCTAAAATGTCTCTACAGGGCTTTAGGTATCTCTCTTTCAATCTCTTGGGTGGTTAATTAATCCATGAAACTGAACAACTTTCCCAAGGAACGTAGGTCAAAACACGAAAAATAGTACATTGTTACTTAAGGGGTGAAAATAACTTATTTATGCTCCGAGACGGGGTTTGGCGACCGAGCGTAGCGCGCCAATAGTTCGAGGGACTAAATAAGTCTTTCACCCGAGGTAAACACTGTGCTTTTCATTACGAATACAAGGAAAATAACAACATCAATAAGCTGAACTCATTGCATTCATACAAATCTCTGCAATCCAGAAGTATTAACAAAACTTTACAACTCGAAAAAACAAATGAAGATCGGAATGCCACTTTCCCGACTATTGTGTTTTTTTTTTCTGTGGCTGGCCAGCTATTCAGCCATTATTTTTCATTTTCATCATTAAAAAAAGTGGTAAATATTTTACAAAAATCTATGTTATTTTATAGATAAGTACCTAAAAGTATGTTATTATAAAGTCATTAAACTAAATATTCTTCAATGAATACTTCACTTTTGTTATTTCAATTTTACATCGCGCTGTAATAGAGTGGCTGTATAGGATGTCGGAACATGTCAAATTAAGTATTAAAAAAACATTTTCCAACTTCCTATACAGCCACTCTATTACAGCGCGATGTAAAATTGAAATAACGAAAGTTAAGTATTCATTAAAGATTACTTTTTTTAATGACTTTATAAAAATTTACTTTTAATATAAAGTCATTAAAAAATGGCTGAATAGCTGGCCAGCCACAGAAAAAAAAACATAATAGGCCGAAAAATGGCATTCCGATCTTCATTTGTTTTTTTCGAATTGTAGAGTTTTGTAACTTTCGCATAGCAGCAGCTCTAGCACGATAACGACTAACTCGCGTTCGGCTCACGTTGAAACTTCACTTTGATTGCGCGAGGGTCCCGCGCAAAGGCTTGCTCGCCCTATGGCGTTGTCAATGTTGACATTTTGACATAGGACCGCGGTGTTGTCGCGGCGCTGATTAATTGATAATTCCTGTGTAGGTAATCATTAAATAAACATACACGAATCATCAATTTCGTACTCAGCCTGCTGCAATGAGTTCAGCTTATTCATGTTTTTATTTTTACTTTGAAAAGCACAGTGTTTACCTCGGGTGAAAGACTTATTTAGTCCCTCGAACTCCTGTCTCGGGACTTAAATAAGTTGCTTTCACCCCTAAAGTAACAATGTACTTTTGAGTTCCCATACAAACTTCATCAGCATATAGCGCATTTTGTATGGGAGATCGATTTTTTTTTTCGTATTTTGACCTATATTCCTTGGGGAAGTTGTTGTTTCATGGACTGTTTAACCACCCGAGAGGTTGAAAGAGAGATAACTAAAGCCCTGTATATAGCTTGCGTGATCAGCTGATTTGCCTTTGTATTTTTTTTGGTAATTTCTTATAGGTTCCTTGGAGAAAATTGTTCAGTTTAATGGCGAGAATAACCCCTTAATGTTTCGCTTATTAATTTAAAGTCACCCCATATATCTCACTCTACCCTGCAAGGTCAGAAATATTTTCTTTGAATATTCGTATATTCACAAAATATTAAAATAACAATCGTAAGGAATTGAAGATTCAAATCACCTAAAATAAGTTATTATCTTTCATGAAACAAATAAATATAAAAATAAGTGGTCAGAGGCTAGCCAAACATGCCAATACCTGTCGAAACGTACAGTACAGAAAACACAGGACACTACACTAAGAAGACCGACACCACCAAGAGAGATAAGAGTGAGCCTCGGTGAGGTCAACATGATCAATCTGACGAGTTATCGTGTGTACTAATAAGAGCAATCAAAAGATCCTAAATATTTTTGGGTGACTCGAAAACTACAAATATCAATGACAGCGGGACAGAATCGGATGCAATCTCGTATTTTCAATTACACCCTTCAGGCTTAATCAATTTTATTGCATCGCAGTGTATCACGGTCGGCCGCTGTAAAAATCAAGAGGAAATCGGAAACACGTTACAAATGCTACAATAAAATTGATTTACTGCAATCTCTCGCCTGAATCGTAAAAAGTTATTATCATAGGAAACTACTCGACCTGAAAACGTGACGACTCCAAACAACTTCTGCGTCTTATGACGTCACAGATCATTAATTTGACGATCCGATATCTCGTCAACGACATTGTTTGTAAACACCTACTCTTTATACCATACGAAGATCCTATTACGGATCATTTACCCGCCAATGATACTGAAGTAATATCCTTTCTGACTTTTTTCTTTATCAGTAAGATACTTACGTTGAGTTTTTACGTAAAATTCTCATACGCAAAGTCGATACAAAAATAGCCTCATTTACGCTCGTTCAGTACTCATTCGTCGTAAATGTTTCCCGACACAATCTAACGTTTCCATTAAGGACCAACTGGTTGTACATTTTATCAATTTTCCAATAATTTCTCGAGAAGCGGAATCTCTTTCGATTCAATATTGTAGAACACCTTTATAAAGAGTATCGAGTGCATCAACGCGGTAAAATTGAAATATAATTTATGAACTTTATAGAAAATATTGAGAAATTACTTTTTCGTTGAGAGATAAACAAGGTTTTGGGTATTGAAGGTATGTGACTGTGAAAATTGAAAGGTACAACTTTGGGGATAGTCGTTAAGGTTCAGAATTATTGTGGTGCGCTTTGTAAATTGCTCATTGACTATCCCAAAAGTTGTACGTTTTACTAAACACAGTCACATATGATGCAATAAAACTATTGAAGTTAGAATCATTTCAGAATCGACAATGTCCCGGAGACCTACCATCTACGATGATTCTTACAAATAACTCCGTAGATTCAACCCTAAGATTTCACTTATATCAAGTCCCTTACAACACGTGATAATATTGTGTGACTTTTTTAAGAATACGAAACTGAACAACTTTTGCCAAGGAAAATAGGTCGATATGAGAAAAAAATTGTTGGTCTTTCCATACAAATTGTGCTATCAGCTGCACGGTGAAACAACTTTTGTTTTTTTTTGGGAATTTCATACAGGTTCCTTACAGAAAGTTAATTAGAGAATCGGCTAGGGAAAATCAGTGCCTAAAATTTCGCAAATTTAATGTCCCTTCAAAAATCGAAAGTACATTTTTCATGGAATTATTACGACCAAAAAACGAAGATGTTTTTTTTACATCAAAACATTATATGTGTCACCAGGTTGTGTCTTGGCAGAGGGTCCAGTCTACGATGGCGGTCAGCCAGCCCCTGCGTCTGCACCAGCACCAGCTGGCAACTTCATCACACAGACGGTGTACGGCTTCTTGGACTTCACCACCACCATCGGCAATACTGTAATGGTCTTCTCGCCACAGTCTGCACCACCACCAGGTCATTTACCGTCTTTTAATTAATAGTCTTTCAACTAGTTTCCCATCCGCAACATCGTTAGCGTAGGAAAGTAGCCTATATCACTCTCCACGTCTCTAAGTATCTCGGTGTAAAAATCACATCGATCCATTACTAGAGAAAGACAAGTAACCAAACAAATAAACCTTCATATTTATAATGTTGGAAAGGATTTTGCTGCATTCCCTGTTGTAGATGAAGCTAAAGAGGTTTGTTTGACTCGTATAAGTAGAAATCTGAAGTCTTAGCCTTTATAAACGGAATGTGTGTATAAAATAAATAAAAACAGTACTTCGTTCTTTTAGCCCACGTATAAAAAAGTAGTATTACACCATTTATACAACACCAACGACTGTCCGAAAGCTAGCTTTAGTAGACCAGTCTTACCATTGTTATTTGTATAAAATGTACACTAGTGAATGACTATTCTTAAACTGTATTTTATATCAATCAAATGGCAATTAATCATTAAATAAACATACAGGAACCATCAATTAATCAGTTTAATTTCTCCCGTTTCCAGAAGCACCTTCGACACAAAAGCCTGTTCAAGAAAATATCATCGAGACGAAACCTCCTCCTCCCTCCGTTACCAGCGTCAAGCCTGAATCCATTAAACCCAGCAAGCTATCGGACAAGGACAAAACCAACAAACCAGCTGCCCCAGCTGCTGTCTCCAGCGCAGTCAATGTTATCTCTTCCCCACCGAAAAAAGATGACAAAATTGCTAATGTACCACAATCTGCTAAAGAAGAAAAACAAATCATCACCAAAGTTGAAATAGTTGCAGGAACCTCCAAAATTATCGAAAGTTCCCCCAAACCTTCAAAACCAAACAAACAAAGTTCACAAAATAAGAAACAAAAAACCGAAATAAAAAGCGTTACAAATATTGTAAGTAGCAAGGTTGAAGTCAAACAGGAACCTTCACCGTCTATAATCAACTCTAAAGTAGAAATTAAATCAAGCCAAGCGGATGATGAACCAGCAATTTTGATTACTAACAACAATATCGGAGAACCGGAATACGATTTCCTATCACGGCAGCCATCTGAATTTGTTGAAGAGACTTACAAGGTTATCAACATCCGACCTTCGAAAACTCCTGGTCAGAAGCCAAAACACAAAAACAGAGTACATCCACCCCCTCCACCACTGGACGATGACGAAGACCATCCTCTTGGCCTCGTTACTACCCTAGGAGGTACCATTGTCAAGGATGGCCTTACAACTGTTCACGAAACCAGTGTTATTGGCACATACATCTCAGGAAAATATGCTCAAGTTTTGAATAGCAATTCAAGGGTCTTACAACCATCTGGCCACAGGGCAAAAATATCTCCCAGCCCAACGCACAGAATTTTGAAAACTGCTGCCCCTGGTATCGCTAAAAACCACAGGCATAATTTGGAACCTACTCCTTCGATAAGCGACGATGAAAGTTTTAGCAAAAATTCACGGCGGCAGTCAAGCAGTGGATCATCCTACAAAAACCGTCACAGGTCACAAAATGCCGACAACGAAGCGCATGAAAATGCTCCCCAAACCAAAAAATTTAAAAACAGGAATAGCTCCCAAAGAAATCAGAGGTGGGTATATTCTGTTTTCAAAATAAAAAAGTTTAGTACAAATTCACAAATTTATCTACTTATATATAATATCCAAATTGCTACTATTTGCACATCACGCTTTTTAGGTAGGTAATTTGCAACTATTTTTGATTTCAGTACACGGTTTGGTCGTCCAGCACAACCTCAACTGGCTACCGTCTCTGTTTTCAGTGAATCGTCCACACCATCGTTTTCTAACAGAAGAAAAAGCAACCGCAACTCTGGGTTCAAGTCTACTGTAGTACCTTTAAGCAATAATGACAGCCAATCAAGACGCGGATTTAAACCTCGAGTTCAAGCAACCCCAGTTGATCAAGTTACCCCACAAGCATCTACAAGTATCTACAAATTTAAATTAAATCGTGCTCCAGGCTCAGGACGTTGGCAATACAAAACCAGCCCCAAACCCAAAGTTACGATTAGGAAAATGAAAGATGATGATGAACAAACGACGCCGAACTCGAATCCTCTTCTTGATGACCCGCAGTCCAATGAGCTATCTCCTCAAGCCAGATCTGATAACGATTTAGAACTCTCGGGGTCTCAGAGTGGTCCTGGCACTCTTTTAGAAAACGACGCCGATGACAATTCTATTGAAAAACCACCGCCAGTTGAAACTCTGAAAGTTGAAATTTCAACCCCAGTTGACTTCAAAGACATTTACTACGAAATTGCTACTATCAAGTCTCCTTATACATTCCAGGTAATCATAGACTTTTCAAATAAGATTTTTTAGACTTACACTTTAAATTTGCTTAACATGTTGTTAAGGGGACTTCTATTTTGTAACACCTTGGCTACAACTTCCCGATCCGTTGTCATCAGGTCGATTCGTTACGTTACAACATAAAGGAAACATCAGTATCGTTAAGCACTTATTTCAAACAGCATTAGTATGATGACGCATGCCTTTTAACTATTTTTTAATTTGTTTACAGGTTGGACGTGTTAAAAATACTCGGATTATCACCGTGACATCCACGATAGAGAAACGCATTGAACCCACTATCGTGCCTAGCGCGCAAAGTTCTCTCAACGAACCGTTGACAGAAAACATCTTAGCGACCGCATCTCCATATGGAAAAGATCACAACCTAGATTCAAGCATAGCTACTCTACCAGCAATCACCCTGTCCTCAGATATGGAGACCCCTCCATTAGAAACAGTGACTGAAACATTTAGCACCACTCAACACATGTTGAAGACCCACATCCTGCCAGTAGTACGAGATGTTAATATAACCAGCAGTTTAACATTTATTCAAACATATCAAATCACTAGATTTGTTACTGCAACTAAGACGCTGCCACCAATGGACTTCTTCCAATTCATCCCAAGCAAAACATTAAAAGAATTCAACAGCCGTCTTGATGAAGCGGGTTCAGAGTTACACTTAGAGTTGGACTTCGGTGACAGCAATGAAGATGAAGATGGTGTTCCTCGTCGCGTATTCCCTCCTGATCTTGACCTTGCTAATATTGGCTCCGAGTTTGATCTCGCCGAGGTTGATAAATACAGAATGCCTGAAAACCACTTAAGACTGAAAAAAGCCCATGGTCAAAACAAATCCAATCAAGTGACAGAAGCACCTAACCCACCTACTCCAGCTTTGACTCCTGAACAAGCGCAACAACTAGCTCTATTAAGACTTCTGAACCCAGCTGCTGCAGCTCAAATTCCTAATGTTGTGACCACATCTAAACCTGTTTTGAAATACGAAACGGTCTATGAATCACATGTGATCCCATTCTTCGATGGAAAGAGTACTGTCCATAGCACAATTTCTAGACCAGTTGCAACTGTTACCAAGACAGAATATGAAATTGGAACCAGCAGTTTACCAGCTCTACCCCTGAATCCAATCAACCCTCTATTCCCACAACAGTTCTCAGTTACATCCACCCCAGTTGTGGTAAACACAGAGGTCGTAGCGACTGACAGTCAAATTTTAAAACTGACATTCGGCGCTAAGACAGTCTACACAACGCTGTTCACTACCAAGGTGGTGCCAACCGTGCTAACATCATACGTAACGTCATCGATTCCGGTGCAGCCCAGCGCTGGTTTCCCTGGATACTTCCCAGCACCTTTCGCGCCTTTCCCTTATGTAGGATAAAGTGTACGTGTAACAGAACCTTTAAGTGTAAAAGTGTTTGTGATGACGGGAAAGTTTATTGTGTGAAACTTGTAAAGCGGGAATTCTTTGTAGCACGATAAACTATGTAGCGAGTGAGTGAGCAGTGAGCGTGCGCGCAGTAGAACATTGGGATTTATAGCCTTTGGGGGGAAACACTAAACTTGTATTTTCTTCTTAAGTTTTTGAGCTCGAAGCGGCCATGCGTGTTACAACTGTGGTGTACTGCAATTACGAAATAGCTCCAGGTTCTAATTTTCGAGGAAAATATCTTAGTTAGATTTTTAAAGTAGGTAGGTATGCTTTGTAAATATTGTAATTTATATCGCAAACCATTTTGTACATAATTATGAGAAGTAGTTTTACTGAAAAATGATAAAACTTACTTTACTTGTGACATAATAATCGCTATAAGTATATTTAATCTAACGTCGACCTAGTACTAGATTATAATTAGTTAAATCTATCAATAAATTAGATAGAAGCAATACTTACTATTAAAGGAAACCACATAAAATGTGATAATTTTGTAAATACTCATTTTTGTACCATTTGAAAGTAAAATTATGTATGTACTTACTCAACCAGTAGTTGAAAAGCTAAGATTGCCTTACTGTAGGGATAGGTATTTCTTCTTTACTACTTACGTAGGATGGATTTTGATATTAAATTTTAAATAAAATTATTTTGGTATATTTCATTTTATATCTTGGTTAAGTAAATAAAACTGCGATAAAGTAGTAATCATTTTATTTGAATGATCAATTTTTGGCGTATCTCAGTTGTACCGAACAGCAATTCTTCCAGCGTATCACTAGAATTTATGCATTTAGTATTCCTCGGTATGAATATGTCGCCGGAATATAATAAGAATCGTAAGTTGATCAATTTTCGAGGAAGTTTAACAACTATCGGCAAATCATACACGGCAGTTGAAATGTATTATTTAACGCAATAAATGTTAGCTAATTGATCAACTTACGCTGCCTGGCTGTAAGTTTATCAACTAACGATTTTGCCACACGTCTAATCATACACGAATGGACCAATCGCTGCTCAGTGTACATTTTTACGTCAAACTGACATCCGTAACATAATACACTGTTCTCTGATTGGTTGATGCGACAACCGCTTAACGCAACCACAGTCGAGTCGTTTCTGGCACTTCGCCGGCCGCTGCCGCGGCACGCTCGCTACGCTCGCTCGGCTCGTGCGTTCTAACCTAACCTAACCCAACTAACCCTTATTGGCTTGGTTGGGTTCGGTTACTAACAAACCTACTTGTCGCAGTTCCAAGTGAGACATTCAACCAATCCGGGTACAGCTCGCGTTTTCAACCTATCAGCGTTGATAGGTTGAAAACGCGAGACGCTGTAAATTGATCAATTACCGGAAATGTATACGTTAAATAATACATTTCAATTGCCATTTAAGATTTTCCGATAGTTGATAAACTACCTCGAAAGTTGATCAACTTACGATTCTTATTATTTTCCGGTGACAAATACATGTAAGAAACAATTTAAGCTAGCTAAGTAGGTACCTAAGTATCCACATTCGTTCAGGCTATCTACAAGTAAAACAGTCTAATACAGCTAAGTTGATAAGATTATTTTTAAAAGCAATCCTAAAGCAACCAGTCTTACTAAGAAATCATGTACTCATCGTTGTACTTAAATAATATTTCTTGACGATATTCTTGAAGAATCTAAACAAACTGCGGGCTAGCACATATTGGACTCTGACTTTGCTAAAGTTTTACTTGGTAAACCATCTAATCACAAGCTAGGGAGTAGGAACCCACAGAGATGGCTCAAAGCCCTGTAATCCGCAACATAGTGAACAAGTCTATTTTTACGGAAATGCAGCAAACATCGGAGCACAAAGCATCAAATAAACACAGGGAGAAATGACCCCTTGCGACACACAACATATGTCCACTACTTTGTAGCGCTGGGAATGGCTTGTGCCGGGGAAAAATTCAATATAGCGACCGTTTTATCTCCGTCCCAGTTTTTATTTCTTAACTAGTAACTTCTGTTTCTTGAATAACCTTTTAAATTAAATATTTGCTACCCTACAGCTCTATAACTCCAAAAATCACATCGTCAATAGACTGTTTTCATAAAATATCATAGTTCTTAGTTCACACCAGGGTCCTAACGCATCATCGCGCTTCCGATGACGTTACGTAAATGTGTGTAAGGGTTTTGGTGTGTAATTAGAATTTCGAATATGGACAAAACCTAGCCCTATAAAAACAAGCAAAAAGTAAGTACAATAACTTAGTTAGTGATCGTCGAACGAGAATCAATGCTGTTGCTGCAGACATCTGCTGGAAGAGTTTTATGGTAAGGTAAGCTATAGTAATGCTTATCTTCTGACATTAGGATAGAATAAACAGTTGATGTGTACCTAACTCTTGGAATTCTACCACAAAGTACTGCAACGCAGGAGAAGATTATCCGAGATCTAAATGCAAGGAAACGCAATAAAAACGTACTTCAACGAGAGCTAAAGCCTCGAGAATGTGTGTCATAAAATCATAATATAAAAAGCACTATAGAATGTTACACAAAATAGGATGTGGAAAAGACAACCTCGACAGTACCACGGTTGTGTAAGGTTCAACAAAGTCTGCCTAAACACTGCTATTATAATCAGCAAATTTTCAGAAACTTGTTAATAAAAAATCTATAGCCCTTGAGTAAACTCAACGCCAAAAAACTCGCGTTAATTATGCTCTTTCAACGAAAAGAAAACAAATTCTAAAGGTTTTCTTATTAAGTTTACAAAACAGCTTCCATTAATCTTAGTTTTATAAGTTAAAGCTCTTTGTTTCTTTCGGCCCAGTTCAGTATAAAACAACCTTAATTAAGATATCATGGGAAATAAACCTCTCAACTCTCTGAAATATTACATTCAAGAGTAAATTGGATATTTTTCTTGGTGAATTTGTATATTTGAGTTGTAATTCGGCTCGTGTATTTCATTTATGTAAAAACTAAAAATGATGATTAAGTAGTCTGTAATAAATAAAAACATTCAGTTTCATGGATTGATTAACCACCCGAGAGGTTGAATACCTAAAGCTCTGTATACAGCTAATGATAAAATCAATAAACAAATGTACATATCTGACCCTAACTACACTTGTCCGCAAAAATAAAGGGTCACCTCATTTTTTTCAAATAACTAAAAAACAACTCATGCTAGCTCTTTGAATTAATAGTAATCTAAAAGTAATTTTAATAACTCTTAAAATAAACCACAGTTTATTAAAAATAACCTTTTATTTATTTGAAAATGAAAAGATAACAAAAATTAGGGAATAATTTACTTTTTAATTTTTTTTATTAAAATATATGGCCACCCACTTAAATTTAGTAACTTGTGTTTCCTCCACGGACTCTTCTTAAGGTTTGTATGCGATCAGCATACTAAAAACCAAGTTCCTCAAGCGGTATTGAGGTATATTTTCCCACTCTTCAATAAGGGCCTGTTTTAAGGCTACAAGTGTCAGAGGTGGTGGGTTTCGCTTCCTGACTAGCCTTCCGAGCTCGTCCCATGCATGCTCTATTGGATTCATGTCAGGACTCCTCGCTGGCCAGGCTATGAGATCGATACCGACTTCTTGAATGTATTGTCTCACAGATAATGCTGTATGAGGGCGAGCATTATCGTGCATAAGAAGTGAATTATCACCCATATTTCTAAGGAAAGGACCTGCATGTTCATTCAGGATTTCCATTATGTACCTTTCCACAGTTAGGTTGCCATTTTCAATGAAAACAAGGTCTGTTCGTCCTTCTGAACAAATTCCGGCCCAGACGTGGAGGGACCCGCCGCCATAGGAGACCGTTTCCTTAAAACATGCTTGAACAAAACGTTCTCCAGGACGTCGATACACCCTGTCCCTTCTATCGTTGACGTATAACGTAAATCTCGATTCGTCAGAAAACAATACACGTGCCCAATCTTCTTCGATCCACGTAGCGTGTTCCGTCGCAAAACGCAATCTTGCAATTTTATGATGATGTTCGAATTTTGGACCCTGGGCTGGTCTATATGGTTTTAGGTTAGATTCTGCTAGGCGTCTTCTTACTGTATCATCACTAATATAATCTGTCCTGGTCTGTAACAGATGGTGTTGGATCGCAACTGCTGTTAGACGTCGATTCCGTAGTGAAGTCGTGACGATAAAGTGATCTTCTCTGGCTGTTGTACACCTTGGATGACCGTTTCCTGGTCTTCTTAGATGTTGTCCAGTTTCTACATATCTTCTCAGCACTCTTTGGACCGTGGAAAGCGTCACACCTCTGTTTCTGGCCACTCTGCGCTGGCTCAGTCCAAGCTCTAGCCTGGTGATGATTCTGGTGCATTCTTCTAAGCTGAGCAGAGAGGCATGATTTTATGCAAAATATTCAAACTGAATAATGAAAAATCATTTTCAAGCCCAATATTTATACATACTTAATTCAAAACAAAGTCAAAAAAGTCAAATTTGAAAAAAGGAATCGCAAATTTAAAATGAAACGTTTTTATTTCGTAAGTATTTTATAATGCAATTTCAGGATAAAATGTGAAAAAAAAGAATGCATGTAGTCCGCATATCTTCTCTCAGTTTCATTTCATAAGCAAGACAAGTTAACTTTATGATTTCTTAAAGATACCAGCTGTTTTCAGGGTGACCCTTTATTTTTGCGGACGAGTTTATTATAAAAAGTGAAAAATAAAAAAACTCGACTGCGTAGTAAAAACTGCAAAGAAAAAAACAAGTAAGTCCAGTAGTCAAGACTTTGTTATTGAAGATTATTGTTTGTTTTTTTTTACCAGCCCATATTCATCCCCACCGAGGGGCACGGGCCTCCCTTCGAAACACGAAGGGGATTTAGGCCATACTCCACCACGCTGGCCAAATGCGGGTTGGTGGACCGTTCGTCTTTTGAAAATGAATTTTGCTTAGCGGGCTTCATCACGATGTTTTCCTTCACCATGAGCAAGTGATAATTAGAAATAATAAATCACCACCAGGATTTGAACCCGCAACCTTCCGATTACAACTCTGGCTCATTACCAACTATCAATAATGGGTTCCCATTGTCAAAAGTATCGACTACTGGACTTAGGTACCTACTTGTTTTTTCTTTACAGTTTTTACTACGCAGTCAGGTTTTTTATTTTTTAAATTAATTAGTTTTATTATTTTTTAAATTAATTTATTTAATCATACGAATAAATTTTAACGGGTCTAAAATCATGACTAGATATTTATCTAAGTATAATGCGACTCTGCAGTATCAATTGCATCAATAATTACGAAGAACTGTTTTGATTAAATACCTAAATCCCTTTTCCATAATTATCTGTTCAAATCATAGCGATCACTGATAAACGAGCGGTAATGAACAACATTGATAACAATCCCAACGATTATTCAAAACTAAATGATAAGGAACTTGAAACGCTGAAACAATAGTCACTTTCATAAAAATAACTTAAGAAATTAGAAAAAATATTGTCTTTTAATAAAAGCGGCAATCAACGTGGTCTGTGTAATGACACGTAACTAAACGATGTCCAAAAACACTCGAAAAATGAAGTTTTACAATCATTTCAATAGTTTTGTAGCAGTTTTTCTTCTGTCGTGTTGTAAGTGCTGATTCTTTTCTTTATTATAATTATTAGATAAGTAATTCAATTTAGACAATAAATGACACGATTTATCTTTTATAACATACGACAGTGCAACACTGGTGCATTGCTTTCGAAAAATTGTTTTTTGTCTTATTTGTACCTACCTATGTTTGTATTTAGGCCCTAAAATAACGTTCTCTCAATCTCACACGCACTATCCTCCTACCATACATACTATGCAAGTAACTATTATTAGTGACGTAAACAATCGATAAATGAAAATAATGACAGTGGATAGTCATAAATTCAAGACATTAATCCCAATGCTGAGTATAGCTTGAAACGAAATGCCGTAATTGCAATATGCTTTGATAAGTAGGAAACCGTGGTTATCAGTTAAGGTTATTTATCTTACTGAAGTAGTACACAGAATGGCCGATTCCAGGTCTTCCCACAGGAAAAGATCAGCACCCCACATACGTCCCCACCAAGATGATCGGGTCCACCATGATGGGCCGATTTAATTCATTTTATTCATCTTAAAGGACTGGGTGCTCTACTAGAGATGAGGTGATGTTTTTTTTTACATGCCTTCATACCTACGTTCCCATCAAGGGGCACGGGCCTCCCTTCGAAACCAAGGGGATTTACGCCATCTCGTAGTAAATAGGAGTGGTGTTAAACCCGATAGGTATTACTGCATGGGGCTTTATTACCCTTTTATGACATTCAATGATACTCTTTCAGGCACGGTAACAGTGAGAGCTCAGTCAACTGCGGTGTCACGTTGCTTCAAATTCACATGGCTCGGTCCTCAATACAACAATCAGAGTCAATTCCTTAACGCGACCTGCGCTGACGCCACGCGTCTTGCCAGTGGCGTTCCATGCATGGAGCCTTTGGTTGCATCTTGTAAGTATTAAGCATGGACCAATAGTATGGGGTGATTATTGACTTTAACAGTTTAAAGTAGTGTAATTATATATCACAATACAACCCAAGAAGTTCAAATCGTTCCCCTATGACTAAGACATAGTTGCTGAAATATCTCTCATTAATTTTTTATGCGGTTGTCTAATGCTTGCAGACGATGGAACATGGCCTGACGTTGATTACATTTGGAACAACCACGCACAAGGTGCAACATGCATTTTAGCTACTAACGATGTTTGTGCCCAGTACACGTATTACTTCAATGGCGTTCGTAAGTTCTGTCTTTCTAGTTCTATTAAATTATAAACACCTTCACCCTTCCTTCACCTTAAAAAATGAAATTACCGATTTACTTTTCAGCTGAAAATTCTACATACATGTGCACAAGGGCAATAGATAACTACGATACAGCTATTACAAGTGGCTGTTACCAGCAAGTTAATGGCAGCTTCACCACGAGAGTTTGTTTTTGCCGCTCTGTCCCCGGAGGCGTTCCTTGCAATAATGCTGTACGAAATTCCTTTATTTCTTCATCTGTTCTAGTTTTTACGCTATTTTTAGTAATTAATATAAGTTTTAATAAACACTTAAATCAGTAATAGAAAATGTTTAAAATATGTTTTTAATATTTAATATTAAATAAAATAGCACAAATGAAAACGATTTACGTGTAATGGAACGAATTAAACCCATTCCGTTATACGACTAAAATCTGCAATAAAAAATATATATTTTTCTTTTCCATATAATTTCATTTTTAGTCAACCCTTTCTTTCGGTCTTTTGTGGATTTTTGTGTTTATCAATGACTAAAGAGTAAAATACTACATACTCAAAGGTGTTTATCTATTTTCAATAAATAATACAAAATCTTCCTTATATTCGCATGTGGAACGAAACGTCTTACTTTTGACAGCTTTGACGTACGATATGACGTGTCTTTAAATGTCATCACTAAAGTAAAATCGTTGATTTGCGGTGGAATTTCTTGCCACCGCTTCATTTATTGTGTTCACAAATTTTCTATATTTGTAAAACAAAAATGTATTCGGTATTAACACGAGGGAACGCAATTTTAACATACACTTTGAGCGTACTAGCATGTCTAACCTTCCTGTGTTTCTTGTCTACTTTAACCGTGGATTACAGGACTGGAGCTCAAATGAACACTGTAAAAGTAGTTGTGTGAGTATTACACCATTAAATATGCACGTTCTCTGTGAGTACATTCAATAAAAAGCAAGCTTTCATTTACAGTAAGAACGTCCCAGACTATGGTGCGTCGAGAGAAAGAAATGATCTTGGGTTCCTGACATTCGATCTGAAGACAGATCTATCGTCTCTTTTCAACTGGAACGTGAAACAACTGTTCCTTTACCTTACTGCTGAATACAGCACCCCTAACAATGAATTGAATCAAGTGGTTCTTTGGGACAAAATTATTTTAAGAGGAGAGAATGCTGTTTTAGATTTTAAGAACATGAACACCAAGTACTATTTCTGGGATGATGGCAATGGTCTCAAGTAAGTTATTAGTTTATTTACCTACATGATTGTTTTTTTATTATCATATCACAGTTCACGTACCCATGTAATTAAAATTGGTACCTACTGTTTAACACTTTAATATTCCATGCTCTAGGCATATCTTGCTGTTTTAAACGAATTCATGTTATTGTTATCACGTGTTTATAGTTATGCATGCAATAAAATTGACATGACTGCATTAATAAAACTATCTTTTACAGGGGTCACAACAACGTAACACTCACATTATCTTGGAACATAATCCCAAATGCAGGGCTCCTGCCAAACCTCGCAGCGCATGGCCAACATTCCTTCAAATTCCCTCAAGATTACACACAGGCACGAGTATGATTGAAAGTTAATCCTTATACTTAAATTATCTAAGTGAGTGATGTATGGTATGTATAAGATTGTGAAATATATTGGTTTATTTATATCTCACTTTTTTCTTTCTTCTTAATAAGAGGAAGACTTCATAATATAAAAGAAGATTCTGCTTCTCTCAGGTTTCTGTTATTTAGCCAACAGTTTTTGTTACTATCAGGTGAGGCAAAGACTTAAGAACCTAGAGAATTAAGTGATTTCATATTTAAAATCAAAGCAATTTTTTATTCTATAAAATCTTTGGGAAGAATATTTATGTTGTTGAGATTGTAATGCTGAATTGACTGTAACTTATCTACATTAATAGGTGACATAATGAGGGCTACTTAGCCTATGTTGAACCTCATTGTATTACTTTGATTAAAAGTAAATTATCAATACTTATGCAATTTGTCAGTACTAGCTTTCTGCCCGAGACTTTGTTTCCATGGGAATTTTCGAAATGTATGTAGTTGTGTATTATTCTGATGAAGCTGCAAAGTTTCATCAAAATCCATATAGTTATTTTTGCATGAAGATATAGCAAACATATGTCCATCCATCCTTCCTCACAAACTTTCGCATTTATAATAAGACTTAAAAATTCCTCTTTTTACTAATAATCCTTACTAGTATGATAGATGTGAAAGTGAGTTTGTTTATTTGTGACCCTAAAAATGAAAAAGTACAACTTTTGGGATAGTCGTTAAGGTTCATAATTATTGTGATAAGCTATTGTAAATAACTCTTATTGAATACCCTGGAAGTTATACCATTAATTTTTGCATAGGGATAGTTGAAGGGCTGGAGAGACTTAGGCTACTTTTCCACGAGAACGAAGTCACGGGCGGAAAGTTATATTTATAAACCTGTTTACTGACAAAATCAAAACATTATTGCAGTCTGTGGATAGAATGCTGTTGATTTATAAACAGATTCTACCTACACTCAGTTACTGAATCACAGTCACACACACTGTTATTACAAGTTAAGATTCTACAGTGTATCATGACATGACATAATAATTCACATGAAGCGCTGAGTACTATAGCAATTAGCTGATCTCAAATTCGTCTAGTACAGCATACCTACGACAAACTAAGCTCCATTTGTGATTGATCTCTAGGTCTCAAACAGACACACAGGTATAAACACTCACGCTTGTTTCTCATTGGGGTAGGCAGAAACTACAAGCAAAATTTTAGCAGTTGGGGCCTAGGATGGCCAACTTTCAGGGGCTACTAATCATGGCAACAAATAAGCTTTCTTGATCATCAATAGTTGATTGCAATTTACGCAGACCCTTCACCATTGTTATTTATGAATTTTAACCATCAATCCTGAAAAAAAAATGGGAGAAAAGGGCGGACATTGCAAATCCGGCACAGTAATCTTGAGATGCGTATTAAAACTATAAAACAAAAAAGAACAGGAATTTTAGAGTTGGGATTTTCGTCGCGGTAGTAATGTGATATGAGCTATTACAACCCGAGAGGTCTCCGGTTCGAGTTTTGTATTTGCAGTAGAAGGTGAGAATAATTTTTTTTTCTGGACAGATGAAACTCTAATATATATATATTACGCTAGAAAGGCTAGAACGCAACAGGATGAAAGCACAATCCAGGATCCCTTTCAGAGACCCGCAAGAATATGAAGACACTTCTCAGAGTATATTGGCTGGGTAGAACATGTAGCTAGGTCAAAACTTATCACATGCTATACTAATCAAGCGACTGTGCGGAAAACGCACGTACAGGAATCAAGGGATTACATAAAGCCTGATCATAAAATATAATATAGGTACCCCAATAGTTCTGTCGACAGAATTACAGGGTTTTCGTTTATACCTCGCTAAACCGCTAAAAAATATAGACCTTCTATTAAGTTCATACACAGATTAGTTAGTTCATACCTATTTAATACCCTATATATTTTTTCTTTTTCCTATCCTCTTATCGAAATAAGACGTATTTTTTACATATTTTTAATTTACGACGATTCAATCGATTTTTAAACTGTTTTGTGTTTGTGACTGGAGTGGACCGAATGACTACCCCTAAAGAATTACTTTGAAATCAATAAAAAATATGTGAAAAAAAAACGATAGTGGCGCCCTTCCCTTTTGGTTTTCTTCATAATTGATTTTCCTTCCGATGCTGTGCACGGGCACGCGGCGCATTTTAGCTACGTGGATTAGATCAAAATCTAATTTGAGCGCCATGTCAACTTACTCACTTAGAAAATAATCACTTGGCGTTTGTCGCATTAGTGTAGCGTGTTCGTGGGTTGCCAGTTGCCACGAACACGCTACGCATGAATGCGACAAACGTCAGGTGATTATCTACCTAGTGAGTATGACATTTTGGTTCAAATTAGATTTTGATCTTATCCACGCATCTTAAAATGCGCCGCGTGCCCGTGATAGCATGCACAGCGGTGGGTCTACGTCTTGATTTAAATGATTGCCATGTATAAAATAAGACAAATTTAAATTTTTATTGTTTATATTTATCAATTACATTTTATCAGATACATATTTTTGTTCTACATTGTGTTGTTCTACAGCAGGAAAGACTAATATTTTATCAATTTATCTTCTATCATTGCTTTCAATATATCTACCGAGTATATTTTCTTCGGCAACAAACTACTTCTCATACCAAAGAAATAAATGTCAAAGACAAAAATTCTACATTAAAATCAAAGATGAACGAATTATTTACTCTAGTACTAAATAAAAATAAATCATTCGCAAATATGCTCAAATAATAGTTATTTGTAGGTTTCTTATTTCTTTACTTAAACCAAATTTTTCTCTAAATATGTTTAACAATAAGTTTTATTAGGTAGCTTTTTTGTTTATGTTCAACAGCAATTTGAAAAATTTTCTCAATTAGGTACTTACTAGTTTAAATTTTAAAGTTTGTTTAAGACCTTACATAAGCTTACAAACAAATAAATTATTAGGTATTTAATTTTTTTTGTAATACGTATTCATATCAATAATAATAGTTGTTAATTTTATTTCAAGCCATATTTTTAAAATATGTAAAAACGGTCTTTAATTTACCTGGAGATGATTAACATTTTGAGTTTTTTTTTCTAACTCATAGCATCGACAACAATATTTTATTAAAAAAAAAGGTTTTTCCAACAACAATGGTATCTTTACAAAACACTTCTCACAGATCATATTCATTTTCAGAAAAGTTTTATATCTTATAACGATATGCTGACTTAATTTCGCCTTGATTTGACGATTTTTATTAAGTTAATTTAACTTTTACAAACTTCGGAAAAAATTGAAAATTTTAGCCATAATTAAGTTAAGATATTGGTACAGAACGATTAATTAAGATTTAAAGGTGTATCACACACATTTTAACACCATAAGTACTTAATTCTGCACTGGAAAACTGCATTCTATAGTTTTGAGAGTTTTATCGTGAGTGTTTCTGGTTCTATCTATCAGTTCTTTATCACAACCTTTCGTGCTAAGTGTGAAAGGGATAAAATTAGTATTTATTTTTTTTGGAAATGGCAATGCTGTTGGCCGCTGATAGCCTTTAAAACTTCACTGGGCAAAGAGGAAAACGCAGAAGGCGCTCATCCGTACAAAATTTAACCACATAAACTGATAGACAAAACACGAACTACACGAAAAACTAAACAGAAGACCCCACTAAAATACAATGAATATGATCTCTTGAAATGTGACAAATACTCAAGCACTTTAAATTTGTTAGCGAAAATTTAGGATGTAACAGCTCACGAAACTTAACAACTTTCCCCAAGGAACATAGGTCTAAATATGAAAAAAAATCACCACTATACAACTTGTGCAATTAGTTGATTTGCCTTTGTATGGGAAGTCGAAATTTTTTTTGAGCATTTCATATGGGTTCCCTGGGGAAAGTTATTCAGAACAACCCCCTAAAGTTTCTCTAACTAATATAAAGTTACCCCATATAATAAAAAAACAAACATTACGCTTTGTATCGTAAAAAGACGAATAATTCGCCAAAACGTGGACAGATTCATATTTTCTACTCTTTGTGCACGTGCTTGCTGGCAGTAAGTTACTGCTTTTGAATAAATTGCTAAGGGCCTGATTTAATTTAAAAAAGTGAGTCTTTACATAATGTGAAAAAGTGAGTCTAACATAACGTTTTTACATAAAAATGTCTTGCGATTAAAGATTATTTTAACTCTTTTGGTTGTTTTTTTTTCTGGGGCAAAAATGTGGACGATGTAGGAAGCTCACCCAGAATAAGCGTTATATGAACTTGGAAATACAGACACTACCAGAGAATCCTATTCCTTATAGTAAGCAGTGTGGATTCTGAAAGATAACACGTGTTCGTTGCGAATCTTCAGGACGTCATCAAGGTAAGAATCAACCCGGTAGTTCGTCTGGACTTCCGGTAGAAATTTAGTTTTTATGTAATTGCAATCAGGCCCTGAATAAAAGTTCTTGTAGATGATAGAGCAACACTGGTCACAAAACTTACTCTAACTAAGAAATGTAAATCTAAAATCAAATAAAAACTAAGTATTACTTTCTAACGTCGTTAATTTTCATTGGATGTTGCATAAATTGTCTACAATAAAATATTTAGTAAAAAACTAATTGCAGTTACCCTGAAGTAGCATAAACAGCTATTTTGCAATCTAGCTATACTAAAAAATTTTCGAGCCCAGCTCATGTCAGATCAATAATGTGTTACTGCATACGATGTGAGGTTTATACGCCAAAATAACTATCCACATAATCTAATTAAGAGTAAGCTTAAAGAATTATTTAAGTGATGAAAAAGGCCTTCCCTGAATTACGTCACTCTTAGGACTGAACTCATAACGAATATAAGATCAACAGAATTAGTTGAATCGAGTAGAGCATGTTGTCCCTGTACTGTTACTGTTTATAATTTAATATCACAATCCCTTGTTCTGTAAAATTCAAGGGCTGTGATACCTAACATGGGACATTATTAATGACGAAAACATACCAAGACGTGTGTGACGTAAGAAAACCCCCCAGCTAGAACGTGGCCACTTGCACTAACATTTCGCAACTATATAATATTACAGTTGTGTTAATGAATAAGGAACTGTGTAATATTTTATAGTTATGAATACATAAAACTGAAGACATAGCCAGAGCCTAAAAAAGGACGGCTATAATTTATAGCTATTTTAATAATACATTATTCATTGCTCGTAAAGTCAGTGACAGCCCACAATATTGCTTACAAACATGTCTTCAAGACGATAAATTTACCTACGAGAATATGCTAAGATTATCAGTATTATCATTATCACCCTACTGCAACGCATCTAACATTCAAAAGCTGATCCTAATCGCATGAAAAAATACTGTATATTTTAAGTATGCCTACTGAGTAGAGATTAATAGATTCCAGAATGAAGATCGATTGACAATGTGAAATATGCTTTGAACCCTCCAACTTAGTGACCCACATAATATACTTTTAAAAAGGTACTATTTGACTGGCTTGTCATATTAGCTATCCCTTATTGATTATCAAGACGCTCGCGTAGTACGAAACTTGTATGAAATACTAGCCTGTGACGTCATACATTGACGTCCGTATTTCTTCCGTATTTGATCTACTTTTCATTATTCATTTCACACTTCATTAAAATTATATTTTTAACTCATATGATGATAGCACAATTCTTTTCTCAGAAAATCAGACTGTCCTGATATTTTTTAAATTTTTATTCGATACAGGAAAATATAACCCATTGAAATATCGCCTTATCAATCAGATATACAAAGTGCGCTCAGCTCCATAATGGAATTATCTCTCTCAGTTACTTCATTTGCACATTACCAGATTTTCTATTTGATTTAAACTTCAATAACAAGCAGATACAGTAAATTACTTAAAATGGAGTAATGACAGCAAATGAAAAGTCACAGCAGGAGTTGTTCATGAAAATTGACTAGCATTTAATGTGATTGGATGCTTGATGATTTTACTCTATTATTATTTATGTTGTACAATATCATTTAAGTAATGGGTCCCCAGTGTGTACTGTGTTTCAGAACCATCTGTATGTAGTCGTTATTCTAATAGAAATTCGAGTAATACGAAGATCAAAGGTAAAGAATATTTATACTAGGATTTATATAATAACAAAGAGGGTATAATGTAGAGTATTTCAAACATATTGTAAAAATAAAAGGTTTTAACCAAACTGATGCGATTAGACCAAAAGCAAAAACTAATGCCCGAGAACCTTATGCATTATTTCATTTATCGCAACGCCTGTAGTTTATTCATTTTTATAAAGAAGCGATCGAATCTAATAACGAAATATTCAGAAAGCCATGGTTCCCAAACAATACCCACATTTCTCGCACCAGTTTGAACAAAACCTAAATAATTATTTCTCATATAAATCGATTAAAATTAAGGGGAATTTTCAAATCACAGTTTCCGCCTTAGCTGACCCAAGCCCTGGGCAGGGAAAGGCTAGGCAGAAGACGATTTCCGCCTTAACCATAATCAAATTGATACTGAGGGAAAAAATACAAATTCCACATACTTCACTAATATATTATAAGGTTTAACATGAGCTCTAACTTTAAACGTGTAGTAAATACTTTATTAATTCTATTTAATTTCATAATATTCAACATCAAATCCAAACAAAAGAAACTAATAGCGCTAGGTAGTTTAGTTTATATTCGCTGTTTATATTATTCACAAAATGTGAAAGGACTCTTGTACTGTCAAAAGACCTAATATCCAAAATCAGCAATACAAGTTTACAAAGTAGAAGATTGTGATGGATGACCATGAAACCTCAGGTGTATTCCACAAAACACAGCTTCTTGTAACACCGTGTTGTATTGTTTCTCCAGAAAACTGTGGCACTTATAGAACCATGTTCCATGGAATAAGCTACTAACCCAGGACAGACTGTCCTGGCGCCGCAGAACGAGGAGAGCCGACCCCAAATAATGGGAAATGGCTAGGACAAAGAAGAAGAAGTTCCATGGAATAAGCTCCCGAACTCCTGGTCAGTCCATCTGATTCAACATAGCTTTAAGCTTTTCCTTCGAAAACGGTTCGAAATCACATATCAACTCTTCATAGGTACGAGTATCGAGGAAAATAGGAATCCAATACAACAAACTACAAAATTGTGAAAAATTTCGTTAAGAAAATACAACGACGACCAGCGCCGCGACATGATTACACGACGTCTTTATTCTAACGCTTTACAAAATATCTTAGATGAAACTGAACACAGGAGTACACTGTTGTTGCCTTTGCCTCGCCCTATCGTTATTTTATTGTTTAACAGCAAGAATAAAAGAACACATCGTAGTTAATGATATCACTTACTTATGTCCTACCCTAAGGTGCCTGGAAGAAATTGCTACCTAGCAATTTTGTTGTACACTATATTTTACACCAACAAAATCTTGACACCAGGGTAAGCCAAGTTCGCCACACACTTGACTATACCTACACGATAAGAAGAAGACTATATTTTATGTTCTGTTAACTGCACTGTATTGTATAACTAGATTCTAAATAGATTAGAAGTCGAATCGGTAGATTTAAACACCCTAGGTATCTCCGTGACTGTCATCTGTAGCGTGCAAGGAGATGCAATCCCCCTTTCAAATTCACCAATATCTAAACGAAGCACAAATTGTTCCGACTCGCACCATATACTTGATTGACAAACAAGTCGACCAATTTTTTGTTATTGATCAATGTCTAACGCCCATTCACAGAAACTTCAGTTTCTGAAAACATCGCGTTGTTTTTATCCACGATTGTGCTTCTCAGGGTAAGACATTCAATGAATTCATGAACTGACGATTAGGTACTACTGAGTATCTTAAGCTGTGACATGCGTGACACAAACTCTCTTAACACAGTTGGATTTGTAAGATAAGTCAGACTAAAATTATTAAAACACAAGCAAGTCCCACAGGTACTTTCTTCCTATGATCAGTTTCATCTAAGTTGGATTCTGCATTTTACAGGTGTTGGGAATGTTTCGAGATTTTAGGGTCTTTGCAGTGGTTTTCTACTTTCTTTGGCATACATTTTTCGTTATCGTTATAATTTCGTAATAAAAACAACATTTTTAGAAATGCTTTCATGTATCGCTCTCGATGATACTTTACTTTTGGTATTTCTATCTTATCTTGCTTTTCAAAAGTATGAAATATTTAGTATTAACGTCGTATTACGAAACGCGACTCAGACTCTGATCTATACTGAAGTATAAGTCGCCTTTGTCATTTCATAACTGTAATACGGGCCTTAGTGATAAAAATATGTGCCAAAGAAATGAGACGTTTTCCGCCTAATACCCTTCAATGATGTGGGGAGCGATACCTATTGAGGCGGATGCCGAGGGTAGGGGGGCGGGGTGTTCACAGATGGCAGGGCTGCGGCGCGGGCCGTCACGCCACCGGCTGCGGCGGTGGCTCGTCAGTCTGAACGTCCTTATCTTGTGTGGGCGGCGTCAGTGGGACATCCGACCCGTACCGCCTTGACAGATCTAACATCTCTCTCAGACCCTGGAATTCGAGAAACAATCCAATTATTGGTGCTTCATCCAATAGCTATTCCTCTTAGTATAGTTTTATTTTGACTACCGCCAAATATAATTTACTTTTATGTCAGTTATTAAGGAGCGAAAGATCATACCAGGTGGCAATCTGTGGTCTCTGCCTACTCCAAGTTATTATTCAGAGTATTATTTGAGTTAGTTCCAAGTTATTATTTGATATTATAAATATCAATAAATGAATGTTTAAACCCTGCCCTGGCTGGGTGACGTGCCAGTGAAGACGTTGAGGAAAAAGCTAAGTCTGCACTCCCTAATTATAAAGTTTCTAGAGTATGTACTGCCTTTTTTCGGACCAGTTTCATCTGCATTGTTGAGGTAGAAGACCAACTACACAAGATGAATATGGATAAGTACTGCACTATCTAGCGGCGCCACCCATGCGCTGTACATAGAGTTTCTATCCTTTAGAGCAGTAAAGAATATTAAAACTTTTAAATTAAACAAACTCCAAAAAAGCTAACAATAAAACCAACATCATTTTAAGTGCTATGTTAGTATCTACTGATCTGTTTGAAGTCGGTGTGAAGGCGGCATACCAATTTTTCGATTTTTAGAGTAAATATTAGAAAGTATATGAGAAACTCAAGGTTGCCATCAATTCCTAGGATTCCATCATCAGATCCTGACTTGACAATGGGACCTCTTCTGGAGTATATTAGGCATTTTAATCCGCGAAAAATAGAAAAATTGAGTAAATAAATCATGTAGTTTCAAAAGTTGCAGGATTATGTAGGGGGATCCCTGAATATCCCCTGAATATCGCTTAATAAAGTCCTCTCGATTACCCTTTTTTTTAGTTATTTGCTCATAACTTGAAAAAATACTTTAGAGAATACACTTTCAAGTATGGACATAAGCATAAGCACATAATTTTTTCACAATTAATCACGAAATCTCCAAATCTACTTGACTAATAAAGACTTAGTTTGGCAAGTAGGTAAGTATGTAGTTAATAAGTGGCCGTCAAAAAGGAATTTTCTGAAATTCATCAGGAAACACGAAAAATTTACAAAAATATGGAAGCTAAAGGTCACCCAATAATTATACACAAATCTTAAAACGAGTTCACTTATAAAGTTAAAATTTTGTAAGCTTTTTTTAGTTTAGAAGACATCTTCAAAGGACTTGCCTCTACACAATCTTAAAACTTTTGGAACTACATAAATTAATTACTTTTCTGACACTAGTTGATCTACTTTGTGCGAACTTGTTGAAGTTGAAGTTGGTGATTCATATGTTTTTAACGTAAACAATTACAAAATCAAGTACAGTTATTAAGTGAAAGTGAAATGAAGTAGTACACATAAAAATAAAAGTACTGTTATCTTGCGTTACTGTCACTCTCGTATTGTACAATTGTTTGTTGTCCTGAATAAAAAAAAAAAAAAAAATTGTAAATCCTTTCTCTGTTGTTTGCTGCACTGTTAAGTCAAGAATGAAAAGCTGAGGTTAAATAAAAGATTGATAGAAAAGAAATATGTGCTTTAATAATGAAATTGAGAATATTTGAATTTAAAAAGTTTGTCAATCTTGTTTAGTATCACCTGTAATATCATAAAACACTATATTACTTAAAGGTTAAGACTATGTAGTAGATATTTAACATCAGTCACTACAAATTTAATAAATATCAGTAAAGTTTTTTGTTGGTAAAAGGTAAATTCATTTATGATCGAAGATTGGAAAAACTTGAGTCTAACTTAAGTAAATTCTGAAAATATCTCTAAATCTCTAAATTGGACTGCTCTAGAAATATATCAAAAGGAAATAGATAAAAAAAGCTATGTTAACGCGTACCTTGTTTTCAGTTATGAGCATTTGATACAATTCCTCCTCTTTCCTGGATTCTCTGTTTTCATCCATATTAACAGCTTTGTACAT
This sequence comes from Aproaerema taeniolella, assembly GCA_949987775.1. Classification (NCBI taxonomy): domain Eukaryota; kingdom Metazoa; phylum Arthropoda; class Insecta; order Lepidoptera; family Gelechiidae; genus Aproaerema; species Aproaerema taeniolella. The sequence continues at coordinate 9,236,038 of OX465243.1, read as the reverse complement.
TACACTTGTCATTTCATTGATTCTTTCTGCTTGTTGGCGGATCAACTGCACAAGTGGACAAAGACACAAAACTTAATTTCAATCAATACAAAATTATATGAAAATAAGGTTTTAAGTAAGCATGTCATTATTTAATATAATAATAGTATTTAAAAAAAAATTATGATAAAAATAAAAATGTCAATGATTTTTCTTAAAAATTACAAAACATTGGTTGCTATTGGTTACTTCATAAAAATAAAGTAAGTTATGAGATCAGACAAACCTCCTGTTGTTTTTCATTAATAGCATTGGTGAAATCTATTTTGGATTCCCATATTCTCTTTTCTGTGTGCTGTCGGTATTTGGACATTATGAGTTCAAGCGCACGTCTGTGATCTTCTAATGCTGCTCGGAGTTCACTGTTCTCCCGTTGTACATCACGCATGAGGCGAGATTCACGTTCAATGCTGGCAATTAATGCTCCTCTGGGTCTCTGTCGTGATGCCTCATTCAATGTGTCCACCTCTTCTTTGTACTGCAAACATTCACATAAACAATCAGCCACATTTTCACAATTACAGTGCATCACTGAATGGGTGGTAGCCACTGTTACAAAAAGTAAACTTCTAAAACGCAGGAAAATTTGGAACACAGCCTACTGAACTATCGATTGTTTACTAAGATTAGAATGTCCAGATTTACAAGGTCAATGAACTGCCTTTATTTCTATGGGCGCAAAACCCCGTAATGTAATAAACAAGTGTTACTTATATAAGATATTGCAGATTAATCTTCGCTGGAGCATTTGGCAATCGTATTGAAAATACAATGCGCAATAAACGGTAAGTGCTGTGATGGATGTGGTTAGATACAACCTATGTTAACCATACCTGTTTCATTGTATGAATTTGTCTGTAAGCAGTCTGCGTCTCGGTTAGCAGAGCATCGGTCTCGGTCTCGCGCTCTTTGAGACGCCCTGCAAGTCTTTTTGCGTCCAAAATGATTTGCTGTATGGTCAGTGACATCTGAAAAAGCCAGCAATGTAGATATTGCACCAATCGACACTTATATCTTCGTACAACTAATTTGCACGAACCCTGATTTCCACAAAAAATAGTAACGTGAATAACGTATCATCTAAACAATTTTACACAAGAAATTGGATAAAACACGAAAATTCATTGAAAATCTGAACGACGCACATCAGCTGTTTCGCGACTAGAGGCAGCCATTAGCCAACCATTAGCTTCTACCCTCCCCCCATTTCCATAGAGTTGACGCGAATAAGAAATAAAATACAAATGGATACAATCCAGTTGGAACGATCATATGCTATCTCTTTTTTCAGGCCCTATCTTCGTATGTAAGAAAAGGAAACCAAATATTTATGTGAAAATATTGCCTTACCTCTCAATCGCACATCATCATACGTCTTGACCTTGCCGTGCTTTGTTTTCATTGAACAAGTGTACCGAACAAAAGTCGCGCGACACCAGTGTTGCCAACTTAGTGCTTTCGGCACTAGATCTAGTGCTTTTTTTCATGTATTAGTGCCTAAAATTCGATTTTAGTTCCTAGTGCCCAATCTAGTGCTTTTTAAGAACTTAGTGCTAAATACAATAGGTATCTAATAAAATTACTTGTATATTCATTTATTTTAAAAAATGCGCATGAGTGTGTACCCGATTTCTACAATTTTCATAAACAAATGTTGGGATGTGGTGTGAGCATGATAGCTTTATGTAATTATAGTTAAGAGTAACAAAGATGTCCGTACTACGGTTTCTTTTCTAGGGGAAATCCCTTAAACGTGAAATGTTTTTTCTATTCTTTTGTCTCGGTCAAACTAATAATTTAAAATGAGAGAGAAGAATTAAGATTGCAGGGCGGGGTGGGCAGAATATTTGTGACAATATCGGGATAATTTATTGTATTGTGTGAATAACTGAATTATAAAAATTACAGCAATCGAAACCGGGTCCATCAACTTCACAATCTAGCTAGTGTTACAGCCACTGCAATCAACTCCGACAGCAGCCATGACGACTCGGAATCAGATTTCATTGAATAATTTTTTTAATATTTTTTTTTTTTACGTTTAGCGCCCTTTTTGACACTAAATACAGAAACTAGTGCTTTATCGCTGTTGGTTTAGTGCCTTTTTGAAAATTGGGTTGGCAACACTGCGCGACACTCACTCATAGAGATTCCTTTTGGCGGGCTTTTATGAAATAGGCGCGATTTTGAGGAAAAGTTGAAATTAATTGATTTTTCATATAAATAGGTGTACATTTATTGTGTAAATAGTAAATAATCTGTAAATAATTCATTGCGAGTTATAAATAGTGTGCAAAATGGGTCAGGGGGGCGACTATGACCCCCCTGATGAAGAGAAGAGGAGGAGGCCTAACAGCGGCGGAGGCGATGGTATTGAGGGAGTACATGAGAACTTTTATAAACCCTACCAAAAACCAGACTATAAACGAGTGTTTCCCACGGATGCGGTGAGTGCCGACTTTACTGTCTTTGTAGTTAGCAGTACCACGGAGGAGAAGCTAGGTAATAGGAACCCGCTATTACTAGCAAATCTATTTAAAAATGAAATAAAAGGAGTGACAAACATTCGGCGGGTAAATGCTATGAAGATAGGGATTGTCTTTCAGCAGGCAATCCATGCGAACAACTTTCTGAAAAATGAAAATTTCCTTCAGAAACACAATTTCAAGGCATTTATTCCAGCACAAGCAGTGGAGACAATTGGAGTGATCCGATTCGTTCCCACTAGTATCAGTAACGAAGAACTCTTTAGAAAGTTGACTTCCGCATACGAGTTGGTGGGTGTGCGTAGGTTCACCAGGAAAGTAAATGGTGAAATTAGACCATACAGTACTGTGAGCGTTACCTTTCTGACAAACTCTCTACCTGAATATGTCTACCTTGACATATTCAGATATCGAGTTCACGAATATGTAGCACCATTGCTGCAATGTTATAAGTGTTTCCGATTTAACCATGGTGCTAAATACTGTAAATCAACACAAAAATGCTCGATGTGCGCAGAAGAGCACCACTACTCTGCTTGTTCTCCGGACACAGTAATCAAGTGCATTAACTGCCAAGGCCCTCACCTGGCTATATCAAAAGAGTGCCCAATTAAAAAAGCGAAAATAGAAGAGAAACAGAACCGTGTGTCATACGCCAGTGTCCTGGCTAAGACCAGCAATTTATTAAACAATTACGAAAACAATTTTCCCAGACTCCCAACATTTTCAAAGTCAAATAAAATACAAACAACTAAGAAATCACCACCTGTAATTCCCCCTAAACCAGTTTTTAAACCTACCATGACACCCAACACCACTAATAAGACGACAACGACACTTAATAAAAAACAACCCACTCCTATTTCAAAAGAAACTTTAATCAAAGAAATATTACAAAATGATAGCATCCTAAATGGCTTAGTCGGGGCACTGGTCCAGTTGGGAAATAGTAATGAAAAAATTAACACCAGTCGTATAAAGGAAATTTTAATAACTTCCTTTAATAAAAATGGATAAGACTTTCATTACTATTTCTCAATTCAACGTTGAAGGCTTACACAATAAAAAGCCTCTACTCATAGATTTTTTATATGACAATAATATAGATATTTGTATCTTAAATGAAACATGGTTGAGGGAGAATGTCATCTTTAAAATTCCCAACTATAACTTTATAGGTCAACATGGCCATAATGGTCGAGGAGGTGCTGGAATTCTCATCAAAAATGATTTTAAATTTACGGTAATTTCAACTCCGTATTACGATTACTTACAAACTGTTGCCTGTGTACTTCATACAGCTGTTGGAAACATTTCCATTATATCAGTGTATGCCCCTCCTAATAAGGAGGGCAGACGTTTTAAATGTAACAAACTTAAAAAACTTTTAAATGATATACCGAAACCAGTAATGTTATCTGGCGATCTAAATGCACATCATGTAGCTTTTGGATGTTATAGTAATGATTCAAGGGGTAACGACATTTATGACCTACTTGACCAAAATGATTTGTGTATCCTCAATACTGGCGAGCCTACTACAGTTGGTAGACCCAATTGTAATCCATCTGCTATTGATGTCACAGTTGTAAGTCCGGTTCTTGCTCCCTTATGTGAATGGAGAGTTCATAACGATCCTATGGGGAGCTATCATTATCCTACTATAATAAATCTTTACACATCAATTGATAAATATACTATTGGTGACCCAGGAGAAAAGTATATGTATAAGAAAGCAAACTGGTCAAAGTATTGTATTGAATCTAACAGAATTTTTAAAAATTTCAACATCATCACTTCCGATCCGATTTTAACATATAATAACTTTTGCAAAAATTTAGAAACACTAAAAGACTTATCTATCCCCAAATACAAAAGAAGTACCCAATATATTTCAAAAATCCCAGTTCCTTGGTGGGATGACGAATGTACTACAGCAGTTACAAATAGTAAAAATGCCCTTAGCTTGTATCGGAGTACTTCATTACTTGCAGATTACATAGAATATAAGAAGCAAGATGCTTATAAAAAGAAGTTACTAAGTGAAAAAAAAAGGGGCGGATGGAAAAAAGCTATGTGAATCGTTTAATAGGTATACGCCAGTAAGCACCATTTGGAATTACATTAGAAGATTTAAACGTATCCATTTACAGAATGTATGTAAGAATGATGAATGGATCCCAGACTTCTTCGACAGATATGCACCATTGTCTCCACCTGAAAAAGAAATAGATTTAAGTTCTTTAGAACATATTTTTAACAGTCATGGGAATGAAAATTGTGATTTTTTAACTCAGCCATTTTCATGGCATGAATTCATCTATGCTCTTAAATCTAGAAAAGATACAACTCCAGGTTTAGATGACCTACCATACAAAATTGTTAAAAACTTACACATTACTGCACAAGAGATTTTACTTGATATTTTTAATTCATTATGGGAAAATAATCATATTCCTACAGCTTGGAAGACTCAATGCGTAATCCCAATCTTAAAGCCAGACAAACCACCAGGTGATTTTAAATCTTATAGGCCCATTTCACTTTCATCTTGTATTGGTAAAGTATTTGAATTTATGTTGAAAACTAGATTGGAACATTATGTAGAACATAATAATTTATTACCTACAACCCAGTTTGGTTTCCGCAGAGGTCACAGTGCAGCTGAAAGCTTTGCATCTCTTATATCGGATATTAAAAATGCATTCCACAGTCATTCTGCCGTTATATGTGCTTTTCTTGATGTAGAGGGCGCATTTGATAATGTTGACCATTTCATATTAGTAAAAATTTTAAATGAGATAGGCATTCCAGGTAAAATATGTAAGTGGATTTTTCAGTTTCTAAGAGAAAGGTTAATGTACATAAAATTTAATAATATCTTACATGGTCCTAGATTTGTATATAAAGGCACTATGCAGGGTGCTACAATCTCTCCCCTGCTTTTTAATTTGTATACTTGTCAAATTTCCCAATATTTAAATATTAATTCAATAAAATTTTTACAATTTGCAGATGATTTACTTGTATATACTGTTAATAAAGATGTAAATATAGGTGTAAATATTGTTAATTTAGGATTAAAAAAACTTTTTGATTTGTATAAAGTAAAACTGAATCTTAATATCAGTCCTCACAAAAGTAAGGCACTGATATTCTGTAAAAAAAGCTATGGTTGTGTTTCTCCTCTATTATACAGTGACGCTCCTATTCCCTGGACTGACAATCATAAGTTTCTGGGGGTTTGCCTAGATCAGAAACTAAATTTTCAAACTCATATAAATAAAATTGTTAAGAGTGCATTGAAAGGACTTAACATTATACGATCTTTGACTAGTACTCATTTTGGCTCTGACCCTCTTACACTCTCCATGCTTTATGGAAGTATTGTTCTTAGTCACTTCGATTACAGTGCTTTAGCATATATGAATACAAATATTACCACTTTACGCAAATTAGATGTTGTTCAAAATAGAGCACTACGCATAATCTCAGGTGCCATGTGCTCAACACCTGTTGTAGCCATGGAAGCCGAGACTTGTATTTTACCTTTGCATTTACGCCGTTTATTGATTGCACAAAAATTTTGCCTCAAAATGTTAGCATATAAAAATGATGTTCTTATAGAAAAATTATTACCTAATGAAGCTCTTCAACTACCTATCAGTCCACTTATTGATATGGGACAGCTATTGTCTGGGCACTCACCTGAGATTATGAGAATTGCAATTCATATTAATGAAATAACTACAAATATGTACAAAGGAAAAATTCCTATGCTGGATCATGACTACAACATCGTCATAAATAATGTAAATACTATAATTAAGGAAAAAGTTAAAAGTCAAATAGAATTATCATCCTTTCTAGAAGATAAACATATGTACAAAATTTACACCGATGGTTCCAAATCTGATCATGGAGTAACATCTGCTTTTTATGACCCACAAGAGAAGGTGACAAAGTGTTTCAAAATAGACTCAAATTGCAGTATTTTTACGGCAGAAAGTTATGCCATGATCAGAGCTTTAATTCACATAGGAAACATAAGCATTAGTGATAAGTTCCTGATCCTGTCAGATTCGCAAAGTGTTTTAACATCCTTAGATAACAATACCACTCGAGCTAATCTGAATCATAATTTGTTTGAAATTAAAAATTTGATTAGGAATTTACAATTAGAGGGAAAGGAAGTCAACTTCATGTGGGTTCCGTCCCATTGTGGGATCACAGGAAATGAAGAGGTAGACCGTGCCACTAGAAAAGACTGGGTTGAGGATCACTCTACTGTTCTAAAAGTACCATTCACTGATTTTCATCACAAACTCCGACAAGACCTGAAAGAGATATGGAAGAAGTATTACCTTGAAATGACAAAGGAAAAAGGGAAATGGTATGCAGATATTCAGTGTACCCCGCCCGCCAAACCGTGGTACTACAAATTTAGACAAGCAAACAGTAGAAAATTTATCACAACGATAAATCGCATGAGGTTTGGTCACACGAAGACTGGCACTCACCTGAAGAGACTCAACATAATAAATAATGCGAAATGTGGCTCATGTGAAGAACAAGACGAAAACCTAGTTCACATTGTTTTCTATTGTCGTAATTACGGCATTCAGCGTTTATTACTCGTCGCACAACTGAAAAATTTGAATATTGACATTTCAATGATTTCATCAGCCGATGCCGAGAATGTTTTAAAAGGCCTTCTCAGTAATTCTAAGACTTTTAAACCACTGGTTGACTTCATCATGTCTACTGTGGACAATTTATAATTACAAATGAAGTGAAAGCGAATTAATAGTGAACTCAATTTTAAGACTGGCTCATAAGGACCTAGCATCCAGGGCCGTAAAACCTTGTTTAAAAAAAAAAAAAACTCACTCATAGAGTATACAATACCTAAACCTAATGGTCGTTCAAATTCAAACTGGAACCTGCCGCCATGGATGTTTGATTCCGTTTGTAATCTAGCCGCGTATTCTAATTTAGGAAATGTTTTTATATGGGTGTTAACATTTTTGCCTTATGCTATGCTTTTGCTTAAGTAGGAAGATAACTAAACTTCCTAGCTAAGCGTCCTAGCTATAGCCCATTCTAGAAGCATTCTAGATAGAAAGAGAATATTCTCTTTCTTCCCAACAGTAATAGTAAGGTTGCTGGTTGTCTTGACCCCAAATCCTGGATCACAATCAAATCATGATCAAGCGTATATCAGAAAAGAGATAGGCTCTAGGAAGAACGGTTGTCTTAGCACTGTTTAGTTACTTGATGGTGCTAGGATTCAGCAAAAAATTCAGGGCACGAGATGCTTGAAATTAAATTGTTACCACCTAACTAAGTAATTGGACTCTTGTGATTTTCGCTAAAGATGTAAATAATTAGTACGATCGTTTTTCTGTTTTGCCGCCAAGCTCTGGCAGAATTGATCTTCCTAGCAGCCGGAAGACATTCCTCCATTGTTGAACTAGGCCTTCCCCAAGGACCCCACAAACTAATCATAAGTAGATCTATACCTACTGACACACAAGGACCTATAATAGTTCTTCTCAAAGGATAATAGGTAGGTACATACTTAGCAAACTCTAAAATTAAACTCAATTCATTTTATTATCGTTTAATTAATTTTCTTGAAACAATAAACAAGTGGTCAATATTGTACACTTACGTAAATATAAGTAAATTTTAATACTTATACACTTTTGAGTGGAGATTGTTACAATTAAAAATATCGCATTTTTTTATTGGCCTGTCAGATCCCACTGCTGGGCAAAGGCCTTCCCTGATTTACTCCAACTATCGCGGTCCTGTGATAACTCCGACCAGCATCTCTAGCACGATATAAACAAACTCGCGCTAGGCTCACGCTGAAACTTCACTTTGATTACGCGAGGGTCCCGCGTGTTACGTATCGGTAGCAACATGTGTCATTGAACCCTGACCGGCGTCAGCCCCACGAGGCTCGAGTCAGCACAAGAAGTGGAACATAGCATCAGCGCCTCGTGCCCAGCCGCGATCTGCTGATACATCGATTACGCCATCTAATCGTGACCTCGTTAAACCCAAAATGTTAAGTGATTATCTTAAGACAAATCAATGTAGTTCTGACATCGAACTCGTTCGCACCTAGGTTAGTTAGTTTTAGGTCTTTATAATGTAACTTTAAATATAAATTTCGTCCTAAGTGATTTTAGTTTCTCTTTTGCACCCTCCGTCTGCGGCAAAAACTTAATTCGCGCAAAAGCTTGCTCGCCCTATGGCGTTGTCAATGTTGACATTTTGTCGCGTAGTCGTCGCGGCGCTGTCACTATTGTACTCGGCCTGCAGTTCTTTTAAAAATGGAAAAAGAGTTGATATTCGTTTCTCTTATTTTTTACGCTGCAGCTTATAGACGTTTGAATTAAAGGTAATTTACTATACAGGGGTATGTAAAATGTTAAAATTCATGGTCTTCCTTTTATTTCTGATACTATGTTTTACTACACTACAGGATGATTTGTTTTTTCGTGTACCAGGTTCGATTCCCGGGTCAACCAGGTAATTATTTAAAAATGTATGAATGCAGTTTAAATTGTTTTTAAAATTAAAATGAAGTCTTCTTTCAGTAAAATGTCCCATTTATAATAATTGAGGTGGTTTCCCTCCATGTGGCATAGCCGTGGGACAGCCTGTATAAAAGGATCTATCCATTATTTACAGGTTATTGGAAATATTAAGCTTCTTCAGGTCGATAGTTTCCGATTTTTTAATGAGTTGATCATGAGTAGCTACAAATATTTATTGGGGAGGTCGCCAGGTACGCGCTATGAATTGCTGACTACCGAGCCCTTCATATCACTTATTTAATCAGAATAATCTACTAAGTAAACCTAAGTACCACAAATTGCATTGGACCATGCGTCTTTGAAAAACTTACAAAAAAATAAAATTTATGCACTAACAAAACAAAATCAGTCTAAAGTCCTTCTTAGTCTTAGAGGTTATGTTTAGAAAGGAACTCTTTTATAAGTTTGTTTACTTTGGCAGGTTCTTCTTGCTGTAAGAAGTGACTGCAACTATCCACAATCACTGTTTCTATATGGGTATATTCCTTCTTCATTTCCTCTAAGAGGGTCTTGTTCAAGTAATGATCATTTTCGGCGTGGGCCACCAACAACGGCACATTTTTGTCACATTTCTTCTTCTCCGGCAACTGGTATTCGAAGTTCGCGCGATAGTAGTTCACGGGAGGTGTCATTGTGTCTGAAATAAAAAAAATATCGTCACCTATGCATTTTGCAAGGCCGCGGCCGCCGCTAAATGCAAGAAAAAGATCTGAACGACGCACATAAGAATGTTAAAGTAAAATATGTAACTAGGTAATTAAAGAACGGTGACTCCTATTCATAGACAAAGACCAGGAAATCTAAAACGATGAAATATGTGATTTAGTCTAATAATAAAAATAATAATAATAAACGCTTCACACTCAAAGGCCCACATTAAGGTTTTCCCTTGTGTCGTGGGTCCCTTGGAACACACAAAGACAGACACAAACACCCATGACCCGAGAACAAACATCTGCTTTTTACACAAATATTTGCCCCGGCTGGGAATCGAACCCAGGAACCGCCGATCAAGAGGCAGCGTCACTACCACTTGACCAAACCGGCATAAATCCTATATGGCACTAACCATTTCGCTATAAGTACATGCGAATTGTGGAAAACCCGATATTATTTAAAATAGGTACGAGGTAGTTATGGTTTAAATGCGAAAACATTAGACAACACTATGGGACCAAGCCGACCCGATTTTAAGATTGACAAAAGCAAACTATCGTAAATAAAATCATTTTATATGGACTGTTACATCTTCACACTTGAAGCTCTGATCAGAGTTCTGCAAAAGAAACTCACGTTGTTTCCCGAACCAGTACTTGTAACATTCGATGTCCTCCTTCGTTATAGTATCCTTGCCGGGGGCCAACATGACCTTGTCCAGCATTTCCAAGTTATTCATCTGCAGCAACTTTTCTGGGATAACCGGCATTTGATATAGAAAGACGTACCTGAAAGAGTTAAAATCAAAATATTTACTTACTTCCAAAACAACTGTCCAAAGTTATAGTTTTTACTGTAATACTTATTTCAGCCATCCATCCTAAGGTTGCTTTCTATTATTTTTTATTTAATTAATATAATTATGTTGTGCTACGTTCGTTTCGATTTAATATTTGGCAAATTTCGAACTGTTACTACTTCACCAAGGATTTCATTAGAATAGTACCTAAGTAGGTAAATACCTACTCATTTATTTATTTATTTATTTTCAAAAGACATGCAAATAATATTTAAGATTAGATATAGACGTGACGGGTTTTGAGTAGGTCAAAGTTTATTTAAAAAACCATACTTAGACTTACAAAGTATTAAAAATATAAATCAACTTTAAAAGACAAGCTATCAAGAACTGCCAATTTAAACAAATATTATAAAGAGGAAAGATTTGATTGTTTGTTTGTTTACATTGAATAGGCTCCGAAAGTACTGGACCGATTTGAAAAATTCTGTCACGAGTAGAATCCTACATTATCCGTGGCGTGGTAAACATAAGGTACATGATTTTCGGAACGAAGTCCCGGGCGGAAAACTAGTTAAAACGCAGTCGGGTAAATAAAGGGCTACCTATCAATTTTAATAAAACCTAGTTCAAGTGAATGTGTTTTAAACAAGCGAGCACCTTGCCCCTCCATTTAAAATTAACCTTAATGCTTATTTTATTTTATTCAAAATACCATGACTTCTTCCTCTGAGAGGGGTTATTGAAGATCTCGTGGAAGAAAGCCTCTCGAGAGGCGCTGGCCAAGAGGACGACCGCGCTGGTGACGTCAGGGTACACGTCACGGAAGCGACATGCGATCAGACCGCCCCAGTCGTGAGAGATCAGGATGCATTTGTCTCTACCTGAGGACGGAAATTAATTGAGTGAAAATAAGTTATACAGGATAGCCAGAAAAGACACAACCAAAAAAAAAATTTTGATGCCCCTTCGTACCAGAGGGTTTAGCCGAATTGTGTTTTTTCTGAAGAAATAACCTATTAATTGCAAGGCACCACACACCTTCTGAGTTTATTAGACAAATACGTCCCGTCCAAAAAAAATGATTTCTAATAATTGTAAACTTCGTTACCGTAGGTGATCCAAAAATGACATTGTAAGCTATTTTATTTTTTATTTTATTGTTTTTCAGGTAATCAAAAGTTCTGTAAAGTTTTAATTTCTTTATTTCAAATCAATTATACATGGTGGTATATGAGTGGAAGATTATCAAACATTCATGCAAACATCTATCGCCACAAATGTTTAATTTAGTAGGATTAGATTAGCAATTATTTGTAGGAAGCATGATTTCACAATTATTTTTTTACCTAATCTGATATAATACAATTATTTATCGTGACTATTTTTGTTATCGTAGATATGATTAATAGACAATAGCAATTACGTATCGGCAAGGAAATGTATAATTTTTAATTTAATTTCCTTCTCCACGATAAAATCTGATTTTTTAGTGATCGAGATAAGATATGGTAGTTATTATAGTCACCATTTAAATATTAAAATTAGTGAAAAATACGTTAAGTGAGAATTTTACAAGAGTTTAATAAATTTAAATCGAGTTACTTACTTCAAATGGGGATAAATCTGAAGGCTGAAGAATAACAACTAAAGCATAGCGTATCGTATACACTACCAAATATACACACATCAACGCGGTCTAGGGATATTGCACGATTTTTCATACAAAAGAGGTCTGTTTGAGAAGCTATAAAAGCATACTCGAGATACATGGAGAGCTATAATTTTCATACAAGCAAGTGCTAAACCTGAATTTTCAATTCCAGTCAATAAATTTTATTTTACTTGAAATTTGTGAAAACGTGACAGAAACGAACACGAAAATGCACTTTTTGCCTGTTTTTTTTGTATGAAAATACTCGAATTTTCCCAATTTTTTTTTCATTTTCGTCACGTTTTCACAAATTTCAACTAAAATAAAATTTATTGATTAGAATTGAAAATTCAGGTTTAGCACTTGCTCGTCTCAAAATTATAGCGCTCCATGTATCTCGAGTATACTTTTGTAGCTTCTCAAACAGACCTCTTTTGTATGAAAAATCGTGCAATATCCCTAGACCGTGCTGATGTGTATATTTTGTTACGTGAAAAACCCTATTTGGCTTTACAATAGAAATTATTTACTTACTAACCTACCATTGAAGTTATCTTTATGTATATATAACTTTAAAAAAATAATCTCTACATTTCGTTGCAAAACTGAATAATTAGTTAATAAGTACGCACGACTACAAAAAAGATCACAAAAACTTAGATATTAATTTTTTTGTTAATTATATTGATGTTTATATGTAAGTGCGTTTCCGCCGTGTGGTGATTGGTTGAGAATAACACCACCCGATCTCTTTCCGTGGGTGTCGTAAGAGGCGACTAAGGAAACAAAAATGAGACCTGCCTCATGGTAAACCATCATCATTTTCAATCTGAGGTGGCGTCCTATGGTCTATGGTCTCATGCGGTGTAGTAGCACAGAATAAATAATAGTACTAACGTGTGGTAGGCTCTGTAAAGGGCCGTCTGGTTCGCGACCACCCTCCTACCGAAATCTGACGCCAAACAGCTTGCTGTGTTCCGTGGGTGCGTGGGAGTACCAGTGCCTTAATTGGCATTTTCTGGGTTAACTTCCTCCACTGTCGACCTCATCTATGACCTTGGTCAAGATTGGGGTCAAGAGTTAACCCATCTCATAATAAAAAATAATAAAAAACTTGGGCCCTGAATAAAATACTTAACTTTAAAATTATAAATGTAGTATCACTCCATTCGATTGCTTATATATAACTTTTAAACGGCTAAACCAATTTTGGTATAAAATATAGCTAAGAACCATCTCGATTACGTCAGCTTTCATACCAAAAAAACTGGACTGAAATCTGTCAACAGACACACAGATACACAGATATAGAGATACATATAAACACACGTCAAACTTGACCCCTCTTTTTTGTCGGGATTAAAAAACAGACCTAGTTGTCTGACGAGGTCCCGAATGTCTTCAACCAACAAGTTCAGCTTGTATGACGACACTCCATCTGGTCTCTCCGAGTCGCCGTAACCTCTCATATCGATCGCTATGCACCTGTGGAAGTTGAGAAATAGTACTTTATTTCTTATCCTCACATAATATTATAAATATTAAGGTGTGGACAGTGACACAGGTTACTTTCCCAAGCGAACGAAGTCGTGGACAAAAAGCTAGCACAGAATACAGCATATTGGATGACTTTAAATTAGCGAAAACTTTCCCCAAGGAACATAGGTCGACATAGACAAAATTTTAACAAAAATTTCTTTTTTTTTAAATTATAAGATGGGTTAACTCTTAGGTCATAGAATGAGGTCGACGATGGAGCGAGTTAACCCAGAAAACGCTTATTAAGGCACTAGTACTCCTATGCACCGACGGAACACTGCAAAGCTGTTTGGCGTCGGACTTCTGTAGGAGGGTGGTCGCGAACCAGACGGCCCTTAACAGAGCCTACCACACCGCATGAGACCATAGGACGCCACCTCAAATTGAAAATAAACTGAGGTGTCGTTGCCTAAGATGGATTACTATGAGGCAGGTCTCATTACCACACCGCATGAGACCATAGGACGCCACCTCAAATTGAAAATAAACTAAGGTGCCTAAGATGGATTACTATGAGACCATAAGACGCCACCTCAGATTTAAAACAAATTGAGGTGTCGTTGCCTGGGGTGGATTAATAGGAGGCAGGTCTCATTTGTGTTTTCTTAGTCGCCTCTTACGACACCCACGGAAAGAAATGGGGTGGTGTTATTCTCAACTGATCATCATCACACGGCAAAAATTGCTGATTTACCTTTGTAAGGAAGTCGAAAACTTTATTTTAATAATTTCATATAGGTTTCTTGGGGAAAGTTGTTCAGATTCATGAGAAAAATCACCCCCTAAAGTTTTGCTAACTAGTTAGTCCCCATAAAACGATTGATCGATCATGTCATGCGCAGTATCGGGGCCTGAACAAAGATACGTACTTACTTCCTCAGATAGAAAACAGTAAAAACTAACATCAAACTAACATCATATCAATCAAATGCCTTTATTATACATGTGAAATTCAATTAATGAACAACTCTAGCGCCATCTAGCGTGAACCGTGGAAGCTGCTTGAAAAATGCTCAATTGTTTAAACTTGAGGAACCGAAACCACCAAATCTCAATGATTCATCACTTTTTCGCACACCACGGTGCGGCGTGCGCGTTGATGTCTTTTGTATGGAACATATTTATAACTTTTTTTTTATTGAGGGCGATTACTGAATTTTATGTAAATGTTACAAAATTAAGCTGTAATTTGTAAATCTTTATTTATATTAGGTACCTATAGTTTCTTTGGTACAATTCGACGACGTATAATAAACCTATTCGAATGATTGCGTAGTCAACTCAGCCCGTACGCTATGAGTATTCAATTTAGCGGTTTGTGTTTGACAAAAGTCAGTACACCCGCTATGATATTTCCTCTCTCAAATTCTTCCCTAAGGTTGCCTGGAAGAAATCTCTGAAAGTGATAAGGCTGCCTTATTGTATATGCCTTGGGTTTATGTAAATTTATTCTTATTTTTCTGTTTGTGTGTACAATAAAGTATATTTGATTGATTGATTGATTGATTGATTGAAAAGTCAAGTTTAGGTATCTAACGCGCAAGGGAATTAGCCTTGAACGACTTACCAGTAATCCTTCTGGAACTCAACGATTTGGTGTCTCCAGGAGTACCAGAACTCTGGAAAGCCGTGCACAAAGATCATCAACGGCTTTGAGGGGTCGCCACTCTCGACGTAGTGCATCTTTATGTTCTGAAAAAAAAACAATGGCTCATAAATACTTAGGTATCTCTCACAGCCATATAGCTGTGGCAGGCAAATTGTGTAATTTGTCTGTTAACCAATTGTGCATAATTTTACGACGCGTCGTCGTTTTGTTTACTAAACCGTTAGCCCCATAGAAGAGTTTTTTCAGGGTAAACCATGTCCCTGCCCGGTAGGGGAAAATATTTCTGTTAGAAGAAGCTGTTTATTCGGGGTCTTTGTGTCCCAAAAAACCAACGATGATACATCTTACTTTGATTATCATCATCATGTTGCGTTTCTATATTTATTTTCATAAAATTATGATGCCACATCGTATGTAAACGGACGAAGATGCCTGCGACAGGTATTCGTTCTTCATCAAGAGAACCACGGTATAGCCATGTAATTCCAAGTTTATTTATTTTAATATTTTTGGAAAAATAAATATTTGGTGGAATCCTTAAGTAATCGAAAGTTAGTAGAGTTGAATTGTTGTCTTAACTCCTAGCTGAAAGTTCGCGCTGTTGAGCTTAAGTCATTGATTCTACGCCATGGACCTTGCGACGCGCTTGAAGAACTATTTTTATTATGTTACCAGCTATTATCATCAAGAATTAATAAAATAAAGTCAGAAGAGAAATCAAATCTCATGCAGTGCTTCTATTTTTATCTTATCGCAGTTGGACAAATTTCGTATTTCGAATAAGTAAGTTGATTTTGAAATGACCTAAAAAAATATATATTTATGTATATGGCTCTATCTTCGAAGGATAAGACAATTTTTCCAAGTACGATAGTGACAGCGCCGCGACAACACTGCGGTTCTATGTCAAAATGTCAACATTGACAACGCCATTGGGCGAGCAAGCCTTTGCGCAATCAAAGTGAAGTTTCAGCGTGAGCCGAGCGCGAGTTTGTCGTTATTGTGCTAGAGCTGCAGAACGAGACAGACACTGTTTGGCGAGCACTCGTAGACACATTACTATTATTAATTTGTGCCGAGCATTTGTAAGTATATAAGAGATGGGTATACATATAACTTATCATTATTATCATTGTAAATACGATAACCTTTATAAACAAAACAACCTGCAATCGAGTACAGCAAAGAGCTCAGCAAGCTTGACAACAGCAAACATTGAGTGCATGTAAAGATGATACCATTCTAAAGTAGTCAAAGCAATCGCGGTGACAACATTGCTCAAATACAAGATGACACAACAAGTAAATACATAGCGAACATTCTGAATTTTAGCCTAAGTTATAAGCCATGATCCTATGGTAATAATACTTATGTAAAAGCATTTATTAATACATTAGTTATATCATAAAAATATAATGTATATACTATGATACTGAATTAAGCTGAATTATCTAGAATTCCTATTGTGTGATCAAATAAGCTAGAAGCACTTATAGCAAACACACAATGAAACAATTACATTTTTTTGTAACATTCAAATTACTTGTTTCCTCCTAGTAATACTTATAATACTACGGTAATACCAGTAAGTTCAATATAAAATAGAGGTATATTCAAGAGCTGTTAAACTAGACACTGGACTTCGTATTATAATATGTTTAAAACTAGTGTACTTTGTACTGTATAATACGTTTCTTTCTATTGTTTTATTAGTTCTGATAAATACGACCATACATGCATCTTCGTGGGAAAGTATATTCTGATATACTATCTAACCTAGATATAATCATATAATAATAAATATTTAAAAATTAATACCTATAATACAAATACACGATACAGAAAAAAATAGCTAGCAAAGGAACTCATGCTGTTCAAAGGTTTACTTCGGGTTTACCAACGGTACGTCAGCAAGAAATACGATTTGGAAGGGTTTTATTGCGTAGTTCCTAAAAAATCGGACAAGTGCGAGTCAAACTCGCGTTAGAGAGAGTCCTATACGATAAATATGTTAGTAAATTATCATGTTTTATGAATCTGACCCATATAAGTACATGTAATTTTTCTAATTTGCGCCCCCCGTTCTGGCCCCGATTTTTTTCCATACATTTCTTTGGTTTTCCTGTTATCATACATTCTATATCTTATCACATCATACTATATTATAAAACAAAGACTCCTTTTGCCTCTGTCTGTCGGTTTGTCCGTCTGAACCCGATAAATTCAAAAACTACTTCCTGAACGTATTTTCAAACGGTTTTCACCAATGGACAGAGGATTCATTGTAAAATCAAGAAAAAAACAATTTATAGGTACGACCTAATCTTTTTATTATTATTATTATTATTAATAATGGGTTTGCTCTTGACCACAACCTAGCACAAGGGCAAAGATGCGGTATTATATCCTCTTATATACTTAATTAATCAACTGACGAAGGTCAAAGACATGCCCAGCAGGGCAATCGCGCTAAAAAAAGTGGATTGAATCGCAATTGAAACGTAGCTGGAGAGTTACCACCTAAGCGAAGCTGATACTGATTGAAGGAATGGAACTGTGTTTGGTTCATGTCGTTAATCAGGGTCTTTTTATAAAGAAGCAATCGACAACGTTCCATTCGTTTACCCAGCATCAGCTTCGCTGAGGTGGTAGCCTCCCAGCTACGTTTCAATTGTGATTCAATCTACTTTTTTTAGCGCGATTGCACTGCAGACACACAAATATGAAGAAAAATGAACATTTGTTAAAGAATAATAGTGATAGGCACAATGTAAATACTAGGACCAAGCATAAACTAGATGTACTAGACAGTGGTGTCCATAAATAAGTCTACGAACTCTATTATGGGTCAATGTATTACGTTTCTATAATAAGATTCCCATGTGTATTCAAAATTTACCTTTGGATGAATTTAAGACAGTAATTAAACAAAAACTTTGCAAAAGGGGCTATTACATCTGATTATCTATCAGACAAGCAGTCATGCAAATGAACTGCTCAGCTCTATTCAGATTTAATCAAAATGAGAAAATAAGAAAATTTGTAATGCGATTAAAAAGAGCACCCTCAGAGTTTCTTGCCTATTCTTCTCTGGGGAAGACTGCACCTTTGCGAATAGGTGTAGGTCAGTAGGGTCAAAAGAACGAATGTGTATTGTATATGTAGGCATTTAATCCTTTAATGTATGTTTGTATGTGTATTTCATGTAATCTTGACTTTTTTTAAGAGGCATCCTGAATGTACAGGGACAACAGCACATCATGCTATCCAAAACTGTCAAATTTCTTCATTCAATTTTTAATTTTATCTCCAAGCATTAGAGTTTACTATCCATTGAAGAAATTTGACAGTTTGTGGTAACCTGATGTGCCGTTGACTGTACTATAAAATAAAGATTTTTTCTATTCTATTCTTCACACACACACATACACACATTTTGTAATTAAATGTATGTGTGAATAAGGAACACATGTAACAAACGGAAAGTAACAAGACAAACAATTTTAAATCAACCAAAGCATATAAAAAAATATGAATACAGTTTATTTAAGACCGAAAAACAAATAAACAATGAGTGTGTCATTTTACCAAGAGTAGTTGTAACATGTTACTGCCTTGTTTTTGCTACGAGACTACACGACATACTTAAGTAGATATTATAATTGTAAGGAAAATGTATCCGCAGATTAAGCAGTAAGATTACGTATGTTATGGCGATAATAACAAATGATGGAGCCTAGTGTATCATCACTATCCTTCGTTCTTAAACTGAACAATTTATGGATGAAAATCGCACTGCAACAGTAGAACTTGTCGTTCACCTGACTGTTCCTATTACATCGGTTTGCAGTTGCAACATAGCGCGAAAACTATTCGTGCAGATTGCACGTTCCGCTTTCTGGCTTCCACTGTTCCTGGATAGTTTAACGTTTGCAAAATGTTGAAAATACTTTAAGAGTGACTTGTAAACTTATTGAAACAGATAAGAAACTAGCTGACAGTGTTATTACTTCCTCGTCTTGATCTCACGACAGATACCGTGATAGAACGTTAACTGATTGATGGAAAGTTTGCTTAGAACTCAATAAATGTAGGATGCAGAGTTAAATATAACTATTTGTATTCAGGGAAACTATTTTCGCTTCGTTCGCCTCGTGTGTAAAGCGATAATATTATGTTGTATTGGTTGGCGTAGTTTTTGATTTCGACATTTTTAAATAAAACCTAACTGACAATTTTGTTTAAATATATGTAACGAATGAGTTCGCTCTTGACTCACAATTTTAGCTCACTCAGAAGATAGGTACCTCGAACTTTTCACAAATCAATAAAAAAATATTACTGGATGCGAGGCGTGCGATTCAAAAATAATTTCCAAGCAGTTATGTTGAACTAGTTTTCTAAAGGAAGTTTCTAATTAGGCCCCTAGCAGACCGCGTATTAAACGCGCCGACGACGACGCGCAGATGACGCGCATATACGCAGTTCAAACGCGATTGGAACGCAACCTTGTAACCTCAGCACACGGGGCGATCTTGAAACGTGCGTTTACAGTGCGTATACGCGCAGATACAGCGATACAAACGAGTTTCGAACGCTCGTAAAACGCGCGTTTAAATCTATGAAAACGCAAAAAATCGGCATCTACGGCGCTGAAAATGCGAGTTCCTGAGACGCGCGTTGTCGGCGCGTTTAAAATACGCCGTGTGCTAGGGGTCCTGTAAAGTTAACTTATGGAATGTTACTTCTCAATGTAATCAATATTTTGTTAGTTCTGGACACACAGTTAGATTATTACATGTCAGTAGGATAAACTGATAGTAAAGGCAATCGGTTATGTCAAGTACCACTAACTAAACCCATGAGTGTTGTAATATTGAACCTGCAGGCCGAGTACGATAGTGACAGCGCCACTACAACACCGCGGTCCTATGTCAAAATGTTAACATTGACAACGACATAGGGCGAGCAAGCCTTTGCGCGGGACCCTCGCGCAGTCAAAGTAAAGTTTCAGCGTAAGCCGAGCGCGAGTTTGTAGTTATCGTGCTAGAGCTGCTGTTTAGTTATCTAAACTGTGTATCTGGCGATGTATAAAAATATGTCATAGCTTAATTTTAAAATTGGTTGTTGATTGTTCTACTTCAATACAAAAGATCTTTCAGTAAAGACGTTACCAATATAAATATTTTATTTTTACTTAATTTTACACTAACACACGTATATACACACACACACTCACACACAAATGCTGTTAAGTATATAGTTTTAATTTTGTTCAGGGGTAGAAGACAAGAGACGTGTTATAATATTTGTATCTGTCTGCTGCGGTTTCTGTCTTCTTACTGTAAGTTTGTTTGTAATTAGTTTTTATTGTATGCAATTGTTTTTCACTGAGGAAGTTACTGCAGTCTATAACACAACTTTACCCAAAGCTAGCATAGGCTGCAGGGCTTCTTGTCTCCTTATGATTTATTTATTTATTTATTATTTATTTATTTATCCAAGTTTTACAATACTAAGAAGATTACTCGAAATTTCCTTCAATCAACCTCAGAGGAAATCTTCGTCGACACTTGTTTGTTCTCGGTTCTTGTGCATTTGCTATTCAATTAACAAATATATGAAAAAAGTAGTGCTTGAAGAAAAAACGGCAATTTAATGTACAGTCAACAGCACATCAGGTTACCACAAACTGACAAATTTCCCCAATGGATAGTAAACTCTAATAAGTACTTGGAGATAAAACTGAAAATCGATTGAAGACATTTGACAGTTTTGAATAGCATGATGTGCTGTTGACCCTGTACTTCTATAAAAAATACAGCATACGCAAACGCATCAGCTAGTTTCAAATAATTTCAGATGCTGGGTTTTTTTTTAACAGCCGAAATTGTTTAGAAACCAGCTGATCTAGCAATTGCTAGATCACCAACTCTTAATTAAAATGGCACTAATAAAAAACCGAATGATAAGATAACCGCTTTTAAAAAATGTAAAGGAACATTATATCTTATTGACCAAAAATAAGGTATGATGTAAATTTTTGTTTTTACCGCGCCGGTTGTAACCCTAATTCATCTCTCGTTTTCAAATATTATTTTGTTCATGGTTTCTCTGATTGAACAACTTCTTCCATGTTATTTTTTATTTCAAAACAGTACCGCCTACTGATCTTATTAATGTGACTTTGAATTTTTTAAATTAGTTTCTCTTTGGATTTAATTATTGCAAACGAAGCACAAATACAACTCGTTTGATCTGTTGCGCGCTTCGGTGGTTATTGTTGCTCTAACATTTTCTACATTTTCCGTTGTTCAAATCTTCATTCAATGTTGTTCCCTCTGGATTTAACATCACCGAAAATAATCTGGCAATTTCATAATTAATTACCTAATAGCCCTAGAAACAATAAATTAATAATAACACAACATTGTAAGTTTTTGTATTTAATTTAAAATGTAACACTTAAGACCACTATACAGTTAGGTACGTACATACAAACACCTCTAGGTAATACGTAAATTATCGTACCTAAGCAAAATAAAACTATTCCTGTTTCAAGAAATAGCTTAAAATTAATTTATGGTTATACATAATAGGTATGTAATCAGTAGTAAATTATTTATTTTACTTTGTTGATTCAATACACACAACAATTTAACATGGTTTTTCTAGTAGTTTTATAAGTTGTATGTAGTTAAATGCATTTAGTTCTTTTTTATTTTACGCACAAAATATGATGTTTATGGAATTACTTATTATAAAAGATATCAGCACATGCTCAAATCCCTTTCATGTTACGTATTTCAAATTGTCACTTACATTAACTTTTATATACTTGTGTACTCCATATTTCGGATTCGTCAGGACAGTAGGCGGTTCCAGCTTCAGACGCTGAGCCCACGGGTCGGCGAAGGGATTTTTCAGGAAGTTGATAAAGAAAAACAGTAGCGCTAACAAACTGTAATACAGAGTTAGCGCCTTTGAGAGGAGGTAACGTTGAACGACGTTCATGTTGACGAGACGGCGCGTGCGCGTCTGCCGGCCGATAGAGCGAAACTACCGGTTTCCATATGACTAACTGAGCCAGTAATCTAGCCAGTTAGTGACTACGGCTACCTCAATTATACTTCTGCCGATACTTGTTGAAAGTTCACTATTCCCCCATTGAGACTGGCGACACACCCTCTTGCTGATAGTGTGATAGTTGAACCGGTGGAAACTGGAAACTTGATCTGTTACCGTGCATGTCTGGAGTCCATACAAGCAACCCCAGAATACAGAATGTATTCAAAACTTTTAAATTAATTTATTCAGTATTTATTTGGATTGATTTATTGCTGCTCGTTTCATCTGTTGCCTGATTCGGTGGTATTAATTAATGGTGGTTATTACTATATTAGCAAAATTAATTAATCTGAAATCGGGTTTCGTTTTGCTGTGTAGAACAGAGTCATCTCCTCCTTTTAAGGCTTCTATTTCTAAGTTACTACAACAATGGTTTGGTGAAACCAAACAATCAACCTATAAGAAAGCTAAAATATTTTACTCGAACAGAAATTAAATAGATAAGGCTATTTCAAAGTTAAACTTAGAGAACGGAAATAAAGGAACTCGAAAGGAAATTTTTTATTACACATGACTAATAACGAAACAGATTTTTTTTGGTCCGACGCGATAACCTTTGATTTTGATTGGTACTGGCAGGCCATTAGAACTGGTAGGTAACTCATGGGTTTTTAAAACTTTTTTAATAAGATGAGGCAAAAAATTATCAATTTTGACGAGTTGGCCACTGTACACAAAATTAAGATGTAGTTGTTAATTCTTTAGGGAGAGGTGGTAATAAATAATAATACAAGCTCGTAACAGTAAATAAATTTTATTGAAATTGTTTTCGACAAAAATATACAATTTGCTAATATTTAGATACTTCAAACGAAAAATAAATTTAATCATACTCATATTAAAATACCTATCAGTGTCGCTATTTTTGTGCATAATTATTTTGATAATCTGATTAAAAAATTGTGCAAGAAAAGAAATAAAAAAGATATATATTTTCTTCATATTATACACATATATTTTCATAAAACATAAAAACGATCTACATAAACCTTATTGCTATATTATTATGATAATAAATTATAACGAAAAAAAATAGAAAATCGCTGTATCATGATGTGGTTAATTTTTATAAAATAAACTAGGAATTACGATTAAGTCGCTAGTCTATATCAAATAGGTGTCGAAATTTTCATGCGTTAATTAACTTGACAAAGAATCGACGTCTACAACAGACAATAGCTACTACACCTGTTTAATATGCTGCTGAATTAAACACAATTGCATCTATTATAAAGCCCACTAGACAATACTAAGGGCATCTCACATAAAAGTGCATGTCAGAAAAGATCTAATATTATGGGTAGGTAATTAAATATCTCACATTGGCGGATAAGTCACCTACAAGGCATTAAAATTTTTCGAAATCGTGACCTCTAAAATGTGATACAAACAAGCGCTACGTAACATTTACTCATGTTTTTGATTACGCAATCTCAAAATTCTAATATCAAAAATGCGTATGTAATCCTACGCAAAAGAAGTTTCGTAAAATACAATCATGCATGAATCAATAGTCCTGCTGTAAGGATACAATGAATGAACATAAATCACGTGGTCATCATTATCACCCGATGCAAAATAATTACATTCTGGGTATCACTTTTTAGTTACACACATGTATGAAACGAATCAAAAATATCAACCCAAGACTAGATTTCTTCTTAGGTTACTTTAAAAAAGAAAAATAAATATCAACTATCGATTCGTTTGATATCAAATACACATAGACTATCCGAAACAATGGACTTTTCATCTAAATCCGATTGCGAACTCGACCTTATTTTAATGTTTCAGGCGAGTTAAGTGAAGGGTATTCGATTCGTCTCTCTCCGATTTCTAAATTTGAGAAAAGAGAGTCGATATTATGATCGTAACTGGCGCCTTGAATCGGCGCTAAGTTCTCCATCCTCCACATGTCAAAGTCCGTGTTAAAAGAAGCGGCACAGGCGAAGCTAGTTCGGTTGGCGGGTCTCCTAGTTTCCTGAGTAGGGTTGTTGAGTCTCTCCAATGTCTCCTTTTCGATTCGGTCCAAGCGCTCAATGGCTGACAGGGCATCTCCCTCTCCCTGACGCTGAGGAGGATCCATTAAAGATGCAATGTCAATGTCGATTCTGTGGGAATTCATTGATTAATTAATACAATTGACCAGATTTATCTAAAATTTTCTGCCCGTGAAAGTTTGTTTAGTTTTACCTAGAAAATGCTTATGTGACTCTAAAGAGTCAATGCTAAAGCCTTAAAGCGTCCCTGTGTGACTATAAAATGTCATCATATCTGCCTAAATTTGTTGAGAAGTGAAAGAAAACGCAGAGACAACAAGCGTTTCTTTCGGTGATCCAGGTGGGCTATGAAGGCTTACGGATTCGATTCTGGGCTGCAGGAAGCAACGGCTGCAACCAACTCTTTCTCTCTTACGAAGAATATAAAGACGTGACATTTCATCATTGCATCAGAGCCTTATCTTCAGATCCCTAGACATAAGAGAGCCCCCAATTTTAGCTCGAAATGAAAAGATAATAAATAAATACTTAAGCAAAACACTGTCCCCTTTTTACCTAGTTCGTTAAATAATAGGTCTTTACCTATGAAATTGCCGATTTTTTCTCAAGCTTTATTTTATTCATAATTTATTTGATTGAACAGCTATTACTAAAATTGTTTTTGATTTAAAGCCTTGGCCATATAACGGAGATATTGAGTTAAATTAATACATATTTACTTTAGATTTATTTGCTGAAAAAGAAGCTCAAATATAGCTCTTTTCATCCGTTGCCCGTTTCATTGCTTATTTTTGCTGTACCGTTATTACAGTTACAACTTTCAAAAAAGTAAGTATGTTGAAAATTAATTTAATGTCGTCCAAACCTTCCCACAAAATTTTGCTAAATTTGGATTTCGCATTTCCGAGAAAAATCCAAAAACGTTAGTATGGAAAATTCAGTTTTCCAAAAATATTGTATGAAAAACGGCAATTTTATAGGTAAAGACCTATTATATGTTTTCCCGATAGAAAAAAGTAGTTTTAGATTTTTAACTAATTTATTAATCACCCCATACTGCGACGCATTCATAATAATAATATCAACTTCCCAACTATGTACTTGTCGATATTTTTATAATCTCATTCTAATTAGAACATTTTCAATAAGTATTGTCATTGACAGCTGAACGGGACGAGTAGTATTTAATTTACCTACTTAGAAATCTAGTTCTGGCAGCAATGGTCGCACCGGTTTCCATAACATAAAAAAATAAATCTAGTTCGTTTACGAACATCTGAATAAGTGCTGTTTTGCAAGCGAAACGAACCTTGTATTGAAGTTTAACACCAATACGATTACATCCTGCCGCAGAATAGCAATTTTATATTGTAGAGATTTACCGATGCCATATTGGATGGAAAATATTACGAAATGCTGATTAATATTCAGGATGCTTTTGAAATTGCGGCTAGTATGTTCTAAATTACTAAATCTAACATACTAATGTTGGGCAATTTATCACGAGCGTTTCAGTACTTCGGAGGGCACGTTAAGCTGTCGGTGCCGGCTGTTGTCGCTTGACTACAATCGTTAAATATACTGCGCCATATATTTCGTTTAGCATTTTGAAAGTGGTCGGAGGTTAATCAGGTGCCCGATAGCAAGTCACTGTTTTACTTTTTTTAGGGTGACCTACTTTGCTTTGATTTGATTAATGTATGACCTAATGTATGATGGATTAAAATAATAATTAGAAGACATAGTTAATTTCAATTTTTGCTAACCAAAACTTTACTAATAAATGATAGACACTATGAATAAAGTATTTATTCATTCAAATAATAGGCACGCGTGATGATTTAAATTATTGAATGATCGCTTTAGAGTTTTCTGTCAAACAAAATTGCACAGTTTACCAAAATTAAGCTAAAAAATGCAGTTTTCGTTTCAAAAACTCATTTAGGCGCATTGGCGCGAAACTAATCAACAAATTGCCTTTACATATTTTTTGAAATGGAGCCTTACTTGAGGGGCTATTCCAGATAGTAAAACTGATTGCGATGGATCTCACATTCGTCATAATTTAGCATAATTTTGCGTAATAAAGTAACCAGTGAAATAAGTAATTTGTTACCCCTGTGAACTCTAGCTAAACGATCCTATACTAATATTATAAATGCGAAAGTTAGGATCGATGGATGGCTGGACGTTTGTTACTACTTCACGTAAAAATTACTTTACGAATTTTAATAACATTTTGCAGTACTATAGCGTAGATATCGGTAAAACACATAGTCATTGTTTTCCCAAATTTTCACGGGAACAGAGTTTGTGTTAAAGCGTTTCACTTCCTTGAACTTTGGATATGAACTTGTACTACGGCTCTTATGTAAATGACATTGTCAAACACGAGAAGCTGATCTGCTCTTGAGTGTACTCGTAAATGCATTGACCTAAGGCCACAAGCATTACCGGTTCATCGTATTTAAAAGACAGCAACAACTGACCCATCTGTTATTCTTCTTTTGCCTAGCTTTTTCCCGGCCTAGAGTCAGAGTCGGCATTTCAAAACTTATTAACAATTGTGTTCCTAAGTCTACATCAATCAGAGCGGTATGTCAGCACTCCCATCTTCATTAAGAGGTCATCTCCAAAAAAAAATTCTAATTAAAATCCTGCGTCTGGCATACCTTGTGTTCAACAACCCGAATCTATATCTATACTAAACAAATCTATACTAAACAAAATAAATTGAAGAAACCCAAAAACTTTGATTGAATAAATACATAAGGCTTCTTCTGGCTGTGCTTAATTAGTTCTTGATCACATCTTTGTTCTAGCTAGATTATCATTATGTGAAAACCTTTATTATCAAATTAAAAAAGTAGGTACTCCATATGATAATACGTATAATGGTTCATAAATTAGGTCGTACCCAGTTTGTTCCTTGAACCGAGTCCAACTGTCAAGGGTCGGTACCATCGGGATTTCCTCGATCACTTCTCGTTCTGCCACTTCTAAGCTTCTTTCCATTAGCTCCCTCTCAAGCTGTTTTTCTGTAAAAATTTGTAAATATTAAGTCGCAATTTTTCTAAACTCGAGAAGCCGTAGATTATCTCTGTTAAGCAAACGTTCTGAATATTATTTAAGGGAGAGTCGGTAAACATTTAATTTCAACAACATTTACGTCGTTTCAAACGTTATTATGCGCACGAGCTGAGAAGAGAAGTAGTGAATGGTGGGAATCCAGAGTCGCTCTCGAATGTACAGTGAAAATAAGGAAAGTGGAAAATTATATAAAAAGTTGTTTGAAAAATTGCAACTGAAACGTCGTGCCGGCCTCAATAAATAATAAGTAACCTAACATTGATAAATACTGTTAATAATGAAAGATGTTTGAAAAGGAAATTAAAACTCTATCATTACAACGAGGTTTAGGAAACACTGTTAATAGACACTCCGATTTATAAAAAAACAGTACCTAACATAAAGCACATGGAACATGCAGTCGTAGGAATTTACAGCTAAAACGAATATACTTCGCTGGAAAGTATGTAATTGTGACAAAAACCTAAAGCTGCCTCTGACGAGCAATTTATTAAGTTTTGTTTTACTGGTAATATCGACAACGTGGTTATTCCTATAATATTACTTCCTAACTTATAAATGTAGAAAATGTCAACACAGCCGTATGTTTTGAAACAAACAACTTTCGGGTACTTAAATTTCTGTAAACAAGCTCGTATATGATTTGCTTACACAATATGTTATTGTTTGTCTATCTATAGACATGACCCGAGGTAAGTTTGACTGTTTGACCATTTTCTTGATTACCCAGCACATTGTATGCAAAGTATGGCATGATCAAGTAATATTAAACCTTAGATATTAAAGCGAAAGTAGGAAACCTTTTATAATTATTAACTTTTGTTAACTAATAGTAGATAGTGTTGTTAGTAGATAGATAGACACATAAAAAGTTTATTCACTGCTATTACAAAAACTTGTAATGTCCATAGAAATATAACCTTAGCTTTCCATTGTGAATTATTTATAATATTATTATGATTACAAATTAATTAGGTCATTTATTTATAAGGTAAATAGGTTATTGTTTTGTCGTTTTTTTGGCATATCGTAAATCCAAATGTGACTTGATGGCTGGAAACTAAAATAGGACGTGCATTGTTCTAAGCAACTGCACTTTACCAGAAAAATATCTGGGTATGGCTGTGTCATTAAGCACAAAAATACGTCATTCACAAAGAAAATTCGCTTTCCCGTACTAAAGGCAGTCGGCTGTACTTACCGCTTGGCATATGTAAGCCCTTCCAATTTACAGTTCTAAGGCACGTAATATTGATATTTGCGATTATGCGACATGCTTACGTCATTGGAAAGTTGTGAAACTGATTCCAAGCCTGTGCTAATGTTAACTTGGCTAACACAAGGCTTCGAATCCTATGAGATAACTACAGGCCTTGTCCCTACAGTTGCGCGAAACCCGTTTTCTCTTTAAACGTTTGCTTAGAACCAGTTCCAGTCACAGTCCTAGACTTGTAACTTAATGTGGAGAGTGTAGAATTAGAGCTAGCACTTTCATTACCACGTCATTGCAATAGTGCCCGTTGCTCTTATTTAATACAGTTACATACATACTTAAAACAAATTGTCCCCCTCCTTTCTTGTTCCTTTTATAAGTAAAGAAAAAACCTTTAAAAGAGCCACTCTAACTTCCCATTTCAATCGTGATCATTTTACAACGTCTCCAATAGAATAATTAATGATTGCGAGCGAGAGTAGCTAAAATAAGTTAAATTATAAAAAAAGTCGTTTTTGTCTTCCGGATCATAGTATTGATGTTATGACAATACTGAAGGTAATTTGAGTACGAAGACATGTCAAAACATGTTTCTTTAAAGTAATATTTTGGAAAATTATTTATCTCACCAACAAAAACTCTACCGCGTCATATGACCTTTAACGTGGATGTTGCCTTTGGGTTTTTCTTACCACACTTATAAGTACTCCCCAGAACCCCATGACGTAGGTAAGTATATCTTGTTATTCTCAGATATGATGTAGGTACTAAGTACGTGACCTGAGTTATTATTGTAATTATTTTTGAACTTTGCATGCTATCTGCATACTTACATCCTGCCATAGTGTAAAGCTTTGTTTATGGTTTCGGTGGTCTAATTGCTAGACTTTTAGTCAAAACTATAGCTCTAGAACACATTATAGTTCAATCATTTGTAGTTCAAGGTATGACAATCAGCAATTGTACCATGGAATCGGTGAAAAAATAATCAGAATGACATATTTTAAAATCAAACCAAATACTTACCCCGAAATAAACGTCGCTGGTGCGCTGATGACATCGGCCTGCGCAGCGCCTGCGCAAGATTCCCGCAGACTGGGGATCCGACATGTGAAGTCAGCTTACTGCCACTACAACGCCATTCTTCATCTAAACCAAAATCATTATCATCATAGTTACCAGACACAAGACGTACACTGTAGATCTCAAGACTTAGGCCGCCCTTATATGATCTCGAGACCTTAGCTAAATCATCGGTCTACAGTAAGAGCTGCATTATTATGCTAAATGCATTCAGCCACGTTGTCGGAACTCGAGAGTTCTCTTACCCTCTGTTGTCTCTGCGTGTTCTATAAAGCACTCGTTTAATTTAGAAAAAAAAATGTTGATTAATGTTTTGCGTAGGATTCGTTCCCGATTAAATATAGCCAAAAGATTATCTAGCCCTCCAAGTTTCCCTGCGTGAAAAATTAAGTCAATCCCTTGCTTTGTCTGTCCACCACACGCTAGCAAGACAAAGATTTCAAACATACAACAGGTACTTAAGTAACTGCACCCAGAACAATCACACTTATCTACTAAGGTAAGAGAAAGCCAGTTATTAGCTACAAAGCCGCACTAACCTAACCCAACGTTACCCAACGTATGTCAGTTAGGAATGCGATCTTTATGACAGCACACACACGTGCATAATGTAATGAAATTAACTTCTTTAGAAATGTAGAAACGGCCTATGTATGAATTAAACTTAAATGCTGTCTCAAAGGTTTTTATAGGCACTTTAGAATTTACTGCTTTAATATAACTGACTTTCTTATTGAGAATACTTCCAATAATGTATAAAATACCTGTAAAATTTTACTACTTTTTACACCATTTGAATGAATGAATGAATTTGACTTTCGCTTCAGCAAATTACATCAGTTATTTTTGAGAATGTAAAAGGCGTGTCAGTAGGTACTTGTATGTATTTATCCATACTAATATTATAAATGGGAAAGTAACTCTGTCTGTCTGTCCGCATTTCACGCCTAAACTACTGAACCGATTTTGATGAAATTTGGTACAGAGATAGATTAGAGCCTGGGAAAGGACATAGGCTACATTTTATCCCACAGTTGGGCACGATATAACCTGTAGTCCACGCGGGTGGAGCCGCGGGCGGAAAGCTAGTTCTTTATAATTTTTAATTAAACAAATGTAACAGATCTGTATTTTTAAAATCTTTTCAGAAATGGCAGTGATAGCCTAGTTGGTAATGAGCCGGACTTATGTAACCGGAAGATAGCGGGTTCAAATCCTGGTGCGGGATTGTACCACAAAATTCGTATTTTTGGATTTATGAACAGATTTCTCATTAATTTTATCAATGCCCAGTGGTGATACAAAACATCGTCATGACGACTAAGAAAATTTGTTTTCGAAAGGCGGGCGATCCACCAACCCGCATTTGGCTAGCTTGGTGGACTATCGTGTTGCCCCTTCGTGTTTCGAAGGGAGGTCCATGTCCCTCGGTGGGGACGCATATAGGCTGATAAAAAAATAATTTCTAAATAATCTTTTATTTTATTTTCTTTTATTTGACGGCCCGTTTGGTCGAGTGGTAGTGATGCTGCCTCTTGATCGACGGGTCTTGAGTTCGAATCCTAGTCGGGGCAAATATTTGTGTAAAAATCAAATGTTTGTT
The DNA here is from genome assembly GCA_949987775.1 of Aproaerema taeniolella. Lineage (NCBI taxonomy): Eukaryota > Metazoa > Arthropoda > Insecta > Lepidoptera > Gelechiidae > Aproaerema > Aproaerema taeniolella. Next base: position 9,204,527 of record OX465243.1, on the reverse strand, counting down.
CTCGGGTCATGGATGTTTGTGTCTGTCTTTATGTGTGTTCCGAGGGACCCACGACACAAGGGAAAACCTTAATGTGGGCCTTTGTGTGTATGGCGTTTTTTTTTTGGAATTCCCTGCCTGCGTCTGTATTTCCGAGCTCATATACTCGTAACCCGAACCTCTTTAAAATTTTAGTGAATGGGCATTTCCTGGAAGAGCTTGCTGCATCCTCATTGTGATCAAGAGCGAACCCGTTATTAATAAAAAAATAAGTAAAAATAAATAATTCTGACAAAAATTTCAAGCTTGAGGTGATTGTACCTAACTGAAACTTCAAACAACATGTGAAAAATAATGGAAAATATTTACATACCCATTAAAGTGTTCAAGATTTGCAAGCGAGTAGGCGCGTCTATAGAGGGACGCTCCTGAGCAGTTTTAGGCCTCCGAGGCAATTTAGGTCTTTTTGTGTAAAAATCAAATGTTTGTTCTCGGGTCATGGATGTTTGTGTCTGTCTTTATGTGTGTTCCGAGGGACCCACGACACAAGGGAAAACCTTAATATGGGCCTTTGTGTGTATGGCGTTTTTTTTTTGGAATTCCCTGCCTGCGTCTGTATTTCCGAGCTCATATACTCGTAACCCGAACCTCTTTAAAATTTTAGTGAATGGGCATTTCCTGGAAGAGCTTGCTGCATCCTCATTGTGATCAAGAGCGAACCCGTTATTAATAAAAAAATAAGTAAAAATAAATAATTCTGACAAAAATTTCAAGCTTGAGGTGATTGTACCTAACTGAAACTTCAAACAACATGTGAAAAATAATGGAAAATATTTACATACCCATTAAAGTGTTCAAGATTTGCAAGCGAGTAGGCGCGTCTATAGAGGGACGCTCCTGAGCAGTTTTAGGCCTCCGAGGCAATTTAGGTCTTTGCGGCCTCTGTCCTGCCCCCTCGGTCGTGGCGGGCCTTCGTCGGTGCAAATGCGGAAGTCGCTTTTTGTCCACTTCTAATGATGGTCCTAACTGGCAGTCGCTGTCTTCACCATTGTCATCAGGAATATCCTAAAGGAAATAAAATGACTTCGCCTTGTATTATTGTACTACTCTTAGTTTGTATTTTTTTGAGCTTTGTTTTACAAAGTTACACATACATACATACGTACGCTCACGCCTGTAATCCCTAACGGGGTAGGCAGAGCATCAGTGGTTCTAGAAAACCACTTAACGCCACGTTTGACACAAATGGTGAGGGTCATTAGATGGAACATGTTGTGTAAATGGTGAGAGGTGGTCAGCCTTTCGCCCATGATACAGCAAGACCCTCACGTCCCTCTTACTGATTTTTAAAGTATGCCTGGGAAGAGTAGGCAGCTGGCACATTCTATGTTTTTCTTTCACTCCCAGTCCAGCGTGGTTTTACAAAGTTTCGAGCAAGAAGCTACCAATTCATAATACATTTTATACTTACCTTCTAAGTTGGTGCGTTTATTATCTATTTCCAAACCAATAGCTTAATTAAGCACTTCAAAAATAAACAGGCAAAGAGTTTTAAAAGACTTCTTACCTCATACAATGTAGAAGGCCCTGGTTCTGGCTCTGTGGCCGGCTTAGGCACCGTTGCCACAGGACGCTCGACCTCTGCTTCCGAATCTGAACTTGAACCCTCGGGCTTGACGTCTTCGAGTCCATCTATATGTGTAGGTAAATCATTACATCGATTTATTATATTTTTTTGCATCAAAATAGCAATTCAACCTTACATAATTGCAGATCATTTGTGCCAGCCATTAGTTTTCATTCAGCAATAAAAATACGCACATAATGCAAGTATAAATGGGCACTTACAAAATGCGACAAGGAAATCTTAAAGAAGCGATGGCCTTAAGGGATAGTTAAGATAATAAAGGAAGTTAAGAACAAAAAACACACATTCAATATCAACATGCAAGGGGTGGTCGTCAAGATAATTCAGCATCGGCAGTGCTTCGGCCACAGTGGTGCGATAATCAGGCTCGTTGGCCGCCGGAGTCCCTTCTAGGGAGAGACGCCGCAGTGCTCCGCAAACGCCAAGCATCCAGAGGCGACTTGTGTCTGCAATTGGGTTGCTGAAACGAACACTCATTTCAAAACCTGTTAATTTAGAATAGGTACTCGTAAAACCCGCTTAGCTTTCATGAAGTCAATGAAATATAAAAGCGTATAGTAATGGTCAAATTTCGAATAGATATAGCAGCTCTTCGAGCATTTTCCGTAACATACGAACCTAAGTATAACATAAGCACCAAAAATGACATATTTTATCGTAACGTAAGAACTGTGGATATAAAAGAAGTCAATAGTTTACTTGGCCAAATCAAGTGTATGCAACTTCTGCAACGCTGCCAAAGCCTGCAGGTCCTGTAAGCGGTTGCCTGCAGCATGTAGCTCCCGCAGCGCTGACAGGCCCCAGACACCGTCCAAACAAGTAAGGCCGCAGCGATTTACACTCAATATCTGAAGAAAAGGAAGCCACAGCACAGTGTAACAAGGAAGAAGTCAGCCATTGGATTCTAAAGTTGAAGATGACCGCTTAAATCCATTTTTTGGATAACAATGGGGAGACCATGTCCAACATTACATTAAAATTTACTTAGGTCGGTAGGTATTTTGTATATTCTAATCAATTTAAAAAAATAACTGTAATTTCTATTTCATATGCACCGTTGTACCACACAATCCATCTACGTTATTTTATATAAATACTAGCATTCCACTCGGGACATCTTTCCCATGAAAATTCGGGGAAAATAAGTAGCCTAATGTTACTCAGAGATAATGTAGCATACCAATGGTGAAATAATTTTTGAAATCGATCTAGTAGTTTTTAAGTTTATTCGTTACATATAAAATACAAATCTTTCCTCTTTATAATATTAGCGTAAGTAGATTAGTGTAGATATGTATGTGTAAGTACATATATTTACACGTGGTACTCTGTTTAACTTGTATTAGGTTTAATGACTTTTAAACTTGTTGTGTATTTATCACAAGTACGTGATAAGTTAACCGATAGTTGCAAATTAGCATGGGCACATATTTTCATAAAGATACGTGTTTCGGAATCACCTACCTAATTCCGAAACACATATCTTTTTAAAATATTTAAATAAACGCCAACTTGACCACAAAAGTTTAGGATTAGTGACTAATTTTTAGAGTACTAGGTATAATGTTTATTTAGTCAATTTGTACGATAACCATCTAAATAAACCTTTTTTTATCAGCCTATACATACCCACTGAGGGGCACGGGCCTCCCTTTTGTTACAACGAATGGGTTCGCTCTTGACTACAATCTAGCTTAGGGACGAAGATATCTATTCCCTTCTAATCACGAAGAGATTTTAGGCCATAGTCCACCGCCGCTAGCCCAATGCGCGCCAATCAAAAACAATTTTTTTAGACTTTCGGATTTCATCACGATATTTTTCTTTACCGCTGAGCAAGTTGCTAATGGCAAATCCATATATAAATCCAAAAAGATGAATTAAGTGGTACAACCCCGCCCCTGGCTCATTACGAACTGGGGCTATCACTGCTCAAAATTTGAAAAATTCAAATTTTCCTTTTTCAGTTACACGCGGCCTACCTTTAAATGCACCAGTCCGATACCCAGATCCCGCAAAGATGACAGCGCGCTCCCGTCCAAGGTGAGCGAGCGAAGCACGGGTGCGAGAATGTTGAGTCTTCGCAATCCCACGCGTTCAGCGACTACTCGCAGTCGTGCTTCGCGAATTTGAAGGACCTCTTCATCTGTAGTCGCACCACTGCTTTGTTTCTGAAAAGGTGGGTACAGAACTTATCTGCTCTAATTCTGTGAAACATATCAGGATAGTCAATCTCCCATTTCAGATTCGAGATACGCGTGACTGTAATCCAAGATTTGGCAGATTAATGGAGCGACTGCCTTACCTCCATAGTCCTCTCCAACAGAGAAACCTGACTGAGTATTTTAAAACGCTTACCCGCATAGAGTTATAGTCACAAAGAATTTTTAGGAAAAGAAAAATGTTTGGCGCGAATCGGACTTGAACCCACGACCCCAAGATTAGTTCTCAAGGAGCTGTAGCCAACTGAGCTAGTAGCCAACTTAGGTAACTCGGAAAAAGTACCTACTTAATTAGTACATATCGATACCGGGTACTTAACTTGGTATCTCTCGCCTTAGAGTACCACCCTATAGCTATTACGCAATCCTACCACAACACAAACGAAGACAAATAAAATGTGTAAACGTAATAGAAAACCCAATGTTATACCTACCTACTTATCTCAGAGAAGTCACTAAAAAAATGAAAAAATATTTAAATATTTAAGTATTTCACTTAACGCTCTTCCATGGACATAAGTGAATTTATGGTTAACTTATTATAGCAGTTTTATGATATAATGTTCTTTAAATAAGATTAACAAAGATTCTTAATTACCTACTTAACAAATAAAAAAGAAAAAATAAGAAATAAAAACAAAATCTCAAAAACGGAACCAAGAGTGCATATGCGCATAGTGAATGCATGCGTGTGTGTGCATGTGTGTCTGTGAGTGTTTGTGTGAGCGTGTGTGTGTGCGTGTGTGTGTGTCAGTGTGTGTGTGTGTGTGTGTGTGTGTGTGTGTGTCACTAGGTATCGAAGTCGGTACCTCTCCCCTTTATTTATTTATTTTAAGCCTTTAACCTCTCACTTACGATGCCGACTCACTAAACCATTTCGGCCCGGATGATCTGTCCAGTTTAATTTATTTAATCCATTCCTCAATATCTTCATGAGCAATATGAGCATATGTCACCATTTCTTACATTTACAATACAACTCACCAAAAGCTCTATAAGAGTAAGTTCGCGTGGTATCACGATGCGTCGATAGCCAGGCAGACGGCGCTCCAACTCATCTTGGAATGGAGGCTGTTCTGGGTCAGGAGGAGGCATCGCTAGGACCCTGAACAACAGGTAAATAGACTACGTTTATTTACTCATATTTTTACATTATAATATCTACTCGTTGATACTGAATATGATATTCCACTCATCAATTAACGTATGCCTCGAAGTCAAAGAAGTCGACTCACTATCATCAGTTCATAACTTGGACTTGGAAAGCTAAAATTTTAAACAGAATAGGAAGAGACCAAGGCGCGAGCGTTTGTTATAATGTTAAAAGCCGGGTGACGTATTTTTGAAATAATAGAATTCCAATTCGCATACGAATTGACAAGATGTGTATGCGATTCTCATGCGAATCTTGTCAATTCGTATTTCGCATACACATCTTGTCAATTCGTATGCGAATTGGAATTCTATTGTTTCAAAAATACGTCTCCAGATCAAGTAGGTACAATAAATGTCTGTAAAATGCGCTACACTTAACAAAAAAATAATAGGTACAAACTTATTTAATAAAAAAATCACAAACCTGAAGAGAGGGGTAGCCCTCAAACTCTGAGGTTCAGGCGAGCTGGCGCTTGATATCTCCGAGACTGCGGGCGAGATGATTCCGCTGGGAGTTTGCGGCCTGTCTAGATCCACGTTGGGCGCTTCGTTTGACGGCATTGTGGTCTATCATTGGACAAATTAAACTTACTAATAATGCGTGTTCATTAAATCACATTACAAATGCCGCTGCGATTTGTGATATACACAAAATATACTCGTACAACGAAAGTCCCCGATTTGGTCGAGCTTGGCTCAGGCTCCTGGCGCGGCTCTACCTTGGCTCTACCTTCTCAGAACATGATGACGATTCCGTTCGCAAATTCATCAATTCATCATACATTTGCTTCTGATCTGCATAAAGGGTCAGTGAAAGTGTTATAATACTTTTTAAAACACTTTCCACTTGGAGGAATATTCACAAAAGTTTTAGGGAAAGAAAAATTTTTGGCGCGAAAAAAAATTTTATTTGATTTTTTTCCTTAAAAATTATCTATGAAGGATCAAACTGTTTCAAACATAATAGACTATGATCCCAGGGCCGCCAGACCTTACTTATTTTCTCATTATCCAAATGTGTGGGAAATAATAGTGCCAGTACCATTAACAATTGAATACCAGGTAATCTGGGCCGACGGCTAATTTTCATCTACCAGGTTCTGAAGGTACTTACAAAAATTACTTACTTGTCTTGAAGTCTGGGTGCTGATGTCTTATAGAATATAATAATTAATGATTAATACTGCCAGAAACTCTCCATCGGCTGTAATTTCTGCCAGACGCTTTAGTAAATTATGAGATTGTACCTACAATCTGAGCCGTGATTTTTTATATGATGTTCAGGGAACTATAACTATACTACTTTTTCTAGTACCCAGACTTCAAGACAAGTAATTTTTGGAAGTACAGTACCTTCAGAACCTGGTAGCTGTAAATTGGCCGTCGGCCTAGGCTAGCTGGTATTCATACGTTACAAGTACTACTAGTTATTCCCCACACATTTGGAGACGTATTTTTGAAACGATAGAATTCCAATTCACATACGAATTGACAAGATTCGCATGAGCATCGCATACAAGTCTTGTCAATTCGTATGCGAATTGGAATTCTATAGTTTCAAAAATACGTCTCCTGGTTACTGAGAAAATACGTAAGGTCTGGCGGCCCTGGTGTAGCTCAGGCCAGCAGACCCACGGAATTTAAACAATGAATTTAGGTATTCTATGTATGCCAATATACAGTGCCTTCCTAGTGCCTATTGATGCCAAAAGAACCATATCTAGTGCCATCATAGTTTAAGAAATATAGGTCGTTGTTTGTGGGTCTGCTGGACGGATATCAGCCCAGCAGACCCACCTCTCGTACACGGAAACGGCTAAAGTTAGAGACATGGTTCTAGTTCTAAGCTTTAATGCTTTACTTGGTGCCATCGAGAAAAAAGTTTCAAACCTAGTGCTTCAAGCGTTTCGGAGCTATAAAACGATCTTGGTGTGCCTGCTGGGCGGAGGTTCAACGCAGCAGACCCACCTCTTGTACACGGAAACGGCTAAAGTTAGAGACATGGTTCTAGTTCTAAGCTTTAATGCTTTACTTGGTGCCATCGAGAAAAAAGTTTCAAACCTAGTGCTTCAAGCGTTTCGGAGCTATAAAACGATCTTGGTGTGCCTGCTGGGCGGAGGTTCAACGCAGCAGACCCACCTCTCGTACACGGAAACGGCTAAAGTTAGAGACATGGTTCTAGTTCTAAGCTTTAATGCTTTACTTGGTGCCATCGAGAAAAAAGTTTCAAACCTAGTGCTTCAAGCGTTTCGGAGCTATAAAACGATCTTGGTGTGCCTGCTGGGCGGAGGTTCAACGCAGCAGACCCAACACGATAGCTCCATAACTAGAAGGTAATTGGTATGAAATCTCATATCAACGTTTAGTGTGTAATTAGTGCCTTAGCTTAACATAAAAATATCTGTTTAATTTGACTTCCAAACATAACAAATAGCCTCTGAAAGTTCTCCATACATTTTAACAACCGAGGTACAGTCACGCTCAAAACTCAATTTATTAGGTTACATATGCCAACATATTTTTTGAATGGGGTAATAAACTGCCAATTTCTCACTTCAGATGTCGCCTCTGTTGACTGATCCTATACGTGTAGCTGTCATTCTCCATATTAGTTTCGTAAAAAAACAATTTATTTATAGTAAATTAATGAATTTTGACAATTTGCACAGCTATTAACTGCAAAAATACGGTGTACATGTATTCCCCAAAGATCCAAAAAAAAAGTTTAAAAAAAGTAGCTTTTCTTTTACTCAACTCTTCTTTCAATTGAAGTACACATCTTTGTAATTTGACTTTAATTTGAGTAATTATCTCCGCAAAAAAAATAAAAAAACACTTGCTCGCAATCTAAATAAAATGACAGCGCCGCAGCTTGACACGGAACAGTCAACAATGCTGCCACCTCTAAAGAGCTTTTAGTTTATAACCCCATTCGTAATCGTTCATGTATCCTAATAGTAATTAACTACATACCTATTATATAGATATACCAACTTATTTTGTAAAAAGGTAAAAGGCGACTAGGCAATAAATTTTAAAAAAAAATAGGCTACGCATCTGCATGTTGCTTTCCCAAACCAATAGATGGCGCTACTGTTTTATGATGCGTTGTCTGACAATAAGATTGTTAATGCATTTAAGACTTGCGCGGCCTATGCGCTAATAAAGGGTAGATGACTTTCAGCACTTGACTATGGTTTAGGTTTAGGTTGAGTAAGGATTTTATGAAATCAGAAGTCTATTGAGAAGATCGGTATTTGGTTTGTTAGCAGACCAAATTTAAAAAATTTGCAATTTCGTTATCTCGATAGCCGAAATTAAAAAAATTATGGGGGTCGCAAAAACCCTCAGTAAAACTAAGTTAGATCTAATAGCTATAACTATAAGTTTCATTGTGATGATAAACATTTCATAAAATAATGTTATGAAGCATTATTTTATGATTTTTGTTCCATTGACTTTCAAACATTCAAAACTTATAAGTTTATTTCATGTCGTCTTTGATTACGTTTAATTACACATAATATTGGTTACGACTTTGAAAACGTTTGAGACCCAAACACTATTACAAATTAAAGAAAATACACAATTATATTAATAATTAATTCTTCGCATAAATTGACGGTGCAAAATGAGTACCTACTCGGTTGACATCGCGATTTCAATATTTTTAATTTTATTTGTGACCTATCCAAAACCAAACAATACATTTTATCGTGTTAAGTAGTAATTGAGGACAAATAAAACATAAATTTTTAGTGCCTGAGATAAACTTCAAATTTTGAATTAAATTCCGCTAGATTGAAATTTTCTCAGTGTGCGACGCTCGTTTAATTACTTAGTAATTCGTCTCTTAATTCAGATAATAAGCCAGCTAACTTAGGTGAAATGTTCAGTTTGCCTAATATGTAAATTTAGCATCTAATAATAATTTGGTACAATCCAAAATTCCTTTTTGCGCTTCCATAATGAATGACAGTCATTTTAATAAGCTATTTTAATATTCTCGGTTCAATTTGCATGGAATGAATGATATACAGTTTGTTCGCTCAATTAGTGTGCATGGGTAGCTGTCAGCTGTCATCTCGAAATGTATGGCGGTACAGGGAGCAAGAAAACTTGAATGGTAATTCATATCTTCTATCTCTTTCTACTAGTTATAATACGAAAATAATAATATTTTGTGGTCTCTGTAAATATTTACATGGATTAGTATAGCTATTTTTTGAAAGAAAAATATTCGTACCTATTTGAAAATAAAATTACTTAACTGTAAATAAATTATTGTATGTGTTCATTGACACTATCGTTAACATTTACAAAATAATAATAACGTATATTTCCAAAAAGAAGTACTTAAGGAAGTTAGTTCTGCTAACTTATAAATTACAAAGGAGGGTTCAGATAATTCGTCCTGTAGGTATTACTTGCATTACAAATACCCAGTTGCAGTAACGGTCATTAGAATAAAAGCTTTTCGGTCATTATGTGATATTCATAGATTAATTTATTTATAGATAGATATGAGTTTCGACATTTATTATTTGAATTTCTTTCAAATACTGACATTGGCAAAATCACTATGCGGAGGCCATATTTAAAAGAATAGGCATAAGTTCAATAATAAATTTTGCTATTTTATTTATTGGAGTTGAGAAAGGGCATTATTAATTATAGTTGAGAATGTTGGAGGAGACTGGCAATGACACTGCGAATAATGACAACAGCGGTGGTACGTCTCAAGACGATAACGCTCCAATTAAAAAAAGGAAGACGCTTTGTAAAAACTGCAAAGAAATAATTTTGAATGTTCATCAATACTGCGTCAACACAATGCCGCCTGATAATGATAAAGAGATGGAATTTAAAAATTATCCAATTATTGGGACAGTTTCGAAAATGGTTAATGTGCATCGAAACACTGTCGCCAAAATTATAAAATCAGGACCAGTTTCTCCCTTAAAGAGAGGAAGTCAGACGAAAAAATTCTCAAAGATAGATGATTTTGAATGCGATTTAGTTCGACGCACAGTATATAGATTCTATACAGATAAGAAACTTCCAACACTCGATATGATATTGCAAGATTTAAAGACAAATACGGACTTCCCATATCAACGTACTACGTTGTATGAGCTTTTACGTAAACTTGGATTCAACTATAAAAAAGTGAATAAACGCAGTGTGTTGCTTGAGACGCCGCGATTCCAAGTCTGGCGTTATAAATATATAACAAAGCTCAGAGAAGCACGTCAAGAGGGGCGAAATATAATCTACCTGGACGAAACGTGGTATGACACACATGATACCGTCAAAAAAAGTTGGACTGATTGTAGTTGTCACTGCATTTCAGATTTGCCTTCCACTCGTGGGAAACGCATTATCATATTGCATGCTGGATCCAAAGACGGTTGGGTCGAAAATGGACTGCTTCTATCTGCGAAACAGATTAGCGATGCGAGCGCTGATTACCACTGCGACATGAACTCAGTGCTCTTTGAAAAGTGGTTTCAGGAGCAATTATTGCCAAACATAACACCAAATAGCCTAATAGTAATGGATAACGCTCCTTACCACTCGCGACTATCCGTCAGAATTCCAAACACCACAACCAGAAAAGGGGAGATCCTTGATTTTATGAGACAGTACAAAATTTCCATTCCAGAGCCAACCCCAACCATTCCAGTGCTGCTGGATATTGTGAAAAAGGCGGGCATAGAAAAAAGATATGTCATTGATGAAATAGCAAAAATGAATGGTTGTGAGGTGGTGCGTCTTCCACCATACCACTGCATTTTTAATCCGATAGAACAAGTGTGGTCTAAAATTAAACATGACCTTAGAGCCAACAATTGCGACCCCAAAAACAGCAGTGCCGTATGTCAATTGATCAGGCAGGTCATGTTGAACGTAACATCTGACTTGTGGGGTAAATATATTGCCCACGCAATCAAAGAAGAGAATAAGTACTTTAATGTAGACCAGCATGTTGATGTTAACGGAGACACTTTCATAATAAACACACAAAGTGATACAGATGACTCTGATTCGGAATAGCTAGATTGATTTTTTATACTTATGCTACAAAAATAGCATATATGTTTAAGTTGTAAGATGGCTATTTAATTTTAATTTTTATTAAAAAATTTGCATTTGTGGACGAGTCACATTTAAGTTAGAGAATGGTCCCAATATACCGTGCGCCTGTACTGCACACTAATTGCCCGAACGAACTGTAAGTAACTATTTATTAAAACAATTACTTACCCTGATGGTAAATTCTCAATAATTCTCCCAAAAAGCTTGAACAACACAACACAATCAAATTTCAACGGCTATTCGGTCTGGTATTTTTTCACTTCGTCCATAGACTAGGCAGAGATACACTTTGTCCTTGTGTTGAGCTACCAGGGACTTTTTCTCACTAGTTTCTCGACAGCGCATTGATATATCTCAGTTAGATAAAGACATATCAAGCTGAATCATAATGATTTTGAGTTTTTTATTCGTACAAATCGAATGTATACAACCACTTTGAGTGTGTGGCGTTACATTGTTGACGACACTAGAATCTAGAAAAAGTTGCATGGTAATCCCAATTCGAAACGCCGTCGCGTCGTCGGCGCAGCGGCAGTGCGGTGGCGCGGTGACAGTGCGGGGCAATGCGCCATCTATGATTTTCTGATAGAAGTTTTTCGTACCTAAATTTTGAAATTCACACGCATTCTCGTCGAAAAACTCTACTTAGATTATTTGAATTCTTCGTTATAATTTTTTTTCGTATAATCTATTCGTTTAGCAATAAAAAACCAAAAATAAATCAAGAGTAAAAATGTTTTTTGATTAAAATGCTTTTCTTTAAATGCTCTAAAATATAGTCTCTAAGGACAAAAATAAACATAAAATAAACCAAACTCATAATTACATAATTTATATGATATTAACTTAACCATTAAAAAAACATTTTTCAACTCTTAAATTTTTTAGTCCCAATCTTATACACAGTCACATAGTACCGAGATATATTTGTATTCTGAATATAAGTTAAGACGATAACGCACACCTAATAAAACCTGAAGATATATTTTTATCATATATCAAAATTAAACTACGTAATTTTTGATTTAGGTACTTAGCGCTTAAACTGTGCTAATAACTAATAAACCCCGCACGCAGGCAAGGGGGAAGATTTAGTAAGTACATAAAAGGTCACTTGGTGGACAAAAATCACCTTTACGAACATTGAAAATAAAATAAAAGCTTGTAAAAAAGACATTTAATCCATATTGTATCAACAATTACGTAAAAACTATTGATTATGAACGCGACTGTATTCATTTTGAAATGTATGCAGAACTTTCAGAGGCTATTTGTTATGTTTGGAAGTCAAATTAAACAGATATTTTTATGTTAAGCTAAGGCACTAATTACACACTAAACGTTGATATGAGATTTCATACCAATTACCTTCTAGTTATGGAGCTATCGTGTTGGGTCTGCTGCGTTGAACCTCCGCCCAGCAGGCACACCAAGATCGTTTTATAGCTCCGAAACGCTTGAAGCACTAGGTTTGAAACTTTTTTCTCGATGGCACCAAGTAAAGCATTAAAGCTTAGAACTAGAACCATGTCTCTAACTTTAGCCGTTTCCGTGTACGAGAGGTGGGTCTGCTGCGTTGAACCTCCGCCCAGCAGGCACACCAAGATCGTTTTATAGCTCCGAAACGCTTGAAGCACTAGGTTTGAAACTTTTTTCTCGATGGCACCAAGTAAAGCATTAAAGCTTAGAACTAGAACCATGTCTCTAACTTTAGCCGTTTCCGTGTACAAGAGGTGGGTCTGCTGCGTTGAACCTCCGCCCAGCAGGCACACCAAGATCGTTTTATAGCTCCGAAACGCTTGAAGCACTAGGTTTGAAACTTTTTTCTCGATGGCACCAAGTAAAGCATTAAAGCTTAGAACTAGAACCATGTCTCTAACTTTAGCCGTTTCCGTGTACGAGAGGTGGGTCTGCTGGGCTGATATCCGTCCAGCAGACCCACAAACAACGACCTATATTTCTTAAACTATGATGGCACTAGATATGGTTCTTTTGGCATCAATAGGCACTAGGAAGGCACTGTATATTGGCATACATAGAATACCTAAATTCATTGTTTAAATTCCGTGGGTCTGCTGGCCTGAGCTACACCGGCCCTGGGATCTCAGTCTATAAGTAGGAAGGTGCCATTTATCTTTATCATAATATATGGATTCAGGTGCCATTCAATCTCTATCATAATATGTGCACGTATGTACAGATATGGGATAGGCAGACGATTTTTTTCTACATAGGCGATGAAGGTAACACAAGCATCTAACTAAACGAATGCTACTGAATGTAGCAAAACTATGACTAGTGTTTTCTTTCCTCATTTTTACGTTTATAGCCAATCGAATATAAATAATTCAAGTACCCACCTGATAATAAATCACAATTTGTACAAGTCTTAGGCTACTACCTAATGAACACTTATTTATTTAGATATTTTAACTATGAAACAAACGAAAGATTACTTTCTTCTATAATAATAACGAAATACGATTACATTATTAAAAAATCCTTTTAATTTACAAAATATTTACCGGTTGCCGTGGTTACCCAAAGAGAATTTAAATAAATCACTGCGCTAAGTATTGTATATGGTTACCTGAATCAATAAACAAAAAATGTCACGACATTATTCATTGATGTCATGATACCGCATTTACACAATCGTATTCGCGATTCACCTCGTCATTCGACGAATCATTCGACGAAACCTTCGTATACGAATACCGTCGCGAACTACTGTTCACACATTCGTGGAGTGATTCATTTTGACATTCGCACACGAACATGGAGGACGTGAAAATAACAGCGGCATGCGCGCTAAATCTATTGAGTTCATACAATTATTTAGATATCTTGCGTAAAAAAGTAAAAAAGAACCGTCGACGTAGCCAAATAGAGCTATTTTATGCATCCTAACAATTTAAAAAATCACTAGCTTTCCGCCCGCGTGCAGACTACAGGTTATATCGTGCCCAACTGTGGGATAAGATGTAGCGTATGTCCTTTCCCAGGCTCTAATCTATCTCTGTACCGAATTTCATCAAAATCGGGTCAGTAGTTTAGGCGTGAAAGACGGACAGACAGACAGACAGACGGACAGACAGAGTTACTTTCGCATTTATAATATTAGTAAGGATTCTTACTAATATTATAAATGCGAAAGTAACTCTGTTATATTGTGTGTATGATGAAATTGATGAATGTAAGTAATTAAAATTAATTATAAACAAAAGAGTTTTTGTTTTATTGAAAATTAAAATCCTGATGAAAATAAAAATGTAGACGAATGTGTAAACAGTAAGTTCGTGTTCGCCATTCGTGCCGTTTGATTCGCGTCCGAAAAACCGCTCTCAACGCGATCGCGCGAATCGCGAGGCGAATTTTACACATGCGTGTTCGTTATTCGCCTCGCCATTCGCACGCATGTGTAAATGCGGCATGAAAAACAAGCCAACAGCCGTAATGAAGAAAAGAGACAGAGCTATATTACTCATGCACTTACCCACTTTGACAAGTTATTGTTTTGCAAAATCTTGTAATTCCCTTTGTTAATTGGTCTGGTCATGTTGGCTAACCTGTATGTCAAAATTTGGCGCCATTTCTTCGACCTTTTAGTGTGTGTGTGAGGAGTGAGCAACCCTGTTAATTTGCAGTTTAGACTATTTTGTGCTATAAATTCCTTATAATAAGCTAAAATGGAAGTATCTAATGGTGTAGATAAATTCCACGATGAATTCCAATATTTAAATCTTGTAAAAAAAATTATTGATACAGGTAAATATGGCTTTTTGAGAAATTACTAACATAGGGCGATATTTATATGATTTTTTTATTACAGGAGATAAAAGAGTTGATAGAACTGGTGTTGGCACTTTGTCTATATTCGGAGCAATGCAAAGATACTCTCTGAAGAACAACACATTGCCTTTACTGACGACGAAAAGAGTTTTCACACGAGGGGTCATCGAAGAGCTCTTGTGGATGATATCTGGATCAACCGACTCTAAGGCACTTGCTGCAAAGGGAGTACACATTTGGGACGCTAATGGCTCAAGAAATTTTCTTGATAACTTGGGATTCAAAGACAGGGAAGAAGGTATGTAATATTTTTACCAATCCAGTTCTTATAGATTGTGACGACTACGTACTGTCTAATTAGGTGCCATTGCTTCAGTAATAAAAGTCTCGGAATGCTTCCAATATGCCTATATAACATTAATATTTAAAATATATGCTCTATTTTTTAGGTGACCTGGGTCCAGTTTATGGTTTTCAGTGGCGGCACAGTGGGGCCAAATATGTAGATTGCAAGACTGATTATGCTGGACAAGGAGTTGACCAGCTACAAAATGTTATTGACACCATAAAGTAAGTGTTTTTTTTCTTTTTAATGAAATGTTAATTAAAACCTTGTACAATGACTGCACACCCGTGTGCAGGATGTGTCGCACACGGCGTCAACAAGCGCGCGACGGGTTAAACAGTATTTTACTTTTTCAAATTAAATATCAAAATATTTATATTTCAGAAAAAATTCAGCTGACAGAAGGATTCTAATGTGTGCATGGAACCCATCAGATCTTGGCCAAATGGCCTTACCACCATGTCATTGTCTTGCTCAGTTCCATGTGGCTCAGGGCAAATTATCAAGTTTATTATACCAGAGGAGTGCGGATATGGGCCTTGGAGTTCCTTTCAATATAGCTAGCTATTCCCTACTAACACATATGATTGCCCATGTTACAGGGTTAGAGGTAATTATATTATTTTTTTGATTATTTTTTCTATATAATTTACCCTAGATATTTCTAAACATAGGTATACTGATTTTTCCAGGCAGGTGAATTCATCCATACAACTGGTGACACACATGTGTATTTAAATCACATTGACCCTCTCAAGATTCAACTGGAAAGAATACCTAAAGAGTTTCCTACGTTGGAATTTGCTCGCAAGATTGAATCAATAGATGACTTCAAATTTGAAGATTTCATCATCAAAGGGTACAATCCACACCCTAAAATTGACATGGAAATGGCTGTTTAAGTCAAAATTTTAAAACATGCGATGTTATTAATGTATTATTATAAATTAGATCAAGTAATAAATATGTACTATTACTATCATTTAATTTTATTAAATATTTCATTGCATACATATGTTAAAAATATAACCCCTTAGTTACAATGAATGGCAAACAATCTTAAAATATCTAAGTGATGCTACTGATTCTAAATAATCATTACCATTATAATTTTTATAAAAATTTACAATATCTTAACAAATTCATAATTTTGTTGTCATCTTACAATCTATTCAACATGTTTTGTACATCAGTTTCTCAATCTTCAATTTTTAACATTTATTTACAAATTAATATTGTAAAATATTAATGATTTGCAATGATTTAAACTTCAAATATTTCATGATTTTATGTAATTTTTTTAATAATTGAGAAAATTCATACAACCAAGATCTTAAATAAATAGTAATATGATGTGATGAGAATTGATAAGATAACAAATTACATGTTATGAATCATAGTTTGTGATGGTTTCATATCAACACATTTGGTCATCTTGAGGCGGCATCTGTAAATGAGATAATTTCAATAACTGAAAAAGCAGAAAATTATAAACCAGTTATAATTAAGTGTAATTCACACTTAAACCTTCGCATGCTTTTTGAACACATGTGTACGAGATTTGTATTGCACGCGGAGAAAAAAGCACGCGACGGGTTAAATAAGACAATAGTGTGTAACACATTCTAATAAAGGACTTAGTTCATAAATCTGTCTCTTTAGGCACCAAAGCTAAGGGACACAAAGAAAAAAGAAGTAAATATATGTGGTGTAACAAAAAAGATCAGTGAATCAAAAATAAGTTATTAAAAATTTTTTTTTTGTGTTCTCATTATACCCTCCTAATTGATACCCATATCATGGAAATAATAATAAAAACAATACTCCATAACTTTTTCATAAATTTTTTACTGTCTATATGTGGAAGTTTGTAACTGCCTGATTTTATGGTATGTATCTGTTAGCTCCCCAAAGAAAAAATATTAGATTTAGGTCACTTTAAATACCATGCATTGTAACCCAAACTAAATATCTAAGCATAATTTCAGCTCAATCGGTTGAGGGTACATTACAGGTTTAAAATTCAGTTGCAAGATTTTACTCAAATAAACCTACTTAACAAAATTGTAAACATTTATTGTTAACTTTATTATAATAACAGGCTTGTAGAAAACATCTGTTCCATTTTTTTTAAGCAGAAATTTTTAGTAAGCTAGGCATTTTACAGTATGCTCACCTGAGGAATGGACTCATCAATTCGATTGCTAGGAAATGGTAAAGCAGCCAGTTGCTCTACCAAGGCTGTTGTCATCTCTGACTCTACCGTAATTTCTACCCAAAGAGTATCTGAAATTGTAGAAATTATTATTTTAAACAACACATAATAACAAACTGAATTCAGACTGTCCATAGAATTTGTTGGCAAATTATAGAATAAAGCAGAGCTACTAATAACATGGAAATCATTCTGACTGAACTATTACAACTGTTCTATTAACTTTAATAAGTTTTTAGGGAATAGGGCAAACAATAAAAATAAATGGATCCAACTTAGTACTATTAAACTTGAAGATTAATTCCAATTGCTATTTATATTATTCACAATGTATCTATCTTCCTACCTCCAATTTGTTCACCCTTTTCTGTAAGCAAGTGGAAATAGCCTCTGTGGGTGCCTGCAGTACTAGGTGCAGTTAACTGAAGAGCTACTGTTGTGGAATGTCCAGGAGCAAGGGGGGGCATGTACTGAGGAGTAGCACCAAATGGCTCCCCTCCTGCCTGGACCAAACGGCAGCTACCAGGCCATGCTTCTGTGCCAGTATTGGCTAACGACCAGTGCTGTTGAAAACTGAAATTAGTCATTTTTTGGGTCAAAAAATGTTTCAAAAACTTTCCAAAAATATAGATACCTGAGCAAATCTATAAACAAAAGATGGCACAGCATTTTGCTTTACACTGAGTTGTTGCAATTCTTTATTAACTGCTTTCAGTTCTGAGGTTCTATTTAACCTGTTATCAAAATGTGCATTATGAACAATAAGTAGCAAGCAGGTAGATTTTTCATAACTGAACATGTCTTAGTAACCTCACAGATGACCTTAGGTACCTACGCATTGTAAACAAGGGGGTCGCCAAAGGGGGACAGGGAGGGGCAGCTGCCCCCCCTAATGATTAAAAAAATATAGGCATTTGCAAAGCAACCAAAGTTAGAACTGTTCTTTTACACTTGCCAATTCTCCAATGAGGTAGACTTGCACTACAAATGTAAAACTTCATGTTCTTGACTGTGCCTACCTAAAATTCATATTTTTTTACTCTCCATAATACTAACTTGCCCCCACCTGAGCCAAGGGCTGGTGACACTCTTATCATAGTTTAACCTTGAATTGATCAATTTATAGAAACTACCTTGTGCCTGGTCCTACTGCAGTCTCCTGATTTTGAGCAGCCGTCAGTGACATAGATGGAAGCTTGGGGGGTAGAGTATAATCTAAATAACAACATATTGCTGCTTGGAGGTTCCTGAAAAAGTAAAATTACATTTATACTGTCCTGATGAAATATTTTGTTTATGGGCTTGAAGAAAAACGGCTATTCAACTTAATATCGTATTTTAGAAGTAAACAATTTATACCAGTTACTCATATCCAAGAAGAAACTAGCAGTATTATGGTTCAAACTAGGTCCTAGGAGTCTTTGCATTTGGTTTATAAGTTCCTCTCTATCAGTAGTATTCATACAACTAAACTGCAAGAGCAGATTCTGGTCAATCTCTCCGGGGATGGAAGATCCGTCGACATCCATTGTGGCAGAATATCACAAAACACTTTTTTTGTCTTTCAACAGCTTTAGGATTTTTGACATGCCCTTTGTTTACGTTCGTCAGCTGACTTTATGCACACTGGGTTTCGAAAGTGACACTTTTATGAACCAAATTATTAATAAAATCGATCATAAAATCAGGTTTCAAACACTTCTTAAGAAATATGGGCCAAATAAATGCAGAAATAGTTTTGTCGTATATTTACGACGAAATCGGATGACAAATTCACACTCTCCTGTCAAGTTTTTTTTTTTACTGGCTTGGCTCCTCTATACGAGTACGAGGGCTTATTGTATGGAGCTGTGCAACGGATTGAATCACTATAAAACTCAATTTGGCACATCACTAGTTAATGTCATGACAATGACATCATGTCGCTTCAGTCTGTTGATCTGTTCTGTCATATCCCAGATTAAAATGTACTCTGTGGTCATATCGACAGTCAGTCAGTCGCAGGCGCAGCTTATGGTTAAATATTTTGTTTTGTGATTGTTTATTACCTTCTCCTGAGAAATATCAACGTATGATGTGATGATATGTAGTTCAGTTGCATAGAGCAAGTGAATAATGCTCTCGTCATGTGGAACCATCGCTCGAAAAGAGGAGAAAGTCTCGTGTGAAATCATAGAGTCGCCTTCAATGATGTGGAAGAGGTCGATTGTGCAAGCAACGGGTGGCGCGCGGCCTGCGGCCCTAGCTATAGCGCTGGCGCTCGTGGCCGTGAGTATCAATGCCTCCACCACCTGCCCACACCCTTGCTTCCTTCTACCTATTCCTACCCATGAAGTTACCACATAATTACAAGAACCCTTTCATATTAACTCTGTAAAACAAGAACTAAGTGCAACAAAACCACTGTAAGGCCTGACATGTTAAACAAACAATGTAAATTTTCCCATGCCTAAGTATTTAGCTGTAATTTGTAATGAAGTTAATACAGGATAGGTTTGGACATTAAAATAGTTTTAGCTAGAAGTGGTTATTATTGTAACTGGCATGGTGAACTTGACCAAGCCTGGTGTCAGAGTTTTCAAACTGCCAAATGGAGATTCAGACTTGGATTTAACCAATGTAGTTAATTGAGAGTAGCTGAGACTATCCTGTACTATATACCTTTATCATTGTAAATACAAGCACAATGGCTCTACGGATTAGACTGGCAAACTTATAAGTCAAAAAGTATGAATCAATTATTCCTTAGACTCATTTGATTCCAACAGTCCATGTGGAAGCCGTGTTCTGGTGCAGACCTAGTCATCGAGATTCCTAGTGCTGGACCGGGCGCAGCAGCTGATCCAGGAGCCAAATACCGACTAGACTACACACCACCTCATGGGAAACCTGCCCCAAACCATACTGTGCCAGCCATAGCATCCACTATCAACTTTCAAGGCCTACCTGGAACTAAATACCATTTTATGCTCTACTACTCCAATGGGACATTCAACGACCTCCTCACATGGAATCAGACTATCATTACTGGTAAGTCTTACACATTTAGCTGGGGCCTAATTTTTGAAACGATATAATTCCAATTCGCTTACGAATTGACAAGATTTGTATGAGATTCTCATGCGAATCTTGTCAATTCGTATGCGAATTGGAATTCTATCGTTTCAAAAATATGTCTCCTGGTCTACTCCAGTATTACTGCAGATATCAAGCTAAATTAAATCAATTACTTATACAAATATTACAAACAATACAATACTATGTTAGTATAAATAATATTAAGGACATCCTTTATGATAACATTGTTTTCTATCTATGGTTGAGTAAGGGGGTATTTGTATGTCAAACAGCTCACAGAACATTAATAAACATTGTTAATGTATTCTGATACGAATTTCTTAGAAAAAGCCCTCTAATTACTTTTATACCTTTTAGAAACTTTGACAATACAATACAATACTCTTTATTGCACACAAAAAACATAACATTTAAACAAAAACAATGTTCACCATGTAGTATACAATGCGGCGGCCTTATTGCTATAGTGCAATTTCTTCCAGGCAACGGGGGGTGAAGGAAACCATACAAAAGGTGAAGCGGTAGTCGTGCAAAGAGTAGTACATTTTATACATATCTATACCTAAATATACAGGGTGTCCCAAAAAATAGTGTCAAGCGGAAGTCCTGAGGTAGAACACCCCTTAGAGCATCTGAAACACCCCATGTATGTTCCGCGATTTTAATGGTTTTCGAGTTATGAATTTTTTACTGAAATTTTGAGAAAATTTTTGAGGGTAGTTTTTTTAATTTGGACCATAATTTTTAAAACTTCTATCAAAGTTACGAAGACGAATATTGTAAGCAAAAAAGTACAATTCATTAAAATTGAGTTGCGAAAAAAATATCTCAAAAAAGCCTAAAATTTTGTTTTTTAATTTTTTAAGTTGTTCTGATGGAGGTGTTTCCAATGTTCCAAGGGGTGTTCTACCTCAGGACACTTTTTTTTGGGACACCCTGTATAAACATATATATACAAATAAATAAATAAATAATGAACAACAATAAATATATGTATATATAATGTATTGTCGAGATACATAAAAACATTTCATGTAAGAAAGGTGCTAAATAACCATTTACAAGTAACCTTGATAAAAAAAAGTTAGCAGTACTTGACCAGTTTTAATTTTAGGCAGGTAGTTCCAAATTCGAATTCTGGCCAGATTCTTATTTCTTATTTACCCACTATTCTTATTTTTTATTATTTTTTGCCATGTGGTGATCGGTTGAGATTAACACCACCCCATTTCTTTGCGTGGGTGTCGTAAGAGGCGACTAAGGAAACACAAATGAGTAGAAATGAGACATGCCTCCTAATTATCCACCCCAGGCAACCTCAATTTGTTCTGAATATGAGATGGCGTCCTATGGTCTCACTTGTAAGGGCTGTGTGGTTCGCGACCGAAGTCCGATGCCAAACAGCTTGCTGTGTTCTGTCGGTACGTAGAAATACCAGTGCCGTATAAGCATTTTCTGGGTTAATTAGCTCCATCCTCGACCTCATCTATGACCTTGGTCAAGGTTGAAGTCAAGAGTTAACCCATCTTATAATAAAAAATAATAAAAAACTTGATAGTTTTCCGAAACTTTGGTATGCTTCTTATTTGACGTTTGTCTTGATTTAAAGAATACCATGGCTTCAAAATTGCATTTCAGATTACATTCAAAAAATGTTTGAATGAAATCTTAAATGCATTGTTCCCCGATGTTAAAAGATCTGAATGAGTGCAATGAAAAGACAGACCCAATGACCTATAAATAAATGGAATATCAGCACTTTTTGTTCTGAACAACAGTTCTGTGGTTTTTTAGATAAAAAGTTCAGACAGAGAAAAAAGTTCCTATACCTACAACAGAAAGTGTACTCTGTGCAGTTTAAATAAAGTACATATTACAAACAGCATTATTAACCTGATGTGAGAGGAAACTCATAATAATAATAATTTATTTTTAATACACTTACATACCTACAAGAGTTAGTTTTTCAAACCAGCAAATCCGTACAAAAAAACAATAGACAAAATTGCAGTCAATGAGTGAATCAATAAAAAAAAACTTATCGAAATTATGCAAAAAATTCGAAATAAAAATAACATTAGCCATGTGAAAATGTAAAGAGTGCTCTAATAAAATACTGTCATAATAACTGTTTAGTATAAAGACGCAATTAACTTATAATTACCTAAATAAATATTAAGTACTAGCATTCCGCCCGGGACTTCTTTCCCGTGGGAATTCGGGAAAATTAAGTAGCCTATGTCCATCGGGGATAATTTAGCTTTCTAATGGTGAAAGAATTTTTCAAATCAGTGCAGTAGTTTCGGAGCCTATTCAATGCAAACAAACAGACAATCAAATCATTTCTCTTTATTATATTATTATAATTAGTATAGATTATTAAAAATGAAACAATCAGAATAGAAACCATGCATGGCAATTAAGATCAAATATTCTCCTATCTAAGTTAGATTTGATATGAGATTTTAAAAGCATTTTAGCATTCATTCGCTGAGAAATGTGACCAAGCAAGCGTGTCGGTGATTCGTCGTACTTACTATCGTTAAAAGAATGCATCTAGCGTAAAGCAACTTGTGTAAACCGCGTAGCGCGACTTTTTAACACAACTATGTATTTGATCTCATGTTTTTATACCCATTCATTAACGCACGGAGCTTCAATAAAATAACAAAAAGCATAACTAAATTATCTTCGATAAATTTTGAGCCTTATGTGCCGCCTACTGTCGCCTACTATATGTACTATAACCACCAGTGGACAATTCCGTCATGACCGTGCTTTATCTGATCAGAAATATTCTACTCCATCGATAACCTCCTCTGCAGGATGCTGTCGCCCCTGTCAGTTATTTTCTAAAATTGTAGGGTAGCTATAGCTACGACTTGCCCCTTGAAACGCCCAATGTACCCCTAAGTGCGAGTGGAGTAGATAACTTAAGATTGAACCCAAAAATGAAAAACAATTAGCACTATTCTATATAATGTTATATCTATATATAGAACACCACACTCCTATTAAATCGTCACTACGATTTAATAGGAGTGTGGTGTTCTATATATAGATATAACATTATATCTTACGATTCACTAATCGTAATAACCAATTTTGAAAATCATTTTCACTAGTGGTGTTACCGAGATTCATCGTGAGAAAAACTATTTAGGCGACTGAATTACCTACTTGTGTCACGGAGGTCCGAAGGCAGTCGTTTTGCTGTAATTAATCAGCTCTACTTGCCAAGTCCTGAATCATGAGTTCTTCATGAGCCCTTGGCGTAATCCTATGAAACCAGAAGCTCTAGGAAAAAATAATTTCATATTTTAAAAAATAAACTTCATGTTAAACTCCTAACTGAATTCATGTGCTCACAGAAACATTACGTTTTAGCACCCGAACCGCCGACGAACCTGACAGTGACGTTGGGCCGCAACAAGCAAGCGACCATTGCCTGGTCGCCGCCTGCGCATGGGGACTATACGGGATTCCGGTTCAAGGTAAATACACATTTTATGTCAAAGTCCAATCACCTAAACGCATTACTCGTGTTTTCAGTTAATAAGTTAAGAGAAACACTCAAAAAACCAGCCTAAATGTATATGGAGGAGATACAGTAAACCTAAGTAATGAACCCGATTAACAAGACTAATAAATATAGTTAATAATAACAGGAAACCGCTCGAAAAAGTATATATAAATTTATGTATTAGTCACGCCAGTATGCAACGCATTTTCAAAGCTTTTTAAAATTAAATACCTATTTAGTGCAAACTTAACATTAGGAGAGTATGTTAAAATTATTTAAATAAATAAAGTACAGAGTACATATGTACCAGGCTATACAATTCATAGACCTAGATTCGTCCTATACTAATGTATACTTTACGAGAATCGTCGTAGAATAAAAGACCACTTTAGATACTAATACGCATATTGGAACCCTATTTTTATGTTCTAGATGCCTTCTATTAAAGCTTCTTTATAAAATGCTGTCACGTTCCGCCTCTCCGTCGTCAGACAAAAAGAACACGATGCCTAGAGGAACTCTTCAATCGAGGGACTAAACGTAACTGCAGTCCTAAATCTATCAACCACATTGTCAGGTTATCCCGCTAACGGAGCGTGCGGATGGCGGCGCTCGCAACATCACCATCGATGGTGCTGGTAACTGGACACATACCCTACGGGAACTGTCGCCAGGTGCCACGTACCAGCTCCACGCCTTTACCCTGCTCCACGATAAAGAGAGCGCCGCATACGCCTCACGTAATTTTACCACAAGTAAGTGTTTAGTTGTTGTTTTATTTTACAGACTGGAAACCTTATCTTGTCAAATTATCCAAAATGAAAATACGAGCTTAACTTGCATCTGATCAATAAAGAATAAAATAATATGTCTTTGTAATCTTACCTAGGCCGCTTATATCCTTAGTTATGACTTTATGACTGACCGTTGTGATTGATATACAATGTAGGTAATAACTCTAAATATAGGTTTTTTTTTAACCGTGTGGTGATCGGTTGAGAATAACACCACCCCATCTCTTTCCGTGGGTGTCGTAAGAGGCGACTAAGGAAACACAAATGAGACCTGCCTCCTAGTAATCCATCCCAGGCAACGACACTTCATTTTTTTCTGAATCTGAGGTGTTCTCCTATGGTCTCATGCGGTGTGGTAGGCTCTGTAAAGGGCCGTCTGGTTCGCGACCACCCTCCTACCGAAGTCCGACGCCAAACAACTTGCTGTGTTCCGTCGGTGCGTGGGAGTACCAGTGTCTTTATAGGCATTTTCTGGGTTAACTCGCTCCATCGTCGACCTCATCTTTGACCTTATGGTCAAGATTGAGGTCAAGAGTTAACCTATCTTATCATATAATAAAAAAGGTAGTATGCGAAATGTAAATACCTAAGATTTTTATTCATCCATGTATAAATAGTTATTAAAGAAGAGTTTATAAAACGCACTTATTGAGTTATCAGACCGAGAAAGAAGAATAAAATAAGTAATCTTGAATCTTTATCTTCGGCGTAACGATCCTTGCAATTTAAGTATCGCCTCATCACCAAGCAAACGACTGCAATCCATGTGTAGGGGTTTTTCTCGCCGCTAAATTCTGAGACTTGGCCATTAATTCCTCATCGTCCATGTTTTATGTTCAACCAATTGCGTCAGACTTTATTAACTTATCGCTTAAATCTGTGAGTGTTGGTAAAAAAGCTAGGAAAGATCATGGAATACATCCTATCTTTACGACATCACATTAAAAAAATTAATTTTGCAGAATACAAGTCGGGCGTAAATTATGTTAATACAAACTAAACCACCTTGAACTTAAGTTCTAACGACATATATGTATACTTCTCTAATTATTAAACTCTAATCAAAATAGTTTCCTTACACTAAAATAAACTTATTAACGAAAGTTTTAAACAGGTCATGATGACGCACTTTAAAATATCCTGAAGAAGGCTATGAATACCACAACCACTCTAATCTTATTGATGTTGTAATATCTAAATGAATCTATACTTACAACTGGCTCTAAGTACTTGATGTATGAAGTCTTAGCCCCAACCTTGCAAAACGTGGTAAAAAGAGAGGAAGCCTTTTCAAAAAACTTTAAACACAAGTCCCGGAAAGTCGAAGGAGGTTCTGTCCTACTAGGCTGGCGGTTGCATATTACGAACCCACGTTCGATAAGCTAGGATGGGAAATAGGATCCGTTCTCTAGATGAGGTATTCCACGAAGAATCCTGCATTCTGAAAGGAAGTTGAATTTAGTAGTAGTTGGCTACAAAGATTAGTAAGAGTACTATTTTAATTTCGCGATATACAGGGCTTTAGGTAAATCACTTTCAACCTCACGGGTGGCATGAAACTGAACAACTTTCCCAAGGAACAAAGGTCGGAATACGAAAAAACTTTTTTAGTTCCCATACAAACTGCGTCAGCTGATAGCGCATTTTGTATGGGAAGTCAACATTTTTTTTTATACTTCGACCTTTGTTCCTTGGGAAAGTTGTTCAGTTTCATGGACTGATTTACCACCCGAGAGGTTGAAAGTGATTTACCTAAAGCCCTGTATACAAGGTACTCTAGCATACACGAAATTTGCAGGCCAAAAGTAGTTCACCTTTTCGTAGGATTTGCGTAGTGGTAAACTTCAAATTAATACGAATTTTTCTCATTTCGCACGCAATTTATAATGTAACATTAATGAATTAGCCAAAATATTCCGAAAAGAAATGACATCATCATTAGAAAAGTGGCCTTCGCTTCATAAACGAACTCGTATAGCCACAACAAAATGTCATCTTATTGTTCGATAAAACATCACATTGTACTCATATACGTAAGTACCTAATGTAATTGAATGCGATCAACAATAGGAAGTTGATTTTGTAAAATGCTACTTCGTGCCACTTAAATCTCGTATTTTCTGGCTTCCACGACATTAAGATTTTTTTACATTGTAAAATGACATGAAGATGAGCAATAAATAAAACTAAATGATTTTACATGCAAATTGCCGCTGTAAGTGTTTATTGTCTGGTTTAGTCGCGCACATACCTCATATAGTTAGTACAGTCAAGCAAGTATCAAGCTTGACACCTTTTACTTTGTCATTTTAATTTCTTACTGACGAGTAAGGAGAACACGCTTCATCTGTTCAGAATAAATAATTAATTTATTATTCCTTGGACAATCAGTTGCAGAGACATCTATTAAGATTAATGCTACTTTAAATATCATGCTATCAGTTTCTACAATTAGGGCATTATATTCAAAGAAGATTTAACGTTAATGAACTTTTCTGCAATTTAGGGTGATTGTACCAGATCTAAAGACCCCTCTTGCGTGCGTGGGTGTGTGTGTGAAGTATTCGGATAGACACATGATAGACATATTAGACATTCCATATATTAGGTAATTGATCTCAAAAAATGTTCATTTTGTAAACTTTTCTTTATCCTGAGTCACTCGGGCAAGTAAATGGTCGCTATAAGATTTGGTCTAAATACCTAGTTCTACCAAGTACATACCTATACCATTTGAAGGCGAGCAAGGCGGGGTTAAGTTTTATTAAATGGTGTTCTACACTGATTCGTTCTGCATTTTCCACGGTTCCCTAGCCAAAATAGCGCGACGCTGAATTTGGTACACTTGTTATAGATACAATACAATACAATATACTTTATTGCACTCCAACACAAATAAGGTACAGTTACATTTTAATACAAAACAGTTATGTCAGGGTACAAAAGGCGGCCCCATTGCTAAGAAGCAATATCTTATCGGCAACTTTTGGGTGTGGAGAAAAAGTAATAAATCGTATAGATGTGGGTGCAAATATAATACATGCATTACATAAAATAAATTACACATAAGTATATAAATATATAACAATAGAAATATAAAATGAACATTTCACGGAAAAAAATTAAAGTAGACAAAAACACTATTCACGTATAACTGTATATAATACAACATATAATAAACCTGCAATACAGGTTTTGACCTAGCGCAGGCTCCAGTCTCCTCCCTTTCTACCTGTCATGTATTTATTTGTGCAGACTGTAATATGGAGAAATAAACGGTATGATTATTAAATATTATATTATTATACACGGTGTACAAGACCACTAATTGAACATTTCATTCATGACATCCTCACCGCCGTCCGTCGTGGTGTTGACAGCGTGCGTTGACTCGCATGTGACTCCCTTTTTTTGTAAAGTTGTTCAGTCAAGACAATGGTCTCAAAAAACTTCGACAAGTGAGGAATTTACTAAAAGAAAAAAGTTATGAAAAAGAGTTTCATGTGTTATTCATGTCTATATCATCTTTGGATGAAGAACATGTCTGGAAATAAATGTTGGATGATAATATGGGGTGACGTTTTCCTCATGAAACTGAACAACTTTTCTCAAGGAAGTTATATGAAATTCTCAAAAAAAAAACTAATAGAAAAAGATAAGTGAATGATTTTGAGGGCGATTGAGGCCTCATTTACTAAATTAGAATTTACATTTCGAACTACCGAATTGTATAGGTGGCTGTTACTTAGTTATTAATGTTATTATTCAGTTCATTAGACAACCAGTTCATTTTGGTGGCGGTTGGATAATTAAGAAAGACTAGTGATGCAATAACCGCGAATGCCGGCACGCAGTCACCTATTATAAATACTCTGTAATAGTTACCTACAACGATATCATATTAAAATATAAAAGTAGATAGGTGGAGTTGGTATCACTTGGTGGAAGTGATACCAACTCATCTCATTCTCTTGAATTTATATTCCTATTGAATGATAAAATAATGATGTATGTGCCTAATAGTAATATATCACCCCCCCCCCCCCTCTTTCGGACAAAACCATTACATTTTTATGTTTGTAAAGGAAGTCTGCAAGTTCACTTTTTTCCAAAACAAAATTGTTAATTTTAGTATTACACATAATAACGAATGTTAATGAATGTCTAATGACTATATTTTTATCCCTGCTGTATATGGGATGCCACAGGCTCAATAAATAAATAATTTTTCTCTCTACACTAAACAATCGGCTCTCTGGCTGTTCTGTTGTCGATTGGTAATTCATTAAACCAATGTAGAGGTCATTTAGCTTTTTAAAACTAACATAACGTTACTGTCACCGATTGTAAGTTTTACTTATTGTGCAATACAACTTCATTATTTTCGTCATGATTTTATCTATTAATCGTAAGGTTTCTAGGTGCTGCACATAACTCAAGTGACTTGCTGTCGCAAACTCATCTACTCAATCTAATACTGATAGTACCAGTCTGGTACCTAGGGTCTGATACCTTTTTGTCAATCTGTCTACCGTGTTTTCGTATAAGATTACAGAATAGAGATATAATAGCATTATTCGGAGTGTCCAAGCGTGCGAGTGAAGGTCGCACGCTCCACTATACGCACTTGACTTGACACACCTGATGACTTACCAGCTATTGTTAAAAATACGTAATGTAGTATTATTCTATGAAGTTGTTTTTATTTTTCTCCCAACAACTAAACAACAAAAACAATTCTACACATTACCGTGGTAATACACGTAGTAATTTACGCGACAAGTCCTTTCTTCTCCTTACTAATAGGTATAATCAAGTACGTAGCTAAATTTGCTAACCCTGGTTTTCAGAGTTTTCAAATTCCCAATTGACCTTTGATTTGGTTTAACAACTGCAGTCAATCGACAACATCCGGGACCGCCCCAGGCCCGCGACATGATTTCCAAAAACATGCATAAACTAAAAACCCATCTTACTCTGAACTTAAAGTACTAATTTTCCTTGCTACGCTCTCAGACTGGACACTAAAATGGTAAGAAAAATAACACTAAAAATGTATCTTCTTTTGCATGTTGCATGTTTTCCTGTTTTTTTATATCAGTTTGACGTCATTGCTTGCTTTCATTCGAACAGATCACAGGATGTACTCTTGCGCACCATGTGTTATTTTACTACAGATGTCATCTTGCATCCGGATGTTACTAGATATCGGAGCTACTTTTTTTGTCATCACTTCAATAAGGACAGAAATTACAATTATAGCTTAAATTAAAAATACAATGATGTATGTTAGCATAATGTATGCATTAATTAATTAAATGGGTTGTAAATATTACTAAAATTACTTATTTTTAGATCCAAACATTCCTTTTGAATGATTTCCATTTTAAAATTTAAATTATCGCGTTAGTTGTCGTATTAATATTAAATGGATATCCATTGGTATTTTATTTGAGAACAATAAACTTTTACAACAATAAAGAATCAAAAAAATAGAACACACAAGTGAAGTAAACAAAATATTGCCTTGCTAATTATACTTATAACTCATTTTTTTAAATCAATGCATGCAATCGTAAGATAAATGGCTGTGAGAGTCCTGCTAGTAATTCTAATTACGTAAATCCATTAGAATTGCTAAGATGACAATAGCACGACGTAATTTCGCTTCTCATGTTTACTTTTATTTATTTAAATTGATATTTTCTCATAATGCATTTATTTGCAATAATGAACGATGAACCGACGAGTTAGTGCAATTTGTATGTCACTTTTCGTTGTTCATTGGCCTCTTTAATGCATGGTGTAATTAGTCAACTAAACTGTAAGAGGTGAATCTCTCCATAAAAATTGACAACTTTCCCGAAGAACCCATATGAAATTCTCAAAAGGTTTTTATACTAGCTAAACAAGAAAGCACTACCTAAATGTCATCCCTACACCGTAGGGAAAATTTTCTTTTCTTTAATTTTACCTTTATTTCTTAGGAAAAGTTGGATCGACTCTCAAGTAACTCATTTAAAGTTATCCACGTTTATTATCTCAAAAAGAAACTTATACTAATTGTAATGGTCAATGGTCCAATTCTTCTTCTGTCGAGTCGATGGCTCATCGCGACTAAATTTTGCTTGCCCAGTACCTGGCCACAGCGATTGCACTGTCCAAGACGTTTATTAAGTCCTCTTTGATACAGGTCTTCGGGTCCAATACAGTGTCGTGGCCTGCTTTCAATTGATGTACATACTATAAACTATAACACCTGCTTCCTGGATAAACTTTAACTCATTATAAATTATTTGAATTCAATGCTTTTCAAGTTTTCAATAGGTTTTCTTGATTATTTTGGCGTCACAACAAGTTGTGACCTATTAATAATTTCATAGATTTCTTAGTAACAAGCTGTTATTTTTCAGAACCCAACACGCCGGGCAAGTTTATCGTGTGGTTCCGGAATGAGACCACTTTGCTGGTGCTCTGGCAGCCACCCTATCCACCCGGAGCGTACACACATTATAAGGTACTATTTATAACCACTACTCGCTTTCTGGCCTTCTGACTATCACCATACCCTGGTCGATCCGTTGTGTCGTAAAAGAAAGACGGACAAAACAAAAACCTTTTAATTTGTACGTAACTTATAGAGCGATTTGGAAATAATTATAGGTACAATATTTTTCCCATAGAGTTACGTTTTAACATGATCAAATAAGACTAAACTAACATGGTATTTGCATGTATACAACATGCAAAAATCTAAAAATGTCTGACCTTCTGAATGCTTTGGTTCAAGCAATTAATTAGCTATCGTTTCTGCATAAGTTGTTTTTAATCAATACGTAAACCATATACGGCATTTGAGACTAGGATGGCTTAAAGCGCAAGTTGCTCTTGAGTTCTGCAGATATTCTCCAGATGTCAGTAGCTGCTAGATCATCCTAGAAATTCTGTATTTGAAACATATTTGAAATACTAAACTGTGAACGAAGCCCTGAACCTTAAATAACTACAGTTAACTGCAAAATATTTCCTTCTACATAAAATTTGTCACTATCTAAAGCACCCCGTCACGCCTTAAGTATCCAATCCACCTTTTCCTGTCTATTTTGCACGTGCAGTTTCACGCGGCCGACTGTAATTTCTATCACGTTACGAGTACTTGATCTGTATTTTTTTAACACAAATGATGAGGTTTTAGTACTAAACAGTATTTAATTTCACTGCAATATCTTAAGACCATGCATGCATATTTTACGAAAAGTTGTTCAGTTTAGTGCATCTTTCACGTCCTAAATAATGACTACTCTAAATACATATAGTCATCCTATATTATCGGCCGGTTTGGTCGAGTGGTAGTAGTTCTGCCTCTTGATCAACGGGTCCTAGGTTCGAATACCGCTCGGGGCAAATATTTTTATAGAAAGCAATGTTTTTGTGGGTGTTTGTGTCTGTTTTTATTTATGTTCCGAGGAACTCATGACACAAGGGAAACCTTAGTGTGGGCCTTTGTATATCGTTTCAGTAGGGATAATGAGTTACAAGGCGTTAAATCAATAAGATTGAGTACAGTAGACAGGATAAATATTTTTTACCAAGACACAGTATCGTGTTAGAGAAAATCGCTGTGATTATTTCGACCGGATACGATCTAGATCTATTTATGTCATGTCAGACGCTCGTATAGTTAATGCGCTTGCGCCATTACGCGCTAAAGTAAAATTATAAGGAGCGTATTTATTTATGTTTCATTTACATTTTTCTTAACACAAAGTAATAAATAACTTGCAAAAGCAAATATACATAACTTTAACTGTAACTTTAAAATGGTTTGCTGTTGAGTGGTGTATTGTGTTGTATAGTAATGTACCGTATAGTCCTGTGCTTTTTCTTTGGACTTTCAATTTATGGCTTTAATTGTTGCTTCTGTCCATGAGTATTCGCAATCTAAAGCATCAAAGATGATATTTTATTTGGTATAAGTTCAGTCTTTTTAAAATGGTTCCTTTCAGCCAAAGGGTTGTCTGGAAGAGATCACTTTTAGTGATAAGGCCGCCTTTTGCACTAATGTAAATTTTCCCTTCTGTTTTTGTTTACGTGTGCAATAAAGAATTTATTCATTCATTCAGTGAGTATACTTACGCCAGTCATATCGAATATTAAATTCGCAAGCTAACGGCTAGTTCCGATTTTTTTGTATGTTTGTTGTTAGGACCACTACCAGAATCGTATATCCAAGTTTGCAGCTTCGAAAGACCTATGCTAATTTCGGGTAAAGTACTAGGGAAACCGCGAAATCGCACTTTTTATGATTAAAACATGGCGTGAAACAAAACGTAGTCTTCGTTTGAGATTTGGCAGCCATTTGGTCTTATCAGTTTTTTTTTTAATTTCACTTTTTTGGGATATTTTTTATACATTCTCGGGTAGTAAAGAGCTGGTTCTCGCCATTTTGGTCTATTTTAAAAACGCATAATTTAGGACTTATATTGGGAATACTAAAAAAAGTTCGAAAATTTCGCGGTTTTTCGAGTGCTGTAAAGTTAGCACAGGTCTTTCGAAGCTGCAAACTTCGATTTACGATACTGGTAGTGGTTCTAACAACATATAAAAAAATTAGAACTAGCCAGTAGTTTATTCTTTTAGAATGACTGGCGTAACTGGACTGGGTGTAAAACCTTTATTTTTCTTAAATTATTTCAACTATATCCAACTCTATTTTATTTAGCAACATATTGAGGCCCAAGCAGTAACCCGATTTGATGCCCTTTTTACTCCAACTGGCTTAGATTGACGTAGCTATTGGTACATAATGGGCCTTAGAAGTAATGCTACAACCATCTAAATAACTTTAGATAGCGAATATTCATTATCCATGTTAGTATGTCATGTGTACATGTCTATATTTGTGTTGTATATGTGCGGATAGGTGTCAATCGTGCCACCGGATGCTCGGGACTCGGAACTCTATGTGGAAAAGGAAGGCGAACCGCCTGGACCGGCGCAAGCGGCCTTCAAAGGCCTGGTACCGGGTCGAGCGTACAACATTTCCGTACAAACAGTATCAGAACCGGAGATATCAGCCCCCACCACCGCGCAGTACAGAACCGTGCCACTAAGGCCTAGAAATGTGACCGTAGACACCAGCTCCCTGACTGAAACCTCGTTCAGAGTCACTTGGCTCCCACCGCTCGAAGAAAGGTAAGTGTAGATGATAGTTTTATTGTAATACAGCTTTCCAACTATCACGGGATACAGATATGTAATTTGTGTTTTTATATATGTGCTTGCATTGCGTGTATTGTGTCCGTTTACGTGTAGTCGAATTAGATTAGCTGTATTTATTTCTGTGTTATGTTATGACTCTATGAGGTAACATATTGCTAAGATTATGACTTATTGAGTTTTGAATTTTAAATGATTGTGTTGCATGAAGTGTTAGATAAGAATATGTTGTTTGTATCGTCTTCTTTACTCTGTGCCAGACAATAAGAAATCCACGGTTTTTAAACTATCACAACGTTTGTGTAAAATGCCCGCTTTATTTATTACGATCATATTATTCGTAAAATCCTGCCGAATCAAGTTAATCCTACGCTACAGTGAAATATGATACAAGTGTAGGATCTACTTATTTCGAAGCGTAAATAAACGAATAAACGGTGTAAAACGACAATCGTTTACGCCGGTGCGGTGTAAAACGATTGTCGTTTTACACCGCACCGGCTTTATTAACCTCGAGAGAAAATGCAATCTGCAACCTCTTTGGTTTGGTAATCGCTCCCTTAGGTCCGTATTACAAAACAAGACTCAGCCTCTAATCTACACTTAAGTAGCAGTCGTCTTTGTCATTTGATAGTGCGAGAAAGAGACACTCAATACTTAAGTATAGATCAAGACTTGAGTCTCCTGTAACACGGGCCTAAGAAAGATGTACTATTTTTATCCAAACAGTGAATTCGAGAAGTACCAAGTATCAGTAGCGGGCGCCGCGGGGGGGGCAGGCAACGCGGGGGCGGCGGGGGCGAGACGGTTGGCGCCGGTACTTCGAGCCAGGAACGACACTCCGGCCTGCTCCTTCGACGGGCTCGAGCCGGGGGCGCATTACACTGTCACCGTCAAGACCATGTCGGGAAAGGTTACGTCTTGGCCCGCGCATGCTGATCTTACCCTAAGTAAGTACTTAGCAAGGAATAAGATACCAGATTAGTACACCTACGAATTATAATACAGCCGAGTTTTAAATGTCAACAACTGTGTAGCTTTTTTATCCTTCTAACTTTGACGCTAATTTAGTCGCACGCGTGAGTACCGGCCATTTGGTGTTCTCACGGTTAGTTAATGCAGACTAAGTTTTGCCTATACGATGCTTGCCATAGCAAGAGCAGCCAAAGAATTTCACTCGATACTTAGACTATTCAGCAACCGCCGTCAGTTTGGCCGGCATAGCCTCGTCCGATTAATCGATAGGGTGGTCATTTGAGCCACGATGATGTATGTTGATGGCCCTCCAATGCGTCTTTATTGTCCTCTGAAATCAATCATCTATACTTATATTATATAGAGGTAAAGTTTATAAGTTTGTAGGAAGTAGTCTCTCGAACCACTGAATCGATTTTAAAAAATCTTTACAGATAAAAATCTCTCTTATTAAAGGGTGACATAGGCGACATAATTTTCCCGAATCCTCACGGGAAAGAAGTCCCGAGCAGAAAGCTAGCAACCGATATTTCGGCGCTAGTGCCGCAAGTACCTTAGATATTAAAAATTTGAATCTTACAACAGTTTGACACGAAAACTTACCCAGTATACTCGTATTCTTAATTCATGATTGCTGGTACACTCAAGAGCAAGTCAAGCTTGACACTTTGGACTTTGGACCGGCCCTGCATTGTATAGCGCGCAGTATAAATCAGAGCTCAGCTTAAACTGGTAGTGTAAAGCGTGACCTGCTCTTGACAGTACATATTTAGAAAGATGGTTATCAAGTATAGGAAACCTAAAGTGATTGTCTACCCATACAGCAATACTCTTAAATGTTTTATTTGTGTATCTCTGTGCGGATGAACTCGATAAAGTTACAACTAACCTGTCTCTCATGTAAGTGACATGTATTTTGTCTTTAATGGGAAATAAATGTCTTTAAACCGAACCATAGTATACTTGTGTATAACGTTAATGTGTTATTTCAGAGCCATTGCCAGTGGGTGGTTTGCACTACCGCTACGTCCGCAACGGCGGCAGCGGGGGCGAGGCGGAGGGCGGCGCGGGGGGCGCGGTGCTCGTGTGGTGGACACCCGCCGAGGGCAGCACGCAGGATGAATATAAAGTAACTTATTCGTTTTTTTAGGGTTCCGTACACAAAGGGAAAAATACGGGACCCTATTACTAAGGCTCCGCTGTCCGTCCGTCCGTCCGCCCGTCTGTCACCAGGCTGTATCTCGTGAATCGTGATAGTTAGACAGTTGAAATTTTCTCAGATGATGTATTTATATTGGCCCTATAACAACAAGTACTATAACAACAAAACCAGAATAAATTAAATATTTAAGGGAGCTTCCGATTTTTTGCCTGTTTTTATAGAAAGTCTGTATCTCATGAACTATTATTATTATTATTATTATAAATTATTTATTGTACACACATAGTTTGATACTTAATTACTAAAAAATGTTACAAAGGCGAGCTTATCTCTATAAGAGATCTCTTCCAGCCAACCCATCCGGTGTCAAAAAAGCTATAAATTACGGGCACAAGACTGTGTGCATTAATTATAGTAGTTATAAAAATAAATATTAACAGTTATTACTACTAAATTACAAAAATACAACATAAGAAATATATACATTTATATATAAATACACATACATACACACATATATATATATAATATAATATACATAAATACATGCTATTTAATATAATGAAGAAAGATAGTGTTGTTTTACTTGCTTATTAAAGGAAGTGATAAATGGACTATTCTGAATCTGTTCTGAACCGTGATAGTTAGACAGTTGAAATTTTCACAGATGATTTATTTCTATTGGTCCTATAACAACTAATACTATAAATCAGAATAAAATAAAAGGGCTATGTAATGTAACATGTATAAGCTGTGAAGTTTGCAATAAAGTAAATAAATAAAATAAATATTTAAGTGGGCTCCCATACAAAAACATAATTCTAGTTTTTAGTATTTGTTGTTATAGGGCCAATAAAAATACATCATCTGCGAAAATTTCAACTGAGATACAGCAGCCACGGTTCATGAGATACAGCCTGGTGACAGACGGACGGACGGACAGCGGAGCCTTAGAAACAGGGTCCGTTTTTTCCCTTTGAGTACGGAACCCTAAAAAGAACTTTATAAATAGTAAAAAAATCGAAATCAGTTTCATATGAAAAATAGTAATACCTAATTACTAAACTGAAATCTTTGAATGTTTATAAAAAAAAATTACAGGTATCCTACCACGAAGCGGGTCCATCGCGCGATGACAGCAACACATTAACCACAGCAGCAACAAACGTAACTTTAGAAACTCTCCTCCCGGGTCGAAACTACACAGTTACTGTAGCCGCAGTTTCAAGAGGCGTAGAGGCCAATGAGAGTGCATTATGGGTGGCCACACATCCATTAGCTCCTGTGCTACATTCGGCTGTGGCTACTCAGACGACTTTGCGCTTGGCTTGGAGCTCTGACGTCAATTCGCGACAACACCACTACCAGTTGCGGTATAGGCATACCACAGATAACCAATATACTGAGGTGAGTCATTATAATACATTTTTATTATCCTTATTATTTAGGCCCGTAATACATAAGGAGACTTAAGTCTTAATCTATACTTAAGTATTGTCTGTCTCTTTCTCTCACTATCAAAATTATAAAGATGACTGCTACTTATGTAGATCAGAGTCTGAGTCGCGTTCTGTAATACAGACTTCAGAGTCTTAGCGGAATCGCTTAGCCAAAGATAAATAATAGGATTTCTTTTCTTAAGTTGTTGGAACAAAAATCAATATTAAACTGTCCCGAATAGCTAATAACCCTCCATACCTGGTATCCATAAGGTTTGCAGCAACTTTGCAGTTTAACTTACCTGCTTTATAGATTAGTAAAATCATGCCTATAACAGCTGTTTTCTATAAGTACAACTTTTATATTTCGTTAAAATTTTACTACCTTGGTTGGAGCTTTAACAGCCGAAATACATGATCAACTGAAGGATCTGCTATTTTTAATTATAATTGCCCTCTAAAAATCTAGAGTTCGTCTTAAAACGTTGTAACTTTAGAAAGCGAAAGTAAACGAACAATTCTTGGACCGTGGACCGATCCAAAATAATCTGTCTTGTTAGAATCAAATTCAAAATATCTTTATTTTATAGAACATTCAAGTAAAATTAAAATAAGTCAAATTACAACAAAGTTTCTTAAATCATTTTCAGCGGTTGTAAGAGAGAACATACAGCCGTCTATCATTTGTTTACCTAAAATTTAATTTCATTCTGATTTGTGATACTTCTGCCCACAGTTGGAGACCAGTGATACAAACATCACAATAGAAGACCTATTCCCCGGCGCGGTGTACGAAATCCAACTGTGTGCAGTTAGTCACGGGCTGCGCAGCGAATGGCACACCGTACTTAAACCAGTCCGTAAGTAATAAGTGGACTGTATATATATAGGATAAGCTGGGTTATAAGAATTCTATTCTATTCTTGTGCATATATGGCTCTGTCTTTTTATATAAGACAATTTTGCCAATATAAAAATACAAAAGTAAGACACGAGACTAAATAACACAACAGAAAGCAACGAATATCAAAGACAATAGAAAACAAAACAGTGACACTTTAAACTCAGATCAACCAAAGAGCACGGCGTGGTGGCCAGACCGTCCCTAATTATCTGATTTGTATTATTTTTGGCTTTAGTCAGATGCAAGTAAAGCATAGTAGCTACTGTAAACTTTATACGCACATTAGGTATCCAAGTTCGTTCTATTTTCAACCTTTTCAGTAAACAAAAAATTTGGGTGACTTGGAAACTTGGGTCGGTTTATTAAGGAAACTGACTATTGTACTATTCTTATTGCGAACCGTAAGAAGGGGTTGAATTTTCCAGTATTTTTGGCAAACGATTTACAAGAAACATACATTAAAGAAATTAATGTACTCTTAACAACACGATAAAATTAATTTAATT
This sequence comes from Aproaerema taeniolella, assembly GCA_949987775.1. Lineage (NCBI taxonomy): Eukaryota > Metazoa > Arthropoda > Insecta > Lepidoptera > Gelechiidae > Aproaerema > Aproaerema taeniolella. The sequence continues at coordinate 9,165,471 of OX465243.1, read as the reverse complement.
TATTGGAGGGCACGTTAAGCTGTCGGTCCCGGCTGTTGTCGATTGACTACAGTCGTTAAAACCAAGTCAGAGGCCATTGTGCGGTTTAAAAACTCTGACACCAGGGTTAGCCTAGTTCGCCACACACTTGACTATACCTATACGATAAGGAGAAGAACACGATTAGCATAATTTAATCATTAAAAACGAAGTCTTATTGCATTTTTCAAAAATAAATTTAAGATTATTTCCGCTTTCTACGGAACAGGCAGAACTACATCAACAATATGTCAAAATTACGTCACATAATTTTCACTCAAAGACTAAAACAAACTCATATACCTTGTAGGTCCATTACCCCCTACATGGATAGAACTAAAACGGGCCACATCTAACTCCGTATCGGTGCAATGGCGTGGGCCCAGCGAGCACGGCGTGGTTGGGGAATATGCTTTGCGTTACAAGACTTTGGGCTCCTCGACTTGGTCCCGGGCTGAAACTGTGCCTAACAAGAATCAAGCTGAGGTAAATCATTAGCATTATTACTTACTTTATTTTTTCCTAAGAAAGATAAATACAATCCTTACTATCCTTACTGATATTATAAATGCGAAAGTAACTCTGTCTGTCTTTCAGTCCGTCTTTCACGCCTAAACTACTGAACCGATTTTGATGAAATTTGGTACAGAGATAGATTAGAGCCTGGGGAAGGACATAGGCTATATTTTATCCCACATTTGGGCACGATATGACTTGTAGTCCACGCGGGCGGAGCCGCGGGCAGAAAGCTAGTACAATATTATTTATTGCACTCCAACACAAATAAGGTATAGTTATATTTTAATACAGAAAGTTATCTCAGGGTATAAAAGGCGGCCCCATGGCTAAGAAGCAATTATTACGTCTCCATCCACGATGGACTGGACTGGGAGAAAAAGAAAAACATAGAATGGCCTTTTCCAGGCATATTGTAAAGTCAGGAAGTGGGACGCAAAGGTTTTGCTGTATTGTGGGCGCAAGGCTGACAACCTCTCACCAATTACATCATGTTTCATCTTATAACCCTCTGAATTTATGTCTAACGTGGTATCAAGTGGTTTAAACCCGTCGCGTGCTTGTTTATGCAATCTTAAGGAGTCGGTCGACCTCTATGCTACATCGCGTTCGTGCTAGCCCCAACAGCATTCTGTCTGTACTGTCAGACAGGTGGGATTCCCTGGTGCTCCGGCACTGGATGCGACTGCACACCAGTAGTAGTCGGTAGTCGCATCTAGGGCCGCACGCGAAATTTTATTTTGTTTATACGTGTGTTGTGTTGTGTCTATTTTTTGTTACTAACATTAGTTATAAGTTTTTTATGATTTACTAACAACTATGGATGTATAATCCGAAGTAAATGATTATTTAATTTAATTTACGCCGTGTGCGATACAAATCTCGTACACCATGTGTTCAAAAAGCACGCTAAGGTTTAATACCACTAATGTTCTGCCTACCCAGATAGGGATTATAGGCATGAGCTTATGTATGTATGTATGCAAAGATAAATTCCTGACAAGACGCCTTGCAATTCATAATGTTGCGGACTGACTGATTTTCTTTAGCTCGCCGTTTCTATCCCACTGCTTTCCTTTCGTTTTGACCACCGATTTCGGATGCTTTTCCCTCCAGCCTTTGTTAAAATCGTCTAGCTCGTCGATTGTGGGATGTGTCATAAAAATACGCCCAACGGTCTGAGTGAAATCTGCCCACGTGATCCACCCATCCCCTGGTTTTAATAGACTATAAAAATTCATTTAAATAAAACGTCTGACTTTGTTCGTCAGTTTTGTTATGTCAATAATACTAGCATAACTATCAAAAAGTCAATTATCTGTTCTTAATTAGTTAGCCTCAATCAACGCAGTGTATAATTTGAAAGACTAAAGATTCATTTAAATAAAATGTCTGGCTTTGTTCGTCAGTTTTGTTTTATGTCAATAATACTAGCATAACTATCAAAAAGTCAATTATCTGTTCTAAGTTAGCCTCAATCTACGCAGTGTATAATTTGAGTAAATTCGCCTTAAGATATCTTCACCCTTGCCCTATGTGGGCTGATGACGACGATACCTTGTGATCCAAAACTGGGCTCAACAATATGATACTACAACTATTTTGCAAAAGAAAAGTCGTTCACAGATAAGTTACTAAAAACACCCTTATCTGCGAAAATAAAAATAAATGAGCTAAAAACTCGTCAGATTTTAAAATAAGAGAATACATTTTCAGATTACAAATATGACTCACGGAGAACGATACGCCATCCAATTGGACACGGTCAGTGAAGCGGCGGCGGGCGAAAGTATAGAGAGTGGAAAGCCGTTGGAAGCTGAACACACAGTTGGTAAGTATCACAGAGCCTATTTAAGTATCAAAGTCTCAGTACACTAATAGGTATATCTACACTAAGATTTGATTATTTGTTTGCATTGAATAGACTCCGAACTAATGGACTGATTTGAATAATTCTTTCACTATTAGAATCCTACATTATTTCTGATGAACATAGGCTATATAATTTTCCCGAATTCCCACGGGAACCAAGTCCCGGGTGGAAAGCTTGTCTATACTAATATTATAAAGAGGAAAGATTTGATTGTTTGTTTGCATTGAATAGGCTCCGAAACTACTGGACCGATTTGAAAAATTCTTTCACCTACATTATCCCCGATGAACATAGGCTACATAATTTTGATGAACATAGGAACAAAGCTAGTTTATTATAAATAAATAAAAAAAACTAGTAAAGGATAACACTTTGTTTCACACAAATTTTTCAACGGCCCCGTTATTTCATCACAGTTTCACATGTAAAAACGTTCACATACAGGTCCGAATCCAGTGTCAAACGTGGCCCAGTTCGTGGACACTCGTAACATGACGCTAGAATGGCCCCGGCCCGCCGGCCGCGTCGAGTGGTACGCTATGAAGTGGTGGCCCCGAGAGGACGAAGTTGATCCCGCTGAGTCAGAGGTATGTGAATTCTTTCGATTGAAAAAAGTTCTGTTAGGTGAAATGAGCGTTTTCTTTGTAATTTAAAACTAAGATGGTTTTTTTTAATATTAAAAAAAAAACTATTTCCGACTGCCGTACAAAATGTGCCATCAGCCTCCATATTCTGTGCACTCGACATGACTACTCGTATACCTGTCACTATCATAGCGTCATAGTAAGAAAAAGACTCTAAAAAACAAGATACGCGACATTCGCAGCATTTTGGTCGTCCTTTTAATGACAAGTTTAAGTTGACAATCTAAGCGTTTCCGACTTGAATGGTGTAGATTTTTTAAGTAGCAGATTTATAGTTTTTTTTTTTTTGTAAACTGGTTCCTTGAAAAAGCCTGTTGAGTTTAATAAGGAGAGCCCTGAATTTCGAAAACTTATTTCGACTTAGGAAAACTTAGGACTTTTCGCTCGTGAGTAACAAAACTGAAGTTACTTTATCATTCGTATTACGCCTTTCCCATTGCACCTTAATCCGTCGCGCGCTTATTTACGGGGCATGCGATACAAATTTGAATTGGACAAGAATCGCGCGAAGGTTTAAACAAGCATTAAATATTTTGTAGGTAGTAGAACGCAATTTGACGGCCCCAGTAAGCGGTCGCACAGTCCGTGCCTTGCTGGACAACCTACAGCCAGGAGTGGGATACACTGTGTCCATCGCCGCAGTTTCATACAACCTCACTTCTGAGACCTTCAAGATGGACACCAGAACGCGTAAGTTGATTACATTAGACGCAGGAACAAAGCCGTTGTAGTATGTATATGTTGTATATGGACTTAAAATAATTATTATCTTTCAGGTCCACAAATCACATCTGAAATGAATATTGTTAACGAGTCTGGCGGTTACGAAAATGATACTCAACCAGCCATTATGGTACGTATTATCTAAGACTATAACTACTATGTACAATTAATATGGTAAGAAACCTTTAACAGCGATCGAAAAGTGGGAAATCATTAATTTCTATAGATAAAACGGAAGACAATAGAAAATACAATCCTCAAAATGAATTTAAAGCTTGTTGAATTCCACTTTACATCTTGTATATTGCGTACCGTTAAGGAATGGACTTCTCTACCGGCTTTATTATTTCCAGGCTCATATAACCCGAACCGCTTTATAGTTCGAGTTAATAGGCATCTTCTGGGTGAGCTTGCTACATCCTCGACTACATCTTCGCCCCTGGGCGAGATTGTTGCCAAGAGCCACCAATTCTCTATATAGAAAAAGACGTCAATATTTTATTAAATAAACAAAACCTAAGTCTTTATCTTCGAGAAAGAGTCGAACAAACATCAACCTTAATTACAACAGTAATTAAACTGGCGTATTCCACAGGTGATCTACACTCGCACACCACATGCTGCTTCTCGTTTCGACTCGTACCGGTTCAGATTGGACGGTGAGGGCGAAGCACCCCGCATACTAATCCGGCCCGCCAACGCTAGCGGTCAACAAGTCGCCTTCCGGGATTTAGTACCGGGGCGGTTGTATAACATAACCATGTGGACCCTGTCTAAGAATGTCAGCTCCCACCCTGTGCAACGACAGGCGCGGCTATGTAAGTTCATCCATTGTTATTACAGGACTGCAAGTTTAATTCAAACTTTTGTAGCTGTGTGAATATGCAAGATTATAATTTGTAATTTTTTAAATACTTATTTGGTTCACACATTATAGATACGACACTCGTCGATAAAATGGGAATTACACAGTTTTTGTTACCAATCAATCCTATTTCATAACAATACCAAAATTCTACCAGACGAGCTAATTATTACTAATTCTATAAATCAAAGATGAAGTAAGACTTATTGGTCATGTAATGGAAAAATTTACAGTTTTGATTTACGTGTACACTTGGGCCATGTTTTAAAACAACCCATTGATTACTAAAAAGAGACAGCTATTGCTCGTGACATGAAAGCGACAGAGATAGAGTGATTATTACTTTATTTATTTATAGATTCATTTATTCGGAACCGTGTATTCCTTAACAAACCAATGACAGATTAATTAAATCGTGTTTTATCGTTCTTATTTATTTATTTCAGTCCCTCGCCCAATCACACAACTAAACGCCACAGAAATTGGCGCTCGCGAGATATCTCTAGCATGGGACAAGCCTGTGGGCGACTACACTGACTTCGAACTACAATACCTAACCGCAGCCGACTCTTTAGCTAATCGCTATACTAAGTCTACGCACATCACCGTCAGCGGGCTTCGGCCTCACACGATTTATACGTTCACTGTTGAGGTAGGTGTGAAACTATTTTTCCATTAAATTCGTGAGGCATAACTTTTGACCTATTTGCCAGCTTTTAATGACTTAACCTTTGAAGAACAGGAGAAGAGTTACGAGTTTGACGTCGGGTTATCGCCAGTTTTGTGGGATCAAGTCCAAAAATAATGGAAGCATATTTTTTATTACGTCACAATTAATTACAAAATTACCTTTTGAATGTCCTCTCTCATCATGCGTAAAGCGCGCCAAAGAACTTTCAACCTCCTTTCTTCCACAGTTGATCATAATATTGAATGTCACATAAGACATAATTATCTATGGATGATCTCCAGGTCCGATCAGGCACCCCAGCGTCGATACTGACTCGCTCTACAGCACACTCCGCTGCGTTTGGTACTAAAGAGGCCCCGCCAAGCGCGCCAAAGAACTTCCAACCGTCTGACGCGAAACCCAATGAACTAACATTTGTATGGGACTTACCACCATCTGACAGAAACGGAGTACTGAGGAGATACGTCATTGAGTATTCGCCACAAGGAGATTCGAGGACTGTGAAAACACAAGAGTTTCCTCCTGACGGTGAGTTCCTTATATACTATAGATTCTTTTTGTAAGCAATTTAAAGTGAGCTAATATTGAGGTCGATGACTTTTACCATCTACATTATGGTATTTACCTATGAAATTGCCGTTTTTCATACAATATTTTTGGAAAACGGAATTTTCCATACTAACGTTTTTGGATTTTTCTCGGGAATGCGAAATCCAAATTTAGCAAAATTTTTTGGGAAGGTTTGGACAACATTAAGTAAATTTTCATCATACTTACTTTATTGAAAGTTGTAACTGTAAAAACGGGACAACAAAAATAAGCAATGAAACGGGCAACGGATGAAATGACCTATATTTGAGCTTCTTTTTCAGCAAAAAAATATAAAGTAAATATGTATACATTTTACTCAATATCTCCGTTATATGGCCAAGGTTTTTAATAAAAAACAATTTTAGTAATAGTTATTCAATCAAATAAATTATCAATAAAATAAAGCTTGAGAAAAAATCGGCAATTTCATAGGTAAAGGCCTGTTATTACAAAGAGGAAAGATTTTTATTTTTAACGAATAAACTTAAAAACTACTGGACCGATTTCCAGTAGTTTTTAAGTTTATTCGATGGAAAGTAGATAACTAGTATTTTTTGCAGGCTACAATGCCTATTAGCAGAAAATGTTCTGATTTATTTAGATGATGTTCTGGTTTGTATTTTTTTTTTGTTTTTGTTGATTTTTTAAAAGCGCTGAATCATTTTCGATAAAATGTATATGGGACTACATCTGGAGTATACTCTTTCGAAAAAAAAAAGAATTTTGAAAATCGGTCCATAATTGGCGGAGAAATCGGTAAACATACATAAAATAGTAGATTATCCAACAAGTGAAAAAAAGGTGAATTCTTTTCGAGGCATTGAGTTGTATCCCGAGAGGAGCGAAGGATTCGAAGAGCCGAGATGAATCTTTTTTTCACGTGTTAGGTACTCTACTTTTTACCATTGACTATGAGAAAAAGAAAATAATTACTCTGTGACAGTAAATTATCAACAATAGCTGCTGCTTTAACGCGAAATGACTCTGGAACGAGAGGTTCACTTTCATCACTGGATGTCGAACTCATTTTATGATTTTGAGACAAAAACTTTTAACAGAAACTTTTAATTGCATAAAAATTGCACAGAAAATTGGCTGAATTCCTTATTCTAAATTTGAAATTTTTAATCGAGCCATATTCCATACAGCCAGTTATTACATACAGCCAAGTTTTAGTACGTTTTTATAGCGAGAGTATGCAACCTCCTTGCACATTTTCTTTTGTTTTCTTACTAAAATCCGTATATTCGCGCATGTTCCAAATTCAAAATGTTTTATTCACTCAGTGAAATAAACAGCGTTTTATTCACTGTTTTTGAAGAATAACGGACCATTTTTCGAGGGGCAATGGTAAAAAAATACATACATTCGTCGGTTAATTTTCAAAAAGTCAAAAGTGTTTATTTCATTGAACATATAAAATGATACTTGAACACGTCAATATTATGAGAATTACATTAGCACTTTTGACTTTGCGCCTATTCGCAAAGGTGCAGTCTTCCTCAGGAGAAGAATAGGCAAGAAACTCCGAGGGTCGCTCTTTTTAAGTCAATCATATACATTTTCTTACTTTTAATTTGAATTGACTTAACATCTGAATAACTCTGGAGCTGAGCAATTTATTCCCAATTAGTGAATAAAGTAGGCACGTTGTATTACAGCGAGCTCGGGCACAGTGTCGGGCCTGACGCCGGGGCGCACGTACGAGTTCCGGCTGCGCGGGGAGACGGGCGCGGGCGCGGGCGCCGCCGCGCGCTGGACGCAGCACATGGGCATCGGGCCGCCGCCGCGCCCGCCGCCCACCGCGCTGCCCACGCCGGTAACATTCAGAAATAACACAGTTTTTTGTACTATACTTCAGTGTCTCAGACTCTCATCTATACCGTTCCTTACACTCGCAGGGTTGTCTGGAAGAAAACAGTTTTATTAATAAGGCCGCATTTTGCACTTTTGTAATTGTTTCCTTTTTCGTTTTTTTCTTGTGCATAAAGTATTCATTCATTTATTCATGTGTCTAGATTAAATATATTTTGAGTTGTTGAGAGGTCAAAAGTACCTCCGAATGGTACGTGTAATATAGCACACCGCGTGACTTGATAAAAAAAAATCGGCACTCACTTTTACCGATTTCACTTTACATCAACTTTTCCCCCACAAGTTGGGTTTTTAAATGGTGACTTCCGCATTTTATTCATATAGTAAAGCGCTCTTCGTCATTAAAAATTAGAGGCAAGTCATTGATTAATTGCAGAACCCAGAGCTAAGAAATGGTAAATAATCGACAAACCCGACAAAGCAAAGTCATCCCTTCTGATGCCTTCTTTCGTCGTTGTGTCTTCATTACGCTATCTCGCTCCTTCGGACCTTTTTGTGCCGTAATCAGGTAGAGGATAATGTATGTGACCCTTGAAATCACTCTGAAGAATATCCAAAATAGAAAATAAATGAAAAATCTCATAAAACAAATATATAAGCATTACAGAAAAAAAAATGCGTGCAATTCACACGTGGTAGAAGTGAAACCTTCACAAACATACTATCTCATTTTCTCCCACATAATTTATGTGTCTGTCTCTTTTTACTGTCGCTTTTTCATTTCATCGACTTTCAAATCACAACGATGCTAAAGAAGTTTTCACTTCAAAAACACTAACAAAACTTCCTATTTCACTTCCTATTTTAGTTTACTCACCTGATGTACGTGACACCTAAAGGAAGAGCGGTGCCTCCTAACACAAGTTTTAAAAAAACTTAAAAGGAAACTCCAGCCCCCGTATCAATAATGTAAACTGTTTTTTGGTGAAAATAAAGATTTTATTTATTTTTATTCTTTCATTTAAGAAAATACTCCATTCCAGATCCGCCGCACAGCCAGCACGATCGCAGTGCGATTCCGAGGCGACTACTTCTCGTTCGCTAACGGCAACGTCACAGCGTATACGCTCGTACTAGGGGAGGAAGCTCGCAACGATACACCCGCAAGGCTGCCTTCATGGAGAGACGTGCGAAGATTACCAGTGTGGCCCCCTTACCAGGTAACTGTACAGTTTATTTACGGTATCAATCCTTATCCTTACTAATCTACACTAATATTATAAAGAGAAAATATTTGTAAGTATTTTTGTTTGTAAGGAATAAACTTAAAAATATTGGACCGATTTGAAAAATTATTTCACCATTAAAATGCTACATTATCCCTGAGTATCATCTATACATATTATAAAGAGGAAAGATTTGATTGTTTGTTTGTTTTTTTGCATCGAATAGGCTCCGAAACTACTGGACCGATTTGAAAAATTCTTTCACCATTAGAATCCTACATTATTAGGGATGGACATAGGGTACATGATTTCCCCGAAATCCCACGGGAACGAAGTCCCGTGTGGGAAGCTAGTAGGCTACATAATTTTGCCGAATTCCCACGGGAACGAAGTCCCGTGCGGAATGCTAGTATTATAAACGCGAAAGTTTGTATGTATGGATGGATATTTGTCACTCTTTCACGCTCAAACGGCTGGAGACCAATTTTGATAAAATTTGGTATGGAGGTATGTGTTAATCTAAGAACACCTTAGATTAACACATAGGCTACATAATTTTCCCAAATTCCCATGGGAACGAAGTCCCGGTCGGAAATCTAGTTTAATATAACACACAAGCTGGATAGCATATAAAGAAGGGCGCATCCCAGCCGCGAGCAAAGAACGCAAGATCGACATCATACCGACTGTTGTAAGAATAAGAGATAGTAGTTGTAGTGGGGGACAGAAATGGCTGATTCATAAGTGGTGTAACAGGCCCTAATCTATGAAACTATCCATAATATGTCTTAAAACAATAACATGGTAACCTTACTTTAAGAAAAAAGAGACGAAGCTATATGAGAAAAAGTGACAACACTCTACAAGTAAGATTATTTTTATTTGACGTGGTAGAGTCCAAGAGCCCTTCTCTGTGCACAATTGCAACATTTAACTATTTTTCAGGTGACAGAGCCGTATTACCCCTTCCACACATCGCCAGTAGAAGAGTTCACGATAGGGTCGGAACGTTGCGAAGACAATGGGCGAACGTACTGCAACGGCCCCTTGAAACCTGGTACCAAGTACTATGTCAAGTTGAGGGCTTTCACCGCGCCAGATAAATTCACCGACACCGCCTATACTGTCGTTTATACCGGTAAGTAGAAGTTATAATCAGTCCTATATCTCATTGGTATTGGTTATAAAATGTGTGAAAAGTAGAATAATAGTTCTTATAAATACATCCCTACTATAACTACATCTTTGCTGAATGTATTTTTGTGTTTGTGTTTGTTTATCCTTTCTACCATAGCATACTATTTTTTTGCATAGATGTAGATGCTTAAAAAGAAATTGGTTAACGTTGCAAGTATCCTGACTACCCTTCCTTACTACTATTATAACTACGAAAGTATGTCCGTTTATTTTTGCGTCCTTCACGTGGTATCAAGCGGCGAATTGATTTGATTTTTTGCACAGAGATACTTGGGAAGACCGAGAATATTACTTTTCCTCGCGAACGAAGTCGCAGGTCGAAAGCTAGTTACAATACATCAACTGAAAGAGATTATAAAACCTATTAAAATTTAATAAGAGCTTTGTAGCAAAGTATCTCGGATTATTAACTATGGCTTTGATATAATGATATGATAAAACAACAATCGCTCGTTGAAAGTTATCATAATCTATGTTACAATTACTATCGAAATGAATTACAAAAGATACTATATTGACTTATGTATTAATTTGTACGTTATCTTGATAATGGAGTACGCTGATAAGGTTTATTGTATTTTAGTGGCCTCGTGTTTCTCCTAAAGGAACGGATGTGTTTTGTTGAGTTGAAATTATAAAGAACATTTCAGTAAGTTTATTTACAAATGTTTAATTTAATTGCTACTTATCTGAGTAACAATCAAACCTTGCCAGAGGAAACACGTAGTTATCCTTGAAAATTAATAACATAGATAGGGTCAGCAGCTCAAGAACTGCGTGCTTGCGTGAAATACGCCGCGGTCAATGTAAAAAGAGTGTCGAAATGATAACGCCAGAATGCAAGCTGTCCTCGTGCAATTAAAGTTAAGTTTTACCATCATCTGAGTGGCGTGACGCTCGAGGATGTCGCGGACCGTGCTATCTATGCTAGTCGGTGATCAATCCACTTTTAATGTAGTACCTACTATTGTTGCGGGACTGTTTTGATAGGGAGTTGCTGATTTGTTGGTCAAATACTTATTTTGTTTTCTTGGAAACCGTTCTAACAATTACAATTAAAATTTACAGGTTAGGGGTGTTTTGGGTCTAGTTATAATCGTGCTTTTTCTTCTAAAACCCTTTCCTTCCTTTTACTTGCAATGTATAAACAAAAATATGAAAAATGACAAAACACGGCGCTGAAAGTAAAGCTCGCTCCGTAGATGTTTTATTAGTTCACTGTGACCATTGTTTAGTTTCAAGCTTTATTAGTTTATTTCAAAACCCAACCTTCAGGCCAAGTCATCAGCAGCCCATATACGAGGGCATGGGCTTCCCGTCAAAGAGACACTTATTATTTCTATACTAGTATTATAAAGAGGAAAGATTTGTTTGTATGTTTGCATTGAATAGGCTCCGAAACTACTGGACCGATTTGAAAATTGCTTTCACCATTCGAAAGCTATATTATCCTCGATGGACATAGGCTACATAATTTTCCCGAATTCCCGGGCGGAATGCTAGTTTACAATAAAATTTAAATTTGGTGACAGAGGTGGACAACACAGCGTGGATAATCGGTGGGTGCGCGGTGGCGCTGGCCCTAGCGGCGGGCGCGGGGGCCGTGCTCCTGGTGCGGAGGCGGGGGGGGGCGGCGCGCGCCGGGCCCGCGCCCGCCCCGCCGCGCGCCTCGCGGCCCGTGCGCGTCAGCGACTTCATCGACCATTACCGGCTCATGAGCGCAGACTCAGACTTCAGGCAAGTCTGACACTCCATACTTAAAAAGTCGAGCGATATACACACGAGTCGTCACACACGTATGTCGTACACTAATAATGAATTCCATTTTTAATCAATTCCAGTTATACGTTTGATTATTCGAAGCTTAATCTGCTATACTAAAACAGGTGCACTTAATTATAACAGTTTTAATATTTCATTCAACAGGTTCAGCGAAGAATTCGAAGAGCTAAAGCACGTAGGCCGCGATCAGCCTTGCACCGCGGCCGACCTGCCTTGCAATCGACCTAAAAACCGCTTCACAAACATCCTGCCTTACGACCACTCGCGGTACAAGCTCCAACCAGTGGATGACGAGGAGGGATCGGACTATATTAATGCTAATTACGTACCTGGACACAATTCGCCCAGAGAGTTTATTGTCACACAGGTTAGTCGGTTTTTTAGAATGCTTAATATTTAGACAGGAAAAAAAGAGATACAAGTAGAATCCTAAATATTACAGATACTTCTTCACTTCTTCTTATCGTGTAGGTATAGTCAAGTGTGTGGCGAAGTTGGCTAAACCTGGTTTCAAGAGTTTTCAAACCGCACAGTGGCCTCTGACTTGATTTTATCGACTGTAGTCAATCGACAACAGCCGGGGGTGCTGTCGGAGCTTACCGTGCCCTCCAAAGCACCGAAACGCTCGTGATAAATTGCCACTTTGGTCACCCATCAGGTTCTCTGCCTCAGTGCACGTTTTTTAACCTCACTGATCGATTGAGATCAGCGAGTGCCGCTGGGCTACGAGCGCTTCTTACAGACTTAATTTCTGGCAATATACGAAGGCGTTGCACACGTATTGTACATATATTTAACTAGCACTCCGCCCGGGACTTCGTTCCCGTGGGAATTCGGGAAAATTATGTAGCCTATGTTACTCAGGGATAATGTAGCATTCTAATGGTGAAAGAATTTTTCGAATCGGCCCAGTAGTTTTGGAGCCTATTCATTACAAACATACAAAAATAGGTACAAATCTTTCCTCTTTATAATATTAGTGTAGATGTGTGCGTACACGTGCCAGTAACCACAATTAGTACACAACTATACCGTTAGCAAGAACGAAGACACGAATTACATTACATACTTCTATTTTGCTGACAAATCCTTGTACGGAACATCTTCATCTTCGCCGGTTTTTTAAATAAAATAATATAAATTAACGGCTCTGAAAACCCCATGTAACAATTAAGTAACTGTGTATTTTCCATCACACGTGTAGTCCTTTCCATTACAATAAGAAAGCCCAATACATTATTACATTTTTGTGGGCATTTATTCATTCATTCTTACATAAGTATAAGAACCGCCTAACCCTGTAATTTTAATCTTTTCTCACACAGGGTCCGCTCCACTGCACTAGAGATGACTTCTGGCGAATGTGTTGGGAGTCAGGGTCACGTGCTATCGTGATGCTGACGCGCTGTGTGGAGAAGGGCAGAGAGAAATGTGATCGCTATTGGCCGTACGACACTCGGCCGGTCTACTATGGAGATATTTCCGTCACTGCGCTCAATGAGTCCAGGTAAAATAACTTGTTAGTCTTAAGCAGATTTTTGTTGTCTTTTCTTGCCTGGCGGCACTTTCTTTGGTGATCTGATTGATAAGTAAAAAGATGCAAGTGCAAAAGTCTTCCTCATTTTGAATCAACATAGTGGGGTGGTGGTTCCTGAATTCTTAAAACCATTATTCATCATATAGGTCAGCATTTTTAGGCTCAAGTTTCCTACAATGTATTTTGACGGGCTAACACGTGCGTGTGAAATAAACTTGTCACGAAAATATGCATCAGAACGATAACATGGATACATGTCATGGCGCACATAGTAGAATAGCTAATGTACAGTCAGCACAGCACCACGTCAGGTTACCAAATTGCACTACGAAAGCCGGCGCTGTTACGAGCAAAATGTTTTATGTCGTGTTTACGTAAAGTTATTGTAACCGCAACATTCTGAGGTAAATAGTCAAATTTCACTTATCTTGAGAAAATGTTAGATAAAAAGATAGAAATTAAAAAAAGACTGTATTTCTGTCAGATACCCCGACTGGACGGTGACGGAACTAATGGTGTGTCGCGGCGCCGAGCAGCGCGTTGTAAAACATTTCCACTTCACCACGTGGCCGGACTTTGGAGTGCCAGACCCGCCCACTACTCTGGCTAGGTAATGTATAACTATTTATTTTAACAGTTTATTGTACACAGGAAAAAACACAAATATTAATACAGACAAATAGAAAAACGAACACAAAAGGCACAGCTTATTTCTTTATTGAATTTTACTATAGTCTTTTCAGTCTCCTGCTTAAAATCAGTTTTTTTTAATTGCACACAAAGAAAAAGAGTGAAAGAGATGTATAATAAAATAAAAAAGTACCGTTTTGAAAGTTTTTTTGTATTTGTAACAATTAAGGACCACAGTATGCCTCTGCCTACCCCAACAGGAGTAGGTATAGGTCAGGCATAAGTGGATGTATGTAAATAACCCTATAGATATAACGGTTGGTATAGATATATCGGTGTCTTTAAATTAGCCATCGAAACTTTACGAGGTGATTCTTTTGATGAAAATGAACAACTTTTCCCAGGAAACCCATGTAGAATTTTCCAAAAAAAATGGTTAACCTCCTGTACTAAAGCAATTAGCTGATGCTCAAGTTGTATGGGGTTTTTTCTCTAAGATGATCTTTAAGACTTTTTTCGTATATCGACCATTTTCCTTTCGAAAATGAATTTTCTTGGACCAGTGGGTTTTATCACGATGTTTTCTTCACCGTTGAACAAGTGACAATTAGAAATCCGTACATAACTCCGAAAAGACTAATGTAGTGGTACAGGCCTGGACCAGGATTTGAACCCGCAACCTTTCGATTACAAGTCTGGCTCATTACCAACTGGGTCACCCGATATGGTTTACTTTGCTGTAGGTTCGTGCGCGCGTTCCGCGAGCGTTGTCCCCCCCACGCGGTGGACGCGCGGCCGGTGATCGTGCACTGCAGCGCCGGCGTCGGCCGCTCCGGGACCTTCATCACCCTCGACCGCGCACTGCAGCAGCTAGCGGCACACCAGGACTATATAGGTAACGTATAACTACACAGGGTGTAAGGAACAGTCTTCAAAACCTAGTCAGAGGCCATTGTGCGGCTTGAAAACTCTGACACCAGGGTTAGCCAAGTTCGCCACACACTTGACTATAACTACACGAGAAGAAGAAGAAGAAGGGACAGCTTAGTAAAATGCTTACATGGCGGAATCCATAATGTACCTGTTTTTTCCCCTCTCGAATAGAACTGCGTGCCCAGTGCCCAGCCTGGGTACACGAGTTCTCATGAATGTTAATGTCTGTCACCTTTAAAAAACACCATGGAATGCAAATAAATGATTGAGTTTTCGTACCTAAATGATTACTTTTCTAAATTCTAGTGTTTATGTTTTGTTTCTGCTTTGGCAGTGTCATTTATATAGGTCTACAAAGATCTTGTGGCCGACGGGTGACAGTGTATCTAGTAGAACTTGTATTGGAAATAAAGGCGTCACCATGGAAACCGCGGGCCAAAAGATCTTTGTAGACCTGTACTAGCAATAAGATTGATTGTGTGATATTCTTGGTTTCTCCGTTTACTTAGTTTAAAGTCTATATTAACCCATATTAACTCACTCATTCGTTAATACTAGCCATAACTATGATCGGCCCGAAATAATTACTTTCCCCGGAAACGTCATGTTAAACAGTTTTCGTTATTTATTTACCTACCTACTTTGGAGCTACGCAATGTACCGCTAATCTTCATGTACCCTTCACCGCGCTGCTGTCAGAATACGATGTACATTGTCGGTTTTTTCGTGTTATTGACTAGAGGATGAATTTTGTTAAATCTTTCCTCGTTCCTTGCCTACGTCATGAAAGGAATATTTGTGCGAAATTTCAGTTTTCTAGGTCCAAGGGTTTTAGCTGGGTGTTGATGAGGTATTGAGATAGTACCTTCAATTTTTTAAATATATAGATCGATTTTTATAAACATGTCCTTTGCTTGAGCGTTAAATAGGCAAAGTAAACGGTAACGTTATGTTAGTATACATTATTTATTTAAATTTTACTATGACATCGTATTATAGAAAATACGGATCAGATGGATTATTATTATTACTATAACAATCATTATTTGTCATCAGATATATTCGGCATGGTATACGCGATGCGCCGCGAGCGCGTGTGGATGGTACAGACAGAGCAGCAGTACATCTGCATCCACCAATGTGTACTGGCTGTATTAGAGGGACAGGACTTGGCCCCGCCGCGGCCCGACCACCCACACCCACAACACCACAACCACGTGCTCAACCACAACCATCTCAACCCCGCCTTCGAAGGTAAGCAACCATTACACGAAAATATGCTGCGATACAGGGGCGGGGCTTTGGGCTAATGCAGTAGTATTAGGGACCTACCTAATTACTCATTAATACTATTATGTACACTTTCCAGCTGCCCTAGCATAAGCGATGAGACTTCACTCTCATGACAACTTATTGCCAAGGAAAATATAACCTTACTCATATGAAAATAAGGTTGTATTTCTTTTCTATTCAATTAACGTTGAGACGCAATCTTGAATTCCTAAAAGGACGTATGTTCAAACGCAAGAGAAATGAATAACTTCTCTAAATCATAATAGGGTCTATTTTCCTTGTGTTGATTCAGAAGTCCATACTCTCATGAAAGAGAAATCTCATTGCGTATGTTAGGGCAGCTGATCTATGTGTTCCATATTATTGTCAATTGAAAATGTTTGCTTAACCTTCTGCGACTGAGGTGGTAGTCTGACAGACACCGCCAAATATAAAAAACGTTGCCACTCTATCATATGGCGTGATATAGTGCTGTTTCGCTCAGTACCTTCTTAGAACGGTGCGCAGCTGCGGGCAGTGACGCCCGAGCGGCGGCGCGGTGCACACTTTTCGAGAACTGAGCAGCCAGTGCCCCACGGACGTAAGTACAGCAATAAGATCTGATTCTGGGAGACGTCACCTCATAAAAATTCTGATACATCCATAGTGTCTAACAGTCGTTACCTCAGTAAAATATTAGTAACTCTATAGTGTCTCTCAGTCATAACCTAAATAACCTTTTTTTAGATGGCCGACGCAGGGATTCTGGCCCAACCAAAAGAGTTTTCAGTTGTGTCACAAATGATAAATAAGCAACAGAATGGCTTGAAAATGATGAAGACACAGAATTTAGAGAGATTGACGTCAGTGGCGATCCTGAAAATGAGGTTGAAGAAAACCACATAGAAGAAGTGATCCAAATGGAAAAACAGATCGACGAAGAAGAAGAATCTGAAGATACTGACAGCACAGACCATGAAGATTAATAAATAAAAATAAAATAAATAAATAAACGCTACACACTCAAAGTCCCACACTAAGGCTTTCCCTTGTGTTGTGGGTCCCTTGGAATACACATAAAGACAGACAAGAACATCTATGACCCGAAAACAAATATCTGCTTTTTACCCAGATATTTGCCCCGACTGGGAATCGAACCCAGGGCCTGCCAATCAAGAGGCAGTGTAACTACTACTCGACCACAGTTTAGCAAATGAATCTCCACAGTCACCTCAACCTGCACCAGTACCAGAACCCTCAAAGCGTAAATTATGCTCTGTATGTCTTTCTAAACTGAAAAGGCAAACGAGTTTTACCTGTTGCGTCTGTATGAAGTCAATTTGCCTTCAATGTTCAGGGCAAATCTGTGAATACTGTAAATTACAGCTTGTAGATTAGGGCCAACTTTGAGCCTGATTTGTGTCTTAACCTATCATTAAAATTTGTTTGTTTTTTTAAATTTGTTTAAGTATATTCAGAAAAACAAATTAATAGTTAAATTTCACAGAGTTCCTACTTAATAAAGTATTTTTGATTTTTTAGGTAAACCTAAGTAGACATTGTTAAAGATTTCGGTCTCATCAAAGTTGATTTTATATTTCTTAAAGTTATGTTTCAATTCGATCCCACGCTATTTATTCTGGTAATTTATAAAGTACTTAAACTTAAAATTACACATAAACTTTTCATTTATGTATTATTAAAAAAATATATGGATTACAAAATGACGTCTGATAGACTCCACCACAGTCGAATGTTAACAATAAAGTCACCTCAGTTGCAGAGGGTTAATGTCTCTCTTTTTCTATTGTTTTGTATACGATAGCATGGACTAAATACCTAAAGAAACCAGACAATCGCAATACTAGAGGTCGTAATTCCTAAATTTCTGACTAAAAGTAGATAAAAGGAGATTGGGCATTTTAGTCCATTAATAATTAAAAACAAAAAAGTAAGCGGCAGACTCAAGTACCCGTAGAATATCAAAGTTAGATTCATAATAAGAAACTTTTTATATGGCAGTCAACTCGAGTCATGGTTAAATAAACCGTGATATATATTTCATCAGTGTGAACGCATTATTTTTATACTTAAGTAAGTATATGCTAAATGTATAAGAAAAAAAGAAAAAAAATCACAGTTTTTTTTAAATAGTTCTGCATATTAATGCGTTTCTAGAAATTTAACGGCTCCAACGCTATAAATAATTTAAAAAATCAGAAAAAGGTGAAATTATGAAATGATGGGTTCTATCCGCAGAAGAACGATGCTATAGGCTAGAAAGTAATCATCAATCGTATAGCATAAAGATATCCAATTTACACATCTAATGTGTGCCCACACTATTATTTATTAATATTGATTGGCAAAACAGAAAACTTACATTAATTTATTAATGAATAACAAATGTCGTATTACAAAATCGTGTTGTCAACTTACATATTGTATATTTATTATTTTGCCAAACTATACATGTTTGTTTTAAGGCTTAAAGGGAAGCGGTAACTTGGGCTTTAACGGCTTTGTGCCGACAGACGGCGGCTAGCGGTGCCACGCAGCAGTTGAAGACCTCCCTACCTCACCACTCGATAAGTGGCCCAATTGCATTGTAATACAATTCATAATTGTATGCCATCCTGTGAATATTAACATGCGCTCTCAATTACGAATTAGGCGCTGGCCGCCGCTGGTATTTATTAAATCAAACTAACTATTAGAAACTGATCAAAAATATGTTCTCCTAACAAACCTGACAAGAGTACTTTTAAACTTTTAATATCTCATTATATTATACTATTTGGAAGATTTACTTAGTGGCTGTAAATATTAAAAATGGTAAAACTTGCGACCGGTAAAGCTAAAAGCTTGCTATAAAACGAAATATATTAGTAAGCAATAATAATAACTTTTTAAAGATAAGAGTTTATAGTTAAAGAGACACACCTATTCACTAACACTCTCACATGTTGTAATCCCTGATAAATGAAAGTAAAAAAATCTAGGAGCACGAATATTTAGATTGAAAATAAAATATTGAGTATTTAGAAACACACTGAACTTAGGCGCACTTAAGTATACGACGTATAACTACTAATTATATCATGTAATAAAACTTTAGAAAAGTTAGTTAACGTATTTTTGGTCAGGATCAAAAATTAGCTTCGCTAATAATAGTGGTATGACTTAGGGTTCTCTCAATGATAATGAGTTGCCATTAATTAACAATACATACTCATTTTGATAACAGTACATTGATCATTCTGTATGAATTAGTTAAGAGAATAGACCCCCCAAGTACGATTTTACAAACACCGAAACTTTTTACCGGAAGTCAAAAAATTTAAATAACATGCCAATCTTGTGCCAATCGCATTTAGTGATTAGTGGATTTTATCTCACTATAATAAAACTTCATGTAACCGTTTACATTTAGGTGACACTGCTGTTTTTTTTTCCAAGATGGCGGTCACCCATAAAACTATTTATAAACGTGGATCGTGAGGTTAAATAAAATCTGCAAAAATAACACTTTGCGAATCGCATGTGCCGATTTATGCCTGCTTTTTGTGTGCTAAAATATTGCCAAAGGGTATGTGTGACTATCTCAAAAAAAGTCAGTGTTCAATATTAAATTTTCTTTTTTTTTTCTTTTCAGACGACGAAGGCATCGCGGAGTCCGGCATGTAAAGTTCGGATGCTAACTAGATCCTGCTTAACCCTAATCGGTACTGATAGCTAAGGTCCTTTTGGTGTGAATGTGTAAATGTGACTATCTAGCAAAAAATGTGAATGAAGCGTGCTTTGTCGTGTGTTCCGTGTTTTCTCTATCATTTTATCTTTTTTACACTCAGCCCAAAGGACTGAGGTAGACTGGTAGACAAAATCATAAAACACGCGTAGGAAACCCTGCTCAAGGTTGACATGTACTGCAATGGGCTACGTAAATATTCGATCGCTCATTTCTAAAGTGGACTACTGTAATACTCTATAACTATGTATGGGCATGATATAATGGCGTAAAATATCAGAATACTAACATTGCGTACAAGATCCACAGTCAAGTCCAAACTCCATAGATATAGAAATAATAAGTTAATACATGTCAGTGCCAATCTCCGTTATTGTTTTGTTTGCAGTTGTACCTCGCATATATATACTTGATAGTATCTAAATCGAAAAAATTATATTACAAAACAGCGCTGGCTAAGTCCTGTTTAGAATTATCAGTACTCTTTAAGATGATTGCGTATTTTTAAAAAAAGCTGGAACAAAAGAACAATAGGAAATTCAGAACAAAAAATGTTCTTGGTATCCGCGCAAAGGACCATAGCTAATGTTATTGACTCGTTGCATTCCTGCGACTCAACTCTACCTGCATTTTACTTTAAGACTATCCTTCTAAGTTTGTAATTAATCACTAAACTATAGCTTACAATTGTACAATACGGTTACTACGTTAAGTATTACATAAATGAAATTATCTATTTATTTAGAAAAATATTTTTGTAAAAATGTATATGAAATTAAATGGACCAATCACATAGTTTTACGCTGTACATAGGTTAATGCGGTTGTAAGCTGCAAAATAATTTTTATAATATAACTATTGTTTTTTGATATCCATGTTGCATTCTATGTACTTGATATTTTTTATTTATAAGTGATGTGATAATGATAACCACACATAGAATCTCAAAAATTGTACTTATTTAATTTTTTATTCGTTTGCTCAACTTGTCATTTGTAATTGAATTTTTTATAAGTCATTAATGAATGTTTTCAAAATTGTTGATCACATGCACTCTGGTGAGATAAATGATATACAGATGAGTATAGTAATATTTCCATAACATAACAAAACTGACATAGTTTTCCATTTGTAAGTGTCTCTTTTCGTTTTCTACTCTTAATCCGACCAAAAATAAGTAACTGCGGTAAAAATATATGCATATTGGCTGGTTTTTCAATGAGTAAACTCTGTATCCAAATCATAATTCCAAAGGTAAGAGTGAGACCGATATACAGGGCTTTAGGTAAATCACTTTAAACCTCTCGGGTGGTAAATCGGTCCATGAAACTGAACAACTTTCCCAAGGAACAAAGGTCGAAGTATGAAAAAAAATGTTGACTCCCCATACAAAATGCGCTATCAGCTGACGCAGTTTATATGGGAACAAAAAAAAATGTATTCCGACCTTTGTTCCTTAGGAAAGTTGTTCAGTTTCATGGACTGTTTTACCACCCGTGAGGTTGAAAGTGATTTACCTAAAGCCCTGTATAATGTCAGATTACCTACATGGAACTGAAGAACCTGCCCTAAGGTAGTTAGTTGACTAGGTCAGTCCTTTATATTATCAAGTCGAACTTTCACTGAGAATAAATGTATGGCAAACCTTACTCTTAAAAATAACTGCAGGTAACAAACATATCCAATGTTTGCTCTGCCCATAAATTAGTGATTTACTTGTCCAAATCCCTACAAATATCATCAATGCGAAAGTCTGTCTGTTACGCTTTCACGCCTAAACTACTGAACCGATTTTGATGAAATTTGGCACAGAAATTGATTAGACCTAGGAAAAGGATACAGGCTACATTTTATCCCACAGCTGGGCACGATATAACCTCTAGTCCACGCGGTTGGAGCCGTGGGCGGAAAGCTAATATATTAATGGAAATGTAAATGTAAATGACACATACAACTTTGTGACGTTTATTTATAAACACTGTAACGCATATATTTTATCAATATGCAAGATTTGAATTTATTGAATTATTTAATTTATTATTTGTATATCAATTATAGCTCCGTAATTTACAGCAGCAGGGAACCAGATTGCTTGTATGGTATCTATACAGGGTCTAAGGGAAAGCTTAGCAAATACTTAAATGGAATCTACCCATAACTACGAGCGACCTAGTAATAAATTTTTCCCCGAAACGTCAAGTTAAGGAGTTTTCGTTATTTACCTATCAATACATACCACAATGTACCGCGAAAACGCGAACCACGCGCGGTCTCCCCGCGCCGCCGCGCCAATGTTAGAATGCGATGTACATTGCTGGTTTTCGTCTTTTTTACAGTTATCATTGTTTTTATTGTAAAATGGAGTGTTCGAATAAATAATTAAATTTTAAAGCAGAAATTATTGTTAAAAAACATGGAAAAAAAACCTGAGGAAAATTTCACTGGGAAATCATTTAGAATGATGGTTTGAATTCAGGGTTTCAGTTTTTGCTAAGCTGTTACTTACACTCTGTATTTCCAATTGCCTAGTCTCTTGTACGATGAAGGACCTGTACCATGTTAATCAAAAAGCCGTCATCCTGGCTAAGTACTGGACAGAGCTGGTTTAAAAGATATCGTCAACATGAAAAGAAGTTGAAGTATTTATCTGTTACTTATTTCTAAAATTCAGTAATAGTGACATAACGTAAGTAAAACTATCTTAAAATTGCAGAAATTAAGTAACTTTGTCATCTCAATTTGTTAAATGAAAACTTTGCCAAGCAACACAGGTATGATAAAATAAAATTTAATTTTTTTAAATGTGTCTTATTGCACTTCCCTAATGTATGTATTGTTTTTTTAACCTACCTAAAGTCTACTTTTATAACAAATAATAATTTATTCAGTACAAACATGCAAATCTTTTCTCTTTAAAGTATTCACAGTGTTTTTTTTATACTTATCTCCATTTTTCTTGATTTGCAATACCTACTTATTCATAGAAAACAGAATGATAACTATGAATATTATTTACTGGCAGAAACTGAAAAGCATCGAACATATTTGTATGAAGCCTAGTGTACCTAAACTTCAAGGTGATCAGAAGGAGCCCCACTATGTAGAAATCAAATGTTGGCGGCCACTCATGAATTTTGCGGCAATCGATAGAGAAAAATATTACAAAATGAAAGTGTTCATTGCTAAAATGTCGAAAGTGATATACTTTCGGAGATATAGAGCTTTAAAAATGAAAAAAAATACTATTTTTAGTTAGAAGATATATTTTAAGTCTTTACCTTCCTGACAGCATTAGATAACTCTATCGTACTTGTTTGAGCATGGAAAAGCATTTTTTTTTTACTTTTATTATCATGTTTAGGTAGGTACAGTCACGAGCACGCTAAGCTTGACACTTTGAATCTTATCCTGTATTATATATTTGAGAAAGAAGACATTTTAAAAGTAATAATGTGTTTATTAGATAAGTAGATATATGCCCTATAACAAGTAATACTAAAAATCAGAATAAAATAAATATTTAAGGTGGCTTCCATACAAAAAACGTGTTTTTTTTGCCGTTTTCATAGAGATAATGGTTTTTATAGAGTCTGACTCGCACTTGGCCGGTTTTATAGTTAATGGTACGGAACGCTTTATGCGCGAGTCCGAATCGCACTTGCCCGTTTTATTAAGTTACCAGAGAGAGGAGAAGGTGTTGTTTGCCTATAAGCCCCAGGCGCGGTCCGAAGGGGGGGGGGTCACAGGGGACATGACCCCCCCCAAAATCTAAGGTCCAATTGAAAATCTCAAAAATTTGCCAAATTATAAAATGTTTCTAGCTATCCCCAACAGCGATAAATTTATAGTTTGCTGACATCTAGTGGTGTTTTTTATGAACTAGGTACGATGGCCAAAATAACTTGGAAATGACATCTTGTTTAGAAACAAAGAACCGAACTACGTAGTTTTGATAATCTTAGCAAAATCAATATGCGTCGTTATGATAAAGATTGTATAACAATATTCAGATAATGTAATTTGTCAGTTTATTGTAAAGATTCAAGATAAAGACTGTCTACTTAGTTGTGAATTGGGTGAGTGACCCCCTCCAAAATTTCAGGCTGCGACCGCGCCTGATAAGCCCTAGCCTAACAGAGTAGACAGAAGGAAAATTACCCTGTAAAATCATTTAGAGTGGTGGTGGTCTGAATTTAGAGTTTCAGTTTTTTTTTGCTAAGCTGTTAATATTATGTTTAAAGAAGAAATACATTGGAGATTTGGCTGTATGAACTAAGATACCTTTGCCTTTCCCAGATAAAGGGTTTCTTTTTGTGTTTTTGGAAGGCTTTACTACCGTTCATTTTTTTTAATTTTTCAAAAATTGCAGCCGCCTTCGGAATGTAAATCAATCATGGACTTAGTATATAATTTATGAAATCAATCGATAGCTAAAATCCTTTGAGTATGTAACTAAAATCACGTTTCCGAGATGAGCTGTCGAAGTAGTATCGTTGGCAGGAACGGTAGGCAGATTTGACATTAAAATTATTATCAAGTAAAATGATCGTATGATAAGACTGCAATAAACTTCTATGATCATCCGAGTATAAATCAAGTGGTATACTTGTACAAAATTATTATTTAAAAAACTCATTCAAATATATATGCTCATATTGACATAATTATATACAGAATGTCGAGTCCATCACCACAGCTGGGCCACAATCGAAATTTTAATGTTTGACTATGCCAAGAATTTCTCAAAATTTGTCGTATACGATTGGCAAAGAAAACAGAATTTCTCGGGGCCGCGTTTTAAAGTTATCGGGGGTTGTTTGGGGCCCAGCTGTGGTGATGGACTCCAGAATGTCCCAGGAAACCTGTGCCAGCGAAGGTCTGTGGTCTGGTCTGGACACCATGTCTATCCATAGGACCCCCATGTATGTTCCGCGATATTTTATAGTTTTCGATACATGTTTTTTATTTATTTAAGTATTTTATATTTTTTCTTAATTTCTGACGGTTTTGACTATAACTTTTTGGTATTATAAAATTCCGAAATTGCTTTAGGAAATGTATAAAACTAATGCTTTCTGTGAATAAAATGAATAAAACAACCTAACCTAACCTGAATAAGCGACGTGGATTTGTCTTGGCCAGGCATATTGTAGATTTGCTCACTTCATTTCATGAAATGGCTATTGACCACATCATGAAGTAGCTTAGCTGAGCAGAAATGCGAAAACCGCTTAACACAACCACTGTCGTTTCTGGCACTTCGCCGGCCGCTGCCGCGGCACCCTCGCTTGTCGCTTCGTTCGCTCAACTCGTGCGTTTTATATGATACCACTTTTATAAGTGGCCGTGATTTTGAAAAAAAAAATGGTGGATCGTAACGATGCCAAAATATTCAAACCCCTTTAACTAGAAAAAGTACTGAACTGCAACCTTTAACGTAAAAAGAAAAACTAAGTGCAATGGTTCCACCCTCTAAATGGTAGCAATAATATTTGAGAATCCTGGTTGACCTACGGGTGGAACTACGCAGTGGGACCACCGTTCCGTGAGGAGAGGTTCCACCATTGAAGTATTGGCTAAGCTGTTTCATAAGAGCACCTTGTATAGGCAAATTCCGTTAAAAAACTGCAACTGCACTCGTGCGGCTCTCATTTACCATGTACTTAAATGAGTTTTCTCCAAGGACTTTGTTCCTGTGAAAATTCAGGAAAATTACGTAGCCTGTTACTCAGGGTTAATGTAGCATTCTAATGTTGAAATATTTTTTCAAATCGGCCCAGTAGTTTCCGAGCCTATTCAATACCAACAATCATAACTTTCCTCTTAATAACATTACTAGCTTTCCGCCCGCGTGGACTACAGCGGTTATATCGTGCCTAGCTGTGGGATAAATTGTAGCCTATGTCCTTTCCTAAGGTCTAATCTATCGCTGTACTTATGTATTTCATCAAAATCGGTTCAGTAGTTTAGGCGTAAAAGCGTAACAGACAGAAAGAGTTACTTTCGCATTTATAATATTAGTAGGGATAAAGATAAGTGTAGAGAACCCACATTGTGCCGAGCCTTAAAAAAAACACGCAGAAGTGCAAAACTGCAGTTTTTTTAGTGAAAGTGAAGTCAAAAATAAAAAAATAAATACCTAAATCGGTTCTTGCGACAACGTGATTTTCTCTTGAATAATTTTTTACTCTTTATATGTTTGACCTTAAAAAGGATAAAAAAAGCTAAAATATTATCATCTTAGTTTTTTTAAATTCTACGAAACTGATTAAGAAGGTATTTTTTGAACTTATATTAATAATAAACAATTATTAATATTAAGATCTGTGATTGATATCCGGTGCTATGTAAAGTCGACTGCTGTCAAACGATGTGGCTAGAAGACAAAATGTAAACCATAATCTACACCTAAGAGAGAGCAAGAGAATTTATAATAAAGCAAAGCGATGAAATATTGTATGTTTTAACTATCTTCTGTTACGAGAAAACTTTCAGGTAACAGAAATTTCAATGTCACAAATTCGAAAAAACTCATTCAATGAATTATGAAGAACCATAAATAAGGTAGTAACATATATTTTTGCAAAATAAACGCACTTAGCGTGTTCGTATAGCTGTAGATGTGTGTGAGTAACAAATGTCGATCTGTCAGTTGTGTGCGTGCAAAAGAACTGGCTTGTCGTGTTGCGGTGCGTCTGCTAACTACAACTGACTTTCAACGCCTTGTAAGTTTGTGAATTTATTATTAATATAGTGCGTCAAGTGCCTTGGATGTTGTAGAATACCCCAGTGAGTGTAGAAGCCCTGGCCGTCGACGGAAGAACACGGGATCCACCAAGATCATTCGATCGGATCGTGTCGATGCGTCACCTTTGTGAGCCATTTTATAAGTTTCGTATTATTATTCTAGAAAACAGGCGCTTCTGTCTTAGGCCCGAGTTTCTTTGAGTGACTGTCATCCATGTGGGCCCGTTCTAGGTGAAAAAATGTATGTATGAGTGAGTAATGCATTCTAACCTATCCCTGATTGGTAGAGGAAGTGATTTAGGTCGGAGCCTGAGGCAGAGGGAGTGGACGGTGTCGCGGACTGGTTGGCCACCGCCCGCATCGTCCGCCTTCCCGTCCTCGTCCATATTTCCCTGAATTCCCTTCATGTCCCAGCCAGGTCTTCTTTCATCCACATTCTCCTAACTTTTTCTAGCAGTCCAAAATCCCGAAAGAACTGTCGACCCAATTATCTTGAAATTTGATTCTAAGCTTATTACACAATGAAATATAATACATATAGATTATTTATATCTTTTCTCAGCAACAAATCTCAGAAATCATAGTAATTTTCTTTGTGTATTCACAAGTGTTATTTGTTGTTACTGGAAAGTTATGTTATTATTTGATGTGATGAATAATTCTTTTGTGTTAATTTCTATCTCATATTTTCATAATTTATAAAATGGATACAAATCAGCCACTGGCTCTTTATGCTATTTTTATTTTAAATGTTTCTGTTTTCAAATACAACTATGCTGTGTAGACGATCTACACTATGTATCAAGCTGTGATGTTTCTCTGTTACCTACTTAACATTCATTTTGATTCATACATATTATCAATTATTGTCCACATTGAAAACGCAAGAGTTAACCGACTTTGATACCAACAATGCCTATCAGCAGATAACCACAAACCAAAATGTGATCTAAATATAATCTGTTTGTGTTTTTTGTTTTTGTTGACTTTTAAAAAAGCGCTGAATTACTTTCGATAAAAAAGTTCATATAGAACCACCTTGAGAACATATTCTTTCCAACAAAATAAGAAATTTGAAAATCGGTCGACCATTGGTGTACTGGCGATATGAGATAGTTCACCTTTTTTTTTTCAAGTCTGTTAAAAATGAGGTTTATCCTAAATTCATCCACAAAAGTTAATTTCAAAAAATATTCTTACTTATTTATTGAAATAAAATAATTTCAAAATTTTCAAAAATGTTGTTTCAAAAGAAACTCGGCATTGAGGCTACTTTTTTCTCAGCAAAGGTGAAAGTGTTGTAGTAGAAATGTAATTAAGCTTCAGCCTAAGTAATGCTCTTAACTGTAGTGTGTAAAAGGACATGAGATCTTTTGAATTATGTACCAGTTCATGAATTTCATATCTGACAATGCAATATTGTGAAACTAAGCTGTAATCACAACACCTATATTTTATATGTATGTTTTAGCATGTAGCAAATGTGGCTAAAGCCATGGCCTCTGCTAAAATATAACTTTTATTTAATACTTTCATTTAAAGACTGTGTACAATTGCACATTATGGCCACTCTTGATGGTAATTTTCATTTTATTTATACTTTATTGTACACAATAGTTTTATACAAACATTTTACAAAGAACAGAATTTACAATGGCGAACTGAATTGAAAAAGAGTGCTCTTCCAGGTAATCTACCTAATTTAACTTTCAATTTTAACTTAACATCAAAATTGATTGATATGTGGCATACATTTTTAAATCACTGTAACAATGAAATGTTTCATAGTTTACCTAAAAATATCTCCAGTGTAGGTGGATAACATGCTCTTTCAAAGAAATTTATTCCATTCTTGTAGCAGTTTTTATAGCCCATTGATAGAATTTCTACATCTGTTTTCCTGGCTCTTGTAATGGCTTTTATAATGATGAAATTCACTGATAAGATTGTCAATGAAAGCACAATGTCAGTATTAAGTTATTCATGCATTACTCTTCTTGTATTGTCTGTTAGGCCAAGGAGCCTTTCATTTTTTGTTTCTGGAATAAGGTCAGTGCTGCGTCCTATTTATGAAGGAAAACTAAATATTGATGCATAAGTGTAGTGGTAGAAGGGAAGGTCAGGAGTGTGCGGAGCGCGCATTTGTGCCGAGCGCGCGACTCGGGGCCGCAGAAGTAGGTCAATGGTAGCGCAAGTCGACCGCGCCGCGCCCTGCGACCCCGCAATATTGACGGCTCAGCCCTCTACCGGCACATCCACTGCTAAACTCCATTGACTAAACAACCGTTTATCTATCGTATTTGCATAAAAACGATACACGCGAACTGCACAAGACAGAAATTCGAGATTGCCGGCGGTTTACATTACTATCGTTTGTGGAATTCTGATTTATATTTTTTTATGTTTTATCGTGCCGAAAAAGCTAAAAAATTCCCTTAGCGTGATTTCCAGCAGTTATGGCTTGAATATCTCCACATTTCGTGTGCATTTTTGGCACACTTTCCTACGTAACCGCGCGTCGAGTCTAAGGAAGTCGATTCGATATTTCCTCAAATAGATGAGTTGCCTAAGAAAAGTCTTGCCAAAGATAAATAGAATTTGTCAAACAACAGAACTTGACCACGTTTACCTGCTAAAAGTCACAATACTTACCTACATCCAGCCTAAAAAAGAGTGACTTTCGTGTCGAGGTAGGTTAGGCAGGTTTTGAGCATAAAATAGAAAAGACTCAGCTAAATCAACAGTATTACTATATGTGCATAATTAGCCCCTGTTTTATATAGTTTAACAAAAACTCCTGTTTTACAAAAACCGCATTTTATACTAGTAATCAAAGACCTTTGCTTTCAAGTGCAAAAACCTGTCCAAAAAACCGTTATAAAAAAAGCCGTGGGTTTTTCAACATCGCAATCGCGTTATTCAAATATTTTGGCAGAGTTAATAGCCAGTGGCTTAGCTCTGTGAAATCCAAAATCTTGGCGTATATCTTAACAATGAACATCAGTGGGATAATACATATACCTAATTCTCTCGACAATTTACAGAATTTAGCCCCACAAATTGTTAATAGGTAGGTATAGGTAGGTAGAGATCCTAAAAATGTAATTTTGAGAGGCAATCCCTCATGATAGTTTAACAAAAAGTCGTCTCGCAGAGTCGTCCGATTAACGAAATCACGTAGGTACGCGATATGGCTATTGCTACCAGAGTGCGCGGGGTCGTCGACCGCGCCCCCGCCCCCTCCCCTGCTACGCCGCGCCTCCTCCCCCGGGCTCGCGTCATCGCCCGCTACGTCACTAGCCCCTCGCATACCTAACTCACCACCTGCTTATATTGTATTGTACACGCCTACAATCCTTGCGATTCAAAACGTTAATCCTTGTGAGCTTCAGCAACACCTGTCTTTGTAGCTAGTCGACAACCTGACACACGGTCAGTGTTTCTCAGATGTACAGATAGAAATAAGCGAATTAAACTTATTTCGAATGCAGATTAAAAAGGTAGCGCTCGATGCATAGCACAAGTGATGGAGCATTAGATGCTTTTGACTTTAGTATGTATGTTATGTACCTACTACCTAGCTTCTAAATGCCTCGTTACAATATTTACAGGCAAATAGATAAAAGTGAATAG
Organism: Aproaerema taeniolella; assembly: GCA_949987775.1. NCBI lineage: Eukaryota > Metazoa > Arthropoda > Insecta > Lepidoptera > Gelechiidae > Aproaerema > Aproaerema taeniolella. The sequence goes on along the minus strand of OX465243.1, from coordinate 9,135,030 downwards.
CCTAATTAATTCCTCTTTAATTATATTTAACAGATAGCGTTTAATCAAATAATTTCGGTTTATTCTTTTATAATCTTAAAACCGGAGGTTTTTCGTATTGGTTTGAAAAATAAAAAATACATTTCGACTAACATTTACGGGTCGTTCACCTTTGTATGACAATGCGACACGAAAAAAATTGCGCAAATGTTGCAAACGTCCGATATGTGCAAATGTCGGTATCTGTGATATAAGGAGTTGGTGTATTATCAAAAATATATACCTACTAAATACATCCGTACATTCTAGAAAAGTTTTTTTACAGAACATTTCAATGTTACGTACTCACAACCGAGACCTTATTTTTTTTTATTACATCACCTTGAAAATGTATCACTTTGGCAACTGGTATATTCGGTATATGACGTAACCATCCACCTACGACTTCATTCGTTTCAGCCGCTTTCATGCCTTTCGCTAAGAGCTGTTATAGAAAGCCAACTTTTTAATTATATAAAATAAGGTATTCACATCACGCCGAGCCATGTCACATTATGTTCTGTACCTTATTTTAGATTAACCTATATGATTCTATTTCTTAACGATTATAAGTTGGTTATTGATATCGTCGTAGGTTTTCGTTGAAGGTGAACATGAAAGTTATGGAGGCGGTGACTAAAGGATTCAGCACCTACGTTCATTTATGATATGACGCCATGGGAACTTATTACAGCATTGAGGACATACCTACGCTTTAGAATTACCACATACGATAGAGCCTATAAACTTATCACGTTGTCTATGCTCTACCCTTAGTTTTATTTCCCATTGGAAGGCAATAAGTTAACGCAGGGCAGTGATCCGAAGACTCCAAACTCCATCTAAGAAAACGTTGTGCGAATGCGTGAGTCATGGGATCTTGGAGGCGGCAGATGCAAGGCGCGGGCGCTGACCGGCTGGCGACCTTGCAGCGCAGTCGACAAGGTCTCGTCGGGTAATGACCCGCACTGCCCCGGCCGTCCCTTGCCCCCAACGACCTGAGCCCTAAAACCCTAGCCGAGACATCGCGCCCAGACGCAGCCAACGATCCGCCGCGCCCGCCCTTCGTTCATCGACACAGTGACTGAACCTTGCCACGCCCAAAGTCGTTATAACTTATTCTTCTTCTGTTCCCACTTCTTCACTAATCCTCCAAGTTCGGCTGATCGCTTTCAAAGAACAGTTTCAGAGTTATAGCTTCTAAAAATAAACACCCCCATTTACTTATTAAAAAATAAAACGCAAAGAAACTCGTAAAAGATCACTTTTTATCTGTTCCTTTTTTATACTACGAACGAAGTCCGTCCGGGACTTCGTTCTCGTAGGAATTTATAAAAATTATGTAGGTTTGATTCTGCTGTCTAAGGGTCAGTGCACACCCCGACGCGTCTTTGCTGATAGAGCCACTCAGAATTGAACTTTATTTATTACTATTTGGGAAAATTATGTAGCCTATGTGTTAATCCAGAGTGTTAGCTACCTCCATACCAAATTTTATCAAAATTGGTCCAGCCGTTTGAGTGTGAAAGAGTAACAAACATTCATCCATCCATCCATACATACAAACTTTCGCGTTTATAATATTGTAGGACAATTTAGAACACGTCGCACCACGCGTGGCGCGGCGTTACCACAGTGAATCTTTTTTATCTTTTCATGTATTAAATAAAATTCAATTTTAAATGGCTCTATTCGCAACGTCGCGTCGCGGTGTGAATTTACCCTGTAGTACAAGCAAAGCAAAGTTTCATCAAAATCCGTCCAGTAATTTTTACGTGATTGAGTAACAAAAATATTCACATACTTCCACATTATAATAGTAGTACACATTTTCCGTGGCTGAATGAGGTTGGTCAATGTGTTGGTAAAACTTTAGGAGCTATCTCATGTTCTAGGTACGGACGGCAGCAACTCAGGTTACCACACGCGTGCACTCTGTGCTGTTGTGATAAGAGCGGTTTTGCAGTGAAAATGGAGTAACCTGATGCGCTGGCCTTGTGTACTAGCCATAACTCTTTTCTTCGGAAGTCTTCAAATAGCAGTCATGTTATGATTCCCTGAATTAACTAAACTTTCTGCTAGCTCGCTGTATTATCTTACTTTGTGCAAATGACGAAAACTTTACCTCATTGTAAATAAAGAACATTTGTCATCCTATTCATTAATTGTGTCGTACGTAACTAATTCGTTTGCGTTCTCAGCGTCTCGTGCTGTTTTATTGTTTTCTGGTACTTATCCAATTAGGCTTAGTTAATCTTCATTTCTATCACGCCCTTCGTCCCAAAATAAGTCTGAAGTGTCCTTACTAACGAACGTAAAACTAACTTTTCTTCCTTTATAGTTGTTTGTTCTTCTTTCACGTCGTAACAAAGTACGACATCAACTTGCGTTTTGTTTGACTGAGAAAATAGTAGCCGAGGCCGAAGGTTGGAGATTTACATCTAAACTTATATTTCCATGTCAAGTTGGCAAACTTAATTGGGTAGTTATTGGATGCTCTTACGTTAAGGGAAAACCGTGAGCACAGTGATTTCGCTAGCACCGTCCATGAATTCTTATAGGAAAGTTATGTATAATATAACACAAATTATTACACTAAAAACTAGATTTTCCAAATATAACAAGGGGGTGTATTATTATAGTGGGAGAAAGGTTTCGCCGTACCACTCATTCTCGATATACATATAAACACGTATCACTGAACATTTAATTTTCCCGTATGAAATTATCATCACCAATTTGTCACAGTTTCAGTTTATTTCATCTAGTTGTTTGTAAGTTTAACTCTACAATATAGAGTGGTGATATTCTTGACCAATATTACTCTTTAGCCGTGGACTGTATCTTTATCGGCTAATAAGTATGATAGTCAAATACGAAGCGAAGGTGATTGACTCTTACCGAACACAAACCTTATGAAAAAGAAAATATTTATTACTCGTATTTATTTATGCTACTGGTTGAGTGCGTCACTCATTTATCGGGCAAATTTCGTGGGCTGTTTCATCATTCAGTGCTCTTTATTGCTATTAGGTTCCGAATCGTATTTCGGTGTTCTATTTACACAATCGTGCTGGATGAATTGTTAAATTGAGAGTTTCATTCTAATACGCATAATAAACAAAGACGGTAAAAAGTCCAGGTCGTTAATTTTGTCTTGCTTTCAATGTCTAAACACGTGTAGTTACCGTCCTCTCAAGAAGCAATTGTTCATATTTCCTATAGTTTATTTAAGTAATTTCCCGTGAAGTGACCCTTTAATATTTTGCTAATATTTATTCTATTGCGATACATTTAACATTTATTGTTTCAAAGATTGGAGAAACCACTTTGAATACATTTTTCGTATGGTGCCGCAAGTTTGGTGTGGCTTGCACCTAATAAAGGAGGACTTAGCTGATTGCATAAAGTTCACATACACCTTGTTCGTTATAGATCGCAGTCTCTAGTTCCACTGCTAATTAAATTGGCTAGCTAGGTTATTGGACTGCAAATCATCGTTTTAATTGTCACCTGCCACTTTGGTTAAATAGTTTCTTTCGTTATTAGTTGCGCTCGCGACCGTTATCACTTTCATTTTGCGTTCACAAGTGGTTCACTGACAGTGCATACCTGATGTATCAGAAAGCAAGTCAGTTAAGTTGCCTCAATTTGTACCCGTGATCCTAGAAAGAATCGACGTGTATTTCGAGACCAGCTTGCTGTCAGCTTTGTGTTATCGCTATTTCTTGCTAACTTTACAAACGTAGGCTGGCAATCGAGCACGTGTTCGCAGTCCCGAAAGTCACAAAAAAAATATTTTACACTAGCTGTTACTCGCAGGTTTGCCCGCGTGGGCAAGTATCAGGATGAAAGATATCTTACATGTGTTAGTGCAGAACCTGATCTATCCGCTTACCAATTTCATACAATTGGATTCAGTTGTTGATGCGTGAAAGCGGAACAAACTAACGAACATACTTTAGTTTTAGATGAAATTTATCCTTAAACCCTTCAGATTCTAAGGTTCTGAGAGATGTTTGTCTGTTTTGCAAGGCGTGTCGGTGAGGCGTGGTGATCAGCGGTCGCAAGACGGCGGTGTGCAAGTGCGGGATTGCCGCGGAGACGTGTGAGTGCGCGGGCAGCACCGGCCGCAAGACGGACAGCGCGCGCACGCCGGGGCCAGCCGCGCGCGCGCCGGGGCGGACTCCCGTCCCCCCACCGCACCGGCGCCGCTGGGTCCCGCCCTCCAGTCTGCGCCACCACGATGTGCCCGACACCGACGCCAAGCACGACGTCATCTTCCGCAAGGTAATCATCAACAGACGCCACACGGCACACAACCAGCACTGTGCATGGCTGACGCAGCAGGAATTTTTGAGTACGTCATCATGTATTCCATCCATATAGTGCCCTATATTACAGCCATCACATGAAAGAAACTTTATTAAAATGACATAAACATGCGTGCTTATGTTGAATAATCCCGATCCCTAAGCAGAATGGAATCCAAGATACAGATCCTTACTCATTTTACAATAAAAAATAAGTATTTTTTTAATTCGTCATTGACTGCTTATATCAAATCTTTTATTATGTTTCCAGGTCCGCGGCATTCTCAATAAGCTCACGCCGGAAAAGTTCCAGAAGCTGAGCGATGACTTGCTGGGGTTGGAACTGGACTCGGACAAAGTGCTAAAGGGGGTGATTCTTCTCATCTTTGAGAAGGCACTAGATGAGCCCAAGTACTCGTCTATGTACGCTCAGCTATGCAAGCGACTAAGCGAGGAAGCACCTAACTTCGAGCCACCAGGACAACCCTGCACCTTTAAATTACTGCTTCTCAATAAGTGCCGCACTGAGTTTGAAAATCGCGCGCAGGTAGGCAACATTGTATATTTGTGAGACCTTAGCTTAAGTCAGTACAACATGACACGTTATTTACTCACAGAAAGTTCCGGAAAACTGTAAGAAGATATCAGTTATTGCTTACACACATCAAAAAAAGTTTACAATCAGTAGCAAAATCAGGTGTATTCTTTAAAATATAAATTATTTAAAGAAACTGTTTACGTTTTATGATTTTATAATGAAAATGCACTAAGTAAATAAAAGAATCATTATTAATTATTTACTTTTTATTAACAAAAGCTAGGAAATGCAATTTTGGCTTAAATGTAATGTAATGAAAAATTTGAATTAATGAAAAAACAAACAAAATTTATTACGAAAAAATTAATAGTTAGTATAAAATGACTCCTCCCCTGGCTCGCACACATGCGGAAACCCTTCTGGGCACGCTAAGAATTAAGTTATCTAGCATTTCTTGTGGTAACCTGTCCCACTCTTCAATAGCAGCTGCCCTGATTTCTGACACTGTTCGCGGAGGTGGCTGACGGTTCCAAACAGCTCGCTTAAGAGCATCCCACGCATGCTCGATCGGGTTTAAGTCAGGCGAGCCGGCAGGCCAGTCTAACCTGGTGATGTCGTATTGCTGGAGAGCAGCATCAACACGTCCGTTTCGATGTGCGGGCGCATTATCATCTACCATTATGAATTGGCGCCCGTGGTTGATGCGGAATGGTCTGACGTATCCATCGATTGCAATCGTTTTGTACATGGCTCCGGTCATGGTGCCTTGATACGGGATTAAGGGCGTCCTAGCCCCAATCATTATCCCGGCCCAAAAGGACACTGATTTCCCGCCCTGCTGAACGGTTCCAGTGGCAGTTCTCTGCCTTTCAGAGTCGCCAGGTCTTCTCCAGACACGGACACGTCGGTTATCTGGATGTGTACTGATCCGCGTTTCGTCAACGAAGAAGCAGTTCTGCCAGATGCTTTCGTCCTCAATTTCTTCATTTTGACGGAGCCTAGCCCATTGCAATCTGCGCCGCTTCCGTTGCTGTGAGTTCAGAGGTGCTCGCCAGGATCTCCTTGCTCGTAATCCAGCTTGGTGTAAGCAATTTCTAATCGTTTGGGTGCTAACTTCGCGGCCGGTGGCAGCTCGCAGCTCTGCTTTCATTTTAGTAGCGTTCATTGTTGGGTCACGGGCAGCCAGTAATCTGATATATCGCTTCTGAATTGCAGTAAGAACAGTTGGGCGACCACTGCGAGGTCGATCAGCTAAATCTTCCATGCCCTGATACCTCTCCAACGTGGTCACCACGCAGGATTGGGATACATGAACTCTGCGTGATATTTCCCTCGTGGAATAGCCTTCTCCACTTAAAGTTAGAATTCTGGCTCGTAAAACTGCAGTTAATCCTCTCGGCATCGTTACCAACTTAAGTTTTTTTGAATAAATTGAAAATATTGATAAGTTGCGACTCTGTCAGATTTCTGAATGAAAGCAAGCAAGGGTTGATTGTCTTTTTAAATGAAAAAACATTTGAATTACGAAATTATTTTATATTTAAATTTCATATTTTTAAATAAGGAATCAAAAGATAAAAAGTGATTAAGTTTTATTCTTCTACAATAAAAAATATTAGCACTTTTCCAAGTGATCGCAAACTTTTTTTGATGTGTGTATGTGTGAGACTTTGTTTACAAATCACATTTAGACTGCCTTATATTATAACACAATAGATTGCCAACCTTAAAATCCTTGAAACTGTACACAAGATCTTTTGTTCAAACTTTTCCTCCTGTTTATTTTAATAACGGGCTAAATATTTCTATGACTTCATTTTCCTAGAATCGCAACGCTGAAACTCACCAACAAATTTTTTGTTAGGCAGTTAAACAATGCTGATGGAAATACAAATAAAGTAAAAGTCTAGAAACCCCACAAATTGTTTGTAGAAAATTGTACACGTGAATGTCAAGCCTTCGCAATGTTGATTTTTATGTAGATTGCAGGTTTAGGTACTTAAAATTACATTAATTTCACGAAACAGTGGTTAGACGTATTTTTCTCTTAAATGAAAAATATTAATCTATTGCTACCGTCCATGCTATTGTGTAAGCTTGGTGTAAGCCTTTTTTATATAAAAAATAGGTTTGCTCTTGTCTGCAATCTAGAGCAGAGACAAAGATAATGTCGGAGGATTACGATAGTATACGTAACTCACCTAGAAACAGTACGTTCAAACCTTCAAGAAATTGAAAGAAAACTTTAATCAATCGAAGTTTAAGAGAACCGTTTAGTACATATGTAACCCTTGCATTATTATTTTGTTGTAAATTCATCGGCATAATTAAAGCTGTACGTAAAATCATTACAGGCTTTTGCCGCGTTTGACGACAAGGCACTTGCCCCAGAAGAAGAGGAGAAACGACATCTGGCAAAATGCAAGATGCTTGGCAACATCAAGTTTATCGGCGAATTGGGGAAACTGGAGATCCTCGCCGAATCCATCCTGCATCGCTGCATCCAGAATTTATTAGCGCGACGAGCCGCCGCAGAACATCACGAGGTATTTATCATTTACTAGAGGATGCCCGTGACTTCGTCTCCGTAGGAATTTCGTAAAATCTTTTCTTATTAGTTGCCTACGTTATAAAAGGAACCTTCTTGCCATATTTAACCTTTCTAGGTCCAAGGGTTTGGGCTGGGCGTTGTTGAGTCAGTGAGGCAGGACCTCCAATTTTATTTATATAGATTTTTTAAATGTCAAGTATGGAAAAATGCCGAGGGCTAAATGAAGCTGCGTGAAAATAATCAGAAACAAAGAAATTCGTTTCACGTCGTATATTTTGCAATGATATTGACACACACAATAAAATTTTTACACAAAAGTCACGACAAGAACCCTAAAGTTAAAATTATTGTTATTTATGAACTTTCCGCTCGCGATTTCATTCCCTCTAACAGTAACCTAAGGTACTCTTTGTGTCTCTTGATATTTCTGTGCAAAAAAACAGATAGTTGCTTGGCTAAGTCGCGAAAACTAACATATATCATGGAACTTATTTGGGAGACTTATCAGCAGCCAAAATAAATCTATTGCGCAGCCAGTCTTCAACTGGTAAAGTATTCTCGAACAATTCAGTGCGGGTGTCGCGTTTTGTTTGTAAATATTTTCGGACAAAGTATGACGCAGTTACATGCCTATAGAAAAACATTTGTTCTCATGTAGAGGTCAATGTTATCTGACTTCGTGGCGCTATCTCTGCTTTCTAGTATATCAAAAATATTACTCATCACGTCAACATTCTGTTAAAAGATTTTATAACAGCCTCTGTTATTGTTTATGATAAGCCATTGTGAAGAGATTGGTCAGTCTGCATTACCGACTGTCCAGGGTGCGTCAGGCGTAACAGTTTCCGTAACATCATACGTGGAGGCTCTCGGCTTTCTTTTATGATGGTTGCTACTTCAGGTATAAGCATAGATGTCCATCGCATGGTCCTCAACTCTTCGATATTTTAAAGTTGACTTTATGGGATATTGTGCAAACTTCAACACAATGTTTTCTTTTCCACACTAATCTACAACTATACTAATATTATAAAGAGGAAACATTTGTATTTTTGTATGTTTCAAACATTTTGTGGACAGCGGATGGACTTCACCAGCAGCTCTTTTTCTCGACCCCTTTACATATAGAATAGAATAGAAAAATCTTTATTTTATAGGACATTCAGGATGCCACTTAAAACAAGTCAAGATTACAATGACATACATACAAACATACATTAAACGACTTAAATACATACAAACGCATTCGTTCTTTTGACCCTACTGACTCTACGCCTATTCGCAAAGGTGCAGTCTTCCTCAGAGATTACACGCCAAGTATAGTATCCTATTTCCTAATACGCTGGCTACGATGCTAGTATTTGGGTTGGCTCCAGTTCCTACTGTTCCTATTTTATTGGAGAAATTATTGGATTACTTGTATGATAAGAGGGCTATCATTTGTGGTGATTTCAACATAGATCTTTTAACTGAAAATGATGCCATGCGCGATTTTGTCAATCTCTTAGGGTCGTATGGTTTTAGGTATCTTTTCCGTGACCCCACATTTATAAGGGGACAGGCTGTGCTTAGATAATATACTAACAAATTTAACTGACAAGTTTATTGGTGGAATGGAGCTAATCCATAACGGACTATCAGATGGACACGCTGCTCTTTCATGTGATCTCATAGTCAATAGATATACAGAATCTAAATTTAAGACGGTCTTTTCACACAGAAGGATTTATAATAAAAAAAACAATGACATTTTTCGAAATAAAATACTAAATGTGAATTGGCAACAACAAGGAATAAATAGCTTTTTTATACAAATTTAATAATATTTTCAAAAAAAGTTTCAAAAAGATAATTAAGAAGAAGAAACAGGCAGTTTATCGTAACACACAACTTGGCTGGACGACCAAAGGCATTAGAACAGCTAGTCTTATGAAACGGGTTCTAATGAACACAAACAAAACCAATGATTTGACTCTACACACATCAAAAAAAGTTTACGATCAGTAGCAAAATCAGGTGTATTCTTTAAAATATAAATTATTTAAAGAAACTGTTTACGTTTTATGATTTTATAATGAAAATGCACTAAGTAAATAAAATAATCATTATTAATTATTTACTTTTTATTAACAAAAGCTAGGAAATGCAATTTTGGCTTAAATGTAATGTAATGAAAAATTTGAATTAATGAAAAAACAAACAAAATTTATTGCGAAAAAATTAATAGTTAGTATAAAATGACTCCTCCCCTGGCTCGCACACATGCGGAAACCCTTCTGGGCATGCTAAGAATTAAGTTATCTAGCATTTCTTGTGGTAACCTGTCCCACTCTTCAATAGCAGCTGCCCTGATTTCTGACACTGTTCGCGGAAGTGGCTGACGGTTCCAAACAGCTCGCTTAAGAGCATCCCACGCATGCTCGATCGGGTTTAAGTCAGGCGAGCCGGCAGGCCAGTCTAACCTGGTGATGTCGTATTGCTGGAGAGCAGCATCAACACGTCCGTTTCGATGTGCGGGCGCATTATCATCTACCATTATGAATTGGCGCCCGTGGTTGATGCGGAATGGTCTGACGTATCCATCGATTGCAATCGTTTTGTACATGGCTCCGGTCATGGTGCCTTGATACGGGATTAAGGGCGTCCTAGCCCCAATCATTATCCCGGCCCAAAAGGACACTGATTTCCCGCCCTGCTGAACGGTTCCAGTGGCAGTTCTCTGCCTTTCAGAGTCGCCAGGTCTTCTCCAGACACGGACACGTCGGTTATCTGGATGTGTACTGATCCGCGTTTCGTCAACGAAGAAGCAGTTCTGCCAGATGCTTTCGTCCTCAATTTCTTCATTTTGACGGAGCCTAGCCCATTGCAATCTGCGCCACTTCCGTTGCTGTGAGTTCAGAGGTGCTCGCCAGGATCTCCTTGCTCGTAATCCAGCTTGGTGTAAGCAATTTCTAATCGTTTGGGTGCTAACTTCGCGGCCGGTGGCAGCTCGCAGCTCTGCTTTCATTTTAGTAGCGTTCATTGTTGGGTCACGGGCAGCCAGTAATCTGATATATCGCTTCTGAATTGCAGTAAGAACAGTTGGGCGACCACTGCGAGGTCGATCAGCTAAATCTTCCATGCCCTGATACCTCTCCAACGTGGTCACCACGCAGGATTGGAATACATGAACTCTGCGTGATATTTCCCTCGTGGAATAGCCTTCTCCACTTAAAGTAAAGCGCCTTATTCACGATCCATCCTGACGTACGTCCCGCCAAGGTCAAAGAGGGACAGAGCTATACTAGGAAGCGAGAAGTTGACAGTACGTCTCGCTCGCTCGCTTCATCCTTCCCGCTTCCTAGTATAGCTCTGTCCCTCTGTGGCCTTGGCGGGACGTACGTCAGGATGGATCGTGAATAAGGCGCTTTAGAATTCTGGCTCGTAAAACTGCAGTTAACCCTCTCGGCATCGTTACCAACTTAATTTTTTTTGAATAAATTGAAAATATTGATAAGTTGCGACTATGTCAGATTTCTGAATGAAAGCAAGCAAGGGTTGATTGTCTTTTTAAATGAAAAAACATTTGAATTACGAAATTATTTTATATTTAAATTTCATATTTTTAAATAAGGAATCAAAAGATAAAAAGTGATTAAGTTTTATTCTTCTACAATAAAAAATATTAGCACTTTTCCAAGTGATCGCAAACTTTTTTTGATGTGTGTACTTGCATATAAAGCACAATAATAAGAATATTTAGAAAGGTTGTTAGAAGGGCAAAGATAATGAAGGTACAAAAGGAAATAAATAGTGCTCTAAACACGGCCAAAGGTATCTGGACCGTTGTGAACAGATATAGAAATAAAAATATAAGCAAAGGCACTAATCTTAGTTTGAACGTAAATGGTAAGGTCACTCGCGATACTCAAAACATTGTCAATTATTTTTCTACTCATTTTGATAGGAATATTGTAAATAGTATCCAACACTCTGACGTATCTCTGCATTTTCTTCATAGTTCAGTAAAGAACACTGAGCCGATCACTGAATTTTCGTGTGTTACAATGAAAGAAATTGCCAAAGTTGTTGCTGAAATGAAGCCGAAGAAATCTTATGAGTTTGATGAGATCCCAATCAAATTATTTAAAGATAATATAGATATATTAGCCGGTCCTTTGACACATTTCGTCAACCTTTGTGTTCAATCTGGTGTCTTCCCTGACCAGCTAAAGGTTGCTAAAGTTTTGCCAATTCACAAAAAAGGCTCAAAGGTAGAACCTATTAATTATAGGCCCATTTCTTTGCTCCCATCATTATCTAAATTACTAGAGAAAATTATTAAATCACGAATACTTGGTCATTTGAATAAAAACAATGTTTTGGACAACAGACAATTTGGCTTCCAAAAAGGCACTGGTACTTCAAATGCGATTGATTCTTTATTATTTGATATCGTCACAAAACTAAATAATAAAGAGAAAGTTGCAGGACTCTTTCTTGACCTTAGTTCTGCTTTCGATACAGTGGATCATCAAATTCTTTTAAAAAAGTTTGAATACTATGGACTGAGTGGCACGGTCTTAAAATTACTAAAATCGTATCTTGATAACAGATATCAGTACGTTGAGTTGATCGGTACAAAAAATAATGTTGAGTGTGCAGTAGTTTCAGAAAGGAAGAAAGTGACCCGGGGCGTCCCTCAAGGGTCTGTTCTTGGGCCACTATTCTTCATTATCTTTGTGAACGACCTCATAAATTTTATGAACCCTAATAGGAACGTAAATGAAAGCATTAGTCTCACTCTTTATGCAGATGATACCAATGCTATTATCTCTGCAAAAAGTATAGATGAACTACAAAAAAACGTTGACCAAACTCTCAACAATTTTAGTGTATGGTTTAACGCAAATAACTTGGTCATAAATCCTAAGAAAACGGTTATTATGCTATTTAAAAACACAGTACGTGATCAGCAGGTGATTGATGCCCAGATATCTAATGAAACAATAGACATGGTCAATTCGGTCAAGTTCCTCGGCGTAAACATAGATTGTCTCTTGAATTGGAAACAGGAATTACAGGAAGTACAGGCTAGTATTAGCTCGGCCTGTTATGCCTTACGTACCTAAAGAGATGTTTTGTGTATCGATCAATTAAAATGTGTGTACTACGCACTGGTGGAGTCCAAACTTAGATATAGCATTAAGTACTAGGGAAATAGCTATTCATACAACATCAACAAAGCGTTTGTTATACAGAAGAGGGCTATACGGAACATGGTTCGCATAGCACAGACCGAGTCGTGTAAAGAACACTTCATTCGTTTGGAAATCCTTACTGTTCCCTGTCTGTACATCTACGTAATTTTAACAAATTTTCATAAACGTCTCTCTCTTGAAGAAACTGAGGTTGAACGTGGTTTTCGTTGCAATAGTCGTCGAAAAGATGTCAAAAATAGTTTGGTTCCTCACTTGAATGTTGTTAAACACAGCGTAGCCTATCAAGAAGTTAAATTATTCAATAAATTGCCTGTCCATCTGAAGGTTCTAACCAATAATACTACTTTTCGGGAAAAAATGAGAGTCCTTTTGTTAAATAAGTGTTATTATAGTGTAGACGAATATATTAATGATAAAAATTTTGTTGATTGAATTAAATTTTAGTTGACATAAGTTTGTACTATATTTTGACATTTTAATGGATATAACATAAATTTTACAAAAGTATTTTACAAATTAATTTAAGTTGACTTTGAATTGACTTTAATTTTAATTGCTTATTTTTATATTTTATTATTATTGTTTAAATGACTTCGTTTTTATCAGTTATTATTATATATATACATTTTTAATTAAATTTTATGTACTTAACACCAATATTCAACACAATTCTATTGTTAAGAATGGTAATAAATGAAATGAAATGAAATATCCCAGCTGCACCACCCTACACTCCCTTTCGCATCTACATGGCTTACCGGTGGCTTGATTTAAATGTCCTGCAGCAGTACTGTTTGCTGGTTAAGTCATCTGAACTGAAGATTTGTATTTTTGTATGTTTGTAACAAATAAACTCAACAACCATTGGACCGATTTCAAAAATTCTTTCATCCTTACAATGCCACACTATCGTTGAGTAACATAGGCTACATAGTTTTCGCTAATTCCCACGGGAACGAAGTCTTGAGCGGAACACTAGTAGTATTATAAAAAGTAAAGATTTGTATTTTTGTATGTTTGTAACCAATAAATTCAAAAACTACTGGACTGATTTTACATTTTTTTTACCAATAGCTCTGATCAACGCGTGACATAAGCTACATACTTTTTACGAATTCCTACGCTCTGAGTCGTGGCCGAGCCGTAAAATCTTCGTCAAAAATTCCCTAAGAAAATTTATAAATTATACTTTAGACGGCCGGTTTGGTCGAGTGGTACTGACGCCGCCTATTGATCGACAGGTTCTGGATTCGATTCCCAGTCGGTGCAAATATTTGTGTTAAAAGCAGATGTTTGTTCTCGGGTCATGGGTGTTTGTCTTTATGTGTGTTCCGAGGGACCCACGACACAAGGGTAAACCTTATTGTGGGTCTTTGAGTGTGTAGCGTTCATTTATTTATTTCATCTCACCCATAGGATCTAGAATGCCTAGCCCAACTGGTCCGCACGTGCGGCCGCGTACTAGACTCGGAGCGCGGGCGCGGCCTCATGGACCAGTACTTCGCCCGCATAGACACGCTCTCACAGTCGCGCGAGCTAGCGCCGCGCATACGATTCATGCTGCGCGATGTGGTAAGTACTACATAATATTTACTACAACTGAACAAATTTATTATGAAATGTAAATGAATATCTCCTCCCTCCGTAATGGATTCTTACGGACGGAGGAGGGTCGAGTGGTAGTGACGCTGCCTCTTGATCGACGGGCCCTGGGTTCGATTCCCAGTGTTTTCGGGTCAGGGGTGTTTGTGTCTGTCTTTATGTATGTTCCGAAGGATCTAAGACACAAGGAAAAATACTTTTAAAAACTTTCTTTGTAGCTTTTTTATAAATACCTAAAATCCATAACGTGCTCTGCCTAAGAGCACCTAGTGGTTCTAAAACCATTTGTAGCATTAACTATAATATTTTAGGGTTATTTTTGTTGAGGTTGTGAAAAGTTGTGTTAGCGTTTCGTCCACCATACAGCAACATTTTCAACTCCTACTGCCTGAATAGGTACTGGCCCAGAAAGGTATATTGGACACAAGAGGTCGAGAGGTGTTGCCCTACTTAATTAAAATACCTGTAGTTAGCAGCTAGCAGCTGGCAAATATGTACTCTGTTTCTTGGACTCGCTTGTCCAGCTTGAAAGTTCTAACAGTTTATTTTTTATTATGGTGTATTTCAATCTGCCATCGTGTTATAAAGGTGGAGCTTCGCCGCGGCGGGTGGGTGCCCCGCGCCGCCGTGTCAGCAGAAGGGCCGGTGCCCATTCACCAGCTGCGGTCCGACGATGAGCCTGTCTCACGCCGGGACCGCGAGCGAGAGCGAGACCGCGATAGAGACTCACTATTCCGCGGCGGGCTTCGGTCGCGGCCCCTAGACGACGTGCTCGCCGGACTCACACTACAGTCCACTGCTCCGTTACATAATCCGCCGGATAAGGTATACTAGTTCCCGTGGGAATTTAGGAAAATTATATAGACTGAGGTTCAGTCGTTTGAGCGTGAAAGAGTGACAAACATCTATACATTCTCATAAAATTTCGCATTTATAATAATAGGTCTTTACCTATGAAATTGCCGATTTTTTCTCAAGCTTTATTTTATTCATAATTTATTTGTATGAACAGCTATTACTAAAATTGATAAAATCTTGGCCATATAACGGAGTTATTGAGTCCAATTAATACATATTTACTTTAGATTTATTTGCTGAAAAAGAAGCTCAAATATAGCTCGTTTCATCCGTTGCCCGTTTCATTGTTTATTTTTGCTGTACCGTTGTTACAGTTACAACTTTCAATAAAGTAAGTATGATGAACATTAACTTATTGCTGTCCACACCTTCCCACAAAATTTTGCTAAATTTGGATTTCGCATTCCCGAGAAAAATCCAAAAACGTTAGTATGGAAAATTCAGTTTTCCAAAAATATTGTATGAAAAACTGCAATTTCATAGGTAAAGACCTATTATTAGTAGGATGTCACAAAGTAAGGGCCGGTGCCCATACACCAGTTCCAGACAATACTGGGGCGGGCACGGCCCACCCGGCCCCCCCCCCTATATACGCCTATGACCATTAGAAAGCTACATTATCCCCGATGGACATAAGCTACATAATTTTCCCGAATTCCCACGGGAACGAAGTCCCGAGCGGAATGCTAGTTGATTTTATATTCTAGAAATTGAAATGGCCAGCTTATCACTGTATGACAAAGATAGTTTTTGAATCGCAGAATATTTATGTTTGTGCTTCTATTTTAAACCTTCGCGTGTTTTTTGAATACACGGTGTACGAGATTTGTATCGCACGTGGCGTAAACAAGCACGCTACGGGTTAAAATGAAATAAACTAAGTGCAAATTCAAATTCAATAATCTCTGTCTGTCTATGGCATCGGAAGCTCCTTAACGAATGGACCGTTTTCGATGCAGCTTTATTATTTGAAAGCTGACGTAATCGAGATGGTTCTTAACTATATTTGATCAAAATTGGTTCAGCCGTTTAAATGTTATTAGCAATCGAATGTCGGAGTGATATATATTTTTTTAAATTTTAGAGTTGTCGCGTCCCAAGTGACGCATTAATACAATATACTCTTTACTGCACACAAAAAATATAATCATAAAACAACAACACGTTCATCTCGTAGTGTACAATGCGGCGGCCTTATTGCTATAGAGCAATTTCTTCCAGGCAACCGGAGCATATGTTCGTTCCACTGATTTTTTAATGCTGTTGTAGTTATTCGGCAATGGTTTCGGCGGGCCGCGCGACGCGTACCGCCAGCGCTCGGCGCCCGGCTACTACCCGCGCGCCGCCGCGCACTACGGCGGCAACAAGCACAGCCTGCCGCAGTCCGCGCAGGGGAACAACGGCTCCAAGGTAAGCATACGACAACAGAATCAATACTAGTAGTAGACGGCCGGTTTGGTCGAGTGGTAGTGACGCTGCCTCTTGATCGGCGGGTCCTGGGTTCGATTCCCAGTCGGGGCAAATATTTGTGTAAAAAGCAGATGTTTGTTCTCGGGTCATGGGTGTTTGTGTTTGTCTTTATGTGTGTTCCGAGGGACCCACGACACAAGAGAAAACCTTAATGTGGGCCTTTGAGTGTGAAGCGTTTTTTTTTTTTTAACGTACAGAAGTCTCACTCCCTAACAAAAGTGAACTTTAGGCATAAAAAGTTTGCCTACTATTGCAAGCGGCACAGGCTTGCAAGAGAAATTGAAACGTATAGTCGGCCGCTAGCGTTCATATACCGCCCACTCGATGCCGCGTTTGCGACGAGAGCTCAGGGTTAACACTCGCCGCCGATTTAAAGTTAAAATTATTATTGAAATTAATTAAGTAAGATAGCAATGCTTTTAAAATCAAAAGTACTTTAGTTAGGAAGTGTAGTAAGTAAAAACACAAGATAACATAACTAAACATGTTATTTGATACCTAGCCTAAATATCTACTACAGATAGTTCAACTCAGTTGTGCGCGCGGCAATATGTGTGCGTGCGCTTGTAAATATACAGTTTTCATTTGTGTGGCAGTCGTCGTCCGACTTTCGCGTCACTGCCACACAAATGAAAGCTGTATATTTACAAGCGCACGCACACATAGCGCCGCGCGCACAACTGAGTTGAACTATCTGTAACTACAGACACCTACAGACTATTGTGATGGAAAAACGTGTTTCTGTCTTGTTTGAATATTGTTAATAAGTAGATACACTTATTATTGTGTTCAACACACGACCAAAGCGGTGAGCGCACGTGGCGAGTAGCAGCCCGCGCTCGCTGACATACTCAGTATGCCCGCCGCAAGAACATGCTTAAACTGCGGAGTGACCCCCCCTGTCTAAGGTTACAATCTATTCCACGGACCTATATCAAGATAGACGGTAAAAGTTTACCTACCTTGCGTGTAAGAAGTGTGACCTACGGTCACAGTTTTGTCCGACTTAAGTCAGTCCGCTTGAGACCTATGCCGTAAGTGATAATCGATTTTAATCGGATTTACATTATTGTTTTACTTAATTAAGCGCCTTTGCCTTTGAGCATATCTACAAGCACACACACACATACACACATTTATTTACCTTTTGTATTTATCAGTCATCCTTGTCACACTGTCACCAACAAACACACATATTTACAAACACACATACACACAAACAAAGTACACACACACACACACACACCACACATACACATACATAACACATTAGGTAGTAGATTACTCTTGTCCGTCGGCTATGTACACACGCGCACCAAGGGTACGGCTGAAAACCAGCGTTGGGGCCTCGGCTTCAACACATGCTGAGCTGTGTCCTTTTTGACATCGCACTACAGCACAATTATACATTGTTTTGTCGTCTCCTGTATGTGTTCTTGTCCTGTGTTTTATATTGTATGTTTTTATTTTCTTTGTGTTGTAGTGTTTTGTATCAAATAAATGTCTTGAATCTTTTTTATCTTGAATCGTTTCCGCGCGGTCTTGATTTCCCATGACTAAATCTCGCTCATGACGTCAAATTCGACACGCTAGGTTCTCATACAGTTTGAAGCGTTCTTTTCGTCTATCTCGATATAGGTCTGTGATTTATTCATAAAAGCCGCATGACGCGTACCGCTATTGCCACCCAATGCTGATTATAGGTCTCTATGAGATTGCTTCAATTCAATTCCGTTCTGCGTCTCTCGTAGGCTGAATGCGCATTAGCCGGAGAAGCATACGCTGCAGTCATCAAATATGATAATTCTTGCCACGAAATTAAATCCTCAGAAATGGGAGAAGAAAAGTTTTCTTGGATAACATAATATTGATAAATCCATGTATTTGCAAGAAGTAGATTTATTTGTCACACGCTCTGGATTCAAAAGAAATTTCTGGCAGCTTTAAAGGAACGTACGCCAATGACTTCATCCGTATCAGAAGGGTTCCCGATGTCCGTGCGATGTTGATAACGTCATTGAATTAGTCGCGACACAATGCGATAGTTTTCTTAAAGATAAGTGCGCCGCTTGCGGCTCTCGCTAATGTGCGTTTAACTTAATGAAACCCGTATTAATATCGCTTGTTTTTGTGTTTGTTAGGGCGAGGGCGGTCGCGGCAAGACGTCAGCTCGCCTCCCGGCTGGCGGCGCGGCTCTCGGCGACGTACAGATGCGTCCGGCGGCCAACTCGCTGCTGTTCACCGCCACCCGACTGTCCCGCGAGCCTATGCCGCAGCTACAACCCACAGTGCACAGTCAGTATATTATATCTAAAACTACACAAAATTAGATTTTCAAGTACCGACTTACCTGGCTGCTGCAGCTCTCCCTGTTAGTCTAAAAATGTCAAAGAACCTGTGCGTCCAGCATAGCTAACGTAGACACGTAACATACATTTTTATGTATGCCTCAATTCCATTCTGTCTGTCTTCTTATTATCTTTTTTTTATTATGAGATGGGTTAACTCTTGACCCCAATTTTGACCAAGGTCATAGATGAGGGCGACGATGGAGCGAGTTAATTGCAATTATCTTGTAGGTATTGTCAAGTGTGGCGAACTTGACTTACCCTGGTGTCAGAGTTTTCAAAACGCCAAATATCTTTAAAGTACGAGTGAATAAGCTTCTTCTGGGTGAGCTCGCTACATCCTCGACCACGTCTTTGCCCTAAGCTAGATTGTGGTCAAGAGCGAACCCATTTTTAATAAAAAAAATGGCCTCTGACTTGGTTTTAACGACTGTAGTCAATCGACAACGCTCGTGACTTTAGTCACCCATCAGGTTCCCTGCCCCTGTGTATGTTGCTTAACCTAACTAATCGGTTCAGATCAACTAAAGCCACTGGGCTACGAGCGCTTCTGTCTGCCGTGGGTAGTAATCTATTTTGTGCTTTTTTTTCCCAGATGTACTAGCACCGGCGACGTTTGCAAGCGCGCCACTAGTGAAGGAACCCGCGCTGACGGTGGCCATCAAACCAGCGCCTGATGCCAAGCAGAAGCCCAAGAAGGACAAGGTATGTTGAGCCGTGTCTGATAGTGCAACATCTAATATGTTTATTTTAAGGCGACAACAGCACCCGATAGAGGCAGCACACATAGGAATAGTGCCATCTCCGTCTCTCAACAGGCCTGGGCCGGCAGTGCGAACAGTGTCGATACACGAAGTTTACGGACTATGAAAGCGTGCGTGCGTAAAAACATGTTCGAAAGTTAGAAAAATGAGATTTATGGAAAGGTAACAGCTTAAATCGAAAAATGCGTTAACTACTTATCGAGAGTATTCAATCACGAACATTTTGATAGCAAATTCAAGTTCGTGTGTGCATTTTACTATCGTTTTTACAGCTTAAAAGATACACAATATTGGTATTTAGAGGTGACTTTGTGACCTTTTTCTATCGAACCAAAAGTACTGAATCATGTTTTCAGCAAACTATTTATCTAGTTTATGTCCTGAATATTACCGTAGTATTTTTTTTCTTCGATTTAATGCAGTGCGTCATGCTTATCTACGCATCATAAAATCGTAATTTAGGTGCTGTAGTCGCCTTAATGCAGACTGATTTAGACCCCTTTATTTTCTTATTTTGCTATATTTTAAGACAAGATGAAACTAAGTCAAAGGTGAAAATTCAAAGATGAGAAATGTCTGGATTTGCATACTTGCGCCGGGCGTGACTTGGTGTTTTAAACTTTTTATATGTCTGTGTTGAATTTTAAGAATTTTGAATAAACGTCATTTAAAAAAAAAAGAAAATGAGTTAGCTCTTGACCACAATCTAGCTCAGAGACATGATGTGGTCAAGGATGTAGGATGCCAACCCAGAAGAAGTTTATTCATTCGAACTTTAAAGAGAAACCGCTTTCTTTTATAGCGTAGGCAAGGGATAAGGAAGGATTTTACGAAGTAATGTATGAAACCAGGATTTCCCGAGCCATAAAAAAAACGATGAAATCGAGTTACTCAATTTTACACACTTCACACTGCAGTTTTTTAAATAGGATTTGCCTGCAGCTGAAGAGTGATCATTTAACGTGTTGTAATCAGGCCGAAACTACAAAAACCGGCTAAGTGCGTCTCGGACTCGCGCACGAAGTGTTCCGTACCACTATCTGACTAACTATCACGGTTCATGAGATACAGCCTGGTGACAGACGGACGGACGGACAGCGGAATTTTAGTAATAGGGTCCCGTTTTTACTCTTTGGGTACGGAACCCTAAAAAATCATGTAAATAATTTTGTTTACAGGGAATGAACAAGGAGGAAGCCTGCCGTCTGGCTACAGAGGCGACGGAGGCCCTAGCGCGGGGCGACGCGAGCTCGCTGGTGGGCGGCGAGCCCGCGCCCCCCGCGCCGCCCGCCGCCCGCCTGCGCGACCTGCAGCTGCCCGACAAGCTGCTGCGTCGCGCCATGCACACTGCGCTGGAGCATGCGCTGCAGGTATGTGCATCGGGCTGTATAACCTTTGTTTCGTAGGTATTAAGATACACTTTAAGTTGTTTTGAGCGCCGCCGCTCCACGTCGTGTGTGTAATAACAGCGCCTGCGGGTGACGTCACAGTCAACATAATAGGTCTTTACCTATGAAATTGCCGATTTTTTCTCAAGCTTTATTCATAATTTATTTGATTGAACAGCTATTACTCAAATAGTTTTTTATTTAAAACCTTGGCCATATATATCTCGTACGAGTTAACTTGAAACCTGTGCCGATGACGTCATCTTCGATGTACGGTGTGCGGAATGATAAAAAATTGTGAGAACAGCGTAAAAAAATTAAAATCAGAAATGTACATCGCATTCTGACAGTAGGTAAATAATCACGATTTAGGTATTTGCTAAACTGTCCCTTACACCCAGTAAAATATTCTTGGACGATTCTCACACCGTCATGAAACCCCAAACTAAGCAAGGCTCGTACGTACTATGGGTGCTAGATAAATGATATATTCTCCCAACACAAGCAATTACATTGTTTTCTTGGAGTCCCTCAAGTATCAATATTAATGACTTATAATGGAAACAAACATTTATTTTTATTTTTTTCAGTACTTATACCTATGTATACTTTTTTATTCGTACCTAAATGCATAATTACATATTATACTTAAACACCCAAACTTCTCACAGATACGTGAAAATAAAGATTTTCAAATATTTGTGTTGGTCGGGAAGCTAACTCGTAACCTTCAGACAGATGAGTAGGCAAGGTCATTACTATTTTTAAACATATATATTTTTTTATAAGATGGGCTAACTCTTGACCTCAATCTTGACCATAAGGTCAAAGATGAGGTCGACGATGGAGTGAGTTAACCCAGAAAATGCCTATAAAGGCACTGGTACTCCCACGCACCGACGGAACACAGCAAGCTGCTTGGCCCTTTACAGAGCCTGCCACACCGCATGAGACCATAGGACGACACCTCAGATCCGGAAAAAATTGAAGTGTCGTTGCCTGGGATGGATTACTAGGAGGCAGGTCTCATTTGTGTTTCCTTAGTCGCCTCTAACGACACCCACGGAAAGAGATGGGGTGGTGTTATTCTCAACCGATCACCACACGGTGTATAACGGGTTCTTACCGCGAAAATCTTAAACAATATATTATAGTCGGGCAGAGTTAGGTTTTGCGTCAAGGAAATTGTAACCAGCAATTAAAAAAAAAACTATAGATCTTTGCATTAGTATAAACATATTCATTTCGTACGCACGGCCGCAACTCAGGTTACCACACGCGTGCACTCTGTGCTGTTGTGATAAGAGCGGTTTCGCTATGAAAATGGAGTAACCTGATGCGCTGGCCTCTGTACAACTTTAGAGTTGCAGCGCGGCCACAGAATAAATAATAGTACTAACGTACAGAAGTCTCACTTCCTAACAAAAGTCAACTTTAGGCATAAAAATTTGCCTACTATTGTAAGCGGCACAGGCTTGCAAGAGAAATTGAAACTTATAGTCGGCCGCTAGCGTTCATATTCTATTGCGCACCGCCAACTCGATGTCGCGTTCGCGACGAGAGCTCAGGGTTAACACTCGCCGCCGATTTAGAGGTAAAATTATTATTGAAATGAATTAAGAAAGATAACACTGCTTATAAAATCAAGAGTAACTTTAGTTAGGAATGTAGTAAGTAAAAACACAAGTTAACATAACCAACTATGTTATTTGATACCTAGCCTATATACCTACTAACTACAGACACCTACAGACTATTGTGATGGCTAAACGTGTTTCTGTCTGGTTTTAAATATTGTTAATAAGTAGATACACCTATTATTTTGTTCAACACGCGACCAACGCGGCTCACGCGCGCTGAGTGTAAGCCCGCGCTCGCTGGCATACTCAGTATGCCCGCCGCGCGAACATGCCTAAACTGCGGAGTGACACCCCCCTGGCGCGGCTGTCAAAACAAAAAAGTTTTTTTGCGATTTACCGGGAAACTACGCGTCTGGCGGTAGAAAGTGTTATGTAACAAAATATGCAATAGCTTAAAAACCGCAATAAAAGACGAACAAAATGAGTTTTGTTGAGTCCCGATCGGTTTGATAGTTTTTGCGCAATCCGCAAAAAACCGCGTTTTTTAGCGATTTTTTCGAAAATCAACAACTCTCGTTGTATTTTATATGAAGAGCTGAAATGAAATGAAAATCTAACATCTGTACTAAATTTTAGCTCAATCGCATTTAAACTTTTTGCAAACCGCAGCAAAAACTGAAAAATTGTCCTCTCGTAAAATGGCCCTAAAAGAGTTTGTAGACTATGTAGAGACTTCAGAAACCTCTCATTCTGTTTCCCTAATCCCTCTCTACAATATGTCAAAGTTTCATAAAATTTAAGTGAGTGCAACTCCCTAAAACGTTGATCACAAAAAATGTGATCGAGCTGAAATTTGGTACAAATGTTAGAGGCTGTAATATCTACCTTCAGTCCAAATTTCAGCTCTTTATATAATATACAACGAGAATTATTGAATTTCGAAAAAAAAACTGCAGCAAAAACTGAAAAATGGTCCTCTTTGTGATCAACGTTTTAGGGACTTGCACTCACTTAAACTTTATGAAACTTTGACATATTGTAGAGAGGGATTAGGGAAACAGAATGAGAGGTTTCAAAAGTCTCTACGTAGTCTACAAACTTTTTAGGGCCATTTTACGAGAGGACCATTTTTCTTTTTTTGCTGCGGCTTGCAAAAAGTTTGAATGCGATTGAGCTGAAACTTGGTACGGATGTTAGAGGCTGTAATTACCTTCAGTCCAAATTTCACCTCCTTATATAATATACGAGTTATTGAATTTCAAAAATTGCCAAAAAACGCGTTTTTTGCGGATTGCGCAAAAACTATCAAACCGATCGGGACTCAACAAAACTCATTTTGTTCGTCTTTTATTGCGGTTTTTTTGTTACATAACACTTTTTACCGCCAGACGCGTAGTTTCCCGGTAAATCGCAAAAAAAATTTTTTTCTTTTGACAGCCGCGCCGCAACTCTAAAATTGAACAAAATGAATATGTTTATACTAACGCAAAGATCTATAGAAAAAAACATTTTTAATTGCTGGTTACAATTTCCCAGATTTTAGCACTGTGATCGGCTAATTCTGGTCGACTATTAAGGTCATTACTGACTGAGCTATCAGGCTAGTCATGATGTGCCTAAGCTGGCTGTACATGTGTTTATAAACGTGGGGGATATCGCTGTTTTTTGCTATCGTATTACAGAAAAACAAACCGAAGTGTTATTTTAAATCCGACGAAAAATTGCACCGGAAAATCATTCAAGATGACAATCCGAATTCTGAATTTTTGGCTAGTTCTTTACACTCTATATTCTTGAGTTCTACGCTCGATTCAAATCTGACTTTCACCTTTTGTTTCCTATTCTGAAACAAAAGGGAAAAGTCACATTCATTAACGTTGTGTGGCTTGCAGGCGGAAGCGGAGGAAGACGTGGCGAGCCAGCTGCCGGCGGCGGCGTGCGCGCTCGTCCGCGCCGTGAAGCGAGCGCCCGTCACCGACGCAGTGCGCGCGCTGGCGGTACAACACCACCCGCACCCGCGCCTGCCCAAACTACTGGCGCACGCCGTCAACCAGGTACGTACTGCGTGACGTCACCGACGTAGGCGAAGTCAGCAGAAGGGGAAGTCTTGGAACATCGCTAATATGTGAACAGACAAGCCTGAGAAAGGGGAGAGCGTACAGCTGAAAGACCAAGAGAACAGCGAAGTGATAAATCTCCGTGCAAGTAGCGTGTGCATCTCTGTATAATTCGATCAGGTCCGTAGAACTATGGGTGTTAGAAGAAAAGTCATCGAAAATCACAATGCGCGCTGTGGACTTGTAACTTCTACGCTAAAAAAGATCGGGAAAAAATACCAACCGCCTAAGTAGAATCTGAAGTAGTCTTATATATAAAAATGAATCACTAAATCTGTTGGTAAGCGCAAAACTCGAGAACGGCTGGACCCATTTGGATGATTCTTTTTTTGTTGTGTTCCTTATTGTCAGGAGAAGGTTCTTATGAAAGAAAAAACTAAAAAAGTGCCACGGGAACGAAGTCCCGGGCGGAAAGCTAGTTTATTATAAAAGTGGACCTTTTAATTGTTTAAATTATTTTTGAGAGAACGCAGCTAACAAGTAGATGTGAAAATGATATAAATTTGCAGCGGCTGGTGACGCTGGCGGAGATCGGGTCGTGGTGCGAGGGCGGCGCGCTGCCCGCGCTGCTGCTCAGCGTGCTGCAGGAGCTCAAGCAGCTGCTCGGCATGGAGCGGCTGCACACGCTCTACACCGACAGCAAGGCAAGTGTGTTTGTTTATTTTAGGCTATAACTCTTTTCAGCTTATTGTTTTTGTTTGTACAGAAGCCAGTGCATCAGGTTACTCCATTTTCATTGCAAAACCGCTCTTATCACAACAGCACAGAGTGCACGCGTGTGGTAACTTGAGTTGCAGTCATCCGTACATTAGGTTACTAAACGCGTGCACTGAATGCTGTTGTGATAAGGATGGTTTTGCAATGAAAATTGGAGTAAACTGATGAGCTGGCCTTCGTACATATAATATAGCTTCAGTTTTAAACGGCTCTCGCAAAAACAGGCCTCATTTGTTCTTGACGCCAAATAAATAACTGTCAATTAATCACAGCCGAAGCGACTGTATTGTAGCTTCGGCAATTTGCGTTCAGCCTTACTATACTTTTTATTTGGGTGGACCAAATATTTCACTGAAATATTTTGATACTAGTTAAATATGGTCTTTTATCAGCAGTAGAACTATTAATTTTCTTGTACTTGCTCCTCAACGGCGGAATCTTGTAACCCTAATGCGGAACCAGTTTTATTTCGTAAAGAAATAAAATGGAACATCCAATGCGTGATTTTGAGCATGATGTGTACAGATCAACCTGTGCGCGTACGTGTCGGGCAAGGAGGGCGGGCTGCTGGACGCGAGCGGCGCGCTGGACGCGCTGGAGGCGAGGGGGCTGGCGGCGCTCGTACCGCAGCTGCGGGTGCAGGCGCAGCTAGCCAGGCAGCTGCAGGCCGAGCCCGGCCCGCACCAGCTCTACCGCTGGATCAAGGTAACCACACACATAGCACATAGGTCATATAATATTGAACAACTTCACTTAAACTGACCTTAAATTAAATTCTGAATGCAACCTTATGTAAACGTTGGATCTGCTCACAATAAACAATGACATGCTCACAATGTTTCAAAACGTCTATCTGTAGGGCGAACGTAGCCGTTAATATACAAGGCTTTAGTTAAATCTCTTTCAACCTCTTGGGTGAACAACTTTCCCCAAGGAACATAGGTCAAAAATCAAAATACGAAAAAAAACTTGATCTCCAATACAAAATGCGCTATGTGTTGATGAAGTTTGTATGGGAGATAAAAAAATTTTTTTCGTATTTTGACCTATGTTCCTTGGGGAAAGTTGTTCAGTTTCATGGACTAATTAACCACCCGAGAGGTTGAAAGAGATTTACCTAAAGCCCTGTATTTAATTTGAAGGGGTGATTGATCGGAATTTAATGAATAAATGTTGTAACGTAACATGACAGGCTAACGTGGAACCATCAGTGCGGCAGAACGCAGCGTTCGTGTCGACGCTGGTGGCTCTGGTGGCGCGCCACGTCACGATGGCGGCAGGCTCCGCCGACAAACAACCGGACAAGGCCGCACTCGAAAAAGAAAAGGTAACATTTAGTTTCAATATTTATGCATCTTTCTATATTTGAAACTAATTATTGAATTAATTTTCCTATCTCGGTGTAATGAATCGTGACATTATGCTGACGATAAAAAAAGGTGTGTTTTTTTCTTATTCCAACTATGTTTTTTTATTTTATTTGGAAACCTTTACAAAAAAATAAAATATAGCAAAGAAACCAAAAATAATCACGGATATACAAATGCTCGCATAGACCGCAACGTTCCACGATAAGTAAATAAATATAGTAATAATTAAGTTTGAAAACTCTTTCGAAACGATGAACCGCGAACTAATCTTAAAATAAATACTTAATATTGTCACGTGTGTAGGCGCTGGTAGAGACGTACGCGCCGCTGCTGACTGCACTGCTGGAGGGCCGCGCCGACCTGCAGCTGGCCGCCGTGTACGCGGTGCAAGTGCACGCGCACCACCACCGCTACCCCAAGGGTGAGTCACACTCACTACACGACGTGACAGGCAGCTTAGCAATTACTTCAATTCCATAATTACGAACGGCTTGTATTCCTCGGAAA
The DNA here is from genome assembly GCA_949987775.1 of Aproaerema taeniolella. Taxonomy (NCBI): domain Eukaryota; kingdom Metazoa; phylum Arthropoda; class Insecta; order Lepidoptera; family Gelechiidae; genus Aproaerema; species Aproaerema taeniolella. The sequence goes on along the minus strand of OX465243.1, from coordinate 9,107,688 downwards.
CGTCAAGTTAAAATATTTTGTTATTTACTTACTTTCTCACTTCGCAATGTACGGCGATACAGCGCTTCGCTGATTTAAATACAATGTACATTGCTGGCTTGCATATATTATACTTTTTATTTTGATTTTTATTGCAGAATGGAGTGTATTTGAATATATAATGTAATATTAAAGAAAAAAAAAACGTTTCTTAATATGAGTCAATTCAGCTTATAGTATTTAAATTCCATAAGTACAGAGATTTATGTATCACATAGTGAGTAGTCATGAGTGGATCCAAATATGAAATAAAAGTCTACGTTAAATTAGATGACGTTTTGATTTCTTTAAGTTTTTTCTTTTTAATGAGTTAAAAAGTGCTGAATTTTGTGACAAAATTTACATGGGACCACTTATACTCTTTCGAACAAAAGGTTCTGATTTAGGGCCAGTATTTCAATAGAAGCTTAACTCAAATTGATCCAGGATTGAAGATAGGTATGACTTATGTGTATTTCAATGTAGGATTAAAATTAATTGGCATCTAAAGTCCATCCTAACTAGCCTTAATCTAAGCGGAGGATTTCTGTCGCTTAAGTTGCATTCTGACATTGGCATGTGGCTAAATTTTCTTCATGTTAATCTATTTCTCACCCGCAAAAAATACGCTATGGTAGTAATGAAATAATGGCTATTTGCTGGTTGTACAGCACACTTTATTCATTTTTGCAGCAGAAATAACGTAAAATTGATTTGCAAAGGAGAATGGACAAAAATGTATAGAGCTTGGTTTATGTTTTATGCATCAAGTGGCGGTCTCAGAACTAAGCATTTCTAGAAATCCATTAATATGGAGAACTATTAAAAAAAACAGTTGTTTGAATAGATTGGTTTGTTTAGTAAATATAGAATATTTTTTTATACTTGACTTGAAATGCAGTTGTATCACAAAAATTAATGATGTTGACTGTGAACAACAATAGTTTTAGTTAAAAAAAAGAAAAAAAAATGAAACCATTCTCTTTTATTTTTACCAATAGAAGTGTCATGCAAGTCAATGTTAGATGTCAAAAATGTAGAACCAAATGCATAGACAGAAAAATACCAAACGACAACAAAAATCATAGACAAATAGCGTTTTCTGTCCATTATGTTGCAATATTGTGACTTATCTCGGATTAATAGTTAAGGCGGGTGATAGGCATAACCTAACTGAGACAAATATAATTATTGAAAAAGCACTGAGTGACATAATAAGCTGGATGACATGGAACAATTTGAAAATCAACATTGACAAAACGAAAATGTTACAATTTTTCTCATATAATTCGAAAGCCCTACAACTGGACATTATTATAAATATTATATTTATCTTTTTAGTTTTTTATTTATCTTTATCTTTGTTTCTTTTTTATTATTCTGCCGTCAGTTGCTTATTAGATGATACTTGAAAATGGCACAAATGGCCTCTCGGCCGATTGCCAATAAAGGAAAAAAAAATAAAAAAAAAAAAATATAAAGATATCAATGTTGAAGAAGTCAGTAATTTTAAATTTTTAGGAATTATGTTGGATAGCCATCTCAACTGGAAGTACCACATCGATATGATTTGCAAAAAATTAGATAGGTATGTCTTCGTTCTAAAGAGATTAAGAGAAACTGTGTCTGTAGATGCTGCACTTGTGGCATATCACGGATATGTGTCATCAGTTTTAGACTACGGGATATTACTTTGGGGTAATTCTGTTGATTTTAATAGGGCTTTTATTTTACAAAAGAAGTGTATGAGAGCAATATGTAATGCATGGTACCGGGATAGTTGCAGGCCACTTTTTAAGCGGCATCGTGTTCTTCCACTGCCCTGTATGTATATACGAGATATCTGTGTTTTTGTTAAAGCACATCCAGCCTATTTTAAATCGCAGGTTGAAGTTAGTCGAAGACAGATAAGGAGCCAATATATTAACTTGTTGCACCATCCACCTTGTAATGCTTATATTTATAAAAATAACGTTTTTAATATGTGCATAACGGTCTATAATAAACTCCCTGACAACTTGAAAATGTTAGACTGTGGTAATTTTAGGACTCAATTAGTTGCATGGCTCATGGAACACACATTTTATAGTGTCAAGGAGTTTATGGATTTTGTATAATGATTTAAATTGACTTATTATTATATTATTTTATTTTGACGTTCGGTTTTGGATTAATTATTTTTGACATTAAGTATAATTTATTAATTATAAATAATAATAATTTAGACATATTCTGGATTGTTAGCTGGATATTTTTGACATGTTTTTATTGTACTTTTAATTGTTGATTATGTATTTTTAAGTTAACATTTGCACACCTTGCCGGTTGAATGCACGGAGCACCTACTTTGTTTAAAATCAATCATACTGTATTCTTGCAAATAAATAAATTTATTATTTATTGTTTATTATTATCCGGATTGAAATACACTTCTACCCTTTTAATGTGAGACTTAGCTTTAATGTTTAACTTATGCAAAGAGATAAGGTGACATTGAAATACCGGCCCTTATAACAATTGTATTTTCTTTTGTTTTTTTTATTGTATTTGTCATCTTTACTAACAACAATACAATTAAATACACATGGTACTCTTAAATAAAAAAAAAATTGAATTGCTAGGGATGCTGCTGCGTTGGTTCATGTACCTGTACAACCTGGAAGTGTGCGAGGAGGACGCCTTCCTGCGCTGGCGCGAGGACGTCACCGACGCCTACCCCGGGAAGGGGGAGGCTCTATTCCAGGTCACTATTTCATTTTTATATCAACACTCTCGTGGACTCTACATCTATTATAGACGTATAATAAGCGGGGTAACAAAATGTTTGAAAAGTGACATTACGTCATATGACGTTGTGTGTAAGCACGCAAAATTGAAATTTAAAAATTGTTTCAACAATTGCAATAGCAACATTAATATTACCTATCGGTTTGATAAGTGGAACCATTTTTTTTAAATAGGCTGTTATTACAAAAAATGTCAAATTATTCTGTAATTTTACGAACTCTGGGGATTTACTCTGTACTATTTACGATCGACGGACGGCCGATAATTGTCACTACCTGTCACTGTCATCTGTATAGCGCTAGACAGAGATGTACTGTCATTCGACGCTTCGAAATTTCGGTCGTAGATGGTACAGAGTAAAGCCCCTGTTACGAGCGAGATAAGGGCTACGCCAAGGTCAACATGTATAGCCTGATGTGCTGCCGTGTGTACTTTAAGAAGCTGCTTAAGCTAATTCCGCCTGCCACTTTATTCTGACTTTTAGATGCACTGTAGGGTGCCACCCTTACTTTGTCGAGATCCCTCGGATTGGTGTTGAGCGCTTCCCATAGCAAAGGAATAGAATTTTCTGCCTGTCTGTACAGCCCCAATCTTTTCAAGTTCCGAGTGAATAGGGTTTTTCTTGGTGAGCTTGCTTTGCTCCTGGGCTAGATTGTGGTCAAGAATGGCACCCATTCATTAATTTAAAAAAAAGCAGATTTACATAGTTCATCAATTATTATTTGCCAACACATATGAAGGTCTATGTTGGCCGCTTGGACATATTATTTTCGGAGTAAGCCTAGCCAAAGTGAGACTGACATGATGTTTGTGTTGCAGGTGAACACGTGGCTAACGTGGCTGCAGCAGCAGGAGTCGGACGAGGAGGAGGCAGAGGACTAGCCGCGCGCCCACACGCTTTTATTTCGCGCTCATCTCACTATATAAATATTGTTAAGCCAAATAGTTGAAATACCTACCTTCGTTACCCTTTAACGCTAGACCCGCCGCGGAGCCGGCGACTCCAGTGTTAAATAGGTCAATTTATAGGTTATAACTACGTAAACAAATATTAGTATCTCGAGATAATTTTTGTAGGCCTTTTACTCGATTTTGATACTTTTACAAATGTATACAATGTATAGTGTTCGTTTGGACGAATGGTTGCACTGCCGTCTGCCCCCTCCCATCAGCGAGCGTAATTTAGTTGGAATTGTAAAAAAATATATATATATGATGAACTTAAATCAATTTTTATTATAAATATCATGATCATAATTTCAATGCTAAATGGACTTAGTGATACTGTATGCTTAAATTTCATTGTACCTATTATCAAATTTTAGAATTTTGTAACTAGATAAAAATAAATACAAAAAAAAAACTCCCTCAGATTTAAGAAATGTATGTTGCGTGAGTTGTAATAAAGTTGTGAAATGATGTGAGGTTCTAAGTAACATTGGTCAATATGTATTCAGGATGGTAAAATAAACTTCAGTGTAATTTATTACAAAACAGAGGTCTTTTTTATTTTCATTCCACTATAAACATCAAATTAAATAAAAACTAATATTCATTATTTGCTTATGGTCAATGAAAATGACAGTATTTGTTGTGACACCATCCCTGATAAGCTGTTAACATTATCAGCTTATGAGTTTAAATATTTATCTATAGAAATAAAATATGGAAAACTTTTATATGAAGAAACAGATTAATGATTATAAAGCTAATGGTTTTTAGTAGTATAAATAAACCAAGTCGTACTGCAGTTTTCTACATGTTCAGAAGCCTCCTTTTTCTATTATAACTGGTGCTGAAATGAAAGAAAACAATTTATTGATTATAACTATCAAAGGTGTCCCAAATATATTTTTAATCTGAAAAAGAGTAAAAATTTAGTCCCAGATATATTTTTAACCTGAAAAAGAGTAATAGCTTTTTCTGAAAGTATGTACCAGAATAAAGTAAATTAATATTTATTTATATAATCAAGATGAGTGGATTTGGGAAAAAAAATGGTTTTTTCATAGGATTTTAACCCTTTTAGCGCCAAAAGTTTTCGTCAAAAACGCACACCACACGCCACGACATCAAAAAGAAAAAAAAATTAATGTGGCTTTTAGCGAACGCTTGGCGAACGATATAAAAGTAAAAAATATAATTTTTTTGTCTGATATATCAGACTGGGGGCGAGGGCACGTAACTTAAACGTCTGATATATCAGACTTTGGCGGTGAAAAGGTCAAATGCATCAAGTTCTGTAAATTTCGGTTTTTAGATTTTTAGTATAATTGAAATGTTTAGAAATTAGTATCCAGCGAGCAGATTGGTATACAGACATTGCACTTAATTTACAGGAAGCCTGTTTCCCTTTACAGCATCAATAAGCTGGTTGGGAGCTATCACAGGCATCACGGTTTGCTAAAAAGCAAAATGACGAACGCGATTATTTATTTAACCTCTGGAGAGCCTGGAGTACCTTTTTAAATACTGGAACTGCAGCTAACATGACCCTCTGACCGACAGATCCAAAAGCACAAAGAAAATGTGTATAGTGAAAAATTACACAGTCACATCTCAGGCATGAATTTCTGGGTGACAAGATAATCTCTAAATAAATTCCGTAAAGTAATATGCAATACTTACCAAATCTAATAGCTGCGCAAAGTACACAGAACGTTATTACACTGTTTATTGTACTTTCTCTTGCTTGCCGTTTCTCTTCAATAGGATCGACTCGCTCCCCAAACGGTAAACGAAACATGGTTTAGATGGTTAATTTATTAATTTTACAACAATCTAAATCTAAAACCTTTAGGAACGACGTCTTTGAGTCTGATCGATAGGTTATATGTTTTTTTTTTTTAATGTGTTGCCAACTTTGCCATTGTCATCTGTGCCTATAAGGATAGGCAAAGGGCGGAGCCATACAGCCAAAGATACTTATTTCTATGTTTATGAACGCAGTCCAACATATGGCAACACTGACGCTGTCAATGTGTTGTTGTTAAAGGAAAAAGCGCGGCAACGTTCGAACCGATTAGGCGGCTTTTATAAAACTTATTTTGTAAAAAATTAGTTTATTGAATTTTTGTACAAGAAAAGTAGTACAAATATGGGGAGAAGGAGCGGAAAAAAGCGGAAAAAGAAGGAAGATGAAGATAACAATGATGATTCAGGGTCTGACTCCGAAACCAATTCCGAAATCAACGACGAGGATAAGTATAAAGAATTTCGTTTACCGGATTATGTGAGATACTATCCAGAGGAAGGGGGCAATTTTGAATATGTCGTATTTTTAGAAAGTTCCGTAAAAGATAAACCCATAGGAGACAGAGATATGATGTCTTTGTCAAATGCAATTAAAAGATACAACAAAGGCGTAAAACAATTATTGAGGATCAATAAATACAAAGTAGGGGTGATTTATGAGAGGCCTTCTTTTGCTAATACAGCGTTATCAAACAAAAAGTTTTTAGATTCGCATGGACTGATAGCTTCCATTCCGGCTTCGGCCACAGAAGTAACCGGAGTGATCCAGCATGTACCTACAGACCTGAGTAATGAACAAATTTACACGGCAATTACTAGCACAAAAAATATAGTCTGCGTCAAAAGATTCATGAGGAGAGTAAAAATTGATGGAAAGTTTATTTTACAGCCCACAAAAACCGTATCCCTGACATTCTCCTGTCCCATCCTTCCTGACAGCGTCGACCTGAACAGCTGGCGTTTTGAGGTAAGGACGTATATTCCACCTATAAAACAATGTCTGAAATGCCTCAGATACGGTCATATTGCCAAATTTTGCAAAAACTCAGAGCGTTGCTCCATATGCGGCAGTAACCACAATTTCAAAATATGCATTCTAACAGAAAAAGAAGCCACTTGCTGCCATTGCGGTGGCCAACATATTTCCATTTCGAATGAATGTCCAATAAGAAAGGAAAAAATAGAAGACAATAAAAAGAAATATATGCTAAAATCATATTCTGAAGTATTAAATGAGAAATCATTTCCCTTATTAGGGAAACCACGATCCAGTCCCTCTGAACAATTTTTAGCTTTGCTCAACTCTGACCAAATTTTAAATGTTTTGTTACAAACTATTGTAAAGTTGATTACCGAAAACCGTACAAATGACAAAACCATTTGTACAGAAAACATTAAAACTACTTTACTTGAGACTCTCAGAGTTAAACCATCTTAAGTTTTATTTTTATGGATCAGATAAACATAGCCCAATGGAATGCTCAGAGTATTAAAAGTAATCTACTTCATTTTAAATATTTTTTATTAGATAATAATATACATATTGCAATTTTATGTGAAACATGGCTTAAACCTCAACAGTCGTTTAACATCAAAGGTTACAAAATAGCAAGATTAGATTCTGGCAATGATCATAATGGTGTTGCCATTTTGGTTCATGAAAGCTTACAATTTACACTACTTAACACTTATCATGATGACTCATTACAGAATATAGCTATTAGATTACAGTATGGCCAAAATAAAGAAATTTCCATAGTGAGTTTTTATAGTCCTGGTAACTGCGTACCACCATTTGACAAGTTTAAACTTTTTAACTTGATTGATAGTTTGCCAGCGCCATTATTTATAGCAGGTGATTTCAATGCCAAACATGCAGCATGGGGTTGTAGAAGTACAGATTTCAGGGGCAGAGAGGTTCTTGAATTCATAGATGATAGTAACCTTGTTCTTTTAAATAACGGCGCCATGACAACAGTAGGTTCCAACAGATGGCAGAGAAATGCTCTTGATTTAACAATTGTATCTTCCACATTAGCTTTAAACTGTGATTGGTCAGTTTATGAGGATCCTTTAGGCAGTTATCATTTTCCTGTAATAACAAAATTTCTTATTAATACCACATATTCAATTGTAGATTCAGTACAGTCACCAATACATTACAACTTCCGTATGACTGATTGGAAAATATTTCATGAACACTTAGATCTTCTATTGCTGGAATTTCATATTGACCAATCAGATCCTTTAAAAGCATATAATGATCTAATAGATATTTTAAATGAAGCCATAAAATTATCTACATCACATAAAAAAACACCAACAAGATCAACTCCTCTTTCAAATTCAAGTACTGGCAGAAAGAAGAGAATTCCTCTGCCTTGGTGGAATCACCAATGTACTGAAGCTGTTCAAAACTCTAAAATGGCATACTTAGAATTTAAACAAAATCCCACTGAGCAAAATTATATAAATTTTAAAAGGTTACAAGCTTTAAAAAAACTTATCTTAAAAAATGTTAGAGACAGCAGTTGGGCAACTTTTTGTGAAAAATTTAACAGAATGACTCCTTTAACTAGAATATGGCAGTTGATTAGAAGATTCAACAAATCCTTTGTACCTAATTATATGCTTGACACATCTTGGGTTCATGATTTTTTAAAAAAGTATACTCCAGACACCGTTGAGACTCCTCTTAATTTAAGTAATGATCATATTCCAGCTAATAATTTTGAATATTTGAATAAACCATTTACAGTTCAAGAGTTCATCTCAGCCATTTCTAGTAGAAAGGATACAGCATTTGGTCTCGACGGGATTCCTTATAAAGTATTAAAAAAGTCATCATGGTATGCAAAAGTTAGGATTTTGGAAGTTTTAAATTTATTATGGTGTAAAGCTTTAATACCTGTGGATTGGAAAAAAGATTGCTTGGTGCCCATTTTAAAACCAAATAAAAATAGATATCAAGTTGACTCTTATAGACCAATAGCTCTTACTTCTTGTATGGCAAAAATAGTCGAACAATTGATTAAGCAACGCTTGGAATTTTTTGTTGAGTCAAATCATTTGCTACCTTCAAATCAGTTTGGTTTTAGAAGAGGTAAATCTTCAAAGGAAAGTATAGCTCACCTTCACTTGGACATCTTCAACTCCATGAAAGAAAATAGGATTTTTATAGGTGTATTTTTTGATATAGTAGGTGCGTTTAATAATGTTAATCATCATATTCTTGCATCTCAGCTCTTGAAGTTGGGTATACCTGAAAAAGTTGTTGATTGGATTTTCAGATTTTTGCATGGCAGGGAAGTATATGTTAAAGTTAATAGTCAAGTTATTGGACCTAGATTTTCTTATAAAGGTGTATGTCAAGGTGGAATTCTCAGTCCTTTGTTGTATATTCTTTATATTCATAAACTTAATTTGGTTCTTGGTAATGAAGTAAACAATTTGCAATTCGCAGATGATCTTGTTGTTTATTCGACTAGTCCAAGTTTGGGTCATGTTTCTTTAAAATTAAATACAGCTCTAACAAAGCTGTATAATTACTTTAGTTATTTACATTTGGACATAAGTTCCGAAAAATCCAAAGTAGTAATTTTCAGCAAACAGTGTTATGACACTACTATTAAATATAATAATATTACATTGCCTATAGTTGATGAAGTAAAGTTTTTAGGTATTATTTTCACATATAATCTTTCTTGGAACAAATATGTAGAATATGTAGTTGGTAGAGCATCTAAAGCATTTAACATTATGAAAACATTAGCTAAATCTGATCCAAAAATTTTACTTATGCTGTATAAAAGTTTGATTCGAAGTCATTTTGAGTATGGTTTCTTGTGCTTTGGTTCTGATCACAAGTTAGTACACAAACTAGATGTTTTGCAAAACAATAATTTAAGATGCATAGCTGGAGCTATGAAAACATCACCTATAAATTCCCTTCAAGTTGAGTGTAATATTCCCCCACTAAAAATTAGATTTAAATTTCTTAAGTACAGATTCTTAATTAAGTTGATGTCCCTTTCCAATCATTCATTACTTAAAAAAATTACTTTTCTAATTGAAACTTATAATCCAGGTAATTTATCAAATATCCCTTATTTGCTTCATGATTTCTCTTATATATCAAATATAGATGAGCAATATCAGATTCACAAAAGCAATGATCACTTCATTTGCTATTCTGGACATTATGACAGTAAATTTGAAAGCATAGATATTCATATACAGAAAGATCTTATAAGAAAGGAAGAAGTGTATGAAATGATAGATCAATTTCCAGCCTATAATTGTATATTTACTGATGGATCTAAAGACAATGATAGTGTTTCAATGGCTATTTACTTACCTCATTTGAAAACAGGATACGGATATCGTTTGCCACAAGAAATTTCTATTTTTACTGCAGAATCTTTGGCTGTATTATCTGCATTACAATACATTAAACAATGCACTACTCAAGACTTCAGGAGTTGGTTAATTGTAACGGACAGCATGAGTCTTTTAACAGCACTTCAAAATTGCAAATATGATGTCAGCTCCAACTATTTACTGTATGAAATTAGAGAATTGTATCACAAATTAAAACTGGATGGTTTTTTGATCAAATTTATGTGGACTCCTTCACATATTGGAGTGGCTGGAAATGAAAACGTTGACAGATTGGCAAGGGACATTTGTAAAAGTTGCGGCCATGCAGTGTTGCCACATGAAGTAGACGTGAAATCTGTATTTTCATTACAAAAATCCGTATAAAATCCGTATTTCGGTTTTTATTGAAATTCCGTATAAATATCCCGTATTATTATTGAAATTCTGAGTCAAAATTTAAATCAAAAGACTGATTTCCCTAAAAGTCGTTTATTAGTAGCGGGTCCGTTATCGTCGAGGTACATAATTTATTTCTTGGTTTCGTCTTCATTAAAGAAATTTTGGTGTACTGCCGCACTACAGTGAAGCAAACTCACCAGCGTTGTGACTAAATTGGTCAAAATTAGGTAAAGGAGGCTCGAAAACGGGGTCCTTTTGAAGCTTATTCTGTGTTTAGAGTAAATCCGTATAAAAATCCGTAATCTTGATTCATCCGTATTGAACTTGCAAAATCCGTACAAATACGGACAAATCCGTATATATGGCAACACTGCGGCCATGACACCCCTATTAAAAATGTTGCTATACCATATTCTGATTTACTACAGAAAATTAAAGTTTCATATCTTAACGATTGGACTCAGGACTGGACAGATACTCTGATAACAAAAGGATCTTGGTACTATGCCATTAATAAAATTCCTGGCCTTGCTCCCTGGTTTACTAAAATGTCCAAGTATCGATGCAGAAAATTCTATACTATTATTTCACGCCTCCGAATTGGACATTGTAACGTTAAAGCCCACCTTCACAGAATGAAAATAGTATCTTCACCAAAATGCACTGATTGTAATAGTGACTGTGATCAGACCCTGCAACATATATTTTTTGAATGCTCCGCTTATAACTTACAACGCCTTACGCTTACGAGTGAATTACTAAGAATATACAAAAATCCTGAAGCCGTGCCGCGCGACATTCAGGCCTTACTTAGATGCTTTGAGACATATTTGGCCATTTTTAATTTTATAAACTCAACCATAGAAACAGTTTGAAAACTCTTGAAAGTTGCAAGAGACAAGAAATACAGGAAATACAGAAATACAAGAAATACAGGATAATACTACAAGAAACACTGGATAAGACCAAAATCACTAAATAAGACAAGACACACTGGATATGACTTTATTTGGATATGACAAACTTGATATGACAAGAAACATTTTATAAGACAATAACAGACATGGCTTCGGCCTTATATTATCTGAGAAAAGAGGGAAAAATTTTGATTATTGACGTGGCTTAGGCCTTATTTTTATTATAAAGAATGGAGATAATAGAAGACGACGGCTGTATGGGTTAAGTTCCCTTTGCCTTTCCCGTGTGGGAAAAAAAGAAAAAAAAAAAAGTTGTTGTTAAAATCCCTTTCGGGAAAGGCAAAGGAAACTATGTCCATACAGCCATGTCTTCAGTGAAAATCTTCTTTCTTCAACTTAACCTAAGCCCTAAGCTCCTCATGTTCTGCGTAAAACCGGATAGCCTCTGTTTTACGAAAACTGGCGGCGAGAAGCACAACCGCGAGGATCTTTGTCGGTACCAAACGGAGCAGAAACACTGTTATCACTTGAATTTTTCATCACTACACGAATTTCAGTCAATTTACTGCATAATACACTATCACTATTACACATTAAACAACTTTTTCACGCCGAAAACGAAAATTCAATTGACAAAGCAACCGCTCACGCCGAGTTCCCGCCAAAGACCTCGACGCTGTCAATTTAAAATCAGTGTTGCCAATTTAGCATATATGGCTAAATTTGGCAGATTTTCTTTCCGTTTTTTTTAGCATACATACCGTCTAAAAAATAAACATGCTATTTTAATTATAATAAAAATAATATGAAAATTATTTTTGTTGAATAAAATGTAACATGAAACGGAGAACCGTTTCTGTTCTGAGACTTCTAGGCAACTTCTAGGGGATTTTCCCTCCATAATTGTTTATTTTTTATTATGTAGATATACCACAGACAAACGTAATTATGTCCCTCCCTTTTTCAGAAATAACCGAAGAGTTTAGAGTGGATATGTAGGACAAACAAACCAGTTAATCCTTAATGTGATAGGATAAACCGGTACAGACTAGGCTAAACTGGTCCGTCCTATGGCCGTTAGGAGTAACTAGTTTAACATAGGCGGAACTGGTTGAGCCTTATATGAAAGAGTACACTTCAGGATTAACTGGTTTGGTCTATTTCATACTAATTTCGCCTTGTCAAAAATGTTTAGGCGAGTACGTATCGAGACCTGTGTATGCGGAAAATCCCCCGATTGTATTTCTCACGCCCTGCCCGGCCCCGGCGTCCTCATTTACCCCGCTTGTTGATTTTTAACGCTCATTCTGCTTTGAATTGAGGACGTGTTAGCTGTTGGACGAACAAGTAATTCCTGAAGTGTACTCTTTCATATAAGACTCAACCAGTTCCGCCTAGGTTAAACTAGTTTCTCCTATCGGCCATAGGACGGACCAGTTTAGCCTAGTCTGTACTGGTTTATCCTATCGTATAAAAGATGAACTGGTTTGGCCTAGGAAAAACTAGTTTGTCCTAAAATCGGGTTTGGCCGGTAACAGATGCATCTAGAATAGATATCTTAATGGGTAACATAGTACACATTTGAATGGAAATGCACATCTTCCACCGTAAACGTCTGGATGCTGCGGCTGGCAATAACCCCTTTACCGATTTGTCTCAGTTCGCAATATCCCTGCTGTCATTGCCTCATTGGAACGCGGAGAGATTGTAATTAATTTAGTCAAGACTAAACTCCGATACCGTTTGGCAATAAAACACTATAAATGCCATATTATAAGTATTATATGTCAGATTTTCCTTGAAGAGAGTAAGCAAGTGTTGTTATTCATATGTATGTACTTCCTGACGCTAAGAGACCTATGATTCAGACTCAGTCTTCTGCTTCTATATCTACAGCTCTCATAGCCCAGTGGCTCTGAAGCGCTCGTGGCCCAGTGGCTCTCGTTGATCTCAACCGATCCGATCAGTAAGGTTAAGCAACGTACACAGCGGCAGGGAACCTGATGGGTGACCAAAGTGGCAATTTGTCACGCTCACGAGCGTTTCCGTGCTGCTTCAGAGGGCACGTTACGCTATCGGTCCCGGCTGTTGTCGATTGACTAGTCGTTAAAACCTAGTCAGAGGCCATTGTGCGGTTTGAAAACTCTGACACCAGGGTTAGCCAAGTTCGCCACATACTTGACTAAACCTACACTACCTACTGCCAATGTTGATGAAGATCAAGATATTGACTGTTTATTTGAAAACTTGGAATAAGTAACTTTAGACCTTACACTTTTACTGTTCATTAAAATTTGAAATTAGTTTGGCATTTCATTTTAGCACTTTTTCAAGTATTAGAAAATTCAATTTAAAAATTTAGTATATTTTTGGCATATTTTAAACAGCACTATAACATATTTTGAATCAGTCTAGTTGGCAACACTGTTTAAAAAAACTCATCAGCTGTACTGTGGTGGCGGGAAACTGTGCGTGTTTATTTTACGCCGCTTTTTTAGTTGTATATTTTCTGAATCTAAACAAGAAAAAAAAATGAGAAACGTGGAAATAAAAGCCAAAGTCATTAGTTATGACAATATCTGCAAAATCGCTGAAAGACTTAGTGGTGCTCCAGCCACGATCATCAAGCAAAATGATACTTTTTACAATGTCCTTGAGGGTCGCCTGAAGATGAGATTTTACGCTGATAATTCAGCTACTCTTGTATGGTATGATCGTGAAGACAAAGGAGGACCAAAGCTGAGTGACTACGATCTTCTAAACTTCTCTGTGCCAGAAAGCCCCAAAGCAAACCAGTTGCATGAAATGCTGAAAAAATGTCTTGGTGTTCGCGGTCAAGTGATAAAAGAACGGTAAGTGGATACTCAATAATTAGGTGTAATAGTCAGTGGCTATTATAGCTAAATTATTTATTAGAAATTTGGGATATATCTAGTTCTTTTTTTCACAGTAAACTTTATATGGTGGATCAAACAAGAGTTCATATAGATACAGTAGAAGGTCTTGGGTATTTCATGGAATTGGAAGTTGTTCTCCGTCCTGAACAGACATTAGAGGAAGGCCAATCAATTGCTCGCGAACTTCAAGCCAAATTGGAAGTAAAGGATGAGGATCTTATTGAATGTGCCTATGTGGACTTACTTGATAAAAAATAAACAACTTGGACCACCTGCACCTTTATCCAGTAAATGCGTAAATAGTTGTGATTGTCAGCAAATAAATAAAAATAATTCATTTGCTATTAAGTTACTTGATGAACAATTTCTTGATTATTCTTCTTTAACCCGTCGCGATTTTTATACACCGCTTGCAATAGTAATCTCGTTCACCAGGTGTACATTTGGCACACAAAGGCTTAAAATGAATCGTTTATTTGAGAAACCCCATAAGTCAGAATTGTCGGATGATTTTAAAAACATAAAAAGTCATTTTTTGAAAAAACTGAGCATATTTATTATTCAAAAATCCTATAAAATAGTAATGTCAGTATCGGTTAAAATGATTACATGTAGAAAAATTCAATTATTCAACTTGTACCATTAAAAAATCAACCTCGTTGAAAAAGTGACTTATGGGGTTTCTCAAATAAACGATTCAAATTATGTATGTACTTACTTCTAAACAGAGAAAACATTAGAATTGTGATCACTCTGCTCACAGAACATTATCCTCTGAACCAAAGCCTAACAATAAATGGCATTAAAAGCGATCCCAGATGCCCAGAATGCAACAAGAAACAATTCTGCCCGTTCTGACTGAGTGTCCAGTTACGCACTGGTAAGACAGGAGACAGTAGATATGGATGACATAAAATAATCCCATATTTAAGAAATTAGCATAAAGGAGATAATAGGGCTTTCAAAGGCTTCAGTAGATTGAAAGATTTGGAACTGTCAGTGTAGAGGTAAACTCATGCATTGCTATGGAGAATTGGGTGAAATGGTCCCAAATAAGTGAACTGATCACCTGCCTATGCATGACAAGCGTCCCTTCTGTAGATAGATAGAATATATATCAAATCTAAGACTTTTTGTAACTTTCGGTGGCCGAAAGCACTTTGGATTTTTGGTCTAACTTTGTATATATTGAAAATCGGTTATACGTCAAAGTTGGTGCCACATAAAGAGCATCGAACATATTTGTATGAAGCCTGGTACACCTAAACTTCAAAGTGATCAGTTGAGCCCCACTATGGTTAAATGAAATGTTGGCGGCCACTGATGAAACTTGCGGCAATTGATAGAGAAAAATATTGCAAAACGAAAGTGTTGAATGATAAAATGTCGAAAGTAATATACTTTCGGAGATATAGAGCTTTGAAAATGAAAAAAAATTTAACTAACAAAAATATTGTTTTAAGTCATTACCTTCCTTACAGCATTAGATAACTCTATCGTACTTGTTTGAGCATGGAAAAGCATTTTTTTTACTTTTATTATCATGTTTCGGTAGGTACAGTCAAGAGCAAGCTAAGCTTGACACTTTTAACTTTGAAACGGCCCTTTATTCTATGGCGCGCATTATATATCAGAGCTCAACTTAAAGTGGTAGTGTAAAGCTTGACTTGATCTTGACAATACAGTCGGCTAAGGAACGGCGAGCGGCGCGGCCAATCCGTACGAAAAGGACAGCTCTATACCAGTGCTTTTCAAATTGTGGGTCGCGACCCCTTGGGGGGTCGTCAAGCCTTACTCTGGGGGTAGCGTGTAAAAAAATAAGACAATTATTTGTGCGTCCTACAAGACAAATTCAGTGAAAAGGCAATGGCAACTCCTACTAAGGGTGGGAAAATGGGGGTGATTTATTGTTCGCTCCCAGATTTCTTATGTATGAGACCATGCATAACTTTTTATAGAGTGGTCCGATTTTGATTAAAAAAAAATATTGCATAGGGTATACCTCGAAGTTCGTCTTAAAGAAATTTGGAAAAAAAAGTCCTTCCCTAAGGATGGGGTGATTTGTTCACTCACAGATTTCTTTTTTTGTTATTGGATAGGGTATAAAAAGTAATAAAAAATTAAGCATGTAGTAATGAGTAGATTATAGCCACAAAAAATTATAAAATAGAAACTTTTTAACAAAAAATTAAACCACCGAAAAAACTGAATAGTATAAAATAATAAACCTTTTTAATTTAACCTTAATAACTTAGTTCTTAAACGAATGTAAGTCTAAGTATACCTAAGTAATTTTGAGTCGGCGCCAAACAAGCAAATTATTTACCTAATTACATAAAGCGTGATACGAGGCGGCGGCGGCCGCGGCGCGACTCAAAATTACTTATGGTATTATAGGAGGCATTGATGCTAAATTTGGATTTATTCGAGCGTCGTGGAAACCTATTAGAATTGGTAGATTAGATTATAGGAAGTATAAATGGTTTAGGATGTTTCCACTTTTAGCGGTGAGGGGAGGGTCTACAAATTTTCAAAATTGTAAAAAAAACAGTGACATGGAAATACAGAAGCGTGTCAGATTATAACATCTTTCATGCTCCAATATGTCTCTGATACGAAATATATGTTAATCTGACGATTTGCGCGGTGGGGGTGGCTATGCGGGAGGGGTGAAATTTGAAAAAAAAAATCATTTACTCGAGCACGTCAGATTTTCATAGGGGGTGTTAAGTGAACCCTACCGATGCGCCAATTTCTTAATCTGACGATTTGCAAGTGACGCAAGCTCGCAGCGAATTTTTGAAAATGTAAAAAAAAATCGCCATCTTGAAATACTCGAGCGCGTCAGATTAGCAACTGAAACTTCATTATGATGTCCTAGTCACATTGACTAAAAATCTAACGATTATCTTGATGGGTATCGTTAATCTGACGATTTGAAAAAAAAAAATTATTAACCTATTTAGGGGATGATTTTCAAAAAATCGCAAAACACGTGTCCGTTTATTTGCTTTATGGTATATCTTGACGAAGTTTCAAGTCAAAATGTCCAAGAAAATTGTTTTCTGCATGTTTTCTGCATGATACAAACGTTGAACCCCCATTTCACCCCCTAGGGGTTGAATTTCGAAAAATCGCGAAATACGTGTACGTTTATTTACTTTATGGTATATCTTGACGAAGTTTCGAGTCAAAATGTCCAAAAAATTGTTTTCTGCATACAAACTTTGAACCCCCATTTCACCCCCTCAGGGGTGGCATTTCAAAAAAATCTTTTCTCAGTAAGTCAATGAATCTTGACTTGTTTTAAGTGGCATCCTGAATGTCCTATAAAATAAAGATTTTTTCTATTCTATTCTATTCTATTCAGGACCACCAATTTTAAATATTTAGATTTCTATTACGTTCGTTCGGCTTGCGGAAATCGTCAGATTATATTTTTTCTATTATTCTGGTATAATTACCTCTAAAATAAAAATAAAAACAACCACGCTCGAGTAAATTCACACGGCGTTTTTTTTGAAACTTTGTTACCCTCAAATCGTCAGATTAGCAAAATTGACACTTGTTAGCTAGTAATTAACCTCCCTTATCTTAATCTGACGCGCTCGAGTATTTCAGATGATCGATTTTTTTACTAATCTGACGGGTTCCCCTGGGTGTACCCACCCATATTGAGTCCTTATACTGGCTGGAGGTACTTATCAATATATAAGGTATCCTCCCTTATATTAATCTGACGCGCTCGAGTAAATCCAAAAATCCCCTCTTCGGCTCCCTCACCATTAGGTATACTTACATTAGTTTAAGAACTTAATTATTAAGGTTAAATGAAAAAGGTTTATTATTTTTTGCTTTTCAGTTTTTTCGGCGGTATAATTTTTTGTCAAAAACTTTTACTCATTGAGGTAATATTTACTAATGCTTTCACTTAGTAAGTTAGATTTATTTTACTCAGATTTTGCATATCAACCAAATGATCACATAAAAAAATCTTTTCTTGCAATTAATGTAAGCTGAAACCCCTGTATTCATACATGCATACAGGGTGTCCCAGAAATCAACGTCAAGCCGGGACCGGGTGTCGAGGAAAATCGTACTGGTAACCAGAAATAAAATCTAAGTGGCATGCTTTCAAAATCATAACCATTTAAAAAAAAAACTAAAAATTCTACACTCTGCGACGGTCTTTCTACCCCTGTAGCCACAAATTTACACTTTTATCAAATATATTTTTTTGTTACGTCACCCTGAATAATGCTTCTCTACTCTTGTTATCAAAATTTCGAAACCAGCTTCTCGAGCTTTGACGGAAATGAAACATTTTTTCAAAAAAAAAAACACATTTGATATTTTGGTCAGTGATTTTGGTCAACTGATAGTACTGAAAAAAAAATGTACTACGCAAGTTTGGCAAGTGACGTTAAAATTTGGCGCATTTAGTAAGGATCCCAAAATGGTATAATACTTGATAAATTCTTAACCGGTAATGTTTTTTTTTTCAAAAACCCCAACTTTCAACAAGTTTTTCTTATTTATTTAAAAGTATTCTAATGTGGTCAAAACTTTCCTCAAAGTCGTATGAATGGGACGGAGAGGTGCGGGCAGGGCAGGTAGTTCAGGCAAATGATAGAGATAGAGATAGCGCCATCTTCCCAAGTGCGAGCAGGACAGGCAGTACAGGTAAGTGACAGAAACGGAGATAGTTGTCAGACTTAGTGCTAACGAGACAGGTTTCAAGTAATTTGTTAGTTTAGGTGTATTTGAAATAAAGTACTGTATTTTATTTCAAACTAGCTTTCCGCCCGTGGCTCCGCCCGCGTGGACTACAGGTTATATCGTGTCCAACTGTGGGATAAAATGTAGCCTATGTCCTTTCCCAGGCTCTAATCTATCTCTGTACCAAATTTCATCAAAATCGGTTCTGTAGTTTAGGCGTGAAAGACGGACAGATAAACAGACAGAGTTGCTTTCGCATTTATAATATTATATTAGTATGGATACACCTAAATTACTTGAAACCTGTCTCGTTAGCACTAAGTCTGACAACTATCTCCGTTTCTGTCACTTACCTGTACTGCCTGTCCTGCTCGCACTTGGGAAGATGGCGCTATCTCTATCTCTATCATTTGCCTGAACTACCTGCCCTGCCCGCACCTCTCCGTCCCATTCATATGACTTTGAGGAAAGTTTTGACCACATTAGAATACTTTTAAATAAATAAGAAAAACTTGTTGAAAGTTGAGGTTTTTGAAAAAAAAATCCACAATCCCGGCTAAGAATTTATCAATTATTATATTATTTTGGAATTCTTACTAAATGCGCCAATTTTTGACGTCACTTGCCAAACTTGCGTAGTACTTTTTTTTTCAGTACAGTCAGTTAAAGCTGACCAAAATATCAAATGTGATTTTTTTTTGGAAAAATGTCTCATTTCCGTCAAAGCTCGAGAAGCTGGTTTCGAAATTTTGATAACAGAGTAGAGAAGCATATTCAGGGTGACGTAACAAAAAAAATTTTGATAAAAGTGAAAATTTGTGGCTACAGGGGTAGAAGAAGTGTCGCAGGGTGTAGAATTTTTAGTTTTTTTTAAATGGTTATGATTGAAAGCATGCCACTTCGATTTTATATTTTATTTTTCTGGTTACCAGTACGGCTTTCGTCGACACCCAGTCCCGGCTTGACGTTGATTTCTGGGACACCAAATCAAATCAAATCAAAAATACTTTATTTTCATAGAACATACAAAGTGCTTCTTGAAAAGGTCATTGGCCTAATAGGTAATTGTTTGATGTACCTGTAAATAATTAAGACAGTTTTTGTAAAAGGACAATTTATGTACATACATGGATGAATCTATACAATTTATGATTGTCAGGACAACAAGACCCTCACTTTATTGGTGCACAATTCAATCTTATCATCATACATTCAACGGGAAAAATAATACATTTATCTAAAACATTCATTATAATTGGTCTTTGTGGACATGGATGTAGTTTCGGTGGTCATTTTGGTCTTGTTGGATTTCATGATTTTGGTGGACAAGATTTAGATTCTGACAGAAGACATGATTTTGGAGGATAGCTGATCTCTTTCAACGATATTACAATTTGAGCAGTCGACATGCTTGACAGGTTTCGGTCGCAGCATCTCAAATACTTCGAAAAATGTTATCATTAGCATGTAAAAAACAGCTAGTAAGTACATGTTATAGAGAGTATTTAAGGTGAATCTTTGATCTGGCCAAGTGACTACTCTTTTCCGGCGGCGGCGGTACAATCTAGGCAATCGCATTGATCGCTTATGTTAACTTGCCGTAGGCGTTTCCGGCCCCAGTACATCAATATGTAAAACCCTACAATGCTTGTTGAAATTAATAAGGACTGGAAAGCTAGTACGATCAACAGGGCGCAAAAAGGAATACTTTTCAATTTCGCCATGGAAGCCTTTTCAAGTCTGATAAATCCGTAGATATTCTTAGAGGTGTTTCACTTATAAATTGGAATACTGCTCATTTTCAATACAAGTTCATGCTTTACAATAGTCCTAGAAATCGTTTCCGTATCTTAAACAACTAGCGATGCAGTATTACAGTATTTTAATGCCATTTAAATTAGGTGAGCCGTCATTTAAATTAGACAATTTTGGTGCATTGTCGTAACCAAGTTGTATTTTGGTTGTATCAATATACTCAAAGGGTTGTAGTTGTATTTTGGCTGTATTTTTGTTTTCAAATCGAATTTTGATAAATTGTACTACATGTTAAGTCAATTTGAAGTCCAATTGAAGTCAGTATTGTTGTTGTTTTCGATTCGCCTTTTGTTGAAGAAGCAAGGGAGCATAGACAACATAATTCCAATACGTGTGTCTCGTTATGTGGTCAAAGAGAATATAATGTGGGGCAAATTACAATATATAAACACTAGCGTTTTATATGTGGGTAGTCGTTAAATAACAAATTCAAAAGTTCGTTACCGTTTAAAGGAGAATGGGCAAAATTGTATGACCACCGTCCCCAGGACGTATTGTATAAAGATGTGACATGTATAATTTTGAAGGGTATAACTATACCTTCATTTAGTGTTGTGCCAAAACAACGGAAATTTGACATGTCATTTTAAAGGTCATAACTATGGGTTAATTTCAGTATATAACACCAACAACGAGACTCGTGCAGGGAATGAACTATAAATCATTTTATCTTAAAATGATTCGATTTTCATTCTTACATCTTGATACTTTGAAAGTTATCATTAGTGTCTCTTTAAAGGTCACAACAATAGCTTTTATTCAATAAATGACAACCACAAGGAGACTCGTTCTGGTGGATCACCTGCAGCTGCTGTTATAAATTCTGCTTAAGTAGATGGTAAAGAAAAAAAAGCGCTTCGAAAAGAAAAAAATACAATCGACTACAATGTAGCCGTTAAGTATAAGAATTGATGGACGAATGACGTGTGCGCGCCCTCTGACATGAAACATGCGCAATCCGCGTCGCAACAGTAGGGAATACATCACTGAGATCGGATCAAATGCTTATCAAATGTCAGTAACGATAAAATAATTTCCTGCACAAGCATGTGCGTAACCAGCCATGGGCTCAAGGTGGGGCAGCAGTCTAAAATAATATGTAACTTGCAAACTATACCCGCGGTCTTACCCCGGTTAATTTTTTCATACAAAAAGGTTACACCCTACAGCACCCTGTATCTGTATGTATAATTAAAATTATCACAAACACTTTCTTATTGCTCACCTACCTAAGCCACGAAATCTTCCATCCAAAAATGTGTCTCTAACTTCAGCCGTTTGGGTGCGGTAAATCGCGCAGGCGCTTTTTGTTTTGATCGCATTTTTTGTGTCGACTGTCAAGTGTTAACTTTCTTACGGATATTAAGTATTGTAGTTAGTACCTAGATAATTTATTTTTTTAGATTTGGTTAGGTACCTTACAAGTCAGAGCCCCACCCTTCCCTACCGTGGCTACGCCCATGTGCACGATTCTCGTAGTAGGTGTCATGTTATGAAATAAACCTATTATTCTGACCTTCTCAATGACATACGTCATAACCTTGTGCGCTTAGGCGCAGCTTTGGCCCCTGCGGCCATCCAACTGTATCAGTTTGTCCTGCGTTCTTTTAGGGAACGCAAGACAAATTGATATACATATAGGGCTTTAGGTATCTCTCTTTCAACCTCTCGGGTGGTTAGTCGGTCCATGAAACTGAACCAACTTTCCCAAGGAACAAAGGTTAAAATACGAAAAAAAATATTTTGAGTTCCCATACAAACTTCATCAGCATATACAGTAGAGCCGAATCCTAAAGTTACGTATGACAGCTCAACCACAGGTCGCTATAGGTAACCTTGTTACGTCGTCATCCTTTCAAATCAAAATTCAATAATACCATATCTCCCTAATTAATTACAAACTAAAGATACACATTATCATAACTCTAAACTAAAAAAATTGTTTCCTAATATTAATATCATTTGAAATGCTCGTCATACGTAACTTTAGGATTCGGCTCTACTGTAGTAGCGCAGTTTGTATTAGAGATCAAAATTTTTTTTTCGTATTTTGACCTATAATCCTTGGGGAAGTTGTTCAGTTTCATGGACTGATTAACCACCCGAGAGGTTGAAAGAGAGATACCTAAAGCCCTGTATATATATATTTTTTTTGTTTAAGAGTCTCTTAATCCCCTTCGTGTTTAGAAAGGAGGCCCGTGCCCCTCGGTGGGGACGTATATAGGCTGGTAAAAAAAAAGAGTCTCCTAATAAGGTTGGCATAGTAGTCTAGGGCGGCTGAAACCTTGTTTTCTATTACTTTGTAGATTAAAAAAAACCTTATACACTACTGAAGTCGCATGGAAAGCTAGTATACGATAAAATTCATAGTTCATTCCCGGCATGAGTAACGTTGTGGGTGTAATATCTTCTATATATCTATATCTTATATATATATAAAAGAAAGTCGTGTTTGTTACAACACTTATAACTCAAGATCGGCTGGACTGATTTTGATCAAATTTGGTATGGAGGTAGCTGATACCCTGGATTAACACATAGGCTACATAATTTTCTGAAATTCCCACGGGGACGAAGTCCCGGGCGTAAAGCTAGTATATATATAAAAGAAAGTCGTGTTTGTTACAACACTTGTAACTCAAGATCGGCTGGACTGATTTTGATCAAATTTGGTATGGAGGTAGCTGATACCCGGGATTAATACATAGGCTACATAGTTTTCCGAAATTCCCACGGGAACGAAGTCCGGGGCGTAAAGCTAGTAATGAAATAAAGCTATTATTGTGACCTTTAAAATGACGTATGTCACAACCTTATACGCCACGCCACTTAAACGAATTAAAGAAGTAGAGTTAAAATCCAGTCACTTTATGATTAGATGTTTCATAGTTCATTCCCTGCAGGAGTCACGTTATCTATGTCATATGACGAAATCAAGCTATTACTTTGAGTATGTAGTATTTGTTTATATGGAGGCGCAATATTTGACATATACATACTTATGAAGCGTGGCCGGCCGCCATTTTTGTTAAGTTTGTTTACATTTCACTCGTGAGTACTTCAGCTGTCAAGTGAATAGCAACATTAGTGAAAAATTGTGTTTTTTGTTGAGGAGAAGTTGTTTTGTGGTTTTATACAGTGTCAGAACATTGGATGAGAAGGTAGCAAAATGGCTTCGTGCTCTGTAAAACAGTGCAGCTACAGGGCTAACAAAAATAGCAAGCAAACGACTGTGCATCAGTAAGTAACCTTTTTTTGTTGAAGTACGCCTATTATACCCAAAAATACTTCTAAAACCTTTATTACTAAGATTATATTTTATAGTTTTCACGTTTTTTACACCCTAAATTACCTTTCTGGCTAACTTTACATAATATTTTCCATAACAAAAATTTCTATACAAATGACATTAGTGATGTAATAATAATGGCTATCGAATTTATATCGATGATTCTGTATTAGTTACAGAGCATATTTGTACGAGTGATCAGTTACAATATTTTTTTATATTAAAATAGCGGTGGGACACATTAAGCTAAATAACATAAGAAGCTGTTTTTAACTATCTATTCACTTTCTGTATTCAAGGTGTAAAGGGACAGTTTTGCTAAAAACTGAAATGGCGAAATCAAATCATAGCTAAGATTTTATAGTTACCTACGTTTAGAAAATATATTAATTTAATTAATGTTATTCTGTATGATTATTTTACCTTAGAAATTTGTTTTTCTTTTAAACTACATTACCAAGTGAGAGGATTATTAGTATTAGTACGTATTTGGTTTGATTATGTTTTCAGGTTCCCAAAAAAAGAAGCGTTGCGACGTAAGTGGTTTGACATTATTGGGAAAGATAATTTGAAACCTCATAAAGTACTCCACCTATGCTCTTTACATTTTGAGGAATCAGCATTTAATAAAACCTTGCAAATTGTAAGTATTTCTGTGCCTTCTCTTTCTTTTTTGGTAAGGAATCCATGAAATTCTTGGAAAAAAATCTCATACTGAGGCAATTTCTAGTTGCATGGAGAAGCTAAATATATTTTTTTTACGTAGCATTTGCCCTTAGAGAAGTCTACAGTGGCATTTACTCGTCGAAACTTCGTACGCACTCCTTATACAGATGCACAGATCGATCGAACCCAGTCCGAAACCCTGTACCTTGTTTATACACAAGTAGAAAAGACAACTCTACAAAACCAGGGATACGGATCTCAAGGGTTGACGTACGAAAGGTGGTGAGTCACCAAAAAATACTTGCTGCCTGCAATGCTAGCTTAAATTGACACTAACACACTCTTTAACCTCCTTACTCTGTCTGTTTTTTCGAGGAGATTGATAACCTCGACGATCACATGTTGGTTTATTCGCAAGCTTTTGCGTATCTTTTAATAATATTGGCAACAGATTCCACTTTTATAACTAGATTTTTTCAATAGCGTGCATAAGTGTCATTTTTGTATTAAGCATTTCTTCGGGTGCTATTGAACGACACGAAATATCAGGTTCGCAAAAGTTCATATCCGAGATCTTGAATTTTAGGTTGGGTGAAACGTCACGCTCCGCGTCGCTCTACGTAGAGCTTGGCCTTCGGCCTCACCATATACGCAGTTTTCCTCGGCCTGCTGCCTCGCCTCGCTCTTAGAGTGAACCTTTTATGGCGGTCATCATGGAATTGAGAGGGTGGTCGCTCTGGGCTTAGCCCTGCGCGAGCTCGGTCTTCGGTCTCGTGTCACGATTTTGTATGGCGGCTTTTATTTTAAACAAAATATCTTTTGTATGATCATTGTACAATTAAACACATACATATGTCACCGTAAAATTGTCAAAGCTTTAGTAAAATTATAAACTCTGGGTACTTTGTGAACTGGTCTTTTTTTTCACATTAACAAATTGTAAATAAATGCTGTGATTTTGTTTATTTTTCAATTATCATAAAGTAACCGTACTCTGTACCACCTATCGATACTTTGAACAAGTATCGATATTTTGATACCCTAGCATGTGCTTACTACAGGCACGCATATTTTTGTGAAATTTCCTGTCCTTTTACTCTTTAGTCATTGAGCTATTATCATGACCTTTAAAATGACATGTGTCACATTTTTATACACCACTGGAGTCGGATGGCAAGCTAGTGTACGATAACATGGTTTATATTTCCTTCCCTGCAAAAGTCTTTTGTGGGTGTCATATAATGAAATAAAGCTATTATCATGACCATTCATGTCATATAATGAAATAAAGCTATTATCATGACTCGCTTCGCTCGTGTTTGAAATGGGCTCACGTTACACATTACCTACGACACTAGTATCGTTAATAACTATTATAGTTCCTTCCCTGCACGAGTCTCATTGTAGGCAAAGAGAATATAAACACTAGCGTTTTAATTGTAGGTGTATTAAAAATGTAGCTATTATTATGATCTTTAAAATGACATATGTCACAACCTTATACAACACTGGGGACGCAACCACTCATTCTCCTTTAAGAAGGATAGCAAAGTCAACAGTTCGTTAGTGATTTAAATTCTCTTTGGTTCGTTACTGTTAAAATTTTAGAAGCCTATCTGACTTTTGTGTCCAGCTTATAAGTAGAGCTCACCCCTGCTTCGTTTCTTGAAAGAAGGAAGAAAAAAAACCACATTTATTAGTATTTAAAGGTGTAAGGATAAAATAAGTAACATTACGTGTTATGGGAGACTCATTTACTTCCACGGCCGTTGTAAAAGTCGACTACGGTAGACTTAAGTTTAGACTTAGTAAGACTAAGCATTTGAAAAATTTATTTTTTATGAATTTCGTATGGGTTACTTGGAAATAGTTGTTCTGTTTACTTTCACAGTTGTCAGGCACATTCATTCCCTAAAGTTTCGCTATCTAAAGTTACCCTTTTCTTATGTTGTACTCTTTTTCCGCTTCAACTGCATATTTTAACCTAAAAGTTAGCTTAAAGAAAACTGTTTTAGCTTTTTTGTATTTTCATATTGTATACTTTTCTGTGTCTAATTAAATAAACGCCACACACTCATGTCTGAGTGATTATGAGTAATCGCTACAATTAAAAAAAATATATTGTAGTTTTCATGTAATGAGTTATATTACATGAAAACTACACAATTTTTTTTTATCGCATTAGGTTAGGTAAGTATGTTACATAATGTTCTCAAACTCTCCAACCAACTAGGGACTACATACGACTCTATTACAAAACCATGTGAAGGACTTTATATCACCAGTTTAGCGACCCGAAGTGGGTCTTGCCCTCCGAAATTAAAATTCGCCATTCCACCCGTCTGGTGCCAGTCGGGGAGTTTCAACTCTTTTAGGTCTGTAGCGACTTCGTCTTAAAGAGGAAGTAAAAGAAGCACATACTATATGTATAAGTACACTTCTAACACTTTAAACTTTCGCGATCTAAACACATAATAAAATTTTAAAACGGGTCTAAATTCGTGTATATCTATTTGACGTCGGGAATAGGTAAATATATATATATATTAATACGCTAATTTAGACCCGTTTTAGAATTTAATTAAGTACTTACACTTAGTTTTTTATAAACTAGAGGAATTTCGTAAAATTCTTTCTTAGTCCTTGCTTACGTTATAAAAGGAATCTGACCAAATTCCAGCTTTCTAGTTTCAAGGGTTTGGGCTGGGTGTTGATGAGTTAGAGAGTCAGTACCTTTAATTGTATATGTTTTAGAAGATAAGCCTTTGTGTAGATTACATTATTTCTCTATAGGTAGAACTTCATATGAATCTATCTTTCTTTTCTTTTTTTCTAAGTAAAAGATGTCAGAACGATTTCACTGTGTTTACTTTGCTAATCATCGCATATCAGGAAGTTATTAGTTTAGGTTTGGCGTGTGGGAGTTGTGCAAAGTAAATTATGTTGTTTTTTCTTTCTTGCTGTATTTTCTGATTTGCTATGAGACCTACATTGTTATTTTGTTACATTTTTGTTCCATATTTATAAAAAACAAGCTGATGCTTATAAAGATTTTCGAGTAATATGATGATGGTTACGCCATCGCCAACCGGCGCTTGATTTTGAGTAACTTGTACAGCCCCACCATTATAAGGTATATCAACGCAAGGGCTGAAGCGTTTCGTAGAATTCTTCTCGTAAACTCAGGAGAAGGAAACGATTCATATGTTCTTCTTTTACGAAAGCGGAACATTTCTTTGTAGTCACTGTTACACACTACAATACTAAAGTTTCATCTTCATGTATCGGCTATAAATAAAGCTTCTGTTTCAATAAGAGATCTTGGTATTCTCTGCATGAGTAGCTGTGTATTCCTGCTTTGCTGCATTGCTTTAGCTACATCCAAAATCCATCTTCCTAAGTTTTCATGTGTGTTGCTTAACGTAAATATATTCAGTATCTTTATCCACTTTTTGAACTATTTAAATGAGGTCTTGAGTCTGTGGCATGATTATTGCTCACAGATTGAAATATTGATTTAGAATGTCTTGGTAAATAAATAAAAGGTAAATAACTGTTCTGTGTTTATATTCTCTTTGGTTAGTTCCATATTCCTTATTGAGTAGATCAGTAGCAAATAGTATTTAAATTATTGTACTGTGTGACATAATACGCCAGTCATATCGAATCAAATACTACATACTCAAAGTATCGAATTCTGATTTTAGGCTAGTTCCATAGACATAGAAAAAGTAAGTTAGCTAGTTCCTTTGAGAGTATCGTATATCCAAGTTTGCAGCTTCGAAAGACCTGTGCTAATTTCCTGAAATTTCAGGTAAATTACTAGGGAAATCGGGAATTTTTTGCACTTTTTTTGGTTAAAAACATTACGTAAAACGAAACATATCGTCCGTTAGAGATTTGGCAGCCACCGCTTTTTTTAAAATTGTACTTTTTTTGTAAAAAAAAAATTTTTTGTACTTTCTCGGTTTGTACAGAGCTGGTTCTCGCAATTTTGTTCTACTTTAAAAACGTATAAATTTTAATTTTAAACGTATACTTTAGGATTTATATTGAGAATACTAAAAAAAGTGCGAAAATTTTGCGGTTTTTCGAGTGCTGCAAAGTTAGCACAGGTCTTTCGAAGCTGCAACCTTGGATATATACGATACTGGTAGTGGTCCTAACAACATAAGTAATTAAAATCAGGATAGCTGTTAGTTTGTTTGGTTAGAAATTTCTCGTGGTAAATATGACTGGAGGAGTATTCACTGAATGTATAATTTTTTGTCAAAAAATCATTGTTTTGGCATCGGGTGAGTTACCACTTCTTGTCACATAGTCATAGACATAGAAAAAATAAGTTAAATACCACTTATGTCAGTGCACATAGTACGTAGACCATAGACATAGAAAAAATA
This sequence comes from Aproaerema taeniolella, assembly GCA_949987775.1. Lineage (NCBI taxonomy): Eukaryota > Metazoa > Arthropoda > Insecta > Lepidoptera > Gelechiidae > Aproaerema > Aproaerema taeniolella. The sequence continues at coordinate 9,078,647 of OX465243.1, read as the reverse complement.
ATTTAAATCGTAGTAGTTTTGATTATAGAGATAAAGAGATAACCGTATGGATACTTACCTACGTCATCGAGTTGCATTGGTCGAAAAGAAGACCCACGGAGTCTTCTTTTTTTAAACTGGAATTTTTGTTCCGGTTATGGTAGAAAATAAATTAAAGAAGCTGTTTTAATGAATGAGCTCCCAAACAGAATTTAAACACTAGCGTTTTCCTCCCACATTTCCAGTTTTTACGGTTTAAACAATTCAGAATTTATTAGTATTCATGAGAGCATTGGACGTATCGACTTCGATTTCTCTTTGTAAGGGAAGAATAGGAGCAGAGTAGGGACCCTGCAGCACTTACCGCCAACCTTTGACCTTTTTGAAGACTCCGCTTATTATTGCCGCAGAACCAGCAGCTCTCAATTATAAATTGATTGGGCTGCAAAAATTACCGGGACTCGAACTGACATACTTATATTCAATATGTTCGGTACCTTGACGGAAAAGGAAAGTTGTACCTCAAGACCTCAATAGAAGTTGTGAGAAAATTTGGAAAGTTTTAGGTTTCTTCATAGGATTCCCCAGTTCAGTGTTAAAGGGGTGATTCCCGACCAGGCGCGGTCCGAAGGGGGGGGTCACAGGGGACATGACCCCCCCAAAGTCTAAGGTCAAATTGAAAAATCTCAAAAATTTGCCAAATAATAAAAGGAAATTTCTAGCTATCCCCTAACCGCGATAAATTTATAGTTTGCTGACATCTAGTGGTGTTTTTATGAACTACGCACAATGGCCAAAATAACTTAGAAATGACATCTAGTTTAGAAACAAGGAACCGAACTACGTTGTTTTGGTAATCCTAGCAAAATCGATATGCGTCGTTATGATAAAGATTGTATAACAATATTCTAATAATGTAATTTGTCGGTTTATTGTAAAGATTCAAGATAAAGGCTGTCTACTTAGTTGTGAATTGGGTGAGTGACCCCCTCCAAAATTTCAGGCTGCGACCGCGCCTGTTCCCGACATGACCTTCTGACCGATTCACGTTCTAAAGTTTCGATAACTAATTTACGGTCACACTCCGAATATCCGAATCTTGTTTCGCAGCTATGATTCGCTTCCCGTTGCACCGTTTGGTAGCGCTTTTACACATCAGTCGCCAATAGTTCTATGAGTACATAACTCGGGTTGAGACGACTAGGGTCTTGAGTTCATTGATTTTCTTTAAGATGGTTTAAAGACCCATGTGAAGACTAGTTTTTTGTCGGTATCTTTCATTTTGATTTTACTTCTTCGAGACATACTTACCCAAACAACCACTACCCTCTAATAATCGGTACCTAAATGTAACTAGATTATATTTTATTTTTAACCTCCGACAAAAAAAGAGTGGTGTTATAAGTTTGACGTGTGTAGATATCTGTATTTTGTATGTATCTGTGTGTCTGTCTATTGCACCGTACCGCAGCTCCTAAACGAATATGGACCGATTTTGATGCGGTTTTTTTTCTGTTTGAAAGCTATATTTGAGCAGTTTGTTCAGCGGTTTAAAAGTTATGAGCAATCGAATGTAGGGTGTGATACAATTTTTTTAATTTTAGAGTTATTTAGATAACGTCATTTACCTATTTGAATTTTTATCTATTGGTTTAGGAAACCAACAGCACAAAAAAAAACATTAGGCTAAGATTTCCTAGTTAATGAAGCGAAACTGAATACTTATTTGAAAGTATGCTAGCTCAAGCTTAGTTAAGGTTTTTGTCTGCGAACCGCATGATTTTTTCTGAATATATTTTAGTTTTATGAAACGTTTTAGTTGGTTGTAAGAAAAAGCTTTGTAAGTGGCGGTTACCGCATGGGTACCTGCCCTGGGCCAGAGTGAACGACCGGCGGCGCGCGGCACGCGACCACTATCGCGATGCGATTAGCGCCGCCCCATCTAGGTCACCGGAGCACTGTGCCGTGCCAGTGCCACCCGCACCCGATGCGCTGTTGGCTTCTCATCCAACTTCCACTGGCCGCCCGTCGTCGCCACCACCGTCTGCTGCAAACATCGACCTTTGAAATATAATTTTGGGAATAGGTAACCTATATTCTGCGGCTTCGATCCCTGAAAGCTTGGATTTATTTATACCTTATTGAGAATAGGACAGCGAAGACTAAATAGCATCTATTTGATTGTGAAAATTATTAAATAATGTTATGTCATCAGCCCATAAGTATACGTTCTCACGAAGGAGGCCCCCTTGGAAACAGTGAAGGGGTTAGGCATAAGTCATAGCATTGAAAAAACAGACATCCGTAAATGTTATCACGAAAATATTGAAATCTATTTTTTGAAAGCCCTTAACTTAAGCTGATGACCGCAAAGTGAATCTTGAGAGCTTACAGTCAAGCTTTTTGTAGCTTTGAGTGGCTGAGCCACTTTGATTGCTCATCATGTATTCCACGTTCTCTCTTTTTTCACTTTTTAGCTACTTAAAGATAGCTATTAAACTTAGCTCTTTAAAACTTTTAATCGCACTCTTAAATGTTAGACCCTCGCCTTACAAGCTGCTTTGTCAACAAGGTCAACACCAAATTGAATCGGTGGAAAAAGAAAGCAAAGTTTCAATTATTTGCCACCATTTTTCGTAGTTGGTTCTTGATCCAAATGTTGACCTAAAAACAACTTATCGACAGGTCAAAACACCTACCTACTTATATTTGCGTTAGTAGTAGGTATCTATACCAAATGCTAGCTGGCATAGCTGTTTAAGAAGACCTGGAGTGCCTATTTAATAAATATTCAGAGGCTGGAATAATCTTCTTCTTATTGTGTAGGTATAGTCAAGAGTGTGGCGAACTTTGCTAACCCTGGTGTCAGAGTTTTAAAATCGCACAATTGCCTCTGACTTGGTTTTATAACGACTGTAGTCAATCGACAGCAGCCGGGACCGACAGCTTAACGTACCCTCCGAAGCACGGAAACGCTCGTGATAAATTGCCACTTTGGTCACCCTTAGGTTCCCTGCCTTTGTGTACGTTGCTTAACCTCACTGATCGGTTGAGATCAGCGAGCTCCACTGGGCTACGAGCGCCATTGGGCTACGAGCGCCATTGGGCTACTGGAATAATACAACTAAATGTAACAATCAACGGAATAATACAACTAAATGTAACAATCAACGGAATAATACAACTAAATGTAACAATCATAGTCCTAATAGGAGCTTTCTAGAAATCAATCAACCGTGCCAGACTGGATTAAATTTAAAAAATCGCAATAAGAGTGATTTTCCCAGCACGGTGACAGAATGTGTCTACGACTTGATACATCTTATAGTCCTGAAAAGAAGAACATCATTATGCTTAGCCAATTTTGCTGAATCAGTATTCTAATTATTATATTACAAACGCGAAAGTGTATCTGCTTTTTTAAAAGTTTATCGAGGGCCAACAAACAGTTTCACGAAAGTTCACATCGTTGGCCACGGATTACTAATTAGAATAAATGATTATTTGCCGCAGAGAAAGCTAAAACTATAGGATAATCTAGTTATTCAGTAACTTTACAGTGGTCAAGTTGATTTGCGGCAAAACCCTGAGTTAGGGACAATTATTCCTTGCTTTCACGTTTCAGCCATGGAATGGTTTAGATGAAATTTAGTAAGTAGGCAGATTTACGGGAATAACAACACATAATATTTTTTAGGGACAGAAAAATATTCGGCGCGAATGGGACTTGAACCCACGACCCCAGGATTAGATCAGATCAAGAGATTAGGATTAGCTCAGTTGGTTAGAGCACCAGGAGATCTAATCCTGGGGTCGTGGGTCAAGTCCCATTCGCGCCGAATATTTTTCTTTCCATAAAAATTATTTGTGAATATCCCTCACGCGGGTAAGCGTTTTAAAAATCCTAAAACAACAGATTAGGCTACTTTTCTTCGCAAACAAAGTCGCAGACGGAGAGCTAGTAATAAAAAAAATCACAGTCAACATGTTTCCCTGAAGAACACTTGCACACAAGAAACCAGCGCAATCAATACACTTCAAATGGGAAAACTATTGATTAGGCCACATAGGTAGTCAATTTATTTACTTAACTACGTACAAAACATAAGCATTGAATGTAGAGGTATATGTATTGGCGAAGTAGGTATGCGGGCGAGTTTATGCAAAAACGAAATTCTTTATAAAATGAACCCGTCCGTGGATCTTTCATCACGGAAAAGCATTTTCGTGAACTGATAGATTTTCAGCAGAGAACAGGATACCTAACCTGATAGTATTACAAAATTTTGCTAACTATTCTAACTTCTTTAGCTGTCTGATTAACTGATAACTGTCATTACGAAGCCTAGTGAGTTATTATTAAACTAAAAAAAAGGAGTCGGTGTTAAAAGTTCCTGTTTATAACTTGCTATAAAATAAAAAAATAGGGCTGCTACTTAGATACCATTTCCACGTCGTCCTTTAGAAAAGATGGGATACTCCTAAAATATAGCTATAATTAAAGCAACTAATAAAGTTTTATGGTGAATTGGCCCTTATCGTCAAAGCTCCTACTAAACTTATAGGAGCTTTGACGACATAACATATTCAGTGCACAGATTCTTCATCGTTATCGTCGATATTTCTCAACATCAAAGTTACTTGCCATCGACTCGCTAAGAAGAAAGTTCTCAACAGAAAAAATCTTTGCAAAATATTATTTTACGAAAGCTCTCTTCAATCTACAATAGAATTTCTTGTGACGGCAGTTGCCAATCTTAAATGAAGAACAAATTGAAGTGGCCGAAGTAAATCTAGCTGGTACAAAGTGTTCTGATGGACATCCTTTTGAATGTCGTCGATCGCCGCCGTCCTTCACCGGCTGCGGGAACTACTCGCCGGATATAATCGGTATAGCATACGATGATATGATATGAAGCGAGCGGTAGACGCACGTCGTCGGGGCCGTCAGGGCGGGCGGCGGAGTGGCGGCAGTGCGCGGCGCACTCGGAACCGCGCGGCCGCCTGCACACCGCAGGCCGCGCCCGCTCGCTGCGACCCCCCTCGGCGCAGGCCGGCGGCCTCGCGTGCTGCACGGCATCCGTCTTCCTCATGTAGCGCCCGCCTCCCTCGGGAACGATACCACGGTGCAGGTATCGAGCGCCTACATTACTCAAACGCTTCAAGCTTTAAAGACCAGTTTATCGCGAACTTACCATTGCATTTGTCCCTTACATTAAAAGACACTACAACGCAAGTGACGGCTTCACAAATATCCTGGAAACCGAGCTAATTTCCGACTCATAGAGAACTTTTGTTAAATAAAATTTGACACGGATCGAAACTTGAAGAGCTTATTGTTAAACTTAACGGTTTTGAAATATCTTTACCTACACCGAAGGAATTGGCAAGTGTCTCTGTAGGTTCATTAGTATCATTATGGCGATGAGTTTAATAATGGTAATGGTGTTGTTTACGTTACCTTAGCGAGTAGTCCCTGGTGGCAGGTCGTAAAGAGCCGTGTCGTCAGCGCGTGCCAGCTGCTGGTCGGTCCGGTAGTCAGTTCAGAAGCGCCGGCTCCAGAACCGCGCCGCGCTCCACTGTAAACATTGCTGTTCCAATGCGAGCCTGTCCAGCAACACATAAACACACAAGGTAGTACGTATTTTATATCATTTACTTGTTTATATTAGTAGTTTAAACTACAAGAAAATACTGTTTTGCCAGTCTATTCGACTTCTGTCTTTGATACGTTTTTATTGCACTGCGAAAATCCTCAAAATTAGCAAATTAAACGTTTCACCACAATTGGATAATCATCAAAAAGCAGCTTTTTAACTTAGTAAAGCTTTTTATAGAGATTTCATTTAGTGAAACTCGTTGCACGTTAACGACACGAAAGCACTTAGCGTTTTGGAAAATAACCCTTATTATCATCATATGTGAGGCACCATTAAATCTGTGATCTCTACATTTAAGTGTAGTTTCAGGAACCGAGATGCGATAAAAAGTGCATTACTCCATTTCAGCATCTGTTACTTTTTTATTGTGCTGGTGTATAATAGCTTTTTTATTCACCGCATCAAACGTATGTGATTATACTATAATACAGTCATATTTCCGCTTGTCATAATATGTTTACGGAATATTTTGAACTATGTACTTTTCAAGAAAAGCACAAAAACTATTTCAAAAGGATGTTCACTTAATGTAGGTTTTTCAAGTAGAACTTTTGTCAGTAAATAAAGCTTTTGACCCAAAATTGGCATAACCATTCAGTCAATTTGGTAACGAGTATTTTGCAAATTCCCAAAAGCCCTAAAATTTATTAGTCAATTACTCTCCCATTAACATAATGATAGTCTGTATAAACGAAGTTTTCTATTACTCTCTGTTAGCGTGTATCTGATTAATAACATCAATAGGTAGATACTACAGTATCTAAAGTAAAAAAATATAAGAGTTAGGTATGAGAATGTGCTACTTTTAGCTTTGTAAGTATTACTAAACCTGGGACGTACTTTAATATTTATAGTCTATGGCTATTGAGTTGGGTATCCAAATATTTTGATTAATGATCATTTTGATGGTATTCAATATCATAGTAAAAAGTAAGTGGTTTTTCCAGGGTTATCGTACCTAATCCCATCAAAAATTATTATAAGTAGTGCTTGTAAAATCGTTCTAAGACTTACAGCATACTTAAAACTACAGTTCAAAATCCCAATGCCCGAACTCTACACAACCTAACCTGCAAACTCTAGCATGCATCGTGGAGAAAAATTGTGCCTCATAAACTAGTAGAGAGCCTGAATTATCAGTCAAGTTAATTGCAGACCGAAGCTATATGAGGAGTCGAAAAGACTTTGTCTTGGTTTATCTTGACCATAGAAATAAGATTCTCTTTGCTATGATCTTAAATGTTAGTCTTGTTTTGCCTTGACGTTAGCACTACCGTACCCTTGCACACTTTAATTACGAATTCCTGTCGGAATCGTGGTTTTTGTGTCGGTCCGGTGTAACCTCGATTCTGTTGAACTAGGAAAAACTCATTATTTAGAGTCAAAAGCGCTTGCCATTTCACGCCTACTTATTCGTTGCTCGTAGCATATTCGTACGAAGTTTTATTTACGAACTATGTTAATTTTAACCGAACAAAAGAAAAGCGAATCACAATGGAAAATTTATTCTGTTTTTGCCAAATCCACGAAGATAACGGCAATAAAGTGCTCCCAAGATATTATTCTGATTTCGCGCTCTACAACATGGCGTTGAATTTCAAAGCAATTTGGGCAGCCTCCCTAAATTCCTATCTCTATCCTGTTACGATGAAGATACCGATACTTCGAAGTTTTTGACGTGGCGTGACTTTAAATTAGTTAGCGAAACTTTAGAGGGTGATTTTTCCCATGAAACTGAACAACTTTCATAAAGTAAACCATTTAAAGTTTTCAAAAAATATTTCGACTTCTCATACTAAGGCAATCAACAGAAAGGCAAACATTCTTTTTCCTATGTTCTTTGGGAAAGGTAGTTCAGTTTTGTTGACTGATTACTAATTAAAATTCACCCCACGTACAGACAGCAGCACGTCAGGTTACCCATTTGCACTCCGAAAGCTGGCGTTATTGCGAGCAAGATAAGGGCGACGTCTAGTTCAACATGTATAGCTTGATGTGCTGCCATGTGTACCTTTACTAAAAACAGATACATATTTCTGAATACGTTTGAGCAAAACTATTCTGTTTAGAAAAAGCGGATGTGGTGAATTTGTACTATCTTTGGATTTTTAAGAAAAAAAAAGTACTTAAACCAATTTAAAATTAGGAATTAAAAGGCAAATGTATGCCTGTTTATTTGTTTGTAAATAATTCGCATGTAACCGACCTAAAGCGGTCCTTTTTCGCAAGTATTCGCAAACTTTATGAAAATAAGATAAATCTCTTTATTTCCCGGCCAGCTGACTTCACTGCCCATAATAAATCATTCCCTAAGTACGTGTCTCACGCGGAATATAAAAGGTCTTTACCCTCGTAATAAATTGTCTGTATTATCGAGGAATGGTCTGGGAAACATCTTTGTTATGTTTTATTTGTAAATATCTGCTAATTTCATAGAAATAAGGAAAAACATTTATTTTCTATTGCAAATTAAGGTCATTAAACATTGTTTTATGATTTATAATGGAGCTACGATATTAAATGTAACTAGCTTTTCACCTGCACTTTCTTTCGCATGGAAAAGTAGCCTGTGTCACTTTCTAGCCGCCCAACTATCCTTATTAATAACTCTAAAATTTAAAAATAAAAGGCACAATCTGACCCAATTAGTGAAGGTTTTGCCTAAAAAATAAAATTATTTTTAAATTAATAAGGTGTGTCCACCAGCCCGCATTGGCCAGCGTGGTGGACTATGGCCTAAATCCCCTTCGTGTTTCGAAGGGAGGCCCGTGCCCCTTGGTGGGGACTTATATGGGCTCGTAAGACGAAGGTGTATCCTACTTTTCATTTTAAGTAAAAAATATTTAAAAAAAAACCATGGGAATAAAATATTACGCGTTATTTAAAAGTTGAAGATATTTATTTCAAAGAAGAAATTCATTGAATTTTGTTTTATTTTTATACTTATTGTTGAAATACAATAAATCTCATAAATACTTAAATAAACCTTTTAATTTACAAATACAGAATTTTATTTTTATCATGAACAATTTATCGAAATACTCTACAGTCTACACTATTTTATTTCTGTACTAGCTGATGCCCGCAACTTCGTCTGCGTGTTGTATGTATTTTTATAAACCGAGTTTGTACTTTGACACAACCTTGACACAACACATGAATTGCCGTTTTTTATTGAAGCAACTATTTCGTTCATATTTTCGTTATATGAACGAATAGCAACTATTTCGTTCACATAAGGAAAAGCAATTTCTAAAAATATTTTTTATTTGAAAACTTGGCTAACTATGTCATATAAGGTTGATACTTAATACATTACTTTGGATCTGAAAACAAAGGTCAAACATAGTTGTTTCCTCTATCGCTTTTATTTTCTATACCATTGTTACTGCTTTTGATAGATTAAGGTCCGTATTATAGAAAGCGACTCAGACTCTGATCTATACTTAAGTAGCAGTCGTTTTTGATTTTTTGATACTGAGAGAGATAGACAATCAACACTTAACATGAGTCAGTGGTGCCTCTAAAACATCTTGTTGTCTTAACAATCCCACAAAAAGTGGTTAATTAATATTGTATTTCGCGTTTCTGTGAAAAAGGTAAGGATTTTGTACTTATAAAAAATCAATTTTGATAAAATAAAAATATGTGGAGTAAAAAATTTACGAAAATTGTATGTTGAAAGACCTATTACTTAGGTAAGTACAATAAATGGCACACGAATTCCTTAGTGCTAATTACGGACTTATTTTTGATTTTCAGTGGAATAGAAGTTTCTGAAACAGGTCACCTATGTCAGTATCTAAGACAACCTCGTGCATTTAAGATTTCAGCTAGCACGCTGCTTTTATTGTGCTTTGCGATAATTGTGTAAAAATGATTCAATAAAAAATTAAATTTAAGATAGAAATGACTAAGCTTTTCCCTTCAATGGACATTTGCAGAAATAAGCAAAGGTGTCAGTGCTTGATCCAAACTAAGAAACTTATTAGAATAGTAATATTATAATATTTATCCATGGCTTATATACGCAATGCTACGCTTGATGTAAACTAAAATCAAAAAATCAATAAATAGCCCTTATTTCATTTCAGAACATCAAAGCCATAGATCAAACCTATATAGACCATATTCATAGTGGTTTTAATAATAATTTTCCACGTTAAAAACGTATGAGTCACCGACTTCAATCCCAACAACAGCTCGCACAAAGTAGATATCTAGTTTTTTGCGGACTACAATGCCTATTAGCAAATAACTACAAACAGAAATGTCATTCATTTATTTAGATGATGTTCTAGTTTGTAGTATATTTTGTTTTTGTTGATTTTTTTTAAAAGCGCTGAATCATTTTCGATAAAATTTATATGGGACCTCTTCAGGAGTATACTCTTTCGAACAAATAAAGAATTTTGAAAATCGGACAACAGTTGCCGGAGTAATCGCGTAACAAATATACAAAAAAAAATACCGTCGAATTGAGAACCTCCTCCTTTTTTGAAGTCGGTTGATAAAACAAATGTCAATTGTCAGTTTCTATTGAGTTTCCCGTCTTTAAAAATAAGAAATGCATTGAAAACACCGGCTGTACGGCCATAGATTCCTTTGCTTAAAAATAAAAATAAGCCGTTTTATTGTTTTCAAAAAGTGATATCCTGAAGATTGAATAATGTCATTTAGTTAGGGCCGAATTAAGATTTGAAGACTAAATACTTAATCAACTTCGTTCTTATTAACACTGTATTAAGTATTTAGTTTTGGTTCGTTAAAAAAGTGCAGAATAGCCGAACTATTAATGGGGAAGCTGACAAAAGTTTCGATATTTTAGATATTATACGCCTATAATCCTCGTTGGGGTAACATAAGTCACATAACTTTACATGTCATGAAAATTTAAAAAATGGCATATTGTTTATGAGTATATAATACGTTGTCTAAATTTTGCAATGCACGGACGGCCCCAACAGGTTACCACCGGCGTGCACTCTGTGCTGTTGTGATAAGAGCGGTTTTGCAATGAAAAGGGAGTAACCTGATGCGCTGGCCTCTGTACCGACAATACAATGTATTTGGTTGGCAGCTGGCACATTCCAAATTTTTTGTTCAGTGCCAGTTCAGCACAGAAGTTTTTGTTTTATTTTTGGATATTTGTGAGTCAGTTACAATAATTTTAATATCTTCCGACTCACTTATATTCGATGATAGCTCTTAAAAGTAACGTCTATCTAACTATAGAGCAGCACCCTCAGATTTTCTTTATAAAGTACTTTTTTAAAGGTGAATTTATGAAGTTAGAAAAAGGTTATTATTACCTACAAAGAAAACTCAATAAGTAGCATCATGGCAGAATACCAGCGCTGCAGTCTGGTATTGCAGCAATATGCTGAGTCAGCGCCAATTTGATTGGCATGATACAGATAACACGGTGTAAAATAGTTTTATAAAATTATTTGTTTCTGTTTCTTACTCTGTTTACTTCATTGTTTGCTTGCTGATTCATGTTTACTTGTATGTTTGTTATTTGTCTATTACTGTGTTGTGCTGTTTTATGTCAATTGAATAAAGTGTCAATCTATCTATCTATCATAAAATCAATTAATTAGCACTTCACACTGTAACTTTCTGCACTAAAGTTTCCCTCGTATGGTTTGTTTGCCCAAAACGGAAATCTAACCCAGGAACCGTCGATTCACAGGCTGTGTAACTCTACTACTCAAATAAACTTCCGACAAAAAATTAAGAAAGGATCTTTTATACAAAATATCTCATAAATCTCAATCCGGTCCTTTTATCAAATGCTACGTACTCATAGACATAGAAAAAATAAGTTAAATATCAACGCTGTCTAGGGATATTGCTTAATTTTTCATATTGCTTAAACACACACAAAAAGGTGTGTTTGATTGTTTTTTTTTAAACGTGACGTAAACGAAAACAAAAATGCACTTTTTTCTGCTTTTTGTATGAAAATGGTGGAATTAGTGTATCTCGAGTATAGTATTATAGCTTCTCAAACAGAACTCTTTTGTATAAAAGATCATGCAATATCCCTAGACAGTGTTGATGTGTATATTTTTCTATGTTTGGCGTAAATAATAGAAAGAACTTGAGAAACATTGTAAGTGCCTATTCAATTCAAGGGTTGCCCTTGATTTTGATGGGATTCCATCAGATCCTGACTTGGTGACAATAAGACTTCTGGAGTATACTCTTTCGAACAAAAAATAATAATTTTGTAAATCGGTCCAAATGGCGGAGAAATCGGTGAACATACATAAAATAAAGATATACAATGGTTTAAGATTTCGTAGTCTTCCTTTCATTTAATTTACCAAGTTTGTTAGAAAGATTTCATCCTTATAATTGACCCTAACGATCGACGCAATAAAGTACAGGGTATTCTTACAGATTTTAGTCGGTTCGATTCCCGGTTGGGGCAAGCGAATTTTCGAAAATTCTTGAATGCAGTTTTCTTTCTTTTCAAAAATAAAGGAATGTTTTCTTTGAGTACAATTTTCTATCTACAGTATTAAGAGTACTTTCCCTTCAGGTGGCATTACAAAATTCCACCCTGTACACAGTCGAACATAAAACCTCCTCCTTTTTGGAAGTCGGTTAAAAAGTAATTCAAGTGATACAGTGTATCTGCTCCGATCCAGCGGCAGTACTTCTCGCCGCCATAGTTTTTCATAAACAAAACACTATCGGCTTACGGAGAATGAGAGAAGTAAAGAAATATAAATTGAAGACATAGCTAAGAAATACATATATTGGTGACCTGGCTGTATGGATGCAGATTCCTTTGCCTTTCTCGAAAGAGATAAATTTAAAAACAACATGTCCTTGCTTTTAGCCCATGTATATGTCAAAAATACGTTGATCTCTATGGTATGAGTAAAATGTTCTGAAAATCACCTAGCTTTGAATTTTTTCAGGGGTTTTTGTTGTTGGTTTTATATTTACTGGCTAAATTTCGAGATTTTATGTAGCCTAAATGTTGACCGGGGATATAAGGTACCCCTATGCAAAATTTCATTTAAATCGGTCCAACAGTTACGGAGATTAGCCCGTGCAAACAGACAAACAGACAAACAGACAAACAGACAAACAGAGAAACAAAAAAATCCAAAAAATCGGGATTTGTTTTATTTCTCTTCTTACATCCCCCTGACTCGGTTTTTAGCATTTTTTTTCTATGTACAGAAATTCGACCTCTACAGTTTTATTATATGTATAGATGTTTTTCGTATGTATGTTTTTCGTACTAAGTGAGATAGTACGATTGCACCTGTAGATGTTATCAAGTTGAAATAAACCTGAGTAATATTTTTTTTTCTAAGATATAGAATTTAATTTTCTGTCTGATTCCCATTGTTTACAATAATGCGACCCACATATTCGTTAACCAGAGATATATGTCTAAATATCCCACAATTATTTATTTCTGTAGGACGTGGGTAAATTTTGCATACTTAAGTGCCCAATAATCTTTATCATCCCGACATTCATAGCTTATAACTTTTAAACGGTACAAAACCGCATTTAAAACAGATAACACCACAGATATAGATATACAGATACACACTTCTCTTTTTTGTCAGGTTTTAAAAAGGAAGGACAGATAAACACATTTCCACATTTATAATATTACTGTCTTGCTATAATTTGTAGTTTTTTATTTGTTTTAGTAGTTTGAAAGAGGCATGCTATGATGGCCGTTTTTACGTTTGTCCATTCATGAAGTTTCGTAATAATTACAATACATTTGAAGGAGCAAAATGCTGTTCTTTTTGAGCAATAGTATATATGCCGCTATTATAGTTTCTCCTAGTCCAAAACTCCAAACTAGTACGACATAAAGCATGACGTGAAAAAAACCCAGTCAAATGTCAAAAAAGTGTCGAAATGACAACGCCAAAGGGCGTGCAAGCCTTTGCGCGGTGCCCTCGCGCATCAAAGTGAAGTTTTACCGTGATCGGAGAGACGTGACGCGCGGGTACGTCGCGAGCCGTACTAGCTATACTGGAAATAGAATTTGGACATTTCAAAATCCCAATTACGATTGAATTTGCATACTCTGCTGATGGATGTAAATACCCAACGGATCCCAATTTAATTAAATATTTTTGCATGTAATTTGTTTTTTAAGGATTTGTCGTCAGCAGTGACAAGATTTATGAAGACACAAATCCTACCCTTATTTCATGAAGCGTTTTAGGATATAGGCCTTTTATAAGATACTAAAAACGGATTTTTGTACATGCGCGTGTCGGTACGGGAATTGTCGAATGCCAAAAGAGGCAAGATTGGTACCTAAGTAATAAATACCTCTCAAGAAGCTCTCAAGAGATGTACTTAACGCGAAGAAGATAATTTGCTTTATAACGACTACTTTTCTTTGATAGACAAAGAGCCGAATGTCGGGCAAAAAATCATTTTCAACCGACTTTAAAAAAAGGAGGAGGTTCTCAATTCGACTGTATGTTTGTTACGCGATTACTCCGCCAACTGTTGGCCGATTTTCAAAATTCTTGTTTTTGTTCGAAAGAGTGTACAAGGTGATAAAAAACCTCCTAGCTATATTCAAAATCCTGAACCAGTATCACTCAAAGAACACATTTATGAAAAAAAATGTTTTTAAATATTTTTTCAATGGGAATAGTTCATTTTTTGCCTGAACGTAAACATTACTCCTACACCAGGCACGCGAGGGGTGCGGGTAGCGTTTAGGAAAAAAAAGTCCTACCAAAAAAAAAGAAAATAAGTAAATAAATAAAAAGTCTTCTGTAAATGATACTAGTTCAGGATTTTAAATATAGCTAGGAGGTTTTTTATCACCCTGTACTCCTGAAATGGTCCCATATTTATATTACGAATGGTCCCATATTTTGTTATTTTTCGATACAATTTATTGTATCGAAAATGATTCAGCGCTTTTAAAAAAAATAAAAAAAAAACAAAAAAATATTAGGTCTTTACCTATGAAATTGCCGTTTTTCATACAATATTTTTGGAAAACTGAATGTTCCATACTAACGTTTTTGGATTTTTCTCGGGAATACGAAATCCAAATTTAGCAAAATTTTGTGGGAAGGTTTGGACGACATTAAGTTAATTTTTATCATACTTACTTTATTGAAACTTGTAACTGTAACAACGGCACAGCAAAAATAAGCAATAAAACGGGCAACGGATGAAACGAGCTATATTTGAGTTTCTTTTTTAGCAAATAAATCTAAAGTAAATATGTATTAATTTGACTCAATATCTCCGTTATATGGCCAAGGTTTTAAATAAAAAACAATTTGAGTAATAGCTGTTCAATCAAATAAATTAGGAATAAAATAAAGCTTGAGAAAAAATCGGCAATTTCATAGGTAAAGACCTATTACTACAAACCAGAACATCATCTAAATAATCAATGACATTTTCGTTTGTGGTTATCTGCTAATAGGCATTGTAGTCCGCGAAAAAGTTATCTACTTTGTGCGAACTGTTGTTGGGATTGAAGTCGGTGGCTCATACGTTGTTAACGTGGAAAATTATGCACCTTAAATACTTATTTGACTTAACAAAAACTTTTGTGACAACTTCATATCGTAGCAGTTTACTACGAAAAGACTACGAGATATGGCGTAGAGCCTCAAAAGTTGTAGGATGTAGTTTTATAGAATGTGATTTGATCTCATTGATGCCTAACATTAGCTAGATTAAACTAAAGTTAAGATATCAGAAAGCTTTCAAACCACAAAGCCCGCATCGAAATCGCGGTCCATTCGTTTAGGAGCTACGATGACACAGCCAGACATACAGACATCAGATACACCCTCTTTTTTGTTTTTTTGTCGGGGGTTAATAAAACAGTAGATTCTCTGATAAGAAATACGTGCTTCAGACATTTACGTTTAGAAGGATATTTAGATAATGAAAGTACTCATATTATACTGGGTGGCCCAGCGGGAGACGTCCAAAAGAAAAATTTGGATGCCCCGTTCCGCAATTTTTAGGGTTCCGTACCTAAAGGGTAAAAAACGGGACCCTATTACTAAGACTTCGCTGTCCGTCCGTTCGTCCGTCCGTCCATCTGTCACCGGGCTGTATCTCATAAACCGTGATAGTTAGATAGTTGAAATTTTCACAGATGATGTATTTCTGTTGCTGCTATAACAACAAATACAAAAAAATAGACTTTAGCTATCACGGTTCATGAGATACAGCACATCCTCGGACAGACTTATCTAAAAAACGAGCCAAAAAATCACGTTTTTTTGTATGGGAGCCCACAGACCTATATCAAGATAGACGAAAAGAGCGCTTCAAACTGTATGAGAACCTAGTACTTAAGATGACGTCACGAGCGAGATTTAGTGATGAGAAATCAAGACCGCGCGGAAACGATTCAAATTAAGTAAAAAAATAATGTAAATCCGGTTAAATTCGATTATCATTTACGGCATAGGTCTCAAGCGGTCTGACTTAAGTCAGACTAAATTGTGACCGTGGATCACACATTTTACACGCAAGGTAGGTAAACTTTTACCGTCTATCTCTTTTTTTACATTGTTTACAGTTATATTCTACCCGCCAAACTGTGAAGTTTATTATTTAGATATAGGTCTGTGGGGAGCCCCCTTAAATATTTATTTTATTCTGGTTTTTAGTATTTGTTGTTATAGGGCCAACAGAAATATATCATCTGTGAAAATTTCAAGTCTCTTACTATTAAGGTTCATGAGATACAGCCTGGTGACAGACGGATGGACGGACGGACGGACGGACAGCGGAGCCTTATTAGTAATAGGGTCCCGTTTTACCCTTTGGGTACGGAACCCTAAAAATTGGATGAACTTCGTCATTATGGAAAATGGTTTAAATTTTACTCAAAAGTTAAAATTGGTACTTCAGCGAAATCTTTTCAAAACTTGAAGTTTGTAAAAAAATTATTAAGATGGACTTGAAGATTTCAAAATGATTATAAAAACTTCTGAAGATAGTCAGCTTTACGAAACATAAAAAAAAAATGCACTTAATACGGCTTTTTTAACATTAATTCGCGTTTTTAAGGACGAACTCTGAAAATTTCTTAGTCATCGATCGCCGTATAATTAGCCCAACTATTTTTTTAGCTCAGTACCCGATCCGCGAAACAACATTAAATGTAACACATATTCTCCAAAATACGGATTACCCTAACGACTCATCTTGATTAACACGTAGTACCTTCCCTCTCTTGAAAGCTGCTCCAAATTAACGTTAATTGCATAGGGTTAAGTATGTAAAATTTAATAAACCCATTAGAATGACGATGTTAGATTGAGGAAGGCCCTTAAATTAACGTGAATACTTTTATAAGCCGTTTATAAAGGCCTAATGGTTACTGTCCTAAAATAACATTACTAAATTCGTTATGAAATAAATTAGATCCACTTTTGAAACAAATTCACGTTTCTCCGAAAAGCTTGGGTGCTTATAACTTTCTGAAGAAGGAAATTGATAAGTTCTCAAGTAAAAAAGTATCGAAGGTCGATCCCATAAGTCCTGAAGTTCTATAAGAACTACTTACTGGTTCATAATAGATCATTATTCAGAATGTTTGTTATATATTTGAAATGGTTATTGCTTGCGCTTACATTATACACCAAGTTTATTTTATTTGTAAGTATACTTAATGAGTATCCGGCCCATTAGTTACTGTGGTATTACTACTAGTACTTACTGGTAATTGTCACATTAAGTAGGTCGTCAAAGTAAGTATACCTATGCATAAATGACTAGCTTTCCGCCTGCGTCTTCGTTTTCGCGGATGTTTAGAAAAATCAAATAGCTTATCCATGTCATATTTTGATGTATCCTTCAAAATTCATTTAGTGGTTTTGTGAGAAAGAATAATCAACATCTATCCTTACATAATAATAGTCCGTTCTACATAAGGATGTTCTTTTAAAAGGGGCCTCTGCCCGTTAGATTTAAGAAATAAGGAAAAATAAAATAAATAAATACCTAACTGTTGTGGGGCGGTAGATTTCAATTTGGTAATTCGGTTAACCGTTTTGTAGCCATTTAATTAGTGAATGCTGGCATTTAAGGCTGCTTAACTAGTAGGCGCATTATGTATGCGATTTAGGTGCATAAATATAGGTTCCTTATAGTTATAAAAGAGCTGGTTTAACATGGTTCTATTTGCACCAACTTTTACTCCACGCCTGTTTGGAACACCAGTAGTAAAACGGCTATTACTCGAAATTGGTTTCGAGACTATAGCGATTGCATTGCATTTTCCGAATATTGGCAACTTCCACTTGTTTCGAAGAGTACAATATCAATAGTTGAAATAATGCCACGAAATCATTTAAACGATAGAAAAGCCAAAAGCAGTATAGTATGTGCTTAATTGGTGCTAAAGCAGTATAGTTTCTTACAGATTCACCCTAATCTAAAATCTTGTTTGTTTCGTTATATTACAATACTAGCATTCCGCCCGGGACTTCGTTCCCGTGGGATTTCGGAAAAATTATGTAGCCTATGTCCATCGGGGATAATGTAGCTTTCTAATGGCGAAAGAATTTTTCAAATCGGTCCAGTAGCTTCATTCAATGCAAACAAACAAAAAAACAATCAAATCTTTCCGCTTTATAATGTGTATAGATACCTATAGATAGATAGATAACTCAGGATTTCGGAGCCTTCAACTTACAAAGTTGTCTAAGATACTCTATATTTAATTAACTACTTATTTATCAAATCCGGTCAGGTTACCCTGTTATCAGGGTTAAGAAGGTCAAATGACAGCTGCTTCTCTGTACGTTTATACCTAATCTGCTAAATTCTGCGCATTGCATACCTCGAAGAAGAAATGAAATAAGCCACCCTACTTACTCTATGTTTATTATTCTCAACCTTGTAACCTTTATAAAACAGAAGCCTCTTATCGCAGAATTTGGTTCATTTTCGTAATCCTACCCCAAATAACAGTGATACCTTCTTTTGGCAAAGGGAAATTTGAATAAGTAATTTTCAAAGGAAACTCGACGCGGGAATTCCGTGAAATCAAATCAAACTGAAGTCAAACAGATGGTGTGACTGTTCAAGAGTTATGGCTAGTTAAAGCGAGTGATTGATTTGATTCTTTTTTAAAGGGCTGGCGATCGGCAAATATTAAAAAAAAACAGGATTTATATTGTGCTTATCGGTTTTGTAAATTGACTTTGTCGTCGATGTTTAGTGTTGAGATATACTTAGTAAATTCAGAAAAACTTATATGTGAACGATTGGGAATAGAGAATGTGTACCTATAACGATGCTGCACAAACATGTTTAGTGAAAAATATCAAAGAGATATGTGCCTTACAGCTGCAATGTGTCGTTAGGATTTTGAATCTCTAATCTCTAATTCCATAGAATTATCTCCTTCTCACACATGCCTGTATCTGAAATCTCGTGTAACTAGTCCAGTAATAAGATTCATTTTTTTCTGTTGTGAGGGGCAGTAAGAAACTCGGACTCGGATGAGAATTTAACGGAAGTACTTTTTCTAAGATTTATATTTAAAAACTTATTTTTGCTCAGGAATACATCGCCTTGTGGTGAATTGGTGTCAGAGCAGTATGCGACGCGGGGACTTATTCAAGAGGCGGCAGTTGTCGTCGCGACAGTGAGCGACCAGCAATACAGGGCCGGGCAGTGAACGGGGGCGCCACTGACCGGGTAGTGAGGGCGGCACAGGGCCTGGACCTTGAGAAGGCTGCAAACTGGAGGCTTTGCGCCGCCACTCTCGCCAAATCGCCGCGCGGCGGGCGCGTCGCGTGCAGGTGACACTTTAATTAAAACAATATTTTACTTACTATACCGAAAACTTCTCAACTAAGACAAAGATTTGAAGTACCTAGATAGAGAGAAGTATACGAAATTCAAAACCATTGAATACGACGTCAGATTATAAGGACCAATGCCATTTACCGTTAGATAAATGAGTTATCGCGCCAAAAGCTATACGACAAATTTTGTGAATTGAATTCTCACCTTGATGATAAAAATTTCTAGCAAGCAGCCCTATTCCCTAGAAAGGATGCTTGTTAGTCACTTCCGAATCCCGGCCATGTGCTCACGCGCCGTGTCTTGTTTCAGTTCTCGGAGCGCTCGCAGGATGGCGCGCGCGGCGACGGCGCCGGTAAGTGCAACCTCTGTTTATAAGCGGCTAAAAATATAATCCGCGCGTCCGCATTGTATCGCGGTGAATCGCTGGAGTTTGCTGGAGATGAAGTGCTCGATAATGATGCGGTGTGTGTCGTGCAGATAGCGGCGGGTCGGAGATGTCCGGCGGCAGCGGGGACGGCGGCCGGCGGCCCTCCACCTGCCGCGTCGAGATGGGCTCGCTGCTGGCGCCCGAGCCGCGCCCCCAAGACAATAAAGTCAAGGTAACTCTTCACACGTCCATTTACACCCTCAGAATCGTCCCCAATGCCCACAAAGACGTTATCTGACCTAGTTTGCATTTAGACCATTTCCCTTACGAGTTAATAGTGCGTCAATAAGTAGTTACCTGTTACATTACGCCCTTACTCACATTTGCTTTCCCAATGCTTCTCTATCCATTAATATTCATCCACGGAATCATGTTCTTATCAGTAATGTTCCTTATAAATCAATTTATTCAAGTAATATCCGAATGCCAATTCTGAAACTACATCTGTTTATAAACAAATCCCGTATGTATTATGTTGCATTTGAAGTTGTTAAAGGTTAGGTAGTTCAGTGTGAACGCTAACTCAGTGAAACCCATAAAATAAATGAACTTTACAAGTTATGTGGTAAACAAATGAATTGTTTTACGTTGTGTATTGGTGTTTCAGTAGACGTAGAAAATATCCGTAAAATGCCGAAGAGGTTTTTACCTTTTTTACGATGCCCACGTAAGCTGAATAAAACGGGACTTAATCGGGATTTACTCAGCGAACGACATGCTGCTGGTCCTAATAAAACCGACGTAAAAGCGAGTAAGACATTAAATCGTCTATTGTAGGTCACCGATGATTTACGTGTACGCTTGGCTCAATGAGCGTGCTGAAAATATACAAAGTGAATGCGTGGCAGCTGTTCGAATTAGTGCAATACATATGGTGTAGGAAAGGCGGCGGAAGTGGAACCTGCCTTCCAGTGTAAAGGAGTTGGCAACGAATGTCCGCCGCGCCTGACCCCCGACCCATTTGCATAATGAGCGGGCGGCGCAGCGGTGACTTCGGCCTTTAGCCAGCCTTAGCCATCCGCAGCACTTTCGATACACCCAGCCGCCGCTTTTCACTTTTATAATTGACTCGTTCTGCTCGTTGAGCGTCAATACGTCATAGTTCAATTTGTCGTACGTCAGGGCTGGAGACACCGCGTGAGGGCGCGGGGGCCGTGTGAGTGGGCGACTTCCCCACACCCTCTGCTATTCTACATCAACAAGTGACCTACTTCACTTTTTATTGACATCATTTCGCGATAAAAGCAGTTGATATCGGACGATTATGGAGGACGAACGAGAAATAATGAAGAGGCCTCGATAAAAATAAGTAGAAAACCGCCGCAGGGCGTTTTATTTATGAATATGACGTAAAACATGGAGTACTTATTCCAAACTATAATAATACAATTTACTGTATTGATATTCCCATGTTAATTAATTTACAATCTGAACCGGGTCGAACAAGATCAAAACATTAGATTTAGACGTTTTGGCACGGTTGCCAGGCCCCCATGCCGCACCGCCCGCGCCGCGCCGGTGGCGTTTGATTCCGTGTTGCAATCTCGTAAACCATGGTAACTCCCTATATCTTAGAAAAAATGGGGACTTTCATTTCTTTATTTCTTTTGTCTACGTCAAAGTGCCACTTGCTGGAGAGCACTTCACAAAACAAACACTTTACCTCTGTCGAAGTTTTAAAGTCTTTTAGAAAAGCTTCATGTCAAAATTTCAATATGGGTTATGAGAAAGGAAAGTTTATTACGTATAAGCGTATAAGTTATTGAGTTGGATTTGATGAAACACCTTCTTTCATGCTCTTCTGAAACCCGCACACCCGTGTGTGCAAGATTTGTATCGCACGCCCCGTAAACAAGCGCACTACGTATTACTTAACCCCTAGCGTTCGGCCTTTTTTGTTTAACAAAATGTTAAGCTTGTTTTTGATAATATTAGCTCGTAAGTCCCCACCCACACATAAACGTAGATATGCAGTTCATGAGTGTAAGCCCATCAATATTAGAATTTTGTATCTTTCTTATTTAGCAAGCGTGAAGGAAATTGTATCAACTTGATCTTCAGTATCATTTATTCGTAGTGTAGGTTAGGTACGGACTCGTAAACAACAAACAGGAAAAAACAAAAATAGCCCATCTTGAAATGTACATTAGCTAATTAGTTTTGAATGAATGATAATTGGCTAGGTAATCTAAAATATATATACTAACTTTCCGCCTGGTACTGCGTTCCCGTGAGAATTCGAAGAAAGTATGGAGCTTATGTAATTCGCTGATAAAAAAGCTTTCTATTGGTGAAAATATTTTTGAGACATGTGTCCCTTGGGGAAAGTTGTTCAGTTTCATGGGGGAACTAACTAATCAAAAGTCACCCATACTGTCCCATATCGTTTAGCTGCTGCCATAGTTCATGGCAAGACACATCAGTCAGTAGGTAGTCAAACAAATCAGTAGGTACATAGCTTACATAGCACATTAAATGACATTGTCTTCATTTTTCGCTTTTTTCTTTTAAAACTAACATCTAGGCTCTAATGCCAAGAAATTTTACAGTTTGCAAGTTAGAAAAATTTAAATGGGTGCTGTGTAATGGCTTCAGCTAATAAATTACATAAAGAGAAATGATTTGTAGATGAAATCAAATAGCATAGCACACCCAGAATAATATGTCGTCTTGACTAAAGTTTTTATATTAAAGTTGCTGAACAATATTTCATAATTAAATACAACAATTAACTTTAAAACTTATAACTAACTAGCTTTCCGCCCGCGGCTCCAGCCGCGTAGACTACAGGTTATATCGTGTAGCCTATGTCCTTTCCCAAGGTCTAATCTGTTTCTGTACAAAATTTCATCAAAATCGGTTCAGTAGTTTAACTGTGAAAGAGTAACAGACAGACAGACAGAGTTACTTTCGCATCTTAATCTTAATCTTAATCTATATTATATTATATACTAGCTTTCCGCCCGCGGCTCCGCCCGCGTGGACTACAGGTTATATCGTGCCCAACTGTGGGATAAAATGTAGCCTATGTCCTTTCCCAGGCTCTAATCTATCTCTGTACCAAAATTCATCAAAATCGGTTCAGCGGTTTAGGCGTGAAAAGGTAACAGACAGACAGACAGACAGACAGACAGAGTTACTTTCGCATTTATAATATTAGTAGGGATATATATATATATATAAGAAAGTCGTGTTTGTTACAACACTTATAACTCGAGAACGGCTGGACCGATTGCCATGCTTTTTGATTTGTTGTATTTCTCTCCGTCCCGAATAGCAGAATAACTATTAAAAACATTGGAAAATTGACGGGAAAATTCCCACGGGAACGAAAAGTTAGTTTATAATATTAGTAGGAATTAAAAATAAAACTTGACTAAATCATAAATGGTCAACAGCGGCACAGTATCCACGGGATGACAGAGGAGGAAAATGTGGTGCGGCCACATCAGGAGATGGCGGTGCTGTCGCTGGATGAGAAGAAGTTTCTCTTGGGGGTCGAGCGAGGGGACGTGGCGGGAACCAGGCGCGTGCTGCAGGTTAGTACGGCGGGTCCTGGGTTCGATTGCAGTTGTTTGTTATCGGGTCATGGGTATTGTTTGTCTTGATGTGTGTTCCGAGGGACCCACGACACAAGGGAAAACCTTAGTGTGGGCCTTTGAGTGTGTAGCGTTTATTTAATTTATTTATTTACCTTATAACCAACTTAAAAAGAGTTAGATACTTAATCGAGAGGACATAGAGAAAACCAAATATATGTGTAAGGGCAAGAAAACAGTAAGCTGTTAGTAGTTAGCAAATACTTAAATGGTGGAATCTACCTGTAATTATGATCGACTACATAAAAAGTTTTAGCTAACCTGCCCCTTAAGCCCTGTATAAATTCGTTTTATTTTTAACCAAATCAGTTGGATACCTAATCGGGGGTCATGAAGGAAACCAAATATACCTATTTTACTTAAATTATTCTGGATGTTATTTATTAACTCACTGTTCCCGTATTTACGAATAATAAAAGTATTTCATGTTTAAAAGGAGTGTGGTCCATTTTAACATGATATTGGGAAAACTTGGCTTAAGTTTCCCCAATATCGGCATGAACAACATCTTAGCCCTTTAAGAATCTTTTGTGGCGAAGATGCTTTTGTCTTCATACAAAATTTGTTTTAAAAGCAGGGATTCATCTGTATGTTTAAGAATACATATGATGAGAGTGGCAAAAGTATGTAACTATCCAGCAATATTTTAACCCGGGCTACAAGTCTAGCAGGTCCATAGTGATTAATTAAATTAGCTAAATATTAAAAAATAGCGCGTCTCGCCATCAAACTGTTCAGTTTGCAAGTTTATTTATTTAAGACAAATTGTAACTTACCTTTTGTATGATTCAAATTATGATTTGAAAGTTCCCCGAAATCTTTATTTTGAAGACTCGAAGATTAATTCTATCCATATTATTTATATCCATACATTCTATCCATATTATTTTCTGATTTTAGCGTGATATGAATGTGACAATAGCGCTTTATAAATAGGACCGATCAATGATCTTCAGGGGATGTCTAGCAGTGGGCGTTTTGCGAGTGATATGATGAAATTCAATACAATATATATTTTATTTCCAAAGGCAACACAACACAAGAGCTATACCATACAAAAACAGTGGTCTTATTGCTTGAAAGCAATCTTCCAGTCAAATATAGCAAACTAGCTAGCGGACTGGTGTAGTCGTGAAATGTATAGACTTTGTTTGCCTTTTAAAGTAGCCTATTAGTCCAGTGATTGATATAACTAACCACACCAGATTTCATCCAAAACAAATTCACAAACATACTTCCATATTTATATGGCGTGACTTTAGATTAGCTAGCGAAACTGTAGGAAGTGAGTCTCCTCATACAACTGAACAAGTTTCCCTAAGGGACCTAGCCACCCCATATAAATATGGAAGTATGTTTGTGAATTAGTCTCTTTTGGATGGAATCTGGTGTTGTAGTTATATTCACTGGACTGATGGTCAAAATAAAAATTTCGACTTTCGATAGAAAGGCAATCAGCTATATGCTATAGCTATAGCATAAGTTGTATGGTGAGGCGAACTTTATTTTTGTATTTTGACCCATTTTACTCATGGAAAGTTGTTCTGCTTCGACGGCTGGTTCACATCGCTAACTTCTTTAAAGCCACCCAATATAAAAATATTAGTTTCGCATTTGCCTACATAATAATAACTAGCTTTCCGGCTGGGACTTCGTTCCCGTGGGAATTCGGGAAAATTATCTAGCCTATGTGTTAATCCAGGGTATCAGCTACTTTCATACCAAATTTTACCAAAATTGGTTCTGCCGTTTAAGCGTGAAAGAGAAACAAACATCCATACACACAAACTTTCGCGTTTATAATATTAGTAAGCTTATTAGTGGAATGTATCTGGTACGAATAGCGCGCTCGCGACTCGGGCCATATCAACGTGGACTGCGTGGACCCGCTCGGAAGAAGCGCGCTGCTCATGGCCATCGACAACGAGAACCTGGAGATGGTGGAGCTGCTGCTGGAGTTCGGAGTGGAGACGCGGGACGCGCTGCTGCATGCTATCTCCGAGGAGTTTGTCGAGGCGGTTGAGGCGCTCTTGGACCATGAAGAACGAACGCGCAAGCCTGGCGAACCACATGTGAGTAGGCGTTTTCTTTGAAATTGCAGTAGTTTGATTTTAACCCCCGACAGAAAAGGGATGTTATAAGTATGTCGTGTGTATCTGTCTGTGGCATCGAAGCTCCTGAATGAATGGGCCAATTTCGATGCGGTTTTTTTGTTTGAAAGCTGACATAATCGAGATGGTTCTTCAAATTGTTTCAGCCGTTTAATAGTTAGCAATCGAATGTCGAGGGTTACACAAAAATTTTAATTTTTGTGTTATTGATCCATAAAATAAGGAGGTTGGGACAACGTACTGTGAATTTTTGGAATTATAAAGCTTATTTATTGTTCCCGTCTTTCTGATGGGTAGACTTCTGACAAGGTGTTGACGAGTCAATGTGTGAGTCAGGACTAATCTTTATATATTTAAGAACAGGTTACTTACTTTTCAATTTTTTTACGTACACAGGAGCTGGAAAACTAATAGATGACCATAATGGCAATTTTTCACGAGCTTTTCTCTGCCTGCGTCTGTATTTTCGGGCTCATATAATCTAAATCTATTTAAAGTTCGACTGAATAGGCATCTTTTTTGCGAGCTTACTAAATCCTCGATCCATCTTTGTCCTTGAGCTAGATTATGGTCAAGAGTAAATCCATTCTCTATCAAAAATAAGAAGAATCTCGTGTTTTTTGTACAGAGTTGGGAGGCCTTACCGCCGGAGACGGCGACGTTTACAGCAGACATCACGCCGCTCACCCTCGCCGCCCACCGAGACAGCTATGAGATCATTAAGGTATCGTCCATCCTTCTACATCATCAACAAACTGCCTGTCAACCATATTTCATTCCAAACATTTTCCTATAAAATACATACTTAGTTGTTTTGTAGTTACTACGAAAGTTATTTTGCATTCGTAAGAAAACAAAGGGGCTGTTAATTAAAAAAAGTTAGTTTTACTTTAGTTTCTCTATCGTTTTACAAAGTTATTATTGCAGTAGTATGTGAAATGTTTTCGTAACTGCATTGTTGCTTATAAGAAACGATAAAACGGTTGGTTTGACAGACTGAGTTTCGCTTGAGAAGCTTTTATTTATCCATGACAAACTTACTTCCACAAAACCACTATAATTACCATCCACCACATTTTGTCTTCGGGTAGAAAAATATTCTTCGATTTAAGGCAAGCCAAAAACATATATTTTTTGTTGTTTATTGTATAGATGGCCAGTTTAATTGGTCAATTCCATCCCATTAATAATTGCAAAAGTGTATTCGGCACTCCTTTTACAAAACGTTGGAATTAAAGTTCTAATTTTGCGACTTATTTCTGAACACGCAGAAAATCTTTATTAAAAATCACTTTCCGAAAATTTCATTAATAAAGGTCTACTTAACTAAAATCGCTGGGCGTCAGCTATTTAATTATGTAAGAGTAAACACTGTGAATAATTAATCCGTTTAAAACGATACAGTCGATACACCACGACTCAACCGTTAAGTAAAGTGAGTTAAGTCGTGTAGCTTAGTAATATACACGACAGACGTCGAGCGAGTGTCTAGGGATTAAAGCGCGATTTTCAAACAGATATTTCTTTTTTAAAAAACAATAATAAATAACTTGAGGCATGTGTTGTATTGAATCAAAACTTGTAACGAGGAAAAGTGCAAGGGATGTTCTTATACTTTCCGAACAAAGTTATATATCTAACGTATATATGTCATTCTCATAATATTAAAATACCAGCTTTTCGCCCGGGACTTCGTTCCCGTAGGAACTTTTTCGTAAATTTTCCAATGTTTTTAATAGTAATTCTGCTATTCGGGACGAAGACAATTACAAAAAATCAAAATCATGAAAGTCGGTTCAGCTGTTATCGAGTTAAGTGTTCGAACAAACACGACTATGTTTTATTTATATATTTAAGATACGGTATGTACAAACCTAATGCTTTTTACAAGAACCAAAGTTTAAATACAGTTACTCGTTCTATCTAAAGTTGATCGGTAAACCAGTTTTAGCCTATACCACAAAATAAAAGTAGACATTTTGTGTGTGAAAGGTACACATTTTGTACGTATATATTTTAGTACCTAATGAAACGTGTCGAAGATATTTTACTGTAATAATGTAAAATTGAAAATTCTACTGCTAAAATTATTGCGACACGTAAACTTTACGAGTTGCTAGTCGACCAAATCATCAGCTATGTAAAATATTAGTGATTTCGCAGCTAATAAATGTGAAACAAGTATTTCTTTAGATATTTCATCGTTTCACGAGCAAATTCGAATTCAAATTAGCTTTATTTCATAGAAAATTCAGGATAAGCTAAAGTTACATTAAATACAATACAAACATATTCGTTCATTCGCGAGCGCACGTGGCAGCAAATCCTTTGAAATGCTTTGGAACATTCAACGAAAAGGTCAAGTTTTTCCGACACGTGACGTATTTCAGGTGACTTTTACTTAACGAGCGAAACTTTAAGTTCTTCTTATAAAACTGAACAACTTTCCTCAAAGAAACCATATGAAATCCTAAAAAAAATTTTTTTTTTTCGGTTTCTCATACTAATAGCAGACCACGTAAGCTGTTGTATGAAGAGGTGAAGTTTTCCATAATTCGGCATAAGTTATCATATAGGGAATGTAATGACAAGTATTTATGATACATTCGGACTCTAATGTTTCCATTGACTACACCCTAAATTCCCTACATTGCATGGCGACCCTGTCAGTGCTGTCTTTTGGCACGGCCGAACTTAATCTACAATATGGGGTTAAATATCGTGAAGATAAAATAACTTTGTAAAGACACACATATAATCCCTGTTGGAGTAGGCAGATTATTATTCTAGAACCATTTGAAGACACATTTTGTATTTATTCTGACATTTAAATTTTTTATAAACTACATTTTTTTTTTCAAATGAAAGGATGGATAAGATTTGATAAGCACCTTTGCGAATAGCACCAGATTTGCACCTTTGCGAATAGGCGTAGAGTCAGTAGGGTCAATAGAACGAATGCGTATGTATGTATTTAAATTCTTTAATGTTTGTTTGTATGTATTTCATGTAATCTTGACTTGTTTTAAGTGGCATCCTGAATGTCCTATAAAATAAAGATTTTTCTCTGTTCTATTCTATTATATTTTACATTTTCCATTATTTACATCTTTTCCTTAAAACAATTCAAGAATCTATTCTCAGGAAACTTTTTGTCAGTTATTACTATTAGTGAAAAGTCCGCCTTTGTAAACTTTTTTCTTTTATTTTGTATCCCATAAGGCTAAATTTAATACCTATATATTAAATTTAGCCAGTTTTTAGAAAGAAAGTAAGACAAATTGATTATTTCGGACATCACAACACATGGAACGGGCAAGATCATACAGTAAAACAAAATACACTAGAGAGAAACATAAAAACAATAACAAACTAGCTTTAGATCGCTATGTGTCGTAGGGTCCGATACTAAGGGTCCTCAACTCAGCTATACATAATAAGTTGCGACTTGGGATATCCTGGTTTCCACACTGCAGCTGCTGCTGGACCGCGGTGCGGCGCTGCCCGTGCCGCACGACGTGCGCTGCGGGTGCGACGAGTGCGTGCGCTCGCGCAGAGAGGACTCGCTGCGGCACTCGCGCAGCCGCATCAACGCGTACCGCGCGCTCGCATCGCCCTCCCTCATCGCGCTGTCTTCCAAGGTACAATCGAGAAAAAAAAGTTTCAAGATTCAATAAAAGACTAAGTAGGTACATTTACTTTCACTGCTGATGTTGATGTTGAATACAAATGCAACCACAAGGCAGAGGTAACACTTTTTGTAACCTATTTTTTCTTACGAATATCAATGACTTCTGAAGCCACGTGGACAAAACCCTTGCCACGGCGTGGAAGCACAACGAGCACAGATCCTGCATATAGCCCAGGATCACTGTCAAAGGCAGGCAAGACGTTAAGAGCCTTGCGTGCTACTGGGAGGACATGCTGGCTGGTATAGCCAGCCTGAAACATATCACGCACAATCGTCCAATTGAGACGCTAAGTGCGGAAAACGCCAGAGAAACAACATAACATGAACCTTGCAACCAGACAGGCATCTATTTGGTACCGTAGAGGCTTTGTTAACTAACGATTTTCTGTTTGTTTGAAACAAGCCTGAGGGGCCTTGCAAGCCCGTGGTCGACTACAATAATATAAGGTGCTCAAACATGCACCATCATTTCTTGAAGCTTTATAACATTGCCCTCAAAGTTACGAATAGTCCATTATTTATTTACAGGACCCAATCCTAACAGCGTTCGAACTATCCTGGGAACTCCGTAGACTGTCAGCATTGGAGCATGAGTTCAAAACCGAGTATCAAGAGCTGCGCGCACAATGTCAAGAGTTCGCTACAGCCTTGTTGGACCATACGAGGACCTCACATGAACTTCAAGTGCTGCTGAACCATGAGACCGGGTCGTTGCAAGAACCGTTGGCGGAACCTGGCGCGCCGGAACGTATGAGGCTGTCTCGGCTAAAGCTTGCAATCAAATTGAGACAGAAGAAGGTAAATGTTATTGCCATGTGATAAGATAACGGTTCCCAGGAATGTGGGATGGTTTCTTCGCCAACAAATTGCTCAACACTGCAGACGTTGTCCAATACAATAGTCACTGACTAACACTGTGCAAGTTTCTTAACACTGTGGCCATTTCACAACACTGCGGCCTTTGTCCAATATTGCGGCTTGTCCAACATTGTGGCCTTTGCCCAACACTGTGGCCTTTGTCCAACACTGCGGCCTTTGTCCAATATTGCGGCCTTTGCTCAACACTGCGGCCTTTGCCTAAAATTGTGGTCTTTGCTGAAAACTGCGGCCTTTGCGCAAAATTGCTGTCATTACCTAATCTAATACCAACCAAAGTACTACTAGGAATAGAATAGAATAGAAAATTCTATCCTGTAATCTAAACTCTAAAGTCCTCTAATACCAAAATCTTTTCCCACAGTTCGTAGCCCATCCAAACGTCCAACAACTGCTAGCGTCGATCTGGTACGAGAGCGTGCCCGGATTCCGTCGTAAGAACATGTTACTACAAGCGGCGGAGATGGTCCGCATTGGAGCCATGTTCCCTCTCTACTCGCTCGCATACGTGGCCGCCCCGCATTCCCACGCCGGGCGGACGCTACGGAAACCTTTCATCAAGTTCCTCTGCCATTCCGCCAGCTATTTTATGTTCCTATGTGAGTGTTTTTTGTTTTATGACTTTCTTGTTCTCGACCAATTTTGACTATTAATCTTTAAAAGAGTTTTTTAATCTAAAACTACTCGGTGTGTAGACCCCAAGAGACCCGGGTGTCTTAAGAGATTCTACTGGTCACACAAAGGGTCACGTAATCTAAATCTCTGCTTTTGAGTCAATTTCAGACAAGACCTGACCTTAAAATCAACTATAGCCCTATGAAACGTAGGTCAAAAAAAAAATAGATTGCATATTTTTTTGTTTAATGTCGTGGGGAAATTCACGTCTTAAGGCGACTACAGCACCCGATAAAGGCAGCACACATAGGAATAGTGCCATCTCTGTCTCTCAACAGGCCTGGGCCGGCAGTGCGAACAGTGTCGATACACGAAGTTTACGGACTGTGAAAGCGTGCGTGCGTAAAAACATGTTCGAAAGTTAGAAAAATGAGATTTATGGAAAGGTAACAGCTTAAATCGAAAAATGCGTTAACTACTTATCGAGAGTGTTCAATCACGAACATTTTGATAGCAAATTCAAGTTCTTGTGTGCATTTTACTATCGTTATTACAGCTTAAAAGATACACAATATTGGTATTTAGAGGTAACTTTGTGAGCTTTTTCTATCGAACCAAAAGTGCTGAATCATGTTTTCAGCAAACTACTTATCTAGTTTATGTCCTGAATATTACCGTAGTATTTTTTTCTTCGATTTAATGCAGTGCGTCATGCTTATCTACGCATCATAAAATCGTAATTTAGGTGTTGTAGTCGCCTTAAAGGTTCGCTACCTAATTTGAACTCAAATGAGTCGCGATCGCCGGTGAATGACCAGCCCTGCTCCCCCTGATCAAGATCAAGATCCTTTTAAAGAATATAAACTACCCTTGTATTCGTAATGTTATCTTAGCTCACTTAATAATGTTCTTTCTATTATATTCAGTAGGTTACGTTTACATTGTACGTTTCGGGTAGATGCAAGATATTATAAGTAGGACTGAAAGCAGTGAATAAACGAAAGGTGATTCTACCCCTACTCCATCCTGCTACAATACAGGAGTGACCCACCTTCCCAGGTGTTTTATAGTGTCCTATTTCAAATTGGTAGTTCGTAATGTGAGCCCATGTTACGCAGTTCTACTGATCCTGGCGTCTCAGCGCATAGAGACGGCTGCGGGCGGGCTGCTGTGGGGTTCCGCCCCCAACGCCAAGCCGCTCTCCCGCCGCGGGGCGCCGCCATCGCTCATCGAGTGGCTCATACTCGCCTGGGTCAGCGGTCAGTATTATATCTCTTAGGTTTCCGTCCGAGACTTCGTTCCATATAAAATCCGTCTACTGGTTTTTGCGTGATTATGTAACAAACTTCCAAATATTATATAGGATGTGAAAGTGTGTTCGTTTGTTTGTCCTACCTTCACGTCGTAACAGAGCAACAGTTCCAATTGATTTTTGTTTTGACGGAGAGTGGCATATGCTACTTTACCACACGAAAAAAGTCGCGGGCTGAAAGCTAATCATCTGTATTATGCGGGCAGATGTATGGGACGCCGAAGTTAGCTCTTTTTGATACTTTTATCTACTCATAAACTAATATATTGAAAATAATAATAGAAATTTCATATTTTCGTAAACTTTTATATTTTAGACAAACATAATCGTCATTCTATAAGACTTTACAGGAACCGCCTATATTTGGCAACTACCCTGGTTGCAGGTCTTATCTGGAGTGAGGTGAAACAGCTGTGGGACATGGGTCTCCGGGAGTACGTCCACGACATGTGGAACGTCATCGACTTCGTCACCAACTCGCTCTACGTCGCTACTGTCGCGCTGCGCATCGTCTCGCACTTCCAGGTAATACACGAACTACGAAATAAATTACGTGTAGATTATGGTCACTTACACCTTCAGGGTCAGACAGACAAAGACAGACAAATAATTTACTCATTGCTTTAAAACATACACACAACATTCAAAACAATCAGAAGTACAATTACAATTCAACAATTTCACTTTAATTATTCCAACAATTTTAGGCCAAACTACTATATCCTTAAAACTATTTTATACTGGGTCAATTTTGGTTAAAATTGGCATATCAATCTAAGCCGGTTGGCTTAGATTGATATGCTGACACTCCTCGACATATCCTGAGATGAGATCTTGATTGTTCCTGAGATATGTTAAAGAAGAATTAAACAACCTTGAAAGTTTGCCGATGATCACCCCCACTTCCTCCGCCCTTCCGTCTTATTAGTCTGATCGGTGACGCTAATCTTCGGAAATCTTCCGCGTGACTCATTGTGACTGAAGCAATAGTGACAAATTAGAGTCTGTAATGTTTCACTACTCTGTACTCAAAAATATATTCTTAATACCCAGGTTCGTCGTGAGATGGCGCAAGGTCTGCAATGGAATCAGCCCCGCGAGAAATGGGACGCCTGGGATCCAATGCTGCTTTCCGAGGGTCTATTCTCCGCAGCCAATATCTTCAGTTCTCTCAAACTAGTGTACATATTCAGCGTCAATCCTCATCTTGGCCCGCTACAAGTTTCTCTAAGTCGAATGGTGCTCGATATTTTGAAGTTTTTTGTCTTGGATATTCTAGTCATCTTTGCTTTTTCCTGTGGTAAGTTTATGTTGCGTGTTTATCGTATATCTTAAGTCAAGTTATTTTTAAGCTAAGGCGCGATAATATGGTCAAAGTCCGTTTAAATAGTCGTAATCCAATTCCAAAGAGACTCGGTCAAAATAATATTATAAGATTTTATGGTTACAGTTGCTTACGGTCAATAGCTGTTAACTAACGCTTTTTCTGCGTTGTCTATTCCCTATTATCCATATCTAACCTGTCGTTGCGGGTTGAAAAGGGAACAAACGACAGTGTACAATGGCGATAACCTTATTGCTAATACAGTAATCTCTTCCAGGCAACCTGGGCTGGGTTCAAAGCAAAACAAATCCAAGTTACACATTCAATCGATTGAATATATATATGTTTCCCCTCCTCACACATTGCCTCTGATGATGATTATTGATCTTTTTATAATATCTAAGTTGAGTCGGCTGTTTGTCTCAGGGTTAAACCAGTTGCTATGGTACTATGCGGATATGGAGAAAAAGAGATGTACGACGGGCAACTCTGTGGCCACCCCTAACGGCACTCTTCCGGACCCCGATGCTTGCATCGTTTGGCGACGGTTTGCCAAGTAAGATTAATATCTTATTAAGCTTTTTCTAGCATAGAGCCATTCATAAATTACGTCACACACACCATAAGGCGCGGGGGGCAGATAAACGGAATGTGTCATATGACGTCACACCAAAGAAGGGGTCTCACGTCATGTGGGAGAGAAGGAAATATAAAGACATTCTCGGCGTGCGCAATAAGATACGTGAAAAAAAACTATTGCATAGCTGAAAAGTGCTAAATTATGTTTTTATGTGAAAAGTTTAAATTTGGCGTCAACTGTATTCACTGTCTGAATAAAGCATGGAAGGGGATAGCAATAGAAGAAAGATATAAAAAAATTGCTTGTTCTTAGGTACATGTGACAACACGGTCAAGCGGTACGTTTCTCTTTAACATGAAGTTTGTATGCATTAACTATTTGAATTTCTAATTGTAAATCCATTTGTTTCGCCAGTCTATTCGAGACGATGCAGACGTTGTTCTGGGCAGCGTTCGGCCTGGTAGACCTGGACTCGTTTGAGCTGGACGGCATCAAGATCTTCACGCGGTTCTGGGGCATGCTGATGTTCGGGACGTACGCTGTCATCAACGTCATAGTGCTGCTGAATCTGCTCATCGCTATGATGAATCATTCTTATCAACTTATTTCGGTTAGTTTCATTTAAATCTCTATTTTGGTACGTGGTACAATTTTTTTTAGCTGTTATGAAAGACACGTCATAAATACGTGAGAGCGAGAAAGATTTAGGCGCATGTTCCTTGAACAAAGTCGGTCAGTATCCAAAATTTTCGTTATTTACACGTAGTCACCTAATATACCAAAAAAGGCTTAGATAGACGAATTGTATTCTGTACCATTGAAGTATTATGTACTTCTGTACGCGATATAATTGCCCTACAGTTAAAAGTGGGAAATAATGTAATTTTTTAATGTTCATAAAGTAAACAACAATAATGATGAAAAAGTTTTATCACGAATACGCGATCTGAGGGCCCAAGTGTTATTACAGATTTCAGGTACTGGAAGCTTAATTTAAGTTTTATAAAGTGTGGTTAAGCATCAGTGGGGTTTAGCACCGTACATAGAGGCAGGGAACCTGATGGATGACCAAAATAGCAATATTCTCTAGCGTTTTCGTCTTCGGAGGGCACGTTAGGCCGTCTCGGTCCCAACCATAGAAAAGTCAATTGTTCGGTCCCGCCGTACTCGATTGACTAAAGTCGTTAAAATCAAGTCGGGAGGCCATTCGGCGGTTTGAAAACACTGACGCCTAGCTGCGTCAAGTTTGCCACACACTCGATTATACCTACACGACAAGAGAGGAAGTTTCTAAACATTCATTAATCGCTTTAACAGGAGCGAGCGGACGTAGAGTGGAAGTTCGCCCGCAGTAAGCTATGGATCAGCTACTTCGAGGAGGGCGGCACGGCGCCGCCGCCGTTCAACGTGCTGCCGTCGCCGAAGTCGCTGCTGTACGCGTGGCGCTGGCTGCAGCGCCGGCTGTGCGGGCACGCGCGCGCGCGCCGGGAGCACATGCGGACCATTAGGGTATATAGCAGGGTTTCTTAAACTTTTTGCAGTCACGGACCAGTTTCACAACTTAAACAATTCCACGGACCCCTGTCAAAATTTTTTTTTGAAAATGGAAGAAAAACCTTATTCATATAATAAAAAATGCTTTTATTGGTACTTTAATTACACTTGCTATTAAGTAAATGAGAAGGATGCTGTTGTTTGGCCTCAATGAGAAACAGTTTACAACACATTTTCCTAATAAATATGTTAACAGACTGACCTACTGCGGACCCCCGATATACATGCTACGGACCCCTAAGGGACCCCACTTTAAGAATCCCTGGTATACAGGGTGTAAAAGACAGCTTAGCAAATACTTAAATGGTGGAATCTACCCATAACTATCATCAGCTATAACTAATTACTTTTTCACGGAAATGTCATGCTAAGGAGTTTTTATTATATACCTACTTTGGCACTACGCAACGTATCGCGAAACCGCGCCCCGCGCGCGTTCCCCCCGCGCCGCGCTGCTATTGGAGTGCGATATACATTGCTGGTTTTCGTGTTTTACGTTGTTTTGATTGTTTTTTATTGCAAAATGGAGTGTATTCGATTAAATAATAAAAAAATATAAGCAGAAAATATTACAAAACATGAAAAAAAAAATATAAAAAAATCCGGAGAATAATTCAACTGGAAAATCATTCAGAATGTTTGTCTGAGTCCAGGGTTTCAGTTTTTGCTAAGCTGTCTTTTACACCCTGTATCCTTGTCCTTTTTTTTACCAGTCCATATACGTCACCACCGAGGGGCACGGGCCTCTCTTCGAAACACGAATAGGATTTTGTATTTCTTTAAATGGAGGTTCAGCAGCTTATAATAAACACAGTGTTCAACATTTTAAAAACAATAAGCCGATTACAGATCCTCACAGGTAGAAACGGGTATCGCTGAGGTGGTTAATCCTACTAAACGATTAGTTTTTAGTTGACACTTAAGTAACAAGAAAAATTGCCAGTTTAACTACCTTAACATAATTAATTAAATTTTTGACTTATCGTCACTATTAAATTAATTTTTGAAAAAAAATTTAGTCAAAGCACGTCTCGCCGAAACAAAACCAGTATTGAAAAGATCGAAGTTAAAAAAGTTGCATTGGTTATTAAATTTATTGCTAGCTCGCCAAAGAAACGCGTTCTTTAGCTAGCAATAAATGGTAGAAACGAAAAAAAAGCTACTGGACTAATATAAATAGGTCTATGAAATTGCAATTTTTCTGTTCTACAATTATTTAGAAAAATGATTTTTTTATAATAACGTTTTGTTTTTTTCTCTGGAATTAAATTAAATACGAATCCCAAAGGTTTTGGACAACATTAAGTAAATTTTTATCATTCATTCACTATTGCGTAAACCTAAATTATAATTTGATACTAACACTAACACAGGTCGAAATTCACATATAATATTATGTTTTACCTTTGATCACTACGTACGCGAATTTTGACCCGTGTTTGTATTATTATGTGTTCAAATCAAGAAAGTTATTATGTGTTCAAATCAAATCACTGTGATTTCTTTATGAAAAAATTAACACAAAATTTGTTTCTTACAGAGAAAAGCTAAACAAGCCAGTGAACGCGATTCTCGATATCAGGTACGTGCTAGGTCAAACCGTTAACGGAAGACCATTTTTAACAAGACTTTTAAAAAAAGTAGACATCATAGATTTATACATGTTGAAATATTTAATTATGTGGATTTAAGCAACGTCCGTACAAAATCGGTGACGCTCGTCTCTAGATAAATAATCCGATCCTGAAAAGACACATCCGTCAGCATTTAAATGCCTTGCGTATTTCAGCATGTCTCTGCCTGGGTTAATTACTATTTACAAAATTTCATTTTATAAAGCAACACTACTTTGTTCCACTTTTTAAATTATTATTTTTTTGCCACATAATGCGACAAGGTTCTAAATGCCCGTGAGCGAGGGCGTCAACAAAGCCACAATGTTTTGTAAAAAACTACTTGTACTCTCTGAGTAAAAAAAGACGTTCCGCAAGATGGCGGCGTTCGTTCCTTTATTGGCCACATTCACGTACAGATATTGGGTGACTAAGCAAAAATTAAGGATGTGAATCAGTCCACGAAACTGAACAACGGCTGTTGTCGATTGACTACAATCGTTAAAACCAAGTCAGAGGCCATTGTGCGGTTTGAAAACTCTGACACCAGGTTTAGCCAAGTTCACCACATACCTACACGATAAGAAGTATGCTACACCAATAACACTAAAATCTCTGCGGGCAGGCAATAATGCGCAACCTGGTCCGTCGCTACGTCACAGTCCAGCAGCGTCGCGCGGAGTGCGGCGGCGTGACGGAGGATGACGTCAACGAGATCAAGCAGGACGTGTCCGCCT
Organism: Aproaerema taeniolella; assembly: GCA_949987775.1. Taxonomy (NCBI): domain Eukaryota; kingdom Metazoa; phylum Arthropoda; class Insecta; order Lepidoptera; family Gelechiidae; genus Aproaerema; species Aproaerema taeniolella. The sequence goes on along the minus strand of OX465243.1, from coordinate 9,040,754 downwards.
TCCGCTGCGAGCTCGTCGAGATCCTGCGCAACTCCGGCATGAACACATCCACCGCCAACGCCGGTGCGCCCGGTAAACATAGACTTTTAACCCCCGTCTCTCAAAAAGTGGTGTTTGTTATAGGTTTGACGTGTGTGTCTGTCTGTGGCATCGTAGTTAAACGGATGGACCGTTTTTGTTTGAAAGCTGACGTGATCGAAATGGTTCTTAGTTATGTTTTATGAAAATTGGTTCAGCCGTTTAATAGTTATGTTTGCTATGAATGTCGGGGGTAATAATTTTTTTTAAAATTTAAGAGTTATTCTTTAGTAGCTTTAAGGATGTGTACATTGCAGCACACTTTCGTGCCAATCTATTGTCAATTTAAACCTTCCTTTGAGTTTGTAGCGTTTATTTTTAATTTTTTTTGGTTGACTTTAAATTAGCTGGCGAAAATCAAAGATGTCAATTAGACCAGTAAACTCAACAACTTTCTCTAAGAAACATAAGCTCTAATATAAAAAAAAGCTTCCATACAATTTCTGCAATCAGCTGATTTGTATAGGAAGTTGAAGTTTTTATAAAATTTGATACTGGTTCCTTGGGGAAAGTTGTTCAGTTTCATATGGATGATTCACCCAAAAGTTTCGGTAATCAATTTAAAGTCACCCATTGGTGTTGTTTTTTTACTATCCGACAAAAAATAATGATTGAAACCACATCTTAAAACCTTGAAAATCTACACAGGCGGAGGCGGCGGCAAAAAGAACCGTCAGAAAGAGCGTCGGCTCATGAAGGGATTCAATATCGCCCCGGGCGGGACGCTAGCACCCGTGGATGAGTTCCTAGCGTCATTACACCACGAACATGGCGGCACGCACGCACACTCAGCCTCTCTCTCCGCTTTATTGGGTGGCAGACTTCGAGCCAGTCAGTCGAGTCTCTCAGATTCAACCCAGAATGTGACTCGGAGGAACAAACAGCCTCAT